>CM034153.1:162752193-163952193 GCA_019776745.2 Taxus chinensis
TAATGTTCTTGTTCCCAAGGACAATCCATCTGCACCATCCATTAGTTCACCTATCCCTTCTTCAAACTCCCCTAACAATGACTCCATAGACAACGTGATGGAAAAACTTGTGATAAGGGAATATCGTCTTCTTACACTTAACACCATGCCTAATCCTCATAGTCTTGGTATGCCTGACAAGGCGCCTATGTAACAACCCAACATCAGAGATGCCTTTCCCTATAGTCCACCACATCTTTTTACCACACCTATCTTCATCGTTGCACATGGAAAGGATTCGGTATGGGACATTACGAGCATGGGCCACATGGCCTTATTATCGATCAGTGCCACAAAAGTCGCAAAAAATTTATTTTAGGCTACCAAGAGCAATCCCTTGACCCCATTCCACCATCTGAGATACTCATGGACATGCCTTCTCCACCTCCTCTATCCTTTTTGACTCTCAAAGACATGGACATGCCTTCTCTACCTTCTCCATCCTTTCTAACTCTCGAAGACATGCACATTCCTTCTCCACTTTCTCTATCTTTTCTAACTCTCGAAGACATGGAATTGGATGATACCATTTCTATTACTTCTGACTTTTTTTAGTCTCCACCATCACTTTAGGGCCGGTAACCTATAATTGCGAGAACCAAACTGGTTCCCTTCCCCTTCTCCATCCAAATATTGTAGAAGAAGACTCTTCTACCATTAATGTTCTTCAATTCTCTAACGAAGATGCCATTCTTTCCAAAATTAGGGCAATGGAGTTTTATCTTCATAAGACTTTACCATATGACATGTCCACTCTTCTCAACGAAGCTACAATCAACGGTAATATCAAGCCTCCTCAGGAGCCTCACATCCTCAAGGTAGGTCAATCTCTTAATCCACATGAGCTTGATTATTTTACCACATTTCTCTCTCGTCATAGCCAATCTTTCGCATGGTCATATTCATACATGCATGGTCTTCATCCTTCTATTGTCGTCCATAATAGTATCACCTTCCCTAATGTCAAACCGATTAAACAAAAGCTTCACCACATGCACTCCCAAGTTTCCCTCCTAGTTAAATAAGAATTGCAACGTCTTATTTTCACTAATTTCATCATTCTCATTGAATATCCTTAATGGGTTTCCATCATCGTTCATGTCTCTAAAGCATCAAGAAAAAATCACATATGTAACAAGTTTTGAAATCTTAATCTTGCTTGCCCTAAATACGACTTTCTTCTTTCCAACATTGACCAACTTGTAGATCTCACCATAGACCATGAAATGCTTTCCCTTATAGATGGGTTTTCTGGTTACAATCAAATCCTCATCACCCTAGAAGATCAACATAAGACTTCCTTCATCACCCCTTGGGGGACCTTTTACTACCATGTCATGCCTTTCATTCTAAAGAATTTCGGAGCCACCTATCAGCAGGCCATGGCTTATATATTTCACGATCTCATTCACAAAATAATAGAATACTGTGTTGATGATCTTTTAGGTAAATCTAAACATCAGCATGACCATATTTCCATGCTCAAAGTTCTCTTCGACCTCCTTATTATTTTTTTCCTTTGTCTCAATCCTGCAAGGTGTGTATTTAGAGTGCTAACTGGAAAACTCCTTGGCTTTATCATATCCATTAGGGGCATTAAATTTGACCCTACTAAAATTAAAGCAATCATCAAAATGTCTCCTCATTCCAATCTTAAGCAAATCTGCACTCTTTAGGGCCAACTCCAACCATTTTGCCATTTCATCTCGCAACTTTCAAATTGCTGCCAACCCTTTCATCATCTCCTTCACAAAGACATAGAATTTAACTGGGATAAATATTTCCAAAAGGCCTTCGATGACCTTAAAAAATACCTTTTATCTCCACTAGTGCTTACACCGCATGCGAGGGGAGCCCTTCTATCTATAAATCTCTACCACTGATCATGCTCTAAGAGTCATGTTAGCACATCATGATGACCAAGGTCATGAGAAAGTTATTTATTATATCATTTGTACCCTTCATGAATATGAAACCCACTACACTGAAGTTGAAAGGTTTTTTTATACTCTTTTATTCATTACTTCGAAACTTTGACACTATCTTCTCAATCAAAAAACTTATGTTGTTACTAGCTTTCATCTTCTTAAGATATTGCATTTTAAACCTTATCATGGTGATCACATTACTCGGTGGCTCATGCTCATGAAATATTTTGACCTCAATTTTATTCCTCAAAAATCCATTAAGGACCAAGCTATTGCATCGCAACTCAATTAACAGAAGCCCCTCTTCCTAGTTCAAATATTCCTTATGAGCGATTCCCAGATGAATCAATAAATTATTTTCATCACGAGTACGGCATCCTTAAATTCATCCTCTTCTTCAATGGCTATAGGTGTCAGTAAGGGGGAGACATTGGCATCATTATCATTCCTTCTTGGGATACTCCTATTCCTCTCACCAACAAACTCAATTTTGAGTGCACAAATAACATGGCAGAGTACGTGATTTCTCTAAAATACTTGTAATAACTCGATATATTTGTGGGGATGGCTGAGATAGGGTTTTGGATTGACCAAGCCTTGTGGGCTTATAACGGAAAATGTGTTCTGAAATGGGAGTAGGTGAAGGCTTCTAACAAGGTGGAGAAGTTGAATTTGCTCTACTCTTTCCTTGCGGAGTGTTGTATGGAAGGTTTGGTGCAGTGCTCTAGTCCGCTCAAGGAGATTTTGGCCATTGGGATTCTTAAGGAAAACAACCAGACTGTTGGCTTCTTGCTTAGACGAGATGTGAAAACCTACTTGGCGGCTCTCAGGAGCGGTTCAGGGCCAGTCATGTTTTCCCCTTTTCTAGTTAAGGAGCTTGTGTCCACATTTTTTAAGTTCTATTTGTGTCTTCATCACAAGCCTGTGACACATGAGGCTGAGTCATTACCTGTAGGGGATCTGTCGAAGATGGAGGTTTTTTGTGTGTAGGTGGAGGAGCCTTTGGACATTGTTCTTTCCTTTGAACTGTTTATCCCTGTTCTAATCGAGTGTCCCATGACTCTGATTGACTCGGCCTTAGATTGTGAATTGATTTTGGGTGAAGGATATCCTTCTATTTAGGCACAGATTTAGTGGATTCACCCTTTGTGTCTTATGGATCTATTTCAGTTAGCTTACTTTTGAGGAGGGGGTTGGAGGTGGTTGGGTATATTAATTTGGTTCCATTCTTTCCCACAAGCTGGGGTTTGGTTTTCTTGTTGAACAAGGACCAAATGTCTTAGTTTGCTAAGTGTAGAATTAGGAAGAAGACAAAAACATAACAGTTTTCAAATTGCACTAGAGACTGGTTTTCAGCATTGGCATCACAATGTACCTGCAGGACTTTGATCGCGAGCATTCTATATGCAGTTTTGGTCCCAAATATATGTGAAAGGAACTGAAAAGAACTCATTGTATATAAGCCCACAGTAAATGTGAGATCCATAGTGCCATCATGAAAAGTATATTGATGGGAGCGCCCTGCAAATGGTACACATCTCCAGTGGATGTCATTTTTTCCCATGGCTATTCTGTTCTTACACCTGTGAGGAAAGGTCATCATTGAAATTGGGTATGTGAGAAAATATGTATCATCAATCATGTTCATTTGGTTCTTTGTTAACATTTCATGCCTAAAAACTGTAAAATTCCCAAACAGGCTGGATGTGTTTAACAGATCTAATCCTATTCAATTTACGAAGTATACATGTTGCAAATTCATCAAACAAATACTTGAAACATAAATCCCTGTTCAGGCCACAAAATCAAGCAAGAGATCTGGGGGTCTTTGTTGGTGATACATGTTGTTCGAAATTGTACTAAACAAAGACTGAAACGTAAATCTTGTTGTTAGTCCACTATTGGCTGCTTTAGGTTAGTTTAAGTGTTTGGATCTCTTGGGTTTTTAGTAAGTATTGAAATGGGGTCCTACCAACCCTTCGGTTCATAGCTCTAGTCAAAAGCATTAAAAAAAACATGGCAGAGTACAAAGCACTTATCTTAGGTCTTGAAACCACTACCTTCTTAGGTGTTCAAGCCCTTGACATATATGGCGACTCAGAATTTATCATCCAACAACTCACAGGTGAGTATCAATGTAAGAATGATACTCTTTAAAAATATCGTGAAATTTTTCATCTTCTCCTAGAAGCCTTTAATTCTTACACTATCCAAGTTGTTCCTTGTTTGACTAATCGTTTCGCTCGCACGATGAAATATCTTATAGCTCTCATTCCTTGGATGATGGAGGAATCTAAACCTTTTTTATCATTCTCCATAAGAGATGAACCACTTCATGAGTTACCCCAAATTCTTCTTGTTGAATTTGATTCATCAGATCTTTGGTGCTCCCAAATCTTTGATTATTTATCTAAATACATCATTCCCCCGGATCTATCCAAGAACATTAGGAGATCATTTCTCCATCACGCTAACAACTACATTATCCTAGGTGGAATTCTTTACAAATGTGGATTTTTTGGTATTCTTCTTTGATGTCTTAAATCCAATGAATCTCCTCGTGGTATCCAGGAAGTCCATGACAGTATTTGTGGCAGACACTTTAGTGGATTATCCATCAATAAGCACGTTCTTCATCTTGGATACTATTGACCTTCTCTCAATTGTGATTATTGTGAGTATGTTAACAAATGTGAAAAATGTCAGCAACATTCCAATCCTATTCGCATTCCTAGTCAAGCTTTGCAGCCAACTCGAGACCTTTGGCCCTTCTCACAATGGGGTATCGACCTCATCGGTCTTATTAGTCCTCGATCTTCACAACGACATCACTCCATCATCACTGAAACTAAACACTTCACTACGTGGGTGGAAGTAATTACACTCACCTCAACTAAATCTAGTCCAATTATTAACTTTATCTATCCGCATATCATTTGTTGCTTCAATGTTCCGCACAAACTCGTCACAGACAACAGAAAGTCCTTTAAAAACAAAATTCTTAAGAAACTTTGTTGGATTATTTCAACATTCAACTCAGCTTCTCCTCTCCATATTATCCTCAATCTAACACCCAAGATGAAGCCACTAATAAAACTCTTTAAAACATTCTCGCCAAGAAAAATCACATCAAGGAACGCAACTTTAATGTTGATGGCCTCATTGTCAAGGAAAATCATAACGTAACTACTCTATAAAGGAACCAACATGGAAATTTTTCTCCTAACTAGATTGGACTATACATTATCACGCATAAGTATGGGTCAAGAGCCTATTTAATGGCCTCCCTTTATGGTAAATCAAAAGTGGAACCTCTTAACGCATTGCACTTGTGACCATTCTATTGTTAGCATGTCTCCAAGTTTGTTCTTATTCATATTATTATATCATCCCTCCATCATTAGCCTCTTCCATATTTCATTGTAGTGATTTGGAATCATGTGGTCCTCCGTCACATTCCTAGATATGATCTTAAATATGAGCACCATGTCTCTGCTTGTAGGATATCCCTTTTGGTGAGAATTTCGTGGTCATTACATCCATCACCCTCTCATTCACCTATTAGAACCTGACAAGATGGGTATGAAAAGAACAAAAGCGTGAATAAAACATGCATGTCAGAAGCCTTGATAGTGATTTTGGATATGTAGTGCCCACATTTTACACACACAATTACAACAGTAAAATACCAGGATAATTTTTTTTTTTTTTTTTTTTTTTTGACTTACATTGCTCACTACACACAACACAGCAAGGGCTCCAAGAAGAGAAACTCGACTCGCATACAAAAATTACATAAGTCATCGACTCACATAGATACATGGAAACATCATAGGCATGTCGATGCCACACTTTTCCCAATGAATGGTTACTAGTAATGACCCAACCACAAGAAAAATGACTTCAGGAAAGGCGAACACACAATACAACATTTCTTTAATTGTATTTTAGTTACAATTAACACTCCAAGAACATTATTGTTCAAGGATAGCTTCCTCCTTTTTCGATCTACAGAAACTTTAAGTTCATTCCACATGTAATTTACAGTTCGACCATTTTAAGTCAGCTTCTTATTCCTTACAAAAATTTTCCATAACTTGCATACTTATTTGGCATAATTCAAATACATATAAACTACTTAATTATATTGTTCAATGTCTACCTTTTTACTCTTATAACTCAAGTGAATGTGACGTGGTGTCCATATAGTGATATTAGGATTTGACGGAGATTTAGATACAAGATAACTTTTTACCAAAAAAACATTCCTCAATCATGGTATAGTTATTTCCCTACCATAGTTATTCTAATTCAATGACTTGAGGAATACCATTTTGATTTATATATGTATTTTGTTTTCTCGAAGGTTGATCACACCAAGAACAATTCATATTCTTTGAAACAAAGGAGTATGTTTAATTGAGTTATAAGGTCTTCAAGGGTGGCATTATTCCAAACCTGAAATCTCGTCTTTACTCTTATATGCTTTATTTTCTACATCACATTATGGTCTTATTTTTAGCATTGTCTCAAAACAAATGAGTTACGAACTATTTATCTAACCTCTTGAAGACATAAATGATAAGGAGGCTTATAAGCTACACACAAACCCAAGTTAACATCCGAGTCAACTGAGTTTTAGATTAATTCCAACTTCACCTAAGGTTCTACCCCTCACTATAAATGAGTTTTAAGCGAGAGGACAAATTTATGCTAAACCACCTTCAGAAAGGACCAAGGTGTAATGTTGAGAGGAACCAAGGTAAAACATTTTTTTGAGCGAAGCTAAGGAGTTCATTAGCAAGAGTTTAAGACCTAGAAAAACTAAGTCACAACCTCCATCTATGTCGTCTGGATCCAACAGGGATTTGAATCGATGAAGGAATTTAATTTTAAAACTATCTTCAGAAGACAATGTAGTCCACTAGGCTACGAAGGAGGAGTTAGCTCTACATACACCAAAAATTGTTTGACGGTGTCACTCCTATAAGACGGGTTTATGACAATGTCACTAAACATACTGACTAGACAATAGGCCAATTCTCGAATTCTTGTTTACTCAAACTAGGAGGTTCCATCGAGTGCAGAGTTTAATTTTATTCTACGGTTTTTCAATGTCTTCTAGGGTAAAAAGTAACACACATGAAAACAAGTTATGCTTCGATATTGAACAAGGGTAGAGTGTTTCAATTTAATTCTCTTTATTAAATTTACAAAGTATGAATGCACAAGATGACTCATTAATCATTTATTGAACACTAAATATGCACTACAAGATATTACTTCAAATTCATTTACCTTATATAAATATCAAACCTTTTTTTTCTTACCAGGTGTACTATAAATCAAATTGACATATGATTAAATGCATATTTCCTAGATGTCCTTGAAATACAACATCTCATACATAGCAACAAATTATCAAATATAACCTTCTGTAACATGAGACTCCATTATACATTTATTCATTTAAAAATGAACTATATAAATTACAATGATAATTAATTCATTACACAACACCTTTTTGTAGTCATTCTTCCATCCTACAAAACCACGTGAGCATGATATCAATGATAATTCGTTGGCATGGCATCCACCCTAATCTAACATAATTATCATTTTTCAGTTTCCCATTTACATATGATAATAATTACAATTTGCAATCGAAATTAAAGGGTTTAGAGACATGTATTCATTACATTTCATTTTACTTCTTTTTGTAACCCAGGAGAGAGAAAGAGAAGGGAAGAGAGAGAAAACACCATTTGTTAAAAGTTCTATTTCACACAACAAGTTACACTATAGAGTTTTAGATAGTTATTTGCATGTGTTAAAAGTTTCCAGGGTGGTTTGGCAACCCTACGAGGGTCCCACAGCTTTCTATTTTTACATTTTCTACAAGTTCTCATATATACGGAGAATTCAACAGAGTCGACGGAATTAAAAACTAGAAAACAGTCTTTAAATGGCAATAAGTTTTCTGAAGCCACCGGTCCTAATTGGTCCAATATGACCTTGTCAAACTGCGACCAGAGGCCTACCAAATGTCGTCGTCAAAATATCCAAAAAAGTGTTTTTCCCTAAACTGAAGGTTTCATGCAATTGTCTAGTATAAACACTAGAGGTTTGCGAAGACGGGACATGATTTCTCTATCTAGGTTTCAAATGTTGGTTCAAAACAAAAGCCAACTTTCTAGATTTAACAGCTTTCTACTGCTGTAAACCAGTGCAACAGGGCTCCTATAAGAGCGTCAAAAACGTCACATATGTTCGTTCGGGGTCAAACCAAAGGTCAAAGTGACTCCTCGCATACCAAGGTACACAAATGAAGCTTAACATCTCATTTTCAAAGTTACGAAGGGTACTTAATGAGTCTCCGATAAATGCAAAAATTAACCATTTAAACAAGGAGAAGGTCAACATTATTACTGGGAAGTAAATCTCGTCTTGTCGAAAAACCAATATTGTAGCGATCTAGTTGGGTAGGAAGTTTTCTAAATCACCTCAGAATGAGGGTGGAAGTTCATGTTTTAATGCAACGAATTATTTTGACTTCGTGAGTTACGACATGACATTTCATTATTTTATTTTATTTTTGCAACGAGTTGATATAAACATTTAACTGTATTAAAATCGTAATATTTTAAAATTCTTTTAAGTTGCAAAAGAGAACTGAAGCACGAGAATTATGAGAGGTAAGGGGAGATGAACCATGCCTGGAAGGAACGGAGTCGGTCAAACCCACAGGCTTCAGTTCAGCATCTTGCTTGGGCACTTTGTCAACCAGTTCACGAGCCTCGATCTAACCTCCCTAACGTCACACAAACTTCCCGATCACTTGAATTTTTTCCAACAGAATAAGTTGCTCATTATGCTCTTACAATTTTCTAGGGCCTGCACAAGGCTCCATTCTTGCACACAGGTTGAGAGAATGTAGGCAACAGACAAGAGGCTCTGCACCTGAGAGTGTAGTTGCTTGAAAGTTTCTAAAGCCTTTTGAACAAATCCATTATGTGCATATCCTGCAATCTTGGCATTCCATGAGACAACATTTATTTGAGGCATTTTATCAACAGTTCACACGCCTTTTCAACAAATCCATTTTTTTCATCTCCTGCGATCATTGTAGTCCAAGAGAACACATCTTTTTGGGGTATTCTGTCAAACTATGCATGTGCTTTGTCTAGTCTTATGCATTCTGCATACATGTCTACCAGGGCAGTTGTAACTACAATATATGACAAATTTCCTCTCTCCATTATGCTTTGATGAACATCATACCCTACTCTAAAGCTTCCATTTTGGCACAGGCTGGAAGTATGTTGGCAAATGTAAACTCATTGGGTTGGAGGCCTGAAATGGAGCAGCTTCTTATGTGTCTACCAAAGTATTTACAACTACAACATCTAACAAAACCCCTCTATCCTTTCTTTTTGCATTGATTGATGCCCACACAGTTCAAGGGCTCATTTTTTTTGACACAGGCTAGGGAGAATGTTGGCGCAGGGAACTCCACTCTGTTATAGCCTTATACAAATCATCCTTGGTAGTCTTTTGTGTCAAACCCTCCGTAACGAGTGCAGCAGATGGTGCCATCAGTGTCAACCATAATCAATTCGCCTTTACCATTCACGCGGCCGGAGACAAAAGCAGCATACTCACGCACCAAGGAAATGAATCAGAGCAAAAAGAATACAACAAAACCAAATAAGTGCGTGGCCAGGAGGGTAAGGTGTCCAATCTGCTCTGTGCACTCAGTAAGAATCCACGCAGAAGACAAGAGGCAACGAACCAAAAGAAAGTGGTCAATGCACTAGCAAAAGTGTTTCAGACTGCACAAAACAAGCCATCAATAAACAATGAAAACGACCCAGCCAACAAGGAACTGCACACCATAACTCTTCATGCATCCAAAGATCTATTTTCAGGCTGAAATCATGTGTCATGAAGGGATAAAAAAAGAAGGAGGCAATGATCCAAAAGAAGGCAGACAGAGCATGATTAAATTAAAACCACAAGGAAACAAGTAGGTGGCCAATAATAAATGCGCACTTACTCCACCAAACGTATGACAGGCATGATCTGAATAGGAGGAATAGTTTAAGAGGTCAATAGGTTAATGTTTAACGTGGGGAGATTCGACAACAACTCAGAGAGGATTAGGTGAAACCATAATTAAGAAAAAGGTGGTGATTAGATATCCAAACAAAACAGATTTTCATGAAATGGTGGGTCGCCGACAAAATTTGCCAACGTGGGTGAAAGCATCCAAATATTCTCATTAAAATAGGTTTACATAAAAAAACAATACGAGAGGAGACTCGGTTGGCCAAGGTAGAACTATTGGTAGGAGTTCGAAACCGGACGCAGGACAAGGACTGACCACGGCGTCACATCAAGAGACCGTCTTCTTTACACGGATGGAGGTGACCAATCCAAACAATAAAATCGCTAATCAAAATAATAATATTACTATTATTATTACAACTTAATAATACTTTATTAATCGTATTAACAAGGGACCAACATTTAAGCTTGACCAAAACAATAATAGCAAGAATCAACAGTTTGAAAGAAAAATTATTATTATGTAGGTGTTCCCTCTAGTTGGTCACACCCCAACAACATCGAGTCATCTTTCAAACCACCTATCGAATTCGTGAAAGAGAATTTTTCCTTAGCAGGGCAATCGAAAAGGCGAAGCCAGCAAGGATCAGCAAGAGCACAACAACGTTAAACGCTTAGCAACACAGTTTTCGAAGAAGAAAAAGAAGAACGAGGGACAGGGCATTAAAGGATATGGAGCAAACGGGAGATATAGATGAGTGACGGAGGAACCAGAATACCTAGAATTGAAACCAAATGAAATCGATTTGAAGGTGGTTAGAGATTTGGTAGATGGATTAGGGTGTCTATCTTGATTAAGAGGAGAATCAGATCCATAGCCCGCAGAAGGAACACCTGAGATTGAAGAGGCCCTGGCGGCCAGAACCAAAGCAAGGACTGAATCGCCATCTACATGAAAGGGGTTCCAAGCATTTCTGCAATCTTTGGTAAACTAGTTCTCAGCAGAACATTGGACCGTATATTATGGTTCAAGATGGAGAGGTGGCTTTGCTCCCTTCAAAGCAACCAATTTTGTAACCTTCCTTGCTAAAATTGAAGTAATATCTGCACCTCTATAGTTCTATAGAATCCCCTAGCTAACTCACACACTGAAGCCAGGAGATTTAATCTTGGCTGAATAGAATCAATCCTCTAACCTAACCATAGCTCTGTTGGGACTGATAAGAAACTCCCCCAATTTTCCCCCATTTAGGTTCCCACAATTTTCCCCAATTTAAAATTTAAGAAAGAAATAAGTTAGAGACACATGGAAACTTTTAGAGACAAAATTAAATTTTTGTCTCTAACTTTTTTCTCAAAATAGGGCCCCATGTGGTAGCGGCAGGTGACACAAGTTTGTATAAATTGCCTACTCTCTTTCCTTTGGCAACTATGTGCTTTTGTTCATCAAGTAAAAGACAACTTGATCGATCAAACAAAACTTTGAGACCAATATTTGTTAATTTACTTATTGAAAGCAGATTATGAGCAATATCAATCCAACATAAAAGACATCATCGAATTGCTTCTTACCTCCATTGGGTAACGTGACCTCAACTATGCCTTTACCTATAACATTATCAACACTGTCATCTCCAAGTCTGATTTCTTTTTAAATTTTGGTCATATTAATAAACCAATCCTTCGATGTCATGTGTTCCATTGCTCCAAAATCTAAGTAGTACGCCCTTTATAGGTGTTGAAGAGACCATCAAAAGAGATGAATTTGCCTCATGTTATTTTGATTCACATTGTTTGCAATCTCTTTCCAGCAATCCGTCTCCATATGTTCAGTCTTCTTGCAGTAAAGACACTTTTGCTTAATTTTTGATTGATTGCTTGAATTAGATGTTGATTTTGCAAACCTTTGTGTGGGCTCAAGTGCTCTTTTTGAATAAAATACTCTCTTCTTTGTATTTGCAATAAAGGCAACAAATCCATTTGTCTTTGCTTCACATTAATTCTGGCTTGTCTCCTCATGCAGTTAAAATATTATCAACATCATCCTATTTTATTTTGCTTTGATTGTTGATGTAGATAACAACATTCTCATAAGATTCTGTCAAACTATCCAGCAGAATAACAATATTCAATTTTTCATATGTCTATGATCCCACATCTTTAAGTTGGTTTAACATTTCTTTCATTTTATTGACATGTGTCAAAAATATTTCTCCTTCCTGCATCTTCATTCGTTGGAGATTTCGATAAGGAGCTAATTTTGTTATCATGCTCTTTGTCTCATATGTACTTTTCAGCTTATCATATACAACTTTTGATATAGCAGAACCTTTCACTTGCACTATTATTGAATTTTCTAGATTTAAAACAATAGCAGATAGTGCCCTTTCATCCTTTGTAATCCATTTCTGTACTGCTTCAGCAGGAGAAGTGCGTTTGAAATCTGTGTCGTCTACGACTCCCCATAGTCCATTTTACTTCAAAATCATGGTTAGCTGATAGCTGCATAAACTACAGAATTCTCCATTGAATCTCTCTATCAGACGTATGTCTGATGTAGATGATATTGCAGCCATATACAAGAACTTGGAAACAAAAAAATAACTCTAAAAAATTTAAGATTACCTCACCGCTTGATGAAGGCTACACTAAAATCAACTTTGCCCTGATACCATAAAAGGTTTACGCCCAGAATTATTTAATCTAACAACACAGTAAACTGATTTTTACAAGAAATAACACCGAACTGTTTTTTTCTTGAAGTGAATAACATCTACATTGGAAAAGAAGTATTTAAACTAACACACCAATACATGAGTAAAAGACGGGAGTTCCAAATGGCAGCTCAATACTCTTAACAAACAAATTGGGTTCCTAATTGGATTCCAATCCTATCTACTTAATACTCCTACAGCAATTAGAAGGAAACTAAAATTCAGAAGGAAACTAAAATTAGACTCCTATCTAACTAAAACTTCTACACCAGTTAGAGTGTGTGACTTAACATGATCCTGAAAAAGATTGGTTTGCCTTCAATGTCACGTTCATCACAATAAACTATGCTTAGGATTGCCCCATATTATCCTTCTGCATTGGAATTTGCCACGTATTTATTCTAATAATTATCTTGTCCAAATTTCCTTAGTTTAAATGGTTCGTATAATTGTTTAAAAGTGCACTGACTTTTTTCCCATAAATGTACGTAATCGTCTTGTCATTTTGAGAGGATAATTTGTTTTGCTGCTCTTGTTTTTTTGCATCTGTTGCGTGGAACTGCAGCTTTGTGCGGTGTATACCATAAAATGCAGTCCTTGTTAAAAGACAAACAGTAACTTCATTAATAAATAGCGATAATAAATAATATTTGTCTATTGTGGAGGAAAACTATTTTTTAATTTCCAAACCCCTTGTAAACTCAATAAGGGAGAGGACCCCATAATCGTGCACCCTAATTTTAGGGGCACGTAAATATATGTAGGGGTCTCGTCAACATAAAAAAATTATATCATCGTATCATCATGCCACATCAGCATTTTCGTTTCGTGCATTTATTTGGAGGAAAAAGTAGTTTTTGAATTGATTTAAAATGAAAAAAAATAATATAAAGCATTTAAACGAGGTACCAATGACCGAGCACCCTATGTGTCACATTGTCATTGGCTCTTAAAAAGTGTCATTAATCAAATAGTGAACAACTATTAGTCATTTTTTCAATAACCAATAGTGAAAATCAATGTACAATTATTGGTTCCTGCACAATTATGAGGTCCTTTCTCCTAGACATAAATGTCAAATAATATGATTGGCTACAAATAAATATTCAATTTTATTATTATTATTTTTGGAAAAAAAAAGGGATTAAATAAGCACATTTCCTTTTGACTTCTATGCACATGGTGAGTCCCACCTCTCTTTCTTTCCTTCTTTTTTGCCACGGCCTTTATCTTACTCTTTGTTTTTTATTTGTCACACCCATAGTATCTTTGATTAAATATTGAAGGGTATCCATTTTGTCTAAAAGTTCACCAAGTAATATTCCAAGTTTGTCCTTTACTTTGTTTGGTATTATTTACTTTTCTGACATTTTTTATAATAAAAAATGTCAAAATAGTTTATAGAATCACAAAATTAAAATTGTGCTCTCATAAGTTTGAAGTGTACAAAGAATGACTCGAGTTTATATACCTTTCAACTTACCAATCAATTAATATTATAGATTGTACCCAAAAAAAAAGTGTATTTTACTCGTTTTTAAACAATAATAAAATGCAAGATACTAAATTTATTTTAACTTTTATCAAAATTAATTCTAAGATTTTTTTCATCACCATTCTTCCTTTACTCATTTTTCCAAACAAATCTAATAATTAGAATTCAAAATACAATTCAATCAAGATACATGTAAGACATTACTTAATATTAATGAAAATTAAATAATTCAATATTTATAATAAAAACAATGAAATTACTTTTAAATAAACAATATAGAAAAAGGATGGATTCAATTTTACGTTAAAAAATATTTAAGTTTTCTTTGAAACATTATAAATAATAGTTGCAATAAATAAATGTAAATAAATTAAAATGAAGCATGTATTGAAAATGAATGAAATGAAGAGAAATGGCTTAAATTTGGTTAAGAAAAAAAAATCTAAATTTATTCACGCTTCAAATAGCAAATCACTAATTTTCATAAAGACTCGTTACAAAATATATAAAAGAGAGTTACACTAGCAATCGCACGTGAGGTGTGCGATGTTAACGCCGAAAGGGAAATATTGGTGAGCAGAAAAGGAAATTGAAATAGACAACAAAGCACCGTGTGTAACGATCAAATTTGACGATGAGAAATAAAGGCAAAACCGGGGCGGGGTAGAACGAATTTTCGTAAACAATGTCGATGATAGACCCAGTAGCACCATCTACAAGACAAGTTTGAATCCATAAATTTACAGAAAACATGACTTTTTGGTTGACGCAAAGAAAAATGTAATGTTGCAATTGATCCATAGTCAACTTATCATGAGTCAATATGCTCGGTGTTATGAGCAATGGATCTAGCAATGATAGAGTAAATGTCTTTCAACAATTGAAGGTTTTGGTTGTCTAGCTCATCATCAATTACTATTAGTACTCATAGTTGTTGGCAAAATACACAATTTCTTTATTTTCTGGTTTATTTTTCTTTGTTGCATCACTCCGATGCTTCTCCTCCTTCTTTTTCTCACCCTATTTTTTGTGCTACACGCTACAATTTAGGCCTACATGGATGGAAAACTTATTTTTTTTGGTCACCATAGATCCCAAAAATATGAGCACATTCTGAAAACCACTTTCAACAACTACCGAAAAGGTGTTTAGCACAAATTCATCTTCGAAGTTATTCTGAGCGAAGACATCTTGAATGCAGATGGTGTTGAGGGGGAGCATGCCGTTAAGAGCATGAAATTTTTTCTGAAATCCCTCACCTTTAAAAGTCAAATCATTCTCGCCCTCCACCGCTCCATTAATGACACACTGCTTTCAAGGGAAAGCTCAAAGCGTCCATGCAAACCATCGATGCATTTACAACACAATGAAGTGATTTAGTTATTACGCATGAGGAAATCCATGGAAAAATGTTTTTAGACAAAACCCTAAATCAGGAAAATAATGCGATGTCAAAAATATTTGATAATTTAAATCCTAACCTAATAGAAGTATTGTCTTCATTAGTTAATCTTGAAAATAACTCATCGTTTAGCTAGCTTAATGCATAAGCTCCTGAGTTTGTTCTCAGAGTACAATCGCCATGATCCGTTCAAATGAATACACTCGATAAGAGGATTGAGTTTGTAGACCTCATGCCGCATGACTTTCTAGTTGACACAGAAAAAAACGTAATGTTGCAATCGATCCATAATCAGCCTATCTTGAGTCAATATGCTCGGTGTTTTGAGCAATGAATCTGGCAATGGGAGAGTAAATGTCTTTCAACAATTAAAGGTTATGGTTGTCTAACTCGTCATCAGTTGCTATCAGTACTCATATCTGTTCGGAAAATACATGATTTCTTTTTTTTTGGTTTGTTTTTCTTTGTTGCATCACTTTGACACTTCTTCTTCTCCTTTTTCTCACCCTCTTTTTTACATCGCACACTATAGTTTAGGCCTCCATGGATGGAAAACTTGTTTTCTATGGCAACCATAGATCCAAAAAATATGAGCACATTTGAAAGTGATGTTCGATAACTACCCAAAAGGCATTTAGTATGAATGCATCTCCGACGTTCTTCTGGGCGACGACATTCATATGCCTCTCGGGCTGCCTTTCCACCCCAGCTTGAACATCTTTTTATTAATTTCTCTCCCCACAATATGTGCATGTTCGGGTTTGACATGGATTTGAGATGTTTAGAAATCAAACGCCTAGAGCTCAACATTAAGCATACCTTGTATGAGACACTGCTAAGGTAATTCGCTATGTTTCTCGCTCTTCATTGTCTTTTCCTATATTAATTTTTTTTGCAGGTTCATCGCCCCTTCCACCGTCTGGAAAAGCATAATATTTTTGGGCATGGGGTCCGAGGGGAAGCTCAAAGTGTCCATGTAAACCATCAATGCGTTTACAATGTAATCAGGTGATGTAATCATTGCCCATGAGGAAATCCTTGGAGAATTTTTTTCAAACAAAACCCTAAATGAGGAAAATGATGCCCTGTCGAAAAAATTTGAAAATTTAAATCCTAACCTAGCAGAGGCATTCTCTTTATCAGTTGATCTTGAAAAGAACTTGTCATTCAACTAGTTTAATGCCCAAGGTCCTGAGTCCGTTCCCAAAGTGCAATTGTCATGACTTGTTCAAATGAATACACCCGCTTAGAGGATTGTGTTTGTGGACTTCATGTTGCCATCACTGTAATTGTCGTCGTTACGACAATCCTTGCCGCTCTAACTAAAACATTGTCTTCTCAAATGAATACACCCACTTAGAGGAATGTGTTTGTGGACTTCATGTCGGATGACTATCTGGTTGACGCGGAGAAAAATGTAATGTTGTAATTGATCCATAATCATCCTATCATGAGTCAATATGTTCGGTGTTCTGAGAAATGGATATGGCAACAAGAGAGTAAATGTATTTCAACAATATAAGGTTATGGTTGTCTAGCTCATCATCAATTGCTATAAATACTCGTAGTTATTACGAAAATACATGATTTCTTTATTTTCTGGTTTGTTTTTCTTCATTGCATCACTCCAACACTTCATCTCCTGCTTTTTCTCACCCTCTTTTTTGCATCGCACACTAAAATTTAGGCTTACATGGATGGAAAACTTGTTTTCTGTGGTCTCCACAGATCCCAGAAAAATGAGCACATTCTGAAAACCATGTTCGGCAACTACCCAAAAGGCATTCAGTACAAATTCATCTCTGACGTTTTTTCTGGGCAACGACATCCTAAACATGGACGGTGCAGAGGGGGAGCACATTATAAAGATTATGAGCTTTGTTATGTAATCCCTCGCCTTTAAAACTCACATCATTCTCACCCTTCATCCCTCAATCAACAACACACTGCTTGTCGAAGCCACTTGGGCTACCTTTCCGCCCTAGCTCGAACATCTTTTTCTTCGTTTCTCTCTCCACAATATGTGAATGCCTAGGTTTGTAGCGGATTTGGGATGTTTAGAAATTAGACGCCTAGAGCTCGACTTTAAATAGGCCTTGGATGAGACAATGCTCAAGGAATTTTCTATGTTTCTCACTCTTCATTCTCTTTTCCTATATTAAATTTTTTGTAGGTTCATCGCCCCTTCCGCCATTTGGAAAAGCAAGAGATTTATGAGCATGGGGTCTGATGGGAAGCTCAAAACGTCCATGTAAACCATCAATGCATTTACAACGCAATCATATGACGTAATCATTGCCTATGAGGAAATCCATAGAGAAATTTTTTAGACAAAACCCTAAATGAGGAAAACGATGCCCTAGACCAAAAAGATTTTAAAATTTAAATGGACTAACCTAGCAAAGGCATTGTCTTCATTGACTACTCTTGAAAAGAACTCTTCTTTTAGCTAGCTTAATGCACAAGCTCTTAATTTTGTTCCCAGAGTGCAATCGCCATGACTCGTTCAAATGAATACACCCGCTTAGAGGATTGTGTTTATGGAGTTCACGCCACCACCACCGTAATTGTCACCATCGCCATAGTCCTCGTTGCTCCAACTTGGACATCTTCTTCCTCATTTCTATTTCCACAATATGTGCATGCTTATATTTATTTTTAAGGGCTTTCAATATACATATTCCCTAGATTGAGAATATTGTAGTTGAAAAGATGTGATATAAATCGTATACCTTCAAAAGTATCGTATTTGTTGTTTGTTTCTCCATGTTTTTAACAGCAAAATACAAGTTGAATGGGAAAAATAGACCCATGTCAAACAAACCCACCAACCCGGTTAAGCACTCTTCAAAACCCATAGCACAACATGGAGAGTGACGCATCCAAAACGCCCTTTGAGACATGTCATTTTCCTTGCATAATAATAGAAGCACTTTAACAGCTATGTTTTCAAATCCAAAGGCATTAACCACACTGAAACCGTTAACAATATGTATCAGGGAACTGATAGTACTAACTTTGATAGACAAAAAATATGGGAGGTCAAGTGGTTTTATAGAAGCTTTATAAACAAAATATTTAACTTGGTTGTACAAATGTTAGACATGGGGATATTTACCAACAAATTTTCTATATCTTGCACGATTTCTATGACTGTTGTGCTAAAGATGACTTTGTCATTTCTATAGTTATGATTTATATATTCTATACTTATCAAAATTAAAATAACTAATTGTCAAATGCTATTTTCTCTTTGCGCGCACGTGCACGCGTGTGAGTGAGTGAGTGAGTGTGTGAGTGTGTGTGCGTGCGTGCGTGCGTGCGTGCGTGCGTGCGTGCGTGCGTGCGTGCGTGCGTGCGTGCGTGCGTGTGTGTGCGTGCGTGTGTGTGTGTGTGTGTGTGTGTGTGTGTGTGTGTGTGTGTGTGTGTGTGTGTGTGTGTGTGTGTGTGTGTGTGTGTGTGTGTGTGTGTGTGTGTGTGTGTGTGTGTGTGTGTGTGTGTGTGTGTGTGCGTGTGTGTGTGTGATGATAAGGCTGGTAGTTGATTTCCACAACATGAATGTTAAAACTGGCAAATATCATTATTATAGTCTAACATGTTATAATAGATCTTGTGATTAAACAAGTATAAACATGATTATTCTAATATTATACATTATACGCATTTTTCGTGAGGGACTTGAAATTGTATGGAGCTAGCATTCTTAAGTGGGACCTCAAATTGTATGCCAAGGATTTTCAAACTAATATTGAAAACCCAAAATTTTGACATCAGGATTTTTGTTTGACTTCTTGGGTTATGGGAGAACACAATAATTTATTGGACAAGTTTTCAGCTTCACATAACTTTGTTTAATTCAAAGAAGAAATAAGTAGAAGCATTTTAGGGAATTCAACAGTAGAAATAATAAATTAGATGACACAAGAATTGAGAATTTGTACCCTGGATTATATTTCTAATGAAGCCTCTCACTTGCAGATTGAGGTGCACATAATACGAGTGGATTCAAAAAGGGGTCCAATAGATAAATTCATGGGAGATGGTAATAAAGTTTGAAAGACCATAACAACTCAAATCCCTCCACCATCTATAAAAGACTACTTATGCACATAACCATCAAGAGAATACATTAATGTATTTACATATAATGAGGAGATTAAGTCACAAACACATCAAATCAAAAGAAGTATATTGATAATAAATAAATAAATGTGTCAATAGACCAAGGATAAAAAAGTAATCAAAATGTATGTTGGAAAAAATGATGTAATCAATACTGACACAACATTTCCTTAAGTGTTTTGTTTATAATTTCGATAAGAGAAATGTTTTTTTGGTTTTTTGGGCTATATGCGAGAATACAAGTGGGTTTGAGAGTCATCTTTAGGATCACACAATTTTGTTGAATATGATAAAGATAAAAGTGGAAAATTTTCAAAGCATTAATGTTGGGAGGCAATAAATTCGTTGGTGCAAGGCTTGAGAAATTACTCAGATTATATCTCCAAGGAAGCCTCCTGGGTATAATACAAGACACACACATTGCAAGAAGATTTAAAAGGGATCCAAAAAATGAAGCTATGGGTGAAGGTCAGGCTAGTTGAAATGACATTGTTGCATTAGATCCTAATTTTATTTTACTATCTGGACTCAACCAAAAATATCCAATATTGTCGGAAACATATATAAATGTTGTTGCAAAGTTACATATTAATAACATATTATCCATTAATATAAATGATTGTCCCATTTAATGTAATGTCTATTGAGTATTACATCATCTTAATTGTATTGTTGAGTATTAAATCCATCTTAAATATTTTTGGCAACCTAGAAAGTGCTACATTTTAACGGTTCTGAAAAAACTTTGTAACTTTTCGGGATGATTGCAATTATATTATAAGTGTTGAACAAATATAGAAAATAAAATAGGTAAATGCAACCAAAATAGAAAATTCTAAATAATAGACAAAGAACAAAATTCAATGTAAGGTTTGCAACAACTTAGATATTTTTAAATATTATTGAAAAAATTTAGACACACAATTGTGAATGTAAATTATTATTAACCGAATCTTAAGCATTGTTCAATTCTTCAAAAGAAAAACTTGAGTACACAATTCACTACCTCAAAATTTTCTTCCACATTATCTTTCCATGTATTAATGAGAACCCCATTCGGACACTAGAAATAAAAGGAATCATTGTACACATTTTGACATCACATAATTTTGTTGAATCCAATGAAGAAGTGGAAAATTTTTAGGGACTTCAACATTAGACAATGACAAATCAGATGACACAATATTTGAGAATTTGTGCATTGCATTATATTTCTAATGAAGCCTCTCAACACAAAATGAGGTGCGCACAATATGAGTGGAGTCAAATGGGATCCAATAGATGAAGTCATGGGGTATGGGAAACCCAATCGAAACCCTTCCAACAAATCGAATCCCTCCACCATCTATCAAATACCACATATACGCATAACCCTCAAGAGAATACATTGATGTCTAAACATATAAAGAGGATATTAATTAAAAATAGATCAAATCAAATGAAATATATTGATAATGAATTAATATATTGATAAAATAGTAATCAAATTTTATATTGAAAACGAAATTGACATAATCAGTATTGACACAATATCATCTTAGTTGTTCACTCTAGAATTTTGATAAGAGGAAAGCTTTTTCAGCTTCTTGGGCTATGTAAGAACACAATAAGCTCTAAGACTCATCATCAGGATCACACATTTTTTTGAATCTAACAAAGAAAGAAATGACAACTTTTCAAGGCATTCGACATTAGGCGCCGATTAATTAATGATAATATAAATGAATTGATATTTTAGTGTTATATTTTTTGAATGCCAAACCATTTACCCAATAAAAATTTATAATTATTTTATGTTTTAAATATATATTTTTATTATATTTTATTGAAAAATTAAAAACAATATGATTTTAAGTAATATTGCTTACTATTGATATTAACTAAAAAATAAAGATTTTTTTAATTTAATTTAATTTCTATTTTAATTTTAGATGCTTTCGGGCTACCTCGTCTAGGTGTAGTCCCTTAAGAGCCCTGAGGCCCAAACATGCTATATCTTCAAAATGTGATTTTTCAAACTACGTGGCACCTAGAGCTGTCTCGTTAGATCTGATACCTCCATGTTGGGTCCCTCTACAAAATCCTATCACAGTTTTATCCATCTCCATTCAGTTCTCTCGATGTCCTATTGTTTGCAAAGGCACGAAATAGTGCAGTCTGAGTCAGTGTAGGGTTTTTAGACATTGTAGTTTTCAAACGGAAGCTCGTGGGACCAAACCAACTATGCCAACATGTTGGGGTGGCAAGGTGAATGCTAGTGGAGGCTTCGTTTTGGTTACCTACGCTCCCTATGCTTTTGGGCTACCTCATCCAGGCGTAGTCCCTTAAGAGCCTTGAGGCCCAAACATGCCATATCTTCAACGGGTGATTTCTCAGACTCCGTGTCACCTAGAGAGGTCTCGTCAGATCTGAGACTGCCATGTTGAAGCCCTCTACAAAATCCTTTCATAGTTTTCTCCATCTCCATTCAGTTCTCTAGTTGTCCTATTGTTTACAAAGGCACGAAATACTGGAGTCTGAGTCATTGTAGGGTTGCCAGACGTTGTAGTTTACAAACGGAAGCTCGTGTGACCAAACCAACTATGCCAACACGTCGAGGTGTCTAGGTGAATGCTAGTGGAGTCTTTGTTTTGTTTCCCTACGCTCTTCGTGCTTTCAGGTTACCTCGTCTGGGCGTAGTCCATTAAGAGCCCTAAGGCCCAAACACGCCATATCTTCGACGGGTTATTTATTGGACTCCGTGGCACGTAGAGATGTCTCATCAAATCTAAGACCTCCACATCGGATCCCTCTACGAAATCCTATCGCAGTTTTATCCATCTCCATTTGGTTCTCTCGTTGTCCTATTATTTGCAAAGGCACGAAATAGAGCAGTCTGAGTCAGTGTAGGGCTGTCAGACACTGTAGTTTGCAAACGGAAGCTCGTGGGACCGAACCAACTGCGCCAACACGTCGGGGTGGCTAGTTGAATGCTAGTGGAGTCTTCTTTTTTGTTCCCTATGCTCCTCGTGCTTTTGGGCTACCTCGTCCGGGCGTAGTCCCTTAAGAGCCCTGCATGACTTGATTAGCTTAAGAATGAATTTGATAGGGGTATGTCTAAGAACACATGGGAGTTATTAATCACCAAGTAAATCTTTCTTGTTTAGTTCTGGATGGGAGTCATCTGTCCTACGACTTAGTGACCTTCCATTCATTGATAATTTATGTTAGGATAAACCCATAGATGCTTTCAAAAGCACCTTCAAAAGGATAGGGGTAGTCATCAAGCCTAGTGAAGGGTGTGATGTGATTTCTAAAAAACTTGAAATTCTTATATATTTAAAGGTAATAACAGAAATTGGATAGGATTAGAAAATCAAGAATCATTGAGTGTCTGAATCAGAATGTCATCGCATCTGGAGACATTCTCAAGCATTGGATTAATGTATATGGAGAGACATTCTCAAAATACCAACAGATGAAAGGCATCAAATTTTGATGACTCTCAGGTGTTTTAACAGGGGAGAAGACTACAAAACATAGAAGAATGTAGTAAGTGCATGATAAGATAGGAACCAGTACAATAAGACCATGAGCAAGAAGAAGTGCAAGTAAGGTAAATACACATATACACATTGATAAATTAAATGAATAATTACTCAGATTAGGTAACTGTTATCCAAAATTTACCCCCCAGGGTAAATTTTGATAACATGCATCAGAATATTCAAGTCCCAAGCACATTGATTGATTCAGAGCAAACATCATGTTTCTGAGGTTCCCTCGGATATTTTTCTAACTCCCCTGGCAAAAGAAGGAAGGAGCAAGCTCTGAGAAAATGCAAAAAATGGTTGCAGAAGGCAAGTAGGTTGATCCAGGAAAAATTGTGAAAATCGGCTAAGTCCTAGTCCTAGGAGCAATTGGGACATTTGGGACAAAAATGCGCGGATCGGCCGAAAAGCCTCCAGGTGGCCCAAATAGCATTTGGGACAATCGGGCCAGAAGTACGCGGCGGGCGCGAAAAGCCGATCCAGCCAAAAGAGAAAAAAAATTGGCTAACTGCTGAGAGGGTCGCCTCTGGGACATTTGGGACAAATGGACGCGAACCGGCCGGTTCGCCCGAAATCAGCACAAGGAGCACTGTGCCAGCCGGGACAAAAGTACGCGAGGGACGCGTGGGACGTGAAAGCGCGGATTGCCCGAAGGAAGAGTTTTTCGTCCGGGACAGCCGGGACAAAAGTACGCGAGGGACGCGTGGGACGCGAAAGCGCGAAATGGGCGAAGACAGAAGAGGAAAAGTCAACGTTTGACCTGTGAAACTTCAAACGGCCATAACTTTTGACTCCGAGCTCCGATTTTCACAAAATTGGACTTTCTGGAACATATTCGGCTCCAGTCAGTTAATGTTCATTCCCGTCAAATGACAGAAAACGCCTGCCAGACCCAAAATAGCTTCCCGCACTCAGAAGGCCATAACTTTTGCATTTCTCAACGAAATTGCACAAAATTGGTACCGTTGGAATCATGGTTCCGAGCCCGATGCATAGCAATCAATAAATTCCAGATTTGATCATAAATTGATTGAGATTTTTAAGGAAACGTGGCCGGGTTCAGAACAGTGTTTTATTTGGTAGCTGGGAGTACAATTAAGAGGCATGGTCATCATTCTTTCTCTGCTGCAGCACATGGGACAGTATGGGGAGCCTTTTGCAAGTAATATACAATCATTTCACTCAATTTAATGCTTCTTACAGGTGGTTGAAGGACAGATTTCGGGATTTCCATTTTCCCTTCTCTTCTCCTTCTCATTTTTTCTATAAATTGGAGTGTTGGGCTCATTGTAAAGGAGAGAGTTTTTGGGTAGCAAAGCTCTGTCAAAATTGCTTTGTGAAGCCAGTGTGTTGCAGGCCCTTGTAGTGGACTCCTTGCATGGTGATCCAGGCCCTTATCTTGTAATAGACTAAACTGTGCATAACAGGAAGTAATAAAATACAAAGTTTGTGGATGTATCTTCCCCTGCTGTGTTTTCTTGCATTCTTCTTGCCCCTTTTATCTCTCTACAAGAATATTGTGTCTATTATTATGTTCTTGCAGGAATTCACTAACATTGTGTATGCTTGGAATATTGTTGTGAATGCATTTTGCTAGATTATGGTGAACTGTCATCACCTCTTCTAGTGTGCACTTTCCCTCTGTATTTCACACATTTGGAGATTACTCTCACACCCTCCTTTTCTGGTGTATCACCGCTTTAGTGTAGGCTTTCATTTTATGTATTCTCTCTCCCTGGTCCCCGGGAAGTTTAGATTAGAACAATTAGCTTACCCTGCATTAGAGTAGATTGTGGCAGGTAGTTTAGGAGCAAGAACCAACTTTCTCTGGAGGTCTGTCTCAAGTAGCAAGTCCCACAACTTGGAGATAGTACCCATGTTATCCAATCACACTGTGAGTTCAAATACATGCACAAGGGTGCTGTGATTCGGAGATAACAGTAACTCTTTATATACATACATTATATAAATATTAATTTCCAAAGTTTTATGTATATTATACATTGAAAATTATAGTACATGTACATCACCAATAAATGAAAAAATAATCCATAATGTCTTAAATATTGTCAAGTGCCCATCATATTAGTTTCATGCAAAAATAATCTAAGAAATGTAAGGTCTCATACAAAATTATCAAGTTCCAAATAGTATTTTAATGTGCATATAAATACAAAAATACCCAAATAGGTCATATGCCATCAAGTTCAAATGCCATATAGGCATACATAAAATGCCATGCACATAGGCATACAAAAACAATGTCATGTAAGACATATATATTTCCTACTCATCAAAATCTATCCCTCTCTTGGCCTTGCTCGAAGAAGGGCCTCCCTTAGACAAAGATGGAGATCCATGAGATGACTTTGGATCATCTGAGCCCATGCTTTGATTCCTCTTCCGCTGAATACTCACCTATAGATGAGCCAGTAAATGCAAACAATGTTTTTTTTGTCAAAACTTAATTTATATATGTTTTCAACATGTATTTAAGACAATGCTAGAATGAAATTATTTACATAAATACACAAACTTACCACAAGTTTTCGATCATCCTGAATTTGCATCTCATGCTCAGATGAGTCATCGGTAGCTCCTGCAGTATGAACAGGGGGACGAAGATGACGAGATGGAGGAGTTCGTGCCCTCGAAGTCAAAACGGAAGGGGTTAAAGCTCCCTACATACACATAAGAAAAGAAAATCTAACATCAGAATTAGTGAAAATAGAACTAAGTACATGTATGTACATAATGACAATATTTTAACTAATTTTATCAATATAGAACTATTTTTTTTACCCCACCATGCATGTGAATCAAATGAACAGGGCTACTGCCTGTCGCAGGTAACTCCTGCATAGACACAATGAAGGATATTATTACCATAATTTAATAATTCTACAATGAAATACATTACTGACATGTAATTTAACATAATATGAATTACATGATAAATTTAATAAAATTTATGTGTTGTTTTAAAACCTCAGTGAGTTGCTGCGCAGATGAAATCGAAGCGGCAACACCTTTATCTACTTGTTGCAGAGATGGTGGGGTGTCTAGTGAAGTCAACATCTTTATCAAACATGTATATCACGTAAGTTAGATGGACATACAAGAACATACATATATTTGACTTCAAAACTAATATATATACATGCAAATATATATACACACACACACACACATGTATGTGAAAATTTTACATAATTAACATTATAAATTACCTCTGTGAATGTATGTGTATGCATGGTGCTCGCCGCCTGTGGTCGGGATGAAGATGTGCCTCCCTCACGCTGTAATATCAATGCATATACATGTACAAATACAATTATTTCAAAAATTTAACATATATAAGTAAATCAATTACTCTAAAAATTTTGTAACACACAACAAAACATAACAAATTTACCTCTGAAGGTGACGAACAAGTGTGAAACCTTAATGACACTGAAGAAATTAGGTTTTGACCTTCTTTATAGACTCCAGTGCCAAGGAGAGGTCTCTGGCGCCCTAAGCACCCCTCCCCCTACCTAGGCGCCCATGTCCCGACTAGTGTGTAGGTTCTAGAATTTATATCGAGTAGTTCCAGCATTGCTCCAAAAATTTTCATCAATTCTTCTAATACGGATACACTTTGGGATAAGTGAAATCAAGATAAGTTCCTTATCTATCTCATTTGTTCTCATAGTTGCATCTCTAAAATTGCTTAGCATTTGTATCTTATTCGACATCATTGTAGCAGTTTTTAAAATCAGATTTTAATAAAATATATTATATTATATTGAATCAAATGTATAGAAGTACCACAAATGGACATAACTCTCTTAATAACGTCCAAAATATAATTTCAAAAAATATATGAAATATCATTAATTTTATAAAATAGAAAATATTTGAGGAGGATAATAATATATATTTGTATTCCTCACAACAATACTTCACTATTGATAAAATATGTAAAATAATCTCCCGATCTCCCTCCACCCACCGACCACCCCTTTAACCAAAAAACATATATATTTCCTCAAACTATTATGTTTTGATATTTGTAAAGTGTAGTTTTTCCTCCCTTTACTAAGTAATATTTTACAAAAAAAACCAAAGTGGTAATAAACATGAGATCTCCAAACAAAACTACATTGTTTCCATATAAATATGAACCAAGGAAGAACACTAATTTGTGTAGGAAGAATATTTTGATGGGGAGCCTTATGTAGACACCTAAAATTGGTATCTCTACCTCATCTACCCGTGTGCGCATATTTTGTTAGGGACCTATCTAGGTTCCCTTTTAATTAAATACACCCCCCTTAATTTAATTAAAGTTCCCATCACCTTTAGTTAATCAAATTAATTAACTCTTCTTAATTAATTAATTAATATCCACATCATATCATGCCCTAATCCACCTTCTATTTAGGATGCTTTAATCCTAACTTACACCCCCTTACTTTTTTAAGCTTTCTTCCTATCTATTTTTGTGTCCGAGCTACCTATGACATGTCTTCTTCCCACCTATATGCTTTAAAGCACCCTTCAAACTCTTAAAAACACAAAATCATGCCAAAAACACAAAAATCTAGCCCATCGGGGAAACTTTCCCTGTAGTCGGCAGTGATCAAGCCCAATCATTGTGGACCCTATAAAACTAAGTTAAATCCTTCCAAAAGGGGATCAGAAATTATATGCATGCAAATTTCATAGCTCTCTTGTGACTAGTGAATTTCCTCTCATATCTGAGAATTCCTGCAACAGTTACAGGCCTCCCTGACCTCCTTTGGATGCGTTTACATCACTCACGTTCATCCTTCGTGAGCTTATCAATGTCTTTGTGTTGCTTTAATCATCTTTTTATTGTATTATCATTGTTTTGTTTTCCTCTAACATTTTACAAGTTCATATCAGTCTCTGCAATACTCATGGATTCTTTAGTAACCTTCTATTTCAGCTCCTTTGCTTGCATATTGCCTTTTCCATCCATTTACCCTCGACCTTATCTGACTCTGCTACGGTTGACGTCAACCCACCCTGGTCGCCGTCAACCAAGGTCCTGATTCTTAATCTACCTTCATCCATCTCTTTTTTTTTCATTTTCCTAGTTCCCACTTCCTCAAATCCCCTCTGCAAGTTGACTCTAGCATACATAAGTCTCTGTTGCATCCAGATTACACTTAGATCCTACATGATCTACATATTTCTCTTACATTCTAGATCTAGTCTCTTAGGTCATCGTCGACCTTCCAGTGCACAGTCTGGGTCGTCATCGATCCAGACCATGTAACCTTAATTTAATGTTATTTCAATCATATCAATTTCTAGATCGATTTTAATCATTTCTTAGATTCTGTATACTTTTTTTTTGCATGCTATCAACTATTCTTTCTTTATTTCAATCTTTCTAAACAAACGGGGGTTGACTTCTGCCAAGGAAGTTAACGCTTATTGGATCCACTTTTTCAGGTAGCCCCCGCATAAATCTATCTAATCAATCTCGTTTTAGTTTATCTTATTTGCATGTTATCAGCTACAACGAGGATCCATCATCACTTTGCAGCCTTTTATCCATCACATTGGATCTAAGGAAACATAAACCCTCCTTCATTTCTGAGTTTCTAGTTATTTTTACTACTAGTACATTAACTTGATTAGGAATGAGGTAACTTTGACAACATTCTTGGCACACCCAGTGGGACCACCCTTTAGGTGATCTCTTTATTTACTATTTTATTTCTTCTTCTGTCTTCTACTAACACTACAGCATGAATCCCTGCTTCTTGTTTTCTCGTGTTGGTTCGGATGTTGGATTGTGCTTCGCTAAAGTTCAGATAAAAAGGAATATTTTTATCTAGGTTTTCATCTTTTTCATTATTTGTTCTTTTATGCATTATACATCCCTTTCCTATGTGTGTGCTCATCAAAAGATCACACCTCAATTTGGTTTTAAAATAATCTTTCTAGTTTGCATCTTGTTTGATCACATAGCTTAAGTAGGAGGTTAACTTGATGCATTTCATAATCCTCACACACAACCTGAAAATTACAAATCAATTAACACATCAAAAAAACCTTCTACCTGGCAGCCTGATTGGGATTTCATCACCGAATAGGAATCCTCTTGATACTTCCCAAGCCATAACAAACCTGAAACCAGAAATAAACTTCCTTCTTATAGGTACCCCACTATCCATCCCCTTTTCTTTTTCACATTCTTAATAAAAACAATAAAAAAGAACTGTTTGCTTGACTTTCTTGGAATAAAATATTGTTCTTGTTTCATGCCCATAATTACTCACTCAACAACCAAAAGAATGGAACTTCCCTTTAAACAACTCCGCCTTAACTAAACAGAAATCTACTACAATAATTGGTTCATCCATACCCTTGATCACCTCTTTCATGAGTACCAATCCTCTCTTTAGTGTCTCTCACCCATAATCTTCGATTTAAACCACGACCTTAGGAGAAACTAATCCCTTCTTCTACCATCATTTCGTCCCATCAAGACAAGCCACCCCACTATCCACTGGAACAAAACCTTTTTGAACCCCTCTTATCCCTCATGGTGATGCGTAGTTCCAGGAGCTCCTTGATGCCAATCCGGTAGCTCTCCAAGACTATCTCCTTAGGAAATCAATCTAGCTTCCCATAGATGGTCCACCACTTCAGCAGATCTATCCTTATAAGATTAATCCCGACACCAATCAACAATTTTTAATAAACGATCTTGCCTCGTCCTCTAATAATCTACCACCCCACCCAATTTCTTAGCTAGTCATGTCCATTCCACAAAATCTTCATCCAATCAATACAACCATCACCACTACCCTTCTTATTGCCTCTTCGGCCCCAATATCACATCCCTTATTTGGACAACATGATCCTCTCAAATTACACATGCATGTCATTGCTTCCCAGCCCCCTCGTGTGGGCACCCTGCCTTATTCAGTGTCTAAGCCCTTTCAACAACAATTTCAGCCTACCTATACTCATCAAGTTCCTACCCAGTCTCAAAAATCATACAACATCCCCATGACACAACATCAAACATTCCAAACTCAACCTTTAGCTCAAATTCATCAAACAATCCCACAAACACACATTCAATCTCACCAACAATTTTATCTAGTTTCCTCACAAGTTGTGCAACCACAACCACAACCCATTATCACTTCACCAAATGATCATATGCATGCTCTCATGAATAGGTTAGCCAACCTTGAGGTCGCCACCCTAGGGACCAAAATTTTGTTATCATACAAACAAATCAGTAACAAGCCAAGCCATCCCTCCATGCCAATACAGCAGTATCCTCCACATTGGGAATTGCCAAAATTCTCCATGTTTAACAGCAAGGAGGATCCATAGCAACATCTTCGTGCATTCAGGCTTAAGTGTTACCTTGTTGCAAATGATCAAGACTTGATGTTCCACACTTTCCCCTGTCTTTGGCTGGTCCATCGTTAGACTAGTATAATAGCATCCCACAATATTCGATGTTTTCCTTCAATCATCTTGCACAATTTTTTTCAGAACATTTTTTGATCAACATTGCACGTAAGATAACTATCAATGATTTATATGCCATCCGGAAGTTTGAAGATGAGTCTATTCTGACTTCATCACACGATGGCACAACATTATAAATCGAATATCATTCACCCTTCTACAGACTGAACTCATTGATCTCTTCTCCGGTTCATGCACAAAACATATATCTTCTACCCTACAAATCCAATCCTTCCAAACTTCTGACGAAGCCTTTACCATGGTTCGCAAGCTTGAAACATGCACCCTTGAGTAGGGTCATTTAAAAGTAAAATAAAAAACCTAAACATGAATTCACTAAAACATCCACACCTAATGAGAATTCTAAGGGAGTAGCCAATGTTGTGGTTGTAAAATATTCCCCTGCACCAACATCTAGCACGTGGATTCAGCAACGGGCCCCACGTCCGACACCCAACTACACTCCCCTCCGAGAATCATATGCATCTATCTTTGACAAGATGAAAGCGGAAAATCTAATCACACTACCACCTATCCAACCAATTGATGAGTCAAGACTGAAACGTGTGTGGTATCGTGAAGACCATTACTATAAATACCTCCAAACCTGAGGTCACGACATAGAAAAATGTCAAAATTTTAAGGATTTGGTTCAAAGGATCATTGACCATGGTGACCTTCAGGTCAAAAATCATAATGCTTCACCCAATCAATCGCTTGACATCTTAAAACAACCTTTCCCGACTCATGCACCAACAAGCCAAGTCGTCACCGCTTCCACAACCCAGACACCTAATGCTCATATTATAAATACTTTAAACACCAATGATCGAGAACTTATAATTTCTCCTCCTTCATCGCCAACCACATCAAACCCCTTTGATATTATTCCTACATCTATAAATTTGTTAACACATATCCCCACAACCACAACAATCATATCCACATCTACCTCGACATCCATTCCTACTACTGGGACCCCTTACACATACATATCATTCTTGTCCCTAGAAGAATTTACAAAATGATCATTCCAACCTACTTCTACAACTGGCCCTAGTTCCACATCTACTATGTTTCATATTATATGCACTTCATTACAAGCAAAATACACTTCACCTAATCTGGCTACCTTTCCTACATCCATTCCATTCCTACATGTTATACCATCTTCCAAATTAAGATCGGTACCTCTTTAAGAGATTTTACCCACACCCACATCAACTATTGAAAACACATCCACACAACCTTCTCCCTCTACACCACCTCCATCATTTGACAAATTATTGGAAACACTTCAAACAACTTTCAATGATTATCCTACCTCATCAACAAAATCAAATCAATATTCACCTCCTTTAGATTCTATCAAACCAATGTTGTTTCATGTACCTATACCAACTATGAAACCACCTCTGGATTCTCCTGTGGAAATTTTTGTCGCTTCTCTTAAGGATTCACCCTTACAAACAAAATCCACAATCGTTAGTACATTACCTCAAAAATATCTTGTACATTCCTACAATAAAATTGACATCCCTATCTCTAAACCATGCAACGCAACAACTTCTTCATCAAGAACATTTTATCAACCTAAACTAAAACCACCCAACACCAATACATTAACCTATGCCAAAATTGAACCTGGACCATCGAGACATCAACATACTTAAGCTTTATCATCTCAGACATTAGCTTCTTCTTTGAAGACCAAGACATTCTGCAAGGAAAAAGCACCTCCTGAGGCTTTGGGTGAATCATATGCGGACATTTTCCAACACTTATTATGAATTTCCGCAATCCTGCTTCTACTTATTAGGGCCTTGGAACCGAATAGCAAGAATCCATTGTGATTCAATCCCAACCTCATATGTGCATATCACCATGCCCCTGGACATGAGATTGAGAATTACATAGCATTCCAAGCTATTACCCGTGGCTTCATTGAGAAAGGATACTTTCTCCCCAAATCAAATCAACTTATTCCTTCCTTTGTAACATCTCTGCCTTCGACCTCATCCATCCAAATGTAAAATTCTCCCGATTCTTCACAAATTTTCATAGCCATCCAACATCCAGATGAATATTCTTCTGAGGATAGTCGCCCTTTGTTCATCGACGTTGTTTGAGTCACCACTTGGTCCGGCCAACGTGAGCCTAAATCAATAGCTCAACCGAAAGCAAAAACCTTTATCATCGTTCCTCCTCCTAAGGAGTTAGCCACATCATCAACACACAAGATTTCCATTTTGGTAGCACCTAGGTCTATCGAACAATGTATAGTCAAATAACTCCACCAAGTCCTGGTCAAGATGTCACTCTACGAACTCATTAAAAGCTCCCCAGACCATAGACAATCTCACATTGAGGCCTTAAAGTGCATTCCAACATCTAGTGACGAATCTTGTCCCTTCGCGTCCCTTGAAGGATCACTTGTAGCTTCTACTACCATCTCATTTGATGATGCATAGATTCAAGATATCCCACTAGAAGAGCATGACCTTCCCCTCTTTATTATGGTTAAAATTAATGACACATTTATCTGACGGTCCATGATTGACGGCAGAGAAAGCATAAATATCCTCCCATCACATACTTTTGATCAACTTAAGATACCAAAATCCTACGTTGCCCAAACACCCATGGTCCTTCGCATTTTTAATGATGTTGTCATTCCTGTCTTAGGGATGATCGTTCTTCCTATCCACATTAGTGAGAAGATCCTCCATGAGGTTTTCTACATCATAGAAGCAGAATTTCAATATAATTTTCTCCTTGGTTAACCTTGGATCCATGCTATGCGGTGTGTCCCTTCTATACTTCATTATTTGCTTAAGTATGAGCATGAGGGGAAGGTTTTGACACTTCCTAGGGACACTCCTCCCTTCTAAATGTGCAACATGACTTATTGACCCAATAATGTTCTTGTTCCCAAGGACAATCCATCTGCACCATCCACTAGTTCACCCGTCCCTTCTTCCAAACTCCCTAACAATGACTCCATAGACAACATGATGGACAAACTTGTGATAAGGGAATAGCATCTTCTCACACTTAACACCTTGCCTAATCCTCATAGTCTTGGTATGCCTGACAAGGTGCCTATGTAACAACCCAACATCGGAGATACCTTTCCCTGCAGTCCACCACATCTTCGCATCAACCTCATCTATGGTGGTTTTGATACCCTATCCTCTCACATTGATGTTATTCCTAATACTAAACCTTATATCAGTGGCTTCAGCTTCCTTAAAAAACCATAATTTTACCACACCTATCTTCATCATTACACATGGAAAGGATTTGGTATGGGATTAAGAGCATGGGCCACATAGCCTTATTATTGATTAGTGCCATAAAACTCACAAAAAATTTATTTTAGGCTACCAGGAGCATTCCCTTGACCCCATTCCACCATCTGAGATACTCATGGACATGCCTTCTCCACCTCCTCTATCCTTTTTGACTCTCAAAGACATGGACATGCCTTCTCTACCTTCTCCATCCTTTCTAACTCTTGAAGACATGCACATTCCTTCTCCACTTTCTCTATCTTTTCTAACTCTCGAAGACATGGAATTGGATGATACCATTTCTATTGCTTGTAACTTTTTTTAGTCTCCACCATCACTTTAGGGCCAGTAACCTATCAGTGCGAGAACCGAACTAGGTCCCTTACCTTCTCCATCCAGATATTGTAGAAGAAGACTCTTCTACCATTAATGTTCTTCAATTCTCTGACGATGATGCCATTCTTTCCAAAATTGAGGCAATGGAGTTTTATATTCATAAGACCTTACCATATGACATATCCACTCTTCTCAACGAAGCTATAATCAACGGCAATATCAGGACTCCTCAGAAGCCTCACATCCTCAAGGTAGGTCAATCTATTAATCCACACAAGCTTGAGTATTTTACCACATTTCTCTCTCAACATAGCTAGTCTTTCCCATGGTCATATTCATACATGCATGGTCTTCATCCTTCTATTGTCGTCCATAATAGCATCACCTTCCTTAATGTTAAACCGATGAAACAAAAGCTTCACCACATGCATCCCCGAGTTTCCCTCCTAGTTAAATAAGAATTGCAATGTCTTCTTTCTGCCAATTTCAGCATCCTCATTGACTATCCTTAATGGGTTTCCAACATTGTTCCTGTCTCTAAAGCATCAGGAAAAAATCGCATATGTACCAAGTTTTGAAATCTTAATCTCGCTTGCCCTAAATCCAACTTTCTTGTTTCTAATATTGACCAACTTGTAGATCTCACCATAGGCCATGAAATGCTTTCCCTTATAGATGGGTTTTCTGGTTACAATCAAATCCTCATCGCCCTAGAATATCAACATAAGACTTCCTTCATCACCCCTTGGGGGACCTTTTACTACCATGTCATGCCTTTCATTCTACAGAATGTTGGAGCCACCTATCAGCAGGCCATGACTTATATATTTCACGATCTCATTCACAAAATAATAGAAGACTATGTTGATGATCTTTTAGGTAAATCTAAACATCAGCATGACCATATTTCCATGTTCAAAGTTCTCTTCGACCTCCTTATTATTTTTTGCCTTTGTCTTAATCCCGCAAGGTGTGTATTTAGAGTGCTAACTGGAAAACTCCTTGGCTTTATCATATCCATTAGGGGCATTAAATTTGACCCTACTAAAATTAAAGCAATCATCAAAATGTCTCCTCATTCCAATCTTAAGAAACTCTGCACTCTTCAGGGCCAACTCCAACCATTTTGCCATTTCATCTCGCAACTTTCAAATTGTTGCCAACCCTTTCATCATCTCCTTCTCAAAGACATAAACTTTAATGGGATCAATATTGCCAAAAGGCCTTCGATGACCTTAAAAAATACCTTTTATCTCCACCAGTGCTTACACACCATGCGAGGGGAGCCCTTCTATCTATATATCTCTACCACTGATCATGCTCTAAGAGTCATGTTAGCACATCGTGATGACCAAGGTCATGAGCAGGTTATTTATTATATCAGTTGTACCCTTCATGACTGTGAAACCCACTACACTGAAGCTGAAAGGTTTTGTTATACTCTTTTATTCATTACTTTGAAACTTTGACACTATCTTCTCAATCAAAAAACTTATGTTGTTACTAGCTTTCATCTTCTTAAGATATTGCATTTTAAGCCTTATCACGGTGATCGCATTACTCGGTGGCTCATGCTCATGAAATATTTTGACCTCAATTTTATTCCTCAAAAATCCATTAAGGACGAAGCTATTACATCGCAACTCAATTAACAGAAGCCCCTCTTCCTAGTTCGAATATTCCTTATGAGTGATTCCCAGATGAATCAATTAATTATTTTCATCACGAGTACGACATCCTTAAATTCACCCTCTTCTTCAACGGTTATAGGTGTCAGTAAGGGGGAGGCATTGGCATCGTTATCATTCCTCCTTGGGATACTCCTATTCCTCTCGCCAACAAACTTAATTTTGAGTGCACAAATAATGTGGCAGAGTACATGAGTTCTTTAAAATACTTGTAATAACTCGATATATTTGTGGGGATGGCTGAGATAGGGTTCTGGATCGACCAAGCCTTGTGGGCTTACAGTGGAAAATGTGTTCTGAAATGGGAGTGGGTGAAGGCTTCTAGCGAGGTGGAGAAGTTGGATTTGCTCTGCTCTTTCCTGGCGGAGTGTTGTATGGAAGGTTTGGTGCAGTGCTCTAGTCTGCTCGAGGAGATTTTGGCCGTTGGGATTCTTAAGGAAGACAACCAGACTGTTGGCTTATTGCTTAGACGAGATGTGAAAACCTACTTGGCGGCTCTCAGGAGCGGTTCAGGGCCGGTCACATTTTCCCCTTTTCTAGTTGAGGAGCTTGTGTCCACATTTGTTAAGTTCTATTTGTGTCTTCATCACAAGCCTATGACACAGGAGGCTGAGTCATTGCCTGTAGGGGATCTGTCGAAGATGGAGGTTTTTTGTGTGTAGGTGGAGGAGCCTTTGGACATTGTTCTTTCCTTTGAACTGTTTATCCCTGTTCTAATCGAGTGTCCCACGACTCTGATTGACTCGGCCTTAGATTTTGAATTGATTTTGGGTGAAGGATATCCTTTTATTTAGGCATAGAATTAGTGGATTCACCCTTTGTGTCTTATGGATCTATTTCAGACAGCTTACTTTTGAGGAGGGGATTGGAGGTGGTTGGGTATATTAAGTGGGTTCCATTCTTTCCCACTAGCTGGGGTTTGGTTTTCTTGTTGAACAAGGACCAGATGTCTTAGTTTCCTAAGTGTAGAATTAGGAAGAAGATTTGGCATAAGGGTTTTCTTTTTCATGTGACTGGTTTTCAATTGGCTCGCAATGTTTTAGCCTTTGTGTTAGCTTTATGTATGTGTTTTGGTCTCCTGTGTGTGCATTGGATTCTTTATTTCTGGTTCACGCGTGGATCTGTAGTGGTCGTGGGTTGTATATTGATGGGGGGGCCTTGATGGTACACATTAGTGGATGTCATTTTTTTCCATGGCTATTTGTTCTCACACTTGTGGGGGTTGGTCATCGTTGATTTTTGGTATGTGAGCGGTTTTGGATATCGATGGTTTTATTTGGTTTTTGTTTTCTCGTGTGTTTGAAGGTATTATGCGCAGTTAGGATCTCTCTCTTTGGCCTGGAATCCCAGTCATTCACTGCCCTCCATTTCTTTCCAGCACCTCTTGCTCAACCTCTGTTCAGGGTGGTAAAGCGTGAGGGGTTTGGGGGTCTTTGTTGGTGATTTATCTTGTTCGACGTTGTATTGTGCGCAGATGTTGTGTTTCTTGGTTTTTGTCCGCTATTGGTTGTTTTGGGTTAGTTTAGGTGTTTGGTTCTTTTGGGTTTTTCATATGTATTGGGTGGGGTCCTACCAACCCTTTGGTTCATAGCTCTAGTCAAAAGCATTAAAAAAAACATGGCAGAGTACGAAGCACTTATCTTAGGTCTTGAAACCACTACCTTCTTAGGTGTTTAAACCCTTGACATATATGTCGACTCAGAATTTATCATCAAACAAGTTACAGGTGAATATCAATGTAAGAATGATACTCTTCAAAAATATCATGAAATTTTTCATCTTCTCGTAGAAGCCTTTAATTCTTACACTATCCAAGTTGTTCCTTGGTTGACTAATCATTTTGCTGACACGATGAAATATCTTATAGCTCTCATTCCTTGGATGATGGAGGAATCCAAACCTTTTGTTATCATTATCCGTAGAGATCAACCACTTCATGAGTTACCCCAAGTTAATCTTGTTGAATTTGATTCATCAGATCTTTAGTACTCCCAAATCTTTGATTATTTATCAAAATCCATCATTCCCCCTAATCTATCCAAGAACATGAAGACATCATTTCTCCATCACGCTAACCACTACGTTATCCTAGGTGGAATTCTTTACAAACATGGATTTTTTGGTATTCTTCTTTGATGTCTTAAATCTAATGAATCTCCTCGTGGTATCCAGGAAGTCCATGATAGTATTTGTGGAGGACACTTTAGTGGATTATCCATCACTAAACATGTTCTTCGTCTTGGATACTATTGAACTTCTCTCAATTGTGATTGTTGTGAGTATGTTAAGAAATGTGAAAAATGTCAGCAACATTCCAATATTATTTGTATTCCTTTTCAAGCTTTGCAGCCAACTCGGGACCTTTGGCCCTTCTCACAATGGGGTATCGACCTCATCGGTCTTATTAGTCCTCGATCTTCACAACGACATCACTCCATCATCATTGAAACTAAACACTTCACTAAGTGGGTGGAAGTAATTACACTCACCTCAACTAAATCTAGTCCAATTATTAACTTTATCTATCAGCATATCATTTATCGCTTTAATGTTCCTCACAAACTCGTCACAGACAACAGAAAATCCTTTAAAAACAGATTTCTTAAGAAACTTTGTGATTCTTTCAACATTCAACTCAGCTTCTCCTCTCCATATTATCCTTAAGCTAACACATAAGATGAAGCCGCTAACAAAACTCTTTGAAACATTCTTGCCAAGAAAAATCACATCAAGGAACGCAACTTTAATGTTGATGGCCTCATTCTCAAGGAAAATCATAACGTCACTACTCTATAAAGGAACCAACATGGAAATTTTTCTCCTAACAGGATTGGACTATACATTTTCATGCATAAGTATGGATCGAGAGCTTATTTAATGGCCTCCCTTTATGGTAAACCGGAAGTGGAACCTCTTAACGCATTGCACTTGTAACCATTCTATTGTTAGCATGTCTACAAGTGTGCTCTTATTCATATTATTATATCATCCCTCCATCATTAGCCTCTTCCATCTTTCATTGTAGTGATTTGGAATCATGTGGTCCTTTATCACTTTCCTAGATATGATCTTAAATATGAGCACCATGTCTCTGCTTGTAGGATATTCCTTTTGGTGAGAACTTTGTGGTCATTACATCCATCACCCTCTCATAACAGTGAAACCCAAAAAGTGAATATCAAAGAGCCTGATATCCTCCCCCTGAACGGTGGCTCCCTCTGTCTCTCTATTGGCCTCAACGCCTCCACCCTGGCCCTCTCCTCATGGTGGCTGAGCTAAACTCACGGGCGCCCTGGACCTGTTTCTAGGCAACTGGGTCTGAGGAAATGCTCAGAAAACCTCCTCTGAGGTGTTGTAAGGTGTTCACCTTTAGTCACCTTTGATTGATCTAAGGTCACACCAAGATCGTCGAGGTCGTTGGCAACCTGTAATGAAGAATGAATATGCAAAACCCTCAAAAAGACATCAAATCCCAAAAAAGAAAGATGTAAAATGAAGGGTTAGATTGTCCTTAGCTGTCACAATGGTGAACTTACGACTGAGCATTGCACTACATCTCAGACCCAATGTAGTTATGTGTGTGTGCGGAATTGTACCCTAGGTTGCTCTTGTGTCAGTCGTACTTGGATAGTGATCAAGTAGCTAGATGTAGAATGTAATAAATGTGTGCATGGAATAGAATGAACTTCCCTCCTATGGAGTGTGATGCAAAAAACCAGCCCTTGTGTCCCTTGTGATGGATCTAGATGGATGCAATGGAGCTCTTTGAGGCCTTGATGGATGCAACCTCAAGTGGTGATAGCTAATGCTTAGTGTTTGGTCCTTTATTATGATCACATAACTTTAATTTATATGATTCCCTTGCTTGACTTTCGTAATTAACCTTGAAAAGTCTAAAATGGACCCAAAACGTGTGAGTAAAGTACAAATAGGACAGGGGCACCCAGAGGGGACGACGGCACTTGGTGCTGGTGTCTAGGATGACAAATTTCAAAGAGTAAAAAGGAAAATTGAGCAAGTAAGGGTGTAAGTCTAAAAGTAGCAATAGAAAGCAAAGAAAGGTGGCCAAAGAAATGAGTTAGCTAGTACTTTTCTTACTTAGGAATCATACGAATAATAATATGTAATCAAGACTAGATAATTACCCAAAGTGCATGTGTCTACAATATATATATATATATATATATATATATATATATATATATATATATATATATATATATATATTTCATCATTTAAATTAATAAAAAACAATATAGTTGTTTGGTCCAGTCTATCTTCACTACTTTAGAATTTTCTGTTATGGTTCTTTTGACAAGCACTCTATATAATGAATGATTAAAATCTGAATATCCATAATAATGGAAATGGACATGTAGAGTTTGCTCGATTTTGTTTTCTATAAAATAAAAGAAACTTTGTGTTATAGGAATTAAAAAAATAATAATGTATTGAAGGAAATAATTAAAATGTAAAGAATTTTTGTGTGGCTATCCTTAGGTCATCCTTCTTTGTCTTAAGTTTGCTATGAATGTACACCTATGCATTGTCATTTTGATTTTTTCAAATGTGTGTGTTCACTTACAAGTGCTTATGTATTTGACTAGGATTTATGAGATTTATCACCTTAAACCATGTTTCTCCACATGAATAGGTATAACTTGTATGCATAGCTATAATTTGTATGGCTACACACTGCTATAGTCGAATAATACGCTATTTTCCTTGTACTATAAAATGAAAAAAAACGATTAGACATTATGTCGCTACGACGCATATTTTAATTGCGTAGAGATGTTTCCATGATAAAACACAGCCTGACAATGTCGTTTCATTTTACCCTTACATAGAACTTGTAAATGTTCCACGTGCTTACAAGTTTTGATTTTCTATTGCAATTGCAACATAGTTATGTGATTTAGGTTATTGTGCATAACTCTAAAGTATTTTACATGCAATCTATATCATGGCCATAACTTTGACATCTAGGGGAATCTTTATTTTGATTGAAGGTTGTTTCGTTGCCGAGCCAACAATCCAACTTCTCAACTTTTCCCCCTCTGATTTGTGTTGAACACTGAGCTCCAACATTGTGTGGACCTTTCAAATGATGTGCACTTTCAAATATCTTGGCTAGCCTCTAAATTTGCATGTCAAGTTTTAGATGGGAGGTTGAAAGAGGGCACCATTTTCCACTTGCAAAAAACCCTTTGCAAAATGATATAGCATGAATTGTACGCATCCATCTTGTTTTTCCAATTAATATCTAGCTTTTGTTCTTTCTAGCATTACTAAAGTTTTCTCCCCTGCATTTTTTATGGGTTGCACAGGACTGTTCTTGTTTTAGACATGGATATTGTGTTAGAAACACATACCAAAATTGGTGCTCACTACTCCACTTCTAGTGCATGTTATTCGTGGAAAGCATTCAAGTCTTGGAGACAAATCACAGACATGACAATGCTTTGGTGCCACCAACACCTCCTCAAAATAAACTTGGTCTTCCTAACAGTTCAAGCTGGGCCTCTCCAGATTGATGCTTTGAATATAACCTTACGCGCACATGGTCTGTTGAAGACCATGCCCTTAGGAAAATAATCCTTTGAGAATATAACAATTTAAAAGGTAGTTGTTCATATTTCGGCTTTGATTTTGTGGATAACGAAGGCAGATAAATCCACATTACTTGCTTCAACAAAATTGTATAAATGTTTTTTGGGCTGATTGAGAGTGGAAAGTTGTACACCATCATAAACGGAAGGATAGGAAATGTAAAAACTAGGTCACAACCATTTGAAAAATGCTTTTGAGATTTTCCTACAAGCGTATCTTCGATTGTCTCTCTTCTCCTTGTAAATGAGGACGAAATACCTTTGCATAACTTTAACTTCACTAAAATCAAAGATATATTTGGAAAACCTTTTGGTTCCTTTGTTGACATTATTGGCATTGTTTTAGTGATATCTCCATGCTCCACTATCTGCATGCGTGATAAAGAGAGTGAAACTATAAGAATAACTCTTTAGATGAAGGACATGTCTGGATTTAGTGTTTCTGTCACTTTATGGGGTCAACATTTTATAGGATCTTGGGAAATAACTTGAAGACCTTCTTTTTGTTCAATAACTCCCATTGTTGGCGATAATTAGTTGTGAGGGTTTATAGATTTTAATGGAATTTCCATAGACATTGTCTCCAACACCAAATGGTTTGTCTGACCCTCAAGTTCTCTAAAATTAATACCCTTCATCAATGGGTTACCTCTGATAGTTACTCTATTACAACACCTTTCATCACAAACAAATTTCTTGGCCCTCTAGATGAACTTCAAATCTACAGCGACAATTTCATAGATACTTGAAATGGGTGATATAGACATCAATGAATGGGCTACACTTATAGTTGTAATCATGAATATCGCAATGGATATTTTTTGTTACATGTCTTTCTCTCTCATAAAAGGTGACCAAAAATGTAGGAAGAAAGTCCATGCGGGAACAAAATAGACTTGTGGTTATGTGATCCAAATTGTAAGGCACATATTGACGCAATGTGACTACAAGATATGCACTCCATATAAATTTGAAATATGCTACTAGGGAGCTATAATCAATTACATACATTTGATGGATCGACTGAATTAATCATGGGTGTCACAAGCTAAAGATCTCCAATTACTGTGCATAGATGAAGAGGCCACAACTGAGATTGTAAACCAAATTATCATGGCCATGAACACAAATTCACTCTCTCCCTGAAGAAAGAAAACTTTCTGTGGAAACAAACAACTAAAAAGTATCATTCTTGATTCCCATGGAAATTAGAGGGTCTCACATCTCCTGTCTGACTCTTACTTTCCTAAACAATAAGAAAACTTACCTTTGTTATGGTTTCCACACTATTTCCTTGTCTTTCCTTGTTTCTACAATCCATGCATGAAATATGCTTTTGTCATAATATTACAAAGGACTTACACCTTTCTCTCAGTTTTTCATATAGTGGTTATTAATAGAGGTTCAAATGCACATCCATATTCTCCACATTCCACATTTTTTTCTAATATCAGCTGAAAGACATTTTTGTTATTAAAAATTGGTAATCATCCAATACAACTATGTTAACATGATGGAATGCTTTATTGAATTTTTAATGGTTTTCTTATGCATCAGATGCAACTTGTTCTTCTTTCCATTTTGTTCCTTCATAGTACTTTTGGAAAAAAACAATGTATCGACATATGTTTATGTATTTCTTTTCCATCACTATATACATTCCCTTGTAATTGTTCCTGTTTTTCCTTCAAAATACAATTTAAAACAAGAGGTTATTTTCCTTTCAGTTTACAACATTTAGCTATAAAAAAAGAAAACAATTAACACAAAAGATCATTTCACGATAGTGTATTTACATTTATTTTCCCCTCTACTGCATACACATTTCATTACTTTTTGAATCTTTTCTTACACCACCTTTCCTTTGTTGGTTTGTACAGGACGTTGCCTTCTTTGCAATGTTTACCCCTTAGTAACGGCGACGAAGAAGAGAGGTTTATGCCTTACGAAAAAATGAAATCAACGTTACCCCTCACGTGAAAGATATCGTGGCCATAGAAAAATGTTCAGGAGATGCTACCATGTACACCTTACAACTTCATCACCTCTAAACTCATTTGCATCCACTTATTTCCCTTGGACACATCGGATGTTTCTTGTTTAACTAGTGGTAGTATGCAAGCTACTTGTTTAGAACATGATCTTCATCATGCCTCACACACCTACCTTTGTCCATTCTTTTCACCATTCTACCCTTCATCTACTTTGCCTCACAACATTGGCCTTAACAATCATTTGTCTCACCCATTTCAACCTCCCGCTTTTCTGACTCCGAATAGGCATCCTTCTCCTTCACTTGCAAAACCTTTTACTTCACATTTTCCCCAACACTTATTCTCTTGTTACCATCCAAAGCCTCAAAATATTATGTGAGAAACCTCTACCCCTCTACCTCAACACCCCTCTTTTCATGTGTTCCCCTCCTTGTTTGAAGCCCAACGTTGATTCCGTTGTAGACTTGACATTTTTTTAAACATCCACACGTGCTCAATTTCTTTGGAAAACTACCCAAGAATGAATACTACCTTGCATGAAGGAAAGTACACTTGTATTAGATGCAAATCGGAAAGACATGGGCACCGATTTTCCTCCTAGAACAATATGGACCTTGTCCTTCAACCTTCTGTTCTCAAATATTTAACCCAAGTCGAAGAAATGTTGATCGTTCGCATTAATCATGTTCTGCATGTCACCCAAATGCATGGTGGACAATACAAATATTCTGGTCACACTATAAGTTTCCCACAAAACATTTATTCCATTGCCAAATACCTTCCCCATCGCCTTGGAGATTTGGACCTCCTGTTGGTACAAAATATTAGAATGCAACAAACAAAATATGAATTCTACGTAAGCAAGTCCCGTGTTTGGGAAGCCCTTCAATATAAAATTATCCATGACCCCTACTACAAGGATGTTCTTATCGAAAATGATGTCCTTTCTTCTATATCGTCTGAGCCAACAAATATATCGTCCTCTCTTAACAATATTCCAATGGACCTTCTAGTTTCAGAATTCTATGAATCACACAATGGTGTAGACACTAAATCATGCACTTTGGGTATCTATTTAGTCATGATCACATACTACTATTCATATGATTCCTAAGTAAGAAAAGTACTAATTAACCCATGTCTTTGGTCATCTTTTCTTGTTTTTTATTGTTTTTGTTGATCTTACACTCCTTCTAGCCCAGTCTATCTTCGACATTTGTTGCTATGGACACCATTGCCCAGCTAAAAAGCCAACGTCAGGTGCCCTTGTCCTCTCTGGGCACCCCTGGCCTCTTTTTACTTTTATCACATATTTTGGGTCCTTACTAGTCATTTGGGAATCTTATCTTTGTGGTAGTTTGGGTTTAATTACAAAATTTAAGTGAGGTAATCATATAAATATAAAGTTATGTGGCAATAATAAAGGACCAAACATTAAGCATTAGCTATCACCACTTAAGGTTGCATCCAAAGACATTAAAAGAGCATTCAAGCATCCATACAAGGGAAAGGGACTGCATTATTCTACATATACTTCATAGGAGGGGAAATTCATTCTTTCATGCACACATCTATCTACATTTTCTACATCTAGCTATTTTTTTGCTATTAAGTGGGACGTACAAAAGAGCCACCTAGGGAACAATCACTTCACACACACACGTAGAGCTACATTGGGTCTGAAATGTAGTGCAACGATCAATCATAAGATCACTCGTTTGACAAATGAGGAAAGTCTGACCCCTAATTTGCATTATTTTTCTTTTTGGGATTTGATGCACTTTTAAGGGTTTTACAGGTAAATTCTTTGTTGTAAGTTACCAGTGACATCAGCGATCATTGTGCAACATACTAGTGACAAGAAGTGAAGGAAAATGAACACCTTGCGACTAGTAAAAGATGGTTTTCTGAGGTTTTTGATAGTCACATGTACCCATAACTAGTCTGCAACGCCCACATGCACCCCTAACCCATCCTAGGTGCCCCATTCTAGCATATTACGACATCTCTGCATTTTTCTTGCATCAACTCAGTTTCTCATCACCTTATTACCCAAAAATGGCAAGAAGAATTGACCGATAAAACCTTGAAAAAAATTCTTATGAAAGTAGTTGACAATACTGGCAAGGATTGGTATTCACACATTCCTTTTGCCTTGTGGGCTTATCACAGTAGTATTTTCACTTCGACTACTGCCACACCTTTTTCTCTAGTCTATAATACTGAGGTTGTCTTACCTCTTGAATTATAGATTCCATCTCTCTACATCTCCCTATAAGACATGCTCAATGATGATGACTTTCACCTAGGACCATTTAGCGCAACTTGAGTTATTAGATGAACATTGTCTTAATGCTCTCGACCATCTCTAAGTCTACCAAAAATGTATCAAACATGCCTATGAAAAACGTGTCCATGAACGAACCTTTCAGTTCAGTGACCCTGTCCTGAAGGAAAATCAACATGTAACCAAAAAGAGAGAAGGAAATGCCCATCAAGATTGAAGCAAGAGATCAATTAATGCAATCAACATTACAGGAATAGATTTCACCAGACCCTCTGTATGTAGCTCATCTAAAGAATGCCAAAAGAGCTGGGACGAAATGGATGACAACTGAGGAAGGATGCCTTTCAGTCTTTGCAGCAGAAGGAAACCCTGGATGAGCAAGGGAAAATATTATAGAGGTACACCTGCTGTACTATTGATCGCTCATCCCTTAAGTGTGGGTTCTAAATATAGAACTGCATTAGGCCCATAGTCAATGGAGTGGAACTCCAAATGAATAATCAAAGCAAACAAAAGAAGTTTCCATGACTCGTGGAACCTTAAAAGCCTCATCTTCAATGACGAGGTACCATGGATCTACTTAAAGACATGATTCTCATGGATCCTTTTCGTCTTCTTAAATAAGGAAGCACATTGGTCATGCAATCATTGGGGGTAACAGGAGCTCTTTTTCATGATTGATACGTCATGTGATAAGCTATGGTTTTGTCTTGGATGGAAGAATTTTGTTAAGCTTGAGCCTATATAGTCTTGTCCATGAATTCAACAGGACAGCTAGATAGAGAAGGAAAGCCTCATTCACCTTTTTCTTTACTGATTATGTTCCAGTAACTTGTTCTTGAATCACCTAAAACCTGCAAATCTGTCCTCCCTATTTTGCCGCTCATAGATACAGTGCTCCTACTCCAAGGTGCCCAAACTATACCCCAAGTCTTGTCCCAGAAATACTCTTAGGCGGAATATCCAGGAAGCTTCCAGACAGTCGATTCAAATGCATGAAGCACTTCAAGATGAGCATCAGATCCTCAGAGCGTTCTCAACAGACAAGAGGTTTTGCACATTGATCAATTTATTGCTTAAACAGAAAAATTGAAGAAGGTCTTGAAATTTTCGTCAAAAATTTTCTCTATTTTTGGATCCTAGAAAATATGTCTGTGAAAGCAGAATATGAACATGTTAATCAAACATCCAAAAGTTACACTTAATGTTCATCACAAAGAACATGCTCACCTGTTGTGCCTGCTCTCGAAAACTAATGTTTGTGATTTGGAGCGCAAGGGACTTTAGACAACTGCTAAACAGTTTGGCGTGATCTTCTGCCTCTTCGGATTCACTCTTAGAATAGTCCATTATGCAAATGATTTAAGATTTTCAACATGGATAAGCTCATCTCGGGAACTATGCAGACTCAATGAGGGTTCTTACTCTATTCAACTATGACCTCTTTTCCCACCTCTAATTCCTTTAATATGTTACTCAATGTTTAGTATGAATGGAAGATATACAATTATTTCATCAAATTATTTGTCATACTAAATTTTGAAAAATAAGACCTCAACCATTGCCTATAGACCGAACCTTATACCATGCATGTGACCTAATGTTTAAATATGCCTAATCACTTCTACTTTTCAGAATACACTTAATTCAGTCATATTCTTACCTATATTCATGGTAGATACTACATCGAATCCTGAGGCAAATTTTTTCGTTATGTTGGTTTATGTAGGTAGCTACTTCGAGGGCACTGTGTGGGATATCCACTTTGAAGGTCTAGGGTCCAATCGACCACTCTTCACCCTAAGACTATTATACACCATCTCCTTATTTTATTAACCTATTGCATGATCCTACTTTAGATTGTTATCTATCCTTGTAACAGACGTATTATGGAACTACCAATTGGTAATTGTGCTGATTAGACCAAATAGAAAGAAGGTTGATGCTCAGCTCTTGACGAAAGCAATGTTTACCACACTCATTCATTTATCATGTATTTCACATTTCCACTATACTGAAAATATTTGGAAACTTTATAAACCTGTACACACATATACATATAGTCATTAAATTTCCCATGTTAATTAAAAAACAGTGGGAAGCATTACAGGCTAGGGCAGGCAAAACCGATACACTTGACAATCCATGAAGTGCCTATAACATTTAACAGAATGTCCATCATTGCGCTATACAAAGAATTAAGTATCATTCCATGAAACCATTGCAGCATACCAGAAGGAGATGGTCAACCTACCCCTAGATTCCCTTTGTTGTGAAACTAGGGGAGTAGCTCATTCTAAATATACCTTAGGAAAAACATAACTCATGATACATGAACTATTCACCCAAACCTGACCAACCTAGTGTGATCAAAACAATATTTCCGAAAAGAACAGTGATACATGTCATAAATAAGAAATTGTGATGCACTGTTATCTATGTTGTTTTAGCATCGCAACTCTTGAGAAAGTTGGAAAAGAGTCATGCAGTCAAATTAGAGACTAAACACATTTTACCAAAGTGTCATTTGCGAGCATAAAAAAAGAAAATCATGCACCTTTCCTACGTAATGTCTTATGAACATAGTGCCCATCGACCTTAGGCTACCTGCAATCACTGTCACCCAGTTTGTAATAGCATAAACCAAAAAAAGTCATGGACTGTAATGTAGAGTTTGTACAAGCTCATTTAAGCCTAGAGATCCAATAGTTTTCATCAATCTATATGCTCGGAGTCAAAAGTCATGTTGATTGACACTAACTATGACCTAATACCCATTATCCGAGTTATTTTATCACCTTTGAAAACCTTATTGCTAAATACATTTCCCCATGCTATCTTCCTGATGCACACCTGTCACATATAATCAAGGACACAAATTATCCAACGAGAAAGCCATTCTTAGAGGCTTGATTATTTGTCTGGATGTAAGAGCAATCACCTATGCACCCACACATGGGGTACATTTGCTTCCTGTTTTCCGCCTTCTCAGTCATAATGGCAGGTATAGTAATTGTCACAGCTACATAACTGAACATGCGGAAAAATGTAGACACGCGAAATGGAGGTCACACTCCCACATGATCCCCTTTCAAACACCTTGGCAACTTTGGCCCGGGCATCAAACCATGACCCTTCCATTCCAACACATTCCATGTTCATTCTGCATGTCACCTTTGCCTTCGGATGTCAATACTGGGATCCGGGCAAGTGATTCATCATTTAACTGCACCTAACATTGCAGGAATTAATTACATAACCTCACCTGGCACATGGCTGCATTATAAACTGACCATCTGTTAGCTATCTATCTACTCACTGATTGTTGACTTTTGATTATGGATAGGAACCATAATTCCCCATAAATTCGGCCTCTGAAATCAGCAAGCAAGCACTTCAACCATTGCTATCTCAGCCTCCAACACTCCCTGGCCTTGTAATCGCCTGTTCAACTGCTGATTGAGAGCTAGCCCAAATGCAAAACTTCCTCCTCCAATGATGCTGTCCTGGCCTTCTTAGTTTTCCTAGGGAATCCCACTTTAACCGACTGCCGGTCAAATTGAAACTGTCCCCCCAGACCTCTTCTTCGCCTACTGATAGAACCATGTCTTGTGTAACCTTGTTTCAGCAGATTTCTGGCCTCATTCTGGAGTTTAGGAAGAATCTTTGTGATGTGTACATGGAAACATGAACTAGAGCTGTGGGTGTCACATCTGGTCCAAGGAGCCATAGTCAAGGTGTAAGATAGATCCATGAGGTATCACTCTCACGGTAACATGTCCCTCAGGAATCTCCGCCATCGCAAAAAACTCCATCCCACTAATCAATTTTCACCACTACCAAGCCATTGGATCTGCAACATCACAGTTAAGTGTATTTATCCCCCAAATCATTCCATCCTCATTCTGATTTTAAATCGATCTCTCCATCAGCCATGCCAGCCATTTTTCTATTAACATCTCAACTTCCCCCAAAATTGAAAAACTTTCCTACAAAAACAGAGATTTTGCACCAGCAGGACCATTTGATCATCTACACATGACCTTTGATCACATCGCTAAAACTGTTTCTAATATCCCCTTATAGACCTCACCATTCCACTTTAAATCTCTGAGGGTTCTAACCTTAGACCAATTTCCTCAATCAGATCCTTTTGAGCCTTCCTTTCATCTCGACTGTACTTAACGCTGGTTACCCATGACCATTGTAAGAAATCTCTGAGGAACCATCATCGGGCATATCTGATCGATACTCAGGCACTCTGAAAATTCTGGCAAATCCTATCATTAACCATATCTATAAAAAACTGCCACCCCCAAGTAGCCTATTCTAACCCTAGAATTATGACGGCTAACTAGTTTCATTGAAATCTGACAAACTACCCCACCTCTAACATTTGATCATAGCCTAAGCTTATTATGCTTCAGAACTTTCACTATAATTGACCTAGGTTTGGATGAAATTCCAAAAGGCGCAGATAACCCAAACCCTAAAACTAAAATCGAAAATCTTGAAAAATGGAAAAATAAATGCAATAAATAAAATGCAAATAGTGACTTCAATGCTTGCGAGGAAGTATTAAGCTCTCATGTATCTAGCACATGCTAGGTAGCCCACCGTCATATATCTATTTCATCAGGATAATCGCGAGTATTGTATCATCAATTTCACGTAGTTCAAAACTCCTAGCTAAAAGGAAGCTCTTATCTTCTAATTTTTTTTATTTCAGAAAGCTCAAGAAAAATTCAGACAACACCAATCACGATATGAAAACTTGTCTTCTAAATTAGGCTCTCGAAAAATACCTCACCCGGCATCGCCATTAGCAGAGCACACTGTGTATATATCCAGCTGCATTGCCCGGAGATATTTGTATAATTTACTGAGATTCGAAAATACATAATATTCGTCCTTATAAAATTACGTGACGTATCCACATAGAAACTGGTCAAATTTAGACTGTTTGTCCTCGGAATTAGAGATCAGAAAGAGCGTGCTTCACTCCTTTATCGACACGGCCATATCTTAATGTTTAGGTAGGTTCTTTGTCCACCTAAGGAAGAGTCCACACCACCTACTTTTCCCCCTCCTTGACCCATATAGGATCCAATTTTATAATCTCTTCCAATCAGTGATGCATCTCCTAGGGTCTATCTAGATCCTATTAATATTTTCACATCACATTTTCCTATAGAGTCAGAAGCCACAAACTTCCCTATTTCATAGACCTCCAAAATTCATACAGGGATCACCACAAAGTTGTCACCATCTTCCTCTACTTCTACGTCATTCTCTCGTTTAGCCGATCACTTGGAGTATGTCGACTACTCCATGATTTTGGAGATGCCTTCGACTTCCCATATCAAATAAAATAAATTTTTTTGTCTGTAGACACGTAAATTATTTATACTAAAGTGGTCAAGACAACTAAAACCATCACACTTGAGCCGGTTATAGTAGCTGCTATCCAAAATTCACCCCCCAGAGTAAATTTTGGTAACATGCATTGAATTCTCAAGCCCCAGGAAAATTGATTGATTCAGGGCAAAAAATCATGTTTCTAGGTCCCCTCAGATTTTTTCTAACTCCCCTAGCCGAAGAAGAAAGAGCAAGTTCTTAGAAAAGGTGAAAAAGTTACGAGAACAAGCTTGGGCCAGAAAAAAATGTGAAAATTGCCTAAGTCCTAGTCCTCGCAACAGTCGGGACATTTGGGACCTCGGGGCGTGAATCAGCCAAAAGGCCACCAGGCAGTCTGCAAGGCGAAGGAACATCTAGGCTGTCGGGACGCGTGGGACGCGGAAAGCCAGTTTGGCCGAAGGAGAAGAAAATTGACTAACCGCTCTGGGACAGTTGGGACAAGAAGACACGAAGGATGAAAACCGGCCATTTCGACCGAAATGGGGAACTTTCATACTGGGACATCTGGGACAAAGGGACATGGAAGACGTGGATAGCCAAAAAAGTCGAGAGCCAATCAGATCACGCCACATGTCACCGGCAGAAAAAGGGACAGGGAAGCCCATTTCAGGTGGATCAGAAGTTTTTGTCCCAGACAGTACTAGGACATCCGGGACAAATGGATGCGGTGGACGCGAAAGAGCCAGCAGACCCACGGACCAACCAAATCATGACATGTGTCATAAGGAGAAAAGTCCAAAATTCAAAGGGCGAGGTTTGAGGGGTCAACCCGAGCCAATCAAAAGAGGACATGTGTCCTCTGGAACAAGGAATGCGGAGCTCGGGAAGGAGTTAGAGAATTTGGAAGGAAGTTCACCCAAAAGCTAAAATTAAAGGTCTACCCCGTGCCCCTAACGACCAATCATGCATGCCACGTGTCATCCAGGTGGCAGAGCGCGGGAAGAAATTTAAAAATATGTTTCACCTGTTTTGTGCCCTAAATCTTCAGATCTCCATATCTTTTGATCCAGAGCTCGGATTTGCACGTTATTTATATCATGGAAATATTATTAAATTCTATACTGATTCTATGGTTAATATTGAATTTTGGTGTAGTCTAGAGAGAGAAAATTGAAGAGAATGGCTCTGACGCGTGTGTCATGGTCAGAAGTTGACATTTCAGCGACCCAGATTTAATGCAGATGGGTCACATTCTCCTTAATTTTGGTCATGATAAAAAAAAGAAATGGAGGGAAAAGAAAGAAAAAAAGAGAAAAGTCCACTTAACATTCTTAACTAAATTGTAAAGAAAAATGTTTTGTCAAAGCTCGGAAATTTCATCAGGAAAAATTCTGTGAACTCTGGAACAGGTAATACGAAAATTCTGGTGCAGTCTAGAGAGAGAAAATTGACTACAAGCTCTGGAGCAAGTTAATGTCAGAAGTGGACATTCTCATCACGACCCACCTGGTTTGCAGAATGGGTCCACGCATGGTCCCTGCAGTTGGTCAAATGAAGGGTATGGGTTTGTAAGGTCCCCCATGCCATTTAATGCATCTGCAGTCGAGGAGGGATGGGATCTCATTTTTTTGTACATTTATGTCTCTTGGGCTTGACCCATGCAATGTAAAAGCCAGATTTGGCTCATTTCTAAAGGGGGAAACAATTTTTGACATAGCAACTTCTTCTTTCACCTCCAGCAAGTGATTAATGCAAGAATCAGACCTCTCCAAAAGATTGTAACATTTTTTACCTCTCTGAGGTTGTAATGCAGTGATTTGGGTACTGGAAATGATAATGCAAGCTTTGTGAATGGTTTTCAGTCCTTTGTATTATTTGCTTCATTTCAGATCCTAAGTTATATCTTATCAACCTGTGTATGTTTCATGTTGCAAATCTAATGGTTTGTGTCTATTTACATGAAGAAATGTTTCACCACTCCTTTGGTGCATCACCATCGTTAGTTAGTTTCAATTTTTGCACTTCTATCCCTGTCTCCTTGCAAGTTAGAGTAGGATTAGGATCTGAACCTCTGTAGTTTGCAAAGCATTAGATCTAAATCAGAGGAGTTTGAGGAACCAGCCTCTAATCTGGAGATTCCTCTCTCAGTTTCACAAGTCCCACGCTTGGAGAGAGGTTTCCATGTTGTGCAATCACACTGGATGCTAGAGTGATCAACCTAGAAGCCTGATCTGCATCCAGGGGTGCTGTGAGTCTGCAACAACAGTTTTGGCACGCCCGGTGGGACACTAGAGGTCTCATTTTTATTGCAGCAAAGTTGATATGCATCTGCTGCAGTTTTCTTGCTTACAAGAGCTATTATTTGCATATCTGGCAACTCCAAGGGGAAGAATCAACTGGTTTCAGCAGTGTAGGCTTGAAAACTCATGAGAAGAATCACCACAAGGTCAAGATTCAGAGAAGAAGAGGTGTTGTTTGAATACCTGCAGTTATCTCCAAGAAGAAGGCAAAGAGGAAGAAGGATTCAAAGGTCTCCATCTCCACCAAATAGAACTCTCTCAACTCCTCCACCTGACAGGCCTTTCTTTCAATATACAAGGGTTTTAAGACCAATCAGAATGGCTCAGAACAACCCCTACGTCAACTTCACAGGCAGCAGCCCACTTGCTCTCAATGCACAACATCCAGTTCCTATTACAGCCTTGAAGAACATTCCCTACTTCACTGGATAAAATCAGACTACTCTAGGTGATCATGTTAAAGATATTGCTAACCTTTGTGCAATCCATGAAATCGATGAAATGCAAGTGGCTGTCAAATTACTGGCATCTTCATTCAAGGGTAAAGCATTGCAATGGTTTAGGAGCCTTGGGGCTGGTTCTATTACAAACTGGAATCAACTGTGCATTGCACTTCACGAGCAATTTGGAGAGAAGGGAGACAACTTGTCTCTTTTGGAGCAGTTGACAACTATCAAGAGAGCCCCGAACGAGCAGCTGACTGACTTCAACTTCAGATTTCAAAGGTCTTGGGATAGGATTCCAGTGGCAGTCAGGCCAACAGCAGGAGGTGCTTTTCTATATTACCTTAAAGCTTTGAATTCTGATATTTCTATGTTAATTCAGTCCATGGGAGGCACAACAATCCCTATGGCTTATAGCATTGCCATTAGAGCCAAAAACTATCTTATTCAAGCTGGTAAACTGGCTCCTAGGCCTCCTATGCCCTTGTATCCAAACTTAGAAAATCCAAGCACTAGTCAAGCACCCACTTTGGCTCCTGTTCCCACTCCTAGAAATTAGAGTTTGAATGAAGCTTCCACTTCATCTCCAAGTGCTTCAAATGAACTCCAAGAGGTCACGAAACAGTTGCAAAATTTGGGAAATGAGCTGGTTACTATTAAGAGGCAGCAAGCACAAGGTTTCAGACCTTCTTATCAACATCAAGCTTAGCCTAATAGGCAGCCATACCAACCACAAAGACCACCTAATCCAACTGCAAATATGAATCAAAATCAAAGCCAAGTAAGGCCTCCTGCCAATAGACCATTCCAGCCCTATAATCCAAATGTCATATCTACCTCTAAGGCATTAGTGCCAACACAAAATGACATTGCTCAGGAATATGATTGGTGCTTTCCATGCAACGAGCCTCACAACCAATCCATGTGCTTCAATGGTGCTCTCAATCAAGCACTAATGGTGACAACTACTGGTGTGGAGGGCGAGGGCAGTCAAGGAAACAGCCAACAACCAGAAACATTCCAACAGCAATCAGCCCCAAATGACACTACATTGGTGAACTGGCAAGCAAAAGATTTCTGTGGCATGAATCAGGTAGTTTCTCAAGGTGTTGCAGCCAACACAAGGTCAAAAAAGAGGAATCTGGGTGAAGAACAGCCATTAGCCCCAGCCAATCCACAACCTTCCACGGCTCCACAAATGATTGGCAAGTAGAGTCTAGTTTCAAATACACAAGGGCAACCAAGAACAGCCCCTAGGCCAACTCAAATGCCAGCTGTTGCTGCCCACGTGTAGGGAGTAAACGTGCAAACCAAAGGACAGCAGAGAGATTCTTCATCACCATTCAGTATCATTGATCAGATGAAGAAGACAAACGTTAACATATCAATGTGGGAATCCCTATCTATCCCAGGCCAAAGAGATCTGCTGCAAGCTGCCATGAAGGATTAGACAACTTCAAATCAGTGGGTTCAGATGCAAGACAAAGTGCTTACAAATGCTACCCAGCCTAAAGGAAGTCATGGAGGACAACAAGGTAAAATGTTGAATCCCCCCCTCCTTTCTATGTTTCATTAATCATTGGGGATAAACTAGTACACAATTGCATGATTGATTCTGGGGCAAGTAGCTCCGTGATGCCCAAGCAAATAGCTAATCAGCTGGGTCTCGAATATGAAGTAATATCTAAAGGAGTAGTGCAATTGGATGGGACAGCAATAACAACAGTTGGAGTGATTAAAAACTTGAGTCTTACCTTGCATGCATGTCCAAATGTTGTTGTCTTACAAGATGTATCAATCATAGACCTTCCACCACTCTTTGCCCTTTGCTTGTCAAGGGACTTCATAGCCAAGATTGGAGGGTATTTGTCTGCTGATTGGTCTCACATGCTGTTTAGAACAAGGTATGGAACTAAGGCCACAATCAGATCCGAACCCATTGCAAACTTCCATATTGAGCCTTACACCCCAAGTCAGATTAATGCCAATTGCTCAGCATTTGATCAAGAAGATCACCCTAGTACTGATGAGGCTGACACCAAGGTTGGAAGTATCCTGGACCTAACTCTTGATGAATGGGAAAACAAGATACATGCTTTTGATCCCTATCAAGAAGTAGAAGAATCTGAGTTGGGAGTCTATTGTATACACGAAAAAAATCAGCATGTTCCTAGCATCACCAAGCCAAGCCATAATGATGACAACGAGGTATGGCAGCTGTTTTTTGACGGATCAAGGAGTAGGCAAGGTGCAGGAGGTGGATCCATGCTTGTTTCACCCCAAGGAATAAAGTACTATTTAGCTTTTAGATTTCAATTTGCATGCTCCAATAACACTTTGAATATGAAGCCTTGGTGCAAGGGATGCATTGGGAAATCAAGAGAAAAATAAAGAATCTGCAAGTCTTTGGGGACAGTGAATTGATTGTAAATCAGGTCAAGGGACGGCATGCTGCCAAGAATGATCTACTCAGGTGCTACAAGAACAGGTTGTGGGACCTCATGGAAGATTTTGAAGGTTTTGGCATCGAATCCATTCCCAGGAAAGAGAATCAAGCTGCTGACCGGCTTGCAGCAGTAGGGGCAGCCTTTGACATTACGAAAAGCATTCAACAAGACAAGGTACAGCCAAACATCCACGTGATTGTGAGGCCTTCAGTGCTGGATAACAATGTCAGTTGGCAAGTGTTTGAGAATGACCAGCAAATTGTCAATTTCCTACAAGAAGAAGCTGAGTTCTCTGTCAGGAATCAAGACAAGTTGCATCAGTAGTATGGTGACCAAGTGGTGCAGTTGAGAACTAACAAATTACCAAAAGGCCTCATAACCTTGGAGTCAATCTTCAACCCGAATGATCAGTTCCGGAAGGGGAAGGCAAACATTCAAGTAAAGGGTGAGGATTCAAAGCCTATTTTAGTGGAAGAAGGCAAAACATTGCAGATTGGCAAAGTAAGTACCTCACAAGAGAAATCTGATTTTGTTCAGCTTTGCCAAGAATTTCCAGATGTCTTCGCTTGGAGCTATGAAGACTTGAGAGGATTCAATCCAAATTTGGCACAACATACCATAGAATTGGATCCAGATGCTAAGCCCATCAGGCAGAAGCAGAGACCAGTCAACCCTCACATTGAGCCTCTGATGAAGAAAGAGCTAAATAAGCTAATAGAGGCAAGCATTATATTCCCGATCAAGCACTCAAGCTGGGTTGCTAACTTGGTTCCGGTCAGGAAGAAGAGCAGAGAAATCAGGTTGTGTGTGGACTTCCGAGACCTCAATAGGGCATCTCTCAAGGATCATTATCCACTCCCTTCCATGGAGCAAATATTGCAAGTAGTATCCGGTTCAGAGAGATTCTCTCTCCTAGATGGCTACTTAGGGCATAATCAGGTGATGGTAAAAGAAGAGGACCAATTCAAGACAGCCTTCACAACTAAATGGGGCACGTATGCTTACAAGAAGATGCCATTTGGGCTGTCCAACACTGGTGCTACCTTTCAAAGGGCAATGGACATGGCGTTCAAGGGCTTGATCAACAAGATAGTGTTGATATACCTTGATGACATCACTGTATTCTCCAAGAATGCAGCATACCATCTCTTTCACCTCAAGCAAGTGTTTCAGAGGTGTAGAAAGTTCGGAGTGTCTTTGAACCCCAAGAAGTGCATCTTTCTTGCACATGAAGGAAAGCTCCTTGGCCATATTGTCTCGAAAGAGAGACTGGCAATTGACCCAGAGAGAGTTGAAGCCATAAGAGCACTGCCATTGCCAAGTCACAAGAAGGCTCTTCAGAGCTTCTTGGGAAGGATCAATTTTGTCCACAGGTTTATCCCAGATTTTGCAGCCCTTGTCAAGCCCATCACCAAAATGTTAAAGAAGAGCATGGCTTTTAAGTGGACAGCAGAAGGCAAGGAGATTTTTGAGGCAATCAAAGAAGCTATCTCTCAAGCACTAACTCTCATTAACCCAGACTTCTCCAAGGATTTCATCCTCTATGCATTTGGAGGTGATGACACTATCTCTGCCATTCTGGTACAGCAGAACAAAGATAATGATGAGCAGCTGATTGCCTTTTTCAGCCAGATCCTAGACGACTGCGAGGTGAGGTACTCTTTTATTGAAAAGCATGTACTTGCAGTAATCGGAAGCTTGAAGAAATTCAAGCATTTAGTCTCAAACAACAAGGTCCAGTTGCTGGTCTCACATGCTGGAGTTAAAGACTTCCTCCTCAACAAGGATTTGAATGAGAAAAGGGCAGGTTGGATCACCCGTGTCATGGAGTATGACATTGATATCAAGATCACCAAGCTGGTACGAGGGAAAGGACTGTGTGAGCAACTGGTTTTGGGGAAGCAAAAGGAAGTATGCAACGAAGAAGAGGCTGTTTTGACAGTCCAGGACAATCATGAGCCAAGTGGCAATCAAGAAGAAGATGATACTTCCCCCACTCCTTGCTGGACCCAAGATATTATGCACTTCCTAGGTACAGGCCAGTGCCCCCTAGAGATGAACAAGAACCAAAGGAGACACTTCAGGTTACAGGTTGTTCCGTATGCCATTGTTGATGGAGTACTGCTGAGATGCATTAGCATAGATCAGATTCAAAGGGTGTTGGAAGAGTTTCATGGTGGACCAGCTGGTGGCCATTTTGCACCAAGAGTGACAGCTCTAAAAATCATGAAGGCTGGTTATTATTGGCCTAAAATCTTCAGTGATTGCTATGCATGGATCAAGAGGTGTAAGAATTGTGCATTCTTCACAAGAAAAGAGAAGTTTGTTGCCCTTCCATTGCATCCAATCTCAGTTGACCAGCCATTCATGCAATGGGGTTTGGACTTCATTGGAGTCATTAACCCCAATTCAAGCCAAGCGCATAAATGGATTTTGACAGCCACCGACTACTTCACCAAATGGACAGAAGTAGTAGCACTCAAAGAGGCAAATGAGTCTAGCATCCTAGACTTTTATGAGGGAATAACAACTAGATTTGGTGTACCTGCCACAATAATCTCTGATAATGCATTGGCATTCATTGGATCTAAGGTGACTGAGTGGGCCGTCAAGAACGGTATTTACCTGAGCACTTCATCGAACTATTACCCTCAGGGTAATGGCCAGGCCGAGTCTACAAACAAGAACTTGTTAAGGATCATTAGGAGAACTCTTGATGAGAATCAGAAGTCTTGGCACACCAAGCTGAAATCAGCCTTATGGGCTGATAGGATCACTCCCAAAAGATCCACAGGTAACTCTCCATTCAGGCTTGTCTATGGAAGAGAGGCAATCTTGCCCATGTCACTTGAGTTACCAACATTGGAACTCATGAAGCAGCTGGAGTTACTTGAATTTGAGCCCATGGAGGTGAGATATGCAGAGTTGATGGAGCTGCAAGAGATCAGAAATCGGGCATCCCAAGCAATGGAAAAGGATCAAGCTTTGATCAAGAAAACCTTCGATAGAAAGGCCAAGGATAGATCTTTTCAAGTTGGAGATCTAGTGTTGAAATGGGATGCGGACAAAGCAAAACCGGGAAGGCATTCAAAATTTGATGCTATTTGGAGTGGCCCATACATGGTCACAAAGTGTAAGAGCAGCAATGCTTTCCAATTGGCCTCATTGGATGGTGAAGAACTGCAGATTCCAGTAAATGGAATCTATCTTAAACATTGCTACTGAAAATAAAAGGTTCACCCTTGTAAATATTAGTCTAGATTTCAATTCCTCTAAGTGCGTATGCACATTGTCTTGTTGTAGTTAGGTTTCAGTTTCCCTAAGTGCTTTGGCGCAGGTTTTGTCGCTCCTAGTTTGAGTTTTTATAGTTCAGCGTGCTCTCATGGAGGGAGTTGCAGTATCAGGCTCATTTCAGGTCATTGTTTATGACTCCATGCCCAATGGATCGCAAAAAGGTAACTGGTCTTTTCATCTAGCAAGCAGATGACCCCGCTGAGTCACCAAATTGTTATCCAACTTCACCCCCCAGGGTTGAATTGATAACATACATCAGGATTCTCAAGTCCCAGGCTGAAAAAGAACAAGCTCTGAGAGAATGCGAGAAGTTGCAGAAAATAAGCCTGGACCAGAAAAAAATTGTGAAAATCGGCTAAGTCCTTGTCCTAGAAATATTTGGGACGTTCGGAACACCAAGGCGCGGTTCAGCCGAAATGCCTCCAGGCGGCCCGCGAAGCACTGGGACAAGTGGAACAAATGTACGCGAAGGACGCGAACCGGCCGGTTCGGCCGAAACAGGAAACTACACACAAGGACAAGTGGGACAAAGGGACACGCGGGACGCGGATAGCCGAAGGAGTCAAAAGCCAATCAGATCACGCCACGTGTCATCGACAGAAAAGGGACGAGGAAGCCCATTTCGAGAGGATCGGAGGATTTCGTCCCGCGAAGCACAGGGACATTTGGGACAAAAGGACATGGTGGACACGAAAATCTGGCAGGCCCGTGGACAAATCACAGCATGACACGTGTCGCCAAGGAAAAAGGTCCAAAAGTCAAAGGGGCAAGTTTTCGAGCACTGATCCAAACCAATGAAATAGTGCCACGTGTCCAAGTTTAAGGGGCCCACAAGAAAAACCCACGAAAAGGTGGAGAGAGGGAATTGCTTAGCGGACCAGAGCCTGCCACGTGTCGTCCAAATGGCAGAACGCGGGAAAAGAAATTTAAAAATCTGTTTTCGCCTGTTTTGTGCCCTAAATCTTCAGACCTTCATATCTTTCGATCCAGAGCTCAGATTTGCACGTTCTTTATATCAACGGAAAGCTGTTGAAATTCTCTACATGATTCTGGGGTCAATCTTGAATTTTGGTTAGTTTGGAGGGAGAAAATTAAGAAAACGTCTCTGACGTGTGTAATGCTTCAACAACCAACTTTAATACAGCAGACAGCTCGCCGCTCCTGTTAGACAGCCCGCCGTTTTGCCAGGATCCGCCGCTTGGATCATAATGAGATGATTTAAATGCTACCAAGAAGTGGTTGGAGCAGATTCTGAATTTCCCCTCTCTCCTCTCTCATTTCTTGATATATATTGTAAAGAGAAGCCCTTTTAAGAGGTCAGACATTTTTTTGTTTTGCATCCTCCCTTCTTCCATCGCTTGCAAGAGAGTTTGTGGAGCTTTCAAACCTCCCATATAGGTTGTAATGCCAGTCTTTTGCCTCTTGGCCACTGCAATATACTATATTGACTTTTGAGCAATAACATATATGTTTGTGATTGATTCTCAACCCTCTCATGTATTCATTGCTGTCATTTTGATCTCTTATTGCAGTTTGGTTACCTGTGCATGGTGTTTGTATTGCATTTATGTGGTCTGTGTTAAATTTGCAAAACAAATGTCTAATATTCCTCGGTGCATCACCTTTGTAGTTTAGGTTTTATTCCATGCATTTTCTTACCCTGTCTCCTTGGCAAGTTAGATTAGGTTTTAGTAAACCCTCTGCATTTTTTGTATGCATCTGAATAGAGGAATAGGAACCAGCCTTCTCTGGAGAATATTTTCTCATCTTCACAAGTCCCACACTTGGAGAAAGGATTCCATGTTGTGCAATCACACTGGATGCCTGAACATCAACCTAGAAGCCCGATCTGCATCCAGGGGTGTTGTGAGTCTGCAACAACATTTAGCATTTAGGATTTTGTAGCTAACATTTAGGGAAGTTATTTTGTAATTGACAACACATTAGATGATATGTGTACGTGTTGGCATATGTTGTCCATCTATAGGATGAAGAGTAGAGATAGGGTAGTTTGAGTTTGAGTTTGAATAAGACTTTGTTTAATGTTATTCTATAAATATTGTATTCTCTGATTTAGCAGAGCATAAACAAATAAGAATAAGAAATAGATCAAAACCTGCGGTTGCATTTATGTGTTCTGTTTAAGAGTGCTACTAATTTTCATGGTATCAGAGCAGTGTTGGTGAAGTGTTGTTGTAGAGAAGTATCAGAAGTTTAAAGATAGAGATATGGCCACATTTGTTGCAGGAGATCCTCACAGGATGGTAGAAGGATTTGATGGCATTGGATTTAATCTCTGGAAGCTCGGAGTGAAGATGTTGCTGCTGAACAAGGATCTACTCAATATAGTTGAAGGGACTGAGAGTAAACCCACCCAGGATGCAGATTTGATCAGTAAGTGGGATTCAAAGGAAGGTAGGGCTCGTTCCTATATACTTTTAAGTTTGAGTGATAATGTGCTTTTACATGTAAGTGAGGCAAAATTAGCAAAGGAAGCTTGGGATCAATTAATCAAGTTATATGAATCAAATGATGTTAGCACAAGATTATATCTTAGAAGAAGATTTTTTTAGTTAAAGATGCAGGAAACAAAAAAAAATCAGATTTTACAAATCAATTTAAATCTCTCAAAAATCAATTGGCAGCATGTGGATCAGTGATTGCAGAAGAAGATGTTGTTATGTCACTTTTTGGGAGTTTGCCTGAATCCTATTCTGGACTGGTAGTAGCACTAAGCACCCAATCCAATTTGGATTTGACAAAAGTAATAGTAGCACTACTTCAAGAAGAAATCAGAAGGAAGGATAGGGGCATGAATGATGAGAATCCTACAGCACTGTTTTCAGCAAGATATAAGGGCAAAGCAAAAAGGTAGAGTGACGATAAATCTCATCCCTCCCAGTCCAATGTCTCAAAGAATGGTAAAGACACAAAGGAGGACAAAAATAAGGGAAATTGATTTCATTGTGGAGCTCCTGGGCATTTTAAGAAACAATGCTGAAAGTGGTTAGCATGTGTAGAAGAGGTAAAGAAAAGGAAGGCTACTGAAGCTAACATGACCTCAAGCAATGACCAATAAAAAAAATTTGCGGTTGTTACAACCCCAAGTTCTGATGTTTCTAATTGCTGGTATTTACATTTAGGAGCAACTCAGCATATGACACCTGAGAGAAGTTGGTTTATGGCATATACAGAAGCACCCAAGAGTAAGACTGTCAATCTTGAAGATGATAGCAAATGTGAGATGATCGGAATTGGAGATATCCCATTGCAAATTCCAAATGGTAGATACAAGAAAATCTAGAACGTATGGTATGTACCTGCTCTAGTAAAAATTCTTTTATTAGTGAGCAAATTTACCATTGCTGGCATAATTGTATAGTTTGACAGCAAGGGATGTGTCCTAAAGGATGTTGAAGGAGTAATTGTTGCTACAGGAATCATAGATGGAAATATGTACAAGTTATGTGCAGCAGTACCTAATGTGGTGTTAACAACAACAAATAATGAAATATCTAATTCAATTCTTTGGCATCATAGATTCGGACATGCAAATCCTCATTCACTTTGAATATTAAAATCAGAGAAGCTTGTGGAAGATTTTAATTTGCATCTACCAGTTGAGTTGGGAGTGTGTGAAGGCTATTGTTTAGGAAAGAAACATAGATTCCCCTTCCCAAAGAAAGGAGCAACACGAGCTAAGGAGCAAATGGAACTTGAACATTCAGATATTTGTGGTGCAATGCAAACAATGTCACACAATGGGGCAAGGTATTTTATTACCTTTATTAATGATTCCTATAGAATGACCTTTGTTTATTTTATCAAAAATAAATCATGTGCATTAGAGATGTTTAAGGTTTTTAATGCATTTGGTGAGAAGCAGTCACAAAAACCTTTGAAATGACTCAGATGTGATAATGGGGGTGAATATACCTCAAATGCTTTCAAAAGTTTGTGTGCAAAAGAAGGTATCAAACTTGAGTATATTGTTCCTTATTCACCGCAACAGAATGGTGTCGTTGAAAGAAGGAATAGCACTCTTGTTGAAAGTGTTAGATGCATGCTTAAGAGTAGTGGATTATCTAATTTTTTTGGGCTGAAGCAGTCTCCAATGTAACATATATACAAAATAGGTTGCCAACTGCTGCATTGCATAAGAAGACGCCTTATGAGGCATGGCATGGAAGAAAGCCAAGTGTCAATGATTTAAGAATTTTTGGTTGCATAGCATATGCACATATACCAGATGAAGAAATAAAGAAGCTAGATGACAAAAGCAAGAAGTATATAATGGTTGGATACAATTTGAATTCGAAGGGATATCAAATTTATGATCCTATAACACATGATATTCTAGTCAGAAGAGACATCATTTTTGACAAAAATTTAGTTTTACACAAATCAATAGAGATTGAAAATGATAAGGATTCAGAAACAAGGCCTTATTATTTCGGATGTGATGAAGAATCTGAGGATGAGAATTCTACTCCAGCAAGACCATTACAAGTTGTAGCCACACAACCCATAAGAGATGAACAAGGAGAGCAGCAACTTTGTAGATCAACAAGACTACGGAAACTCACTCAAAAGACATCTAAATTATATGCACTTAGTGTGGAGGTTGATGAACCACTCAGTGTTCAAGAACCACTTCAAAGTATTTATGCAGTAGATTGGAGGTAAGCAATGAATGTTGAATATGAATCGCTCATAAAAAAATCAGACATGGGAACTCACGATTCTTCCACCTGGAAGGAGAGTGGTTGGATGCAAGTGGTTATTCAAACAAAAGTACAAGTCTGATGGGTCGATAGACCACTACAAGGATCGATTGGTGGTAAAAGGATACACCCAAATTGTAGGTTTGGATTATCATGACACCTTTTCTCCTATAGTCAAGATAACATCCATCAGAATGCTATTAGCAGTGGCAGAAACCTTGGATCTTCATGTACATCAGCTAGATATTAAAACTACATTTTTAAATGGATTCTTAAAAAAAGAAGTTTATATGGAACAACTAGAAGGCTACATACAAGAAGGAAAGGAGCAGTTAGTATGCAAGCTTCAGAAAACATTGTATGAATTGAAACAGTCTTCAAGAGCATGGTATGAGCGTATTGATGGGTTTCTCCAAAATGAAGGATATGTAAGTTGCAATGCTGATTGGAATGTCTACATAAAGCATATTGGTGAGTCTCTAGTCATCTTAGCTTTATATGTTGATGACATCATCATTATGAGTAATTATTTTAAGATGATAGGCATGTTTAAGTCTCAATTAGCTGCAGAATTTGAGATGACTGATCATGGTGAGATTCATTATTGCTTGGGCATTCAAATTTTAAGAGATAGGGAGAAGAGAAAAATCCATCTTAGCCAAGAGAGGTACATTAGGAACATTCTCAAGAAGTTTGGGATGGAAAATTGCAAGCCAGTAAGTACTCTAATGGAAGTAGGAAACAAACTTTCACTGGACATGTGTCCCAAAACACAAGAAGAAGAAAGTTATATGAGTATGGTTCCATATCAAAATGTTGTTAGGAGCCTAATGTATGTAATGGTTTCTAGCAGACCTGATATTGCACATGTTGTGAGTATTGTGAGCCAATATTCCAGTAATCCTCGACCACAACATTGAGCAGCAGTTAAAAGAATTTTTAGATATCTACAAGGAACAACTAAACATGGAATAAGATTCAGTGGGAGTTCAAAAAATTCTCTGCAACTTACTGGGTATTGTGATGCAGATTGGGTAGGGGACGTTGATAGTAAAAGATCAACTTTAGGGTTCTATTTTATCCTTGGTGGAGGTGCAGTTTCGTGGGCAAGAAAGAAACACTGATATGTTTCTCTCTCCAGTGCAGAAGCATAATATATAAAAGCATGTCAAGCTGCAAAAGAATTGATTTGGTTGAGAAGATTGTTGCAGGACATCGAGGTTACTCAATCCCAACCAACAATATTAAAGTGTGACATCCAAAGTTGCCTAGCCATGACGAAGAATTCTAAGTATCATGGGAGAGTTAAACATATAGGGATACAATACTATTTCATCTGTGAACAACTGAGAACAACACTATCAAAATGGAGTACTATGCAACTGAGATGATGGTGGCGGATGCATTGACAAAGGCATTACCAAGAAATAAGTTTGAGTTTTGCAAAGAAGGATTCAATGTGATACAAGTTGGTTAACAAATATTTGGCTAAGTGGGAGTGTTAGACATGTAGAAATTATAGCCTAATATTAGGGATTCTGTAGTTAGCATTTAGGATTATGTAGCTAGCATTTAGGGAAAAAAAATTTGTAATTGACAGCATAGTAGATGATATGTGTACATGCTGGCATATGTTGTCCATCTGTAGGATGAGGAGTAGAGATAGGGTAGTTTGAGTTTGAGTTTGAATAAGACTCTGTTTACTGTTATTTTATAAAGATTGTATTCTCTGATTTAGTAGAGCACAAGAAAATAAGAATAAGAAATAGATCAAAACCTACAGTTGCATTTTTGTGTTTTGTTTAAGAGTGCTAATAATTTTCACACATTTAGAATGAGTCATAAGTCATTGTGTCTCCCAAGGTCTTACATATCATCTTACAATTGTTTCTTTACAAGGGTAAAGGGTATTTCAATTTTCAATACATACCTCAAGAAACAAATTGGGACATTCTATAATATGTGGAGCTAAATTAACAGCAGAAGGTAATGTCGGTGTCTCTCCCATTATGATATTGTTGAAATAGAAAGTTGTTAAATTGTCTACAGCCGAAGCACACTGACACGAAACAAAAATACAAGCTAGATATTAGTTCCAAAGAAATTCATTCAATTTATGAGGAACAGGCAATATTGCAAGTCAAATATAACATATGAAATGAACAACATGTTGTAAAAATGGCTACAACATTCCTGATGTGCTTGCAAAAGATGAAAAGTTAGCAAGCAAATTTGTGTTTAGTATCTATTTCCCTGTCAAATAGCAGAAGAACAGAAAACCATAAAGGAATTAGTTAACTGTATAGGTTGTTTGGTTATACCTGAGTAGAGATGTTAACATCTAGGATTTTGAGACCAGATTCTAATGAGCCAACAATGTGAGCAAAGGTACTTGTATCCAGATTTACAATGACGTTTGTGTGGTTATTGCACAATACTTCCAGTAGAGCAAAATATGAGTGTGTAAGCTGAAAATGACACAAGAAACTCCATAGCTTTAAAAAATGATCAGAGATGGGGAAAATGTTGAGAGCATACAATAAAATTGCATGTTTTATATTCATTGACTGAATGAGAAACAAACAAATAGTTATAAAACACCCCCTCCCCCTAGCTTCTTTTATAAACTGAGAATGTGATCTTAGAGAAGTCCTTAACCAAATTCCATTGTCCTGTTTTGTTTCAACTTTCAGTTTCATTAAACAATAACAAGGATTTAGGTGGAATTTTAGTTAACCTTCCAAAATTCCATTATATCAGGCAATTGAATCGATAATGTTAGCTTCAGAGCAATATCCAAAGCATCTGTCAGTGCTCTATCTCCATACAATTCAAATACACCAAAGTTTACACAGTTTCCAGCCAATGTTGTATCAGATGAGAAGATACTAAATTAGAACCTTAAGAGCAATATAATTACTTCTAATGGCATGTCTATGATTTCTGAAATAAAGCAGATCGAATACCCACTAACTTAGGTGACATATGGTGCCTTAATACTTTGATCAAACAAGAAAATCATAAATCAAAAGAAACAAAAAAGTAGAATTCATTTCATACACATTCTATTGTTCTGTTATTTTAATTTAGTTTAAATAACAGACCATACAAATAATAGTATCTTACCAAAATACAATTTTCTTTCCTATGTTTGTTGAAAAACATGCAAAGATTAAAACAATATAATCACTCTCATCAAAGAGACCTAAATGACCAGTACTTATGTCTATATGGGTAGTAATGCATAACCTTCGTTCTTCTTTGATATGGCACACTCAATTCGATCAGAAAAATTAAAAGATGTCAACCATGGTGTTGTTCTCACCCCTTGTTAAGATTGTCAAGGAAATTACAATACCCTTGTACTTGAAAGCATATATATCACAAGGCATTTGAAGGACGTGTTACAGCCAGCTCAAGTTTGCCACGGGTCAGTGTTTTTTAAGCCTCCATCCGACCTCTATCTACCCTCTACCTGGCACTGAATGAACTCCCGTCGATCAGACGTCTGCCCATTCCACCCAACCCTTATTTTCCCCACATGACAGTCTTTTTCCCGCTCTACTCGGCTTCTACCTAACCACTCTGCACACTCCCACACATGTAAACAGATCAACTCTTGTCGTTCCATCGACCCCGGTTCAAGTCTCGCATTCGATTCTCCTTCGGATAGCATTCCACCGGCAAGATGGGTATGAAAAGAACAAAAGTGTGAATAAATCATGTATATCAGAAGCCTTGACAACAATTTGGATATGTAGTGCCCACAGTTTACACACACAATTACAACAGTAAAATACCAGGATAAATTTTTTTTAACTTACATTGCTCACTACACACAACACATCAAGGGCTCAAAGAACAAAAACTTGACTCACATACAACAATTACATAAGTCATCGACTCACATAGATACATGGAAACAACATAGGCATGTCGATGCCACACTTTTCCCAATGAATGGTTACTAGTAATGACCCAACCACAAGAAAAATGACTTCAGGAAAGGCGAACCCACAACACAACATTTCTTTAATTGTATTTTAGTTACAATTAACACTCCAAGAACATTATTGTGTAAGGATAGATTCCTCCCTTTTCCATCTACAGAAACTTTAAGTTCATTCCACATGTAATTTACAGTTCGACCATTTTAAGTTAGCTTCTTATTCCTTACAAAATTGTCCATAACTTGCATACTTATTTGGCATAATTCGAATGCATATAAAATACTTAATTATATTGTTCAATGTCTACCTTTTTACTCTTACAACTCAAGTGAATGTGAATTGGTGTCCATATAGCGATATTAGGATTTGACGGAGATTTAGATACAAGATAACTTTTTACCAAAAAAACATTCCTCAATCATGGTATAGTTATTTCCCTACCATAGTTATTCTAATTCAATGACTTGAGGAATACCATTTTGATTTATATATGTATTTTTTTTTTGTCGAAGGTTGATTACACCAAGAACAATTCATATTCTTTGAAACAAAGGAGTATGTTTAATTGAGTTATAAGGTCTTCAAGGGTGGCATTATTCTGAACCTCAAATCTCGTCTTTACTCTTATATGCTTTATTTTCTACGTCACATTATGGTCTTATTTTTAGCATTGTCTTGAAAATGAGTTACGAACTATTTATCTAACATCTTGAAGACATAAATGATAAGGAGGATTGAAGCTACACACAAACCCAAGTTAACATTCGAGTCAACTAAGTTTTAGAATAATTCCAACTTCACCTAAGGGTCTACCCCTCGCTATAAATGAGTTTTAAGCGAGAGGACAAATTTATGCTAAACCACCTTCAGAAAGGACCAAGGTGTAATGTTGAGAGGAACCAAGGTAACACATTTTGCTGAGCGAAGCTAAGGAGTTCATTAGCAAGAGTTTAAGACCTAGAACAACTAAGTCACAACCTCCATCTATGTCGTTTGGATCCAACAATGATTTCAATCGATGAAGAAATTTAATTTTAAAACTATCTTCGGAAGACAAGGTAGTCCACTAGGCTACGAAGGAGGAGTTAGCTCTACATACTCCAAAAACAGTTTGACAGTGTCACTCCTATAAGACGGGTTTATGACAATGTCACTAAACATACTGACTAGACGATAAGCCCATTCTCGGGTTTTTGTTTACTCAAACTAGGAGGTTCCATCGAGTGCAGAGTTTAATTTTATTCTACGGTTTTTCAATGTCTTATAGGGTAAAAAGTAACACGCATGAAAACAAGTTATGCTCCGATATTGAACAAGGGTAGAGTGTTTCGATTTAATTCTCTTTATTACATTTACAAAGTATGAATGCACAAGATGACTCATTAATCAATTATTGAACACTAAATATGCACTACAAGATATTACTTCAAATTCATTTACCTTATATAAATATCAAACATTTTTTTTCTTACCAGGTGTACTATAAATCAAATTGACATATGATTAAATGCACATTTCCTAGATGTCCTTGAAACTAGCATCTCATACATAGCAACAAATTATCAAATATAACCTTCTGTAACATGAGACTCCATTATACATTTATTCATTTAACAATGAACTATATAAATTACAATGATAATTAATTCATTACACAACGCCTTTTTGTAGTCATTCTTTCATCCTGCAAAACCACGTGAGCATGATATCAACGATAATTCGTTTGCATGGCATCCACCATAATCTAACATAATTATCATTTTTCAGTTTCCCATTTACATATGATAATAATTACAATTTGCAATCGAAATTAAAAGGTTTAGAGACATGTATTCATTACATTTCATTTTACTTCTTTTTGTAACCCAGGAGAGAGAAAGAGAAGGGAAGAGAGAGAAAACACCATTTGTCAAAAGTTCTATTTCACACAAGTTACACTATAGAGTTTTAAACAGTTATTTGCATGTGTTAAAAGTTTCCAGGGTGGTTTGGCAACCCTACTAGGGTCTCGCAGCTTTCTATTTTTACTTTTTCTCACTAGCTACAAAACGTTCAAAATGGGCTCAGAGGCTAAGAAACTACTTCCAAAAGTTATCTTTCGATGAGAACGCACACCACGATTAACTTTCTGCGTGTCCCCAGATATACCAAGAGTTCATAGCAACTAACGGAATTGGGAAAACGTGAACGGTTTGCATTTAGTAGCTAGTTTTTTGGGTCCACTGGTTGTAGTTGACCCAGTTGCAAATGAACAAAAGTTAGTTCAAGGGCTCGGAAATCCATGTCCAAAAATGGCGTTTGATGGATGAATGCGCCACAAGAAACTTCCTACAAGTTCCCATATATACGGAGAATTCAACAGAGTCGACAGAATTCAAAACTAGAAAACAGTCTTCAAACGGCGACAAGTTTTCTGAAGCCACCGGTCCTAATTGGTCCAGTTTGAACTTGTCAAACTGCGACCAAAGGCCTACCAAATGTCATCATCAAAATATCTAGAAAAGTGTTTTTTCCTAAACTGAAGGTTTCATGCAATTGTCTAGTATAAACACTAGAGGTTTGCGAAGACGGGACATGATTTCTCTATCCAGGTTTCAAATGTTGGTTCAAAACGAAAGCCAACTTTCTAGATTTAACAGCTTTCTACCGCTGTAAACCAGTGCAACGGGGATCCTATAAGAGCGTCAAAAAGGTCACATATGTTCATTTGGGGTCAAACCAAAGGTCAAGGTGACTCCTCGCATACCAAGGTACACGAATGAAGCTTAACATCTCATTTTCAAAGTTACGAAGGGTACTTAATGAGTCTCCGATAAATGCAAAAATTAACCATTTAAACAAGGAGAAGGTCAACATTATTACTAGGAAGTAAATCTCGTCTTGTCGATAAACCAATATTGTAGCGATCTAGATGGGTAGGAAGTTTTCTAAATCACCTCAGAATGAGGGTGGAAGCTTTGTGAGTTACGACATGACATTTCATTATTTTATTTTATTTTTGCAACGAGTTGATATAAACATTTAACTGTATTAAAATCGTAATATTTTAAAATTCTTGTAAGTTGTAAAAGAGAACTAAAGCACGAGAATTATGAGAGGTAAGGGGAGATGAACCATGCCTGGGAGGAACGGAGTCGGTCAAACCCACAGGCTTTGGTTCAGCATCTTGCTTGGGCACTTTGTCAACCAGTTCACGAGCCTCGATCTAACCTCTCCAACGTCACAAAAACTTCCCGATCACTTGAAGTTTTTCCAACGGAATAAGTTGCTCATTATGCTCTGACAATTTTCTAGGGCCTGCACAAGGCTCCATTCTTGCACAAGGGCTGAGAGAATGTAGGCAATGGATAAGAGGCTCTGCACCTGAGAGTGTAGTTGCTTGAAAGTTTCTAAAGCCTTTTGAACAAATCCATTATGTGCATATCCTACAATCTTGGCATTCCATGAGACAACATTTATTTGAGGCATTTTATCAACAGTTCACACGCCTTTTCAACAAATCCATTTTGTGCATCTCCTGCGATCATTATAGTCCAAGAGAACACATCCTTTTGGGGTATTCTGTCAAACAATACATGTGCTTTGTCTATTCTTCTGCATTTTGCATACATCTCTACCAGGGCAGTTGCAACTACAATATGTAACAAAAAATTTCTCTCCATTATGCTTTGATGAACATCATACCCTACTCTAAAGCTTCCATTTTGGCACAAGCTGGAAGTACGTTGGCAAATGTAAACTGATTGGGTTGGAGGCCTAAAATGGAGCAGCTTCCTATGCGTCTACTAAAGCATTTGTAACTACAACATCTAAGAAAACCCCTCTATCCTTTCTTTTTGTGTTGATAGATGCCCACGCAGTTCAAGGGCTCTTCTTTTTTTTGGCACAAGCTAGGGAGAATGTTGGCGCAGGGAAATCCACTATGTCATAGCCTTATACAAATCATCCTTGGTAGTCTTTTGGGTCAAACCCTCCGCAACGAGTGTAGCAGATGGTGTCACCGGTGTTAAGCATAATCAATTCACCTTTACCATTCACGCGACCAGAGACAAAAGCAACATAATCACGCACCAAGGAAATGAATCAGAGCAAAAAGAATACAACAAAACCAAATAAGTGCGTGGCCAGGAGGGTAAGGTGTCCAATCTACTTTGCACACTTAGTAACAATCCACGCAGAAAACAAGAGGCAACGAACCAGAAGAAAGTGGTCAATGCACTAGCAAAAGTGTTTCAGACGGCACAAAACAAGGCACCAATAAACAATGAAAATGACCTAGCCAACAAGGAATTGTGCACCATAACTCTTCACGCATCCAGAGAACTATTTTCAGGCTGAAATCACGTGTCATGAAGGGATAAAAAAAGAAGGAGGCAACGATCCAAAAGAAGGCAGACAGAGCATGATTAAATTAAAACCACAAGGAAACAAGTAGGTGGCCAATAATAAATGCGCACTTACTCCACCAAACGTATGACATGCATGATCTGACAAGGAGGAATAGTTTAAGAGGCCAATAGGTTAATGTTTAACGTGGGGAGATCCACCAACAACTCAGAGAGGATTAGGTGAAACCATAATTAAGAAAAAGGTGGTGATTAGATATCCAAACAAAACACATTTCCATGAAATGGTGTGATGCCAACAAAAGTTGCCAACGTGGGTGAAAGCATCCAAATCTTCTCATTAAAATAGGTTTACATAAAAAAACAATACAAGAGGAGACTCAGTTGGCCAAGGTAGAACTATTGGTAGGAGTTCGAAACCGGACGCAGGACAAGGACCGACCACGGCGTCACATCAAGAGACCGTCTTCTTTACACGGATGGAGGTGACCAATCCAAACAATAAAATCGCTAATCAAAATAATAATATTACTATTATTTTTATTACTATTATTATTACAACTTAATAATACTTTATTAATCGTATTAACAAGGACCAACATTTAAGCTTGACCAAAACAATAATAGCAAGAATCGACAATTTGAAAGAAAAATTATTATTATGTAGGTGTTCCCTCTAGTTGGTCACGCCCCAACAACATCAAGTCATCTTTCAAACCACCTATCGAATTCGTGAAAGAGAATTTTTCCTTAGCAGGGCAATCGAAAAGGCGAAGCCAGCAAGGATCAGCAAGAGCACAACAACGTTAAACGCTTAGCAACACGGTCGTCGAAGAAGAAAAAGAAGAACGAGGGACAGGGCATTAAAGGATATGGAGGAAACAGGAGATATAGATGAGTGACGGAGGAACTAGAATACCTAGAATTGAAACCAAATGAAATCGATTTGAAGGTGGTTAGAGATTTGGTAGATGGATTAGGGTGTCTGTCTTGATTAAGAGGAGAATCAAATCCATAGCCCACAGAAGGAACACCTGAGATTGAAGAGGCCCTGGCGACCAGAACCAAAGCAAGGACTGAATCGCCATCTACATGAAAGGGGTTCCAAGCATTTCTGCAATCTTTGGTAAACTAGTTCTCAGCAGAACGTTGGACCGTATATTATGGTTCAAGATGGAGAGGTGGCTTTGCTCCCTTCAAAGCAACCAGTTCTGTAACCTTCCTTGCTAAAATTGAAGCAATATCTACACCTCTATAGTTCTATAGAATCCCCTAGCCAACTCACACACTGAAGCCAGGAGATTTAATCTTGGCCGAATAGAATCAATCCTCTAACCTAACCATAGCTCTGTTGGGACTGATAAGAAACTCCCCCAATTTTCTCCCATTTAGGTTCCCGCAATTTTCCCCAATTTAAAATTTAAGAAAGAAATAAGTTAGAGACACATGGAAACTTTTAGAGACAAAATTAAATTTTTGTCTCTAACTTTTGTCTCAAAATAGGGCCCCATGTGGTAGCGGCAGGTGACTCAAGTTTGTATAAATTGCCTACTCTCTTTCCTTTGGCAACTATGTGCTTTTGTTCATCAAGTAAAAGACAACTTGATCGATCAAACAAAACTTTGAGACCAATATTTGTTAATTTACTTATTGAAAGCAGATTATGAACAATATCAATCCAACATAAAGGACATCATCGAATTGCTTCTTACCTCCATTGGGTAACTTGACCTCAACTATGCCTTTACCTATAACATTATCAACACTGTCATCTCCAAGTCTGATTTCTTTTGAAATTTTGGTCATATTAATAAACCAATCCTTCGAAGTCATGTGTTCCATTGCTCCAAAATCTAAGTAGTACACCCTTTATAGGTGCTGAAGAGACCATCAAAAGAGATGAATTTGCCTCATGTTATTTTGATTCACATTGTTTGCAATCTCTTTCCAGCAATCCTATCTACTTAATACTCCTACAGCAATTAGAAGAAAAATAGAATTAGACTCCTATCTAACTAAAACTTCTACACCAGTTAGAGTGTGTGACTTAACATGGTCTTGAAAAAGAATGGTTTGCCTTCAATGTCACGTTCATCACAATAAACTATGCTTAGGATTGCCCGATATTATCCTTCTGCATTGAAATTTGCCACGTATTTATTCTAATAATTATCTTGTCCAAATTTCCTTAGTTTAAATGGTTCGTATAATTGTTTAAAAGTGCACTGACTTTTTTCCCATAAATGTACGTAATCGTCTTGTCATTTTGAGAGGATAATTTGTTTTGCTGCTCTTGTTTTTTTGCATCTGTTGCGTGGGACTGCAGCTTTGTGCGGTGTATACGATAAAATGCAGTCCTTGTTAAAAGACAAACAGTAACTTCATTAATAAATAGCGATAATAAATAATATTTGTCTATTTTAAATTTCAGAACTCCTTGTAAACTCAGTAGGAAAGACTCCAAGACATAAATGTCAAATAATATGATTGGCTACAAATAAATATTCAATTTTATTATTATTATTTTTGGACAAAAAGAAGGGGACTTTCCACCACCCTTTCTCATCAAATATTCAATTTTATTATTATTATTATTATGATGTTGAGTCCCACCTCTCTTTCATTCCTCTTTTTTTGCCACCACTTTTATCTTTCTCTTTGTTTTTATTTGTCATCCCCAAAGTATTTTTGATTAAGTACTGAAGGGTATCCATTTCGTCCAAAAGGTCACTAGGTGATATTCCAAGTTTGTCCTCTACTTTGTTTGGTATTGTTTACTTTTCTTTTCTTTTTTGGCTAAATTTGACAATTTCCCCTATCAAAAGGACAATTGGTGATGGTTTAATCATTTATATATCTTTCAACTTACCAATCAATTAATATTATAGATTGTACAAAAAAATGTACTTTACTCGTTTTCATCAATAATAAAATGCAAGATACTAAATTTATTTTAACTTTTATCAAAATTAATTCTAAGATTTTTTTCATCGCCATTCTTCCTTTACTCCTGTTTCCAAACAAATCTAATAATTAGAATTCAAAATACAATTTAATCAAGATACATGTAAGACATTACCTAATATTAATGAAAATTAAATAATTCAATATTTATAATAAAAGACAATGAAATACTTTTAAACTAGGAATCGCATGTGTACAATGCAATGTGAACGCCGAACGATATATGTTATTTGATTTACAAGGATAGTTAATTACTTTTGTAGTTGATGTGGTTTGTAATTATTTGGGGCAAATTATGTTAGTGTTGCAACGTGTTTGAGATGGTGGTTGGTTTTTTGTTGAAAAAGTATTTTTTGTTTTTTTGGATAACATGTTGATAAGAGGTGTGATTGATAGTGGAAGTGTAGGAATATAGATGAAACATTACATTGAAAGGTTCTATTTGTACATATTCAAATATATCCAACACAATGAAATGGAACCCTGTGATCATATACTAATAATAATAATATAATGGATTTCAATAAAATAAGATACAATGAAAAGAAATTGAAGCAATTGAATACATATGGATATATCAGCTAAAGCAGCAACGTTGGGTTTTTTAAATAACATACATGAACAAAAAATGTTGTCCTAAAATCAGCACCATCATGGGTTAAATCAGTCATGTAAATGGATATTCCATAAAAGGGATGAGGCTAGGTTTGAGATGCAAGCAAATTTGACAAAATGGATACCCCATCACCTCCCTTCTTGTCTGATGTCAAATGGTGCAAACAAAGAAAAACAAGATACATATAATAATAAAATAATGGATTTTAATATAATAAGATACAATGAAAAGAAATTGAAGCAATTGAATACACATGCATATTTAGTTTGAAGCAACAACATTGGGTTTTTTAAATAACAGAGATGAGAAAACAATGTCATCCTAAATCAACACCATTATGGGTTAAATCAAACCTGCAAACAGAGATAAATTTGTAACCCTAACATCTCCTGATTTTACTATATACAAATTGATTGATCTAACTCTGTATTTGTATCTTGAGCGGGTTCAATGGTCTCTAAGCCATTGTTTTCTTTGTTATATGCAGAAAAAGAAGAATATTGAGGATTAGGATGTGTTTCATTCGGGCGTAATATCTAGTTGTATTGATTTTTCTTTTTTTGTTTGTGAGCACCTATGTCACGTGCATTGTAATCTTTGCAGCAGGTTTTTTATGGCAAAAGACATAAATCGTGATTTGAAATCAAAGATTCGGGTTATTTTGATTACAAGAAAATGTTGATAAATTTATTTTGCTAGATCATGCCAATAGGAAATCCTTCCAAGAATGTTATGCAATATAAAGGACATTTTTATAAATCACTTTGTAATGCTTCTCTATACATGGATTTTGGAATTCATTGAAAGTAAATAACAAACATTTCCTTGGGTTTGTGACTCAAAACTATACATATAATAATAAAATAATGGATTTCAAAAAAACAAGATATAATGAAAATAAATTGAAGCAATTGAATACACATGCATATATCAGCTGAAGCAGCAACGTTGAGTTTTTTAAATAACAGAGATTAACAACCAATGCAGTCCTAAAATCAGCACCATTATGAATTAAATCAGACCTGCAAACAGAGATAAATCTATAACCCTAACATCTCCTCATTGTACTATATACAGATTTATTGATCTGGCTCTGTATGTGTATCTCGAGTGGGTTCAATGGTCTCTGAGCCGTTGTTTTCTTTTTTGTATGAAAACAAAGACGAAGATTGAGGATTAGGTTATGATTGATATATTATAACGTTAGGGGGAATGGTTCTCCAAGCTGGATATTCTTATTTAAGATAGAGTAGGTGCTGAAACATGATCCAGTTGCCCTTGCAATGAAGGGTCAGGAATTGGCCAAGGAAGCCATTTATTCTTTAGGGTACACATGCTAAATATTATTTTAGAAGGTTGTTGATGTGTCAGTTTGTTTGTAAATCAGGAAAACTTATATTCATGCGATGTGACCAATAAATCTCTTTATAATGTGCCCTTCTTTTCCTTATATCAGAAAATGTTTGATGCAGAAAATATTACTACAGAATAAGTGGTATTGTAAAGAAGGGTATTCAAGTAGAGTATGCATTGGGAAATTTATCAGGGGGATTTTTGATATTCTCTGCTTCAAAGTTCACATAAATCCTTCCTTCAAAATCAAGGCATAATACTGCCAAATAGATAAGATCATAATTGATGAGCTCTACTTGCAATCAAATTTCTTTTTTGTTTGTTGTTTGATGGCAAAATATGTATAAGCTTCTAACAATTCCATGGTAGATAGAGTGACCTTTGAAGTTTCTGGAGATCATCAAATTTGACGATCTACAACAATCATAGCAGTCCTTGGTTACTTATTCCTTTATTCTAGATCTAACCTATGTACTTTTATAATGATGTTGAGTTACAGTCTATGTAGATTAAATGAAATGATTGGAATGCTAGCTTTCAAGGGAACATGTGGTTAAGAAAATAAAACAATTGCAAATGCAACTGCAATGATTGTTCATTTCATTTAATCCGCATAGACTGCAATTTGGTTTCCTTTAAATTGATCATTGAATCATAAAACAAAATAGACATTTAGGTTGATATGTGTTTGCATGCATTTCATCAATGAATGCCCCTTTCCTAGTGAACAAAATCTTGGAGATATGCTGGTTGGATTCAATATTTTACATATTTAGATTTAGTTGAGAGATCCCCTATAGCATTTTTTTGTTCTTCTTTGTGATTCAGATCTAAATGAAAGTTTGATGAGATGGGCCTCCTAACCTCTACAAAATTCCTTAAATTTTCTCTACCTTGTTCATGTACATCAGAAAAATTGGATAATGAGCATTCAAGATTATTCTTCTGCAAGACCTCTTGCAAAGTTGGTAATTTTTCCTCACTCTGTTTATTTTCTTCTCTATACTTGGGATTGATACAAATGATTGGCAATGGCTCCCACACCTGTGGGTAAATGATTAATCTCTTTCCATCTTTATGATCTTCTCTAAAAACATTAAATCCTTTACTTTCAGGTGTAGCCCTATTCCATATGCCTTTCATAAATGATGACTTTTGTTTCCTTTGTTTATTTTCACTTAGATCCTCTAGTACATAAGTGTTTGACATGGGATCTCCAACTGGTGGGAAAGTTAAAGACTTCATACAAGCCCCCCCATGTTCATGAGAAGGACTAGTAGCCTCATCTTGAATACCCTTGGCTTGTATCTTTTGTTCAATGTTGCCATTTTTTATGGGAATGCTTGGCATGGGATCTTTAAACTCAGAAGGAATCGTTCCTTTTCATGTGTCTTTCTCAAGTTTGAAAGGAAATTTTATTTCGAGAAGCTAATGTTTTCCCTTTTGAATCTCAGTTGACTATATATGAACAATTTCTTCATTCATCCGCTTTGGAGAGATTGTGTCCAAAAGTTGTTGGTTTGTCTTGTGGATCATACCAGTTTGTGCAGGTATAGTTTCTCTACACAACATATTTGCAAAAAAATTATAATGCTCTTGTTTCTCATTTTCAATCTCAATTTTTGATGCAGGAAGGCTTGCCTTTTGCTTTCCATTTTGATGTAAAGGATCACTTTCTCTATATAGAAAAAGGATGGATTCAATTTTATGTTAAAAAATATTTAAGTTTTCTTTGAAACATTATAAATAATAGTTGCAATAAATAAATGTAAATAAATTAAATGAAGCATGTATTGAAAATGAATGAAATGAAGAGAAATAGCTTAAATTTGGTTAAGAAAAAAAAAATCTAAATTTATTCATGCTTCAAATAGCAAATCACTAATTTTCATAAAGAGTCGTTACAAAATATATAAAAGAGAGTTACACTAGCAATCGCACGTGAGGTGTGCAATGTTAACGCCGAAAGGGAAATATTGGTGAGCAGAAAAGGAAATTGAATAGACAACAAAGCACCATGTAACGATCAAATTTGACGATGAGAAATAAAGGCAAACCGGGCGGGTAGAATGAATTTTCGTAAACAATGTCGATGATAGACCCAGTACCACCATCTACAAGACAAGTTTGAATCCATAAATTTACAGAAAACATGACTTTTTGGTTGACACAAAGAAAAATGTAATGTTGTAATTGATCCATAGTCAACTTATCATGAGTCAATATGCTCGATGTTCTGAGCAATGGATCTAGCAACGAGAGAGTAAATGTCTTTCAACAATTGAAGGTTTTGGTTGTCTATCTCATCATCAATTGCTATTAGTACTCGTAGTTGTTGGGAAAATACACAATTTCTTTATTTTTTGCTTTGTTTTTCTTTGTTGCATCACTCTGATGCTTATCCTCCTTTTTCTCACCCTATTATTTGTGTCGCACGCTACAGTTTAGGCCTCCATGGATGGAAAACTTTTTTTGTGTGGTTACCATAGATCCCAAAAATACGAGCACATTCTGAAAACCACGTTCAGCAACTACCGAAAAGGTGTTTAGCACAAATTCATCTTCGACGTTCTTCTAGGTGAAGACATCTTGAATGCAGATGGTGTTGAGGGGGAGCATGCCGTAAAGAGCATGAGATTTGTTCTGAAATCCCTCACCTTTAAAATTCAAATCATTCTCGCCCTCCACCACTCCATTAATGACACACTGCTTTCGAGGGAAAGCTCAAAGCGTCCATGCAAACCATCAATGCATTTACAACGCAATCAAGTGATGTAGTTATTACGCATGAGGAAATCCATGGAAAAATGTTTTTAGACAAAACCCTAAATCAGGAAAATGATGCGATGTCAAAAATATTTGATAATTTAAATCCTAACCTAACAGAAGTATTGTCTTCATCGGTTGATCTTGAAAATAACTCGTCATTTAGCTAGCTTAATGCATAAGCTCTTGAGTTCGTTCTCAGAGTACAATTGCCATGACCCATTCAAATGAATACACTCGATAAGAGGATTGAATTTGTGGACCTCATGCCGCATGACTTTCTAGTTGACGCAGAGAAAAATGTAATGTTGCAATCGATCCATAATCAGTTTATCTTGAGTCAATATGCTCAGTGTTTTGAGTAATGAATCTGGCAATGGGAGAGTAAATGTCTTTCAACAATTAAAGGTTATGGTTGTCTAACTCGTCATCAGTTACTATCAGTACTCGTATCTGTTCGGAAAATACATGATTTCTTTATTTTTTGGTTTGTTTTTCTTCGTTGCATTACTTTGACACTTCTTCTTCTCCTTTTTCTCACCCTCTTTGTTACATCGCACGCTACAATTTAGGCCTCCATGGATGGAAAACTTGTTTTCTATGGTAACCATAGATCCAAAAAATATGAGCACATTTGAAAGCGATGTTCGATAACTACCCAAAAGGAATTTAGTATGAATGCATTTCCGACGTTCTTCTGGATGACGACATCCATATGCCTCTCGGGCTACCTTTCCACCCCAACTCGAACATATTTTTATTCATTTCTCTCTCCACAATATGTGCATGTTCGGGTTTGACATGGATTTGAGATGTTTAGAAATCAAATGCCTAAAGCCCACCATTAAACATACCTTGTATGAGACACTGCTCAGGTAATTCGCTATGTTTCTCGCTCTTCATTATCTTTTCCTATATTAATTTTTTTGCAGGTTCATCGCCCCTTCCACCGTCTAGAAAAGCATAATATTTTTGGGCATGGGGTCTAAGGGGAAGCTCAAAGCATCCATGTAAACCATCAATGCATTTACAATGTAATCAGGTGATGTAATCATTGCCCATGAGGAAATCCTTGGAGAAATTTTTTCAAACAAAACCCTAAATGAGGAAAATGATGCCCTGTCGAAAAAATTTGAAAATTTAAATCCTAACCCAACAGAGGCATTGTCTTTGTCAATTGATGTTGAAAAGAACTCGTCATTCAACTAGTTTAATGCACAAGATCCTGAGTCCGTTCCCAAAGTGCAATCGTCATGACTTGTTCAAATGAATACACCCGCTTAGAGGATTGTGTTTGTGGACTTCATGTTGCCATCACCGTAACTATCATCATTGCCACAATCCTCGCCGCTCTAACTCAAACATTGTCTTCTCAAATGAATACACCTGCTTAGAGGACTGTGTTTGTGGACTTCGTGTCAGATGACTATCTGGTTGATGCGGAGAAAAATGTAATGTTGTAATTGATCCATAATCATCCTATCATGAGTCAATATGTTCAGTGTTATGAGCAATGGATATGGCAACAAGAGAGTAAATGTATTTCAACAATTGAAGGCTATGGTTGTCTAGCTCGTCATCAATTGCTATAAATACTCGTAGTTATTACGAAAATACATGATTTCTTTATTTTCTATTTTGTTTTTCTTCGTTGCATCACTCCAACGCTTCTTCTCCTCCTTTTTCTCACCCTCTTTTTTGCATCGCACGCTACAATTTAGGCTTATATGGATGGAAAACTTGTTTTCTCTTGTCTCCACAGATCTAAGAAATATGAGCACATTCTGAAAACCATGTTCGGCAACTACCCAAAAGGCATTCAGTACAAATTCATCTCTAACGTTTTTCTGGGCAACGACATCCTAAACATGGACGGTGCAGAGGGGGAGCACATTGTAAAGAGCATGAGCTTTGTTCTACAATCCCTCGCCTTTAAAACTCACATCATTCTCACCCTTCACCCCTCGATCAATGACACATTGCTTGTCAAAGCCACTTGAGCTACCTTTCCGCCCTAGCTCGAACATTTTTTTCTTCGTTTCTCTCTCCACAATATGTGAATGCCTAGGTTTGAAGCGGATTTGGGATGTTTAGAAATCGGACGCCTAGAGCTTGCCATTAAATAGGCCTTGGATGAGAAAATTCTCAAGGAATTTTCTATGTTTCTTGCTCTTCATTCTCTTTTCCTATATTAATTTTTTTGTAGGTTCATCGCCCCTTCCGCCATTTGGAAAAGCAAGAGATTTATGAGCATGGGGTCTGATGGGAAGCTCAAAACATCCATGTAAACCATCAATGCATTTGCAATGCAATCAAATGATGTAATCATTGCATATGAGTAAATCCATAGAGAAAATTTTTAGACAAAATCCTAAATGAGGAAAACGATGCCCTGGACCAAAAAGATTTAAAAATTTAAATGGACTAACCTAGCAGAGGCATTGTCTTCATCGACTACTCTTGAAAAGAACTCTTCATTTAGCTAGCTTAATGCACAAGCTCTTAATTTCGTTCCTAGAGTGCAATCGCCATGACTCGTTCAAATGAATACACCTGCTTAGAGGATTGTGTTTGTGGACTTCACGCCACCACCACCGTAATTGTCACCATCGCCACAGTTCTCACTGCTCCAACTTGAACATCTTCTTCTTCATTTCTATTTCCACTATATGTGCATGCTTAGATTTAATTTTAAGGGCTTTCGATACACATATTCCCTAGATTGATAATATTGTAGTTGAAAAGATGTGATATAAATCGTATAACTTCAAAAGTATTGTATTTGTTGTTTGTTTCTCCATGTTTTTAACAACAAAATACAAGTTGAATGGGAAAAATAGACCCATGTCAAACAAACCCACCAACCTGGTTAAGCACTCTTCAAAACCCATAGCACAACATGGAGAGTGACGCATCCTAAATGCCCTTTGAGACATGTCATTTTCCTTGCATAATAATAGAAGTGCTTTAACTGCTATGTTTTCAAATCCAAAGGCATTAACTACACTGAAACCGTTAACAATACGTATTAGGGAACTAATAGTACTAACTTTGATAGACAAAACATATGGGAGGTCAAGTGGTTTTGTAGAAGCTTTATAAACAAAATATTTAACTTGATTGTACAAATGTTAGACATGGGGATATTTACCAACAAATTTTCTATATCTTACACGATTTCTATGACTGTTGTGCTAAAGATGACTTTTTCATTTCTATAGTTATGATTTCTATATTCTATATTTATCAAAATTAAATGAACTAATTGTCAAATTATTAAATGTTATTTCCTCTCTCTCTCTGTGTGTGTGTGTGTGTGTGTGTCTGTGTGTGTGTGTGTGTGTGTGTGTGTGTGTGTGTGTGTGTGTGTGTGTGTGTGTGTGTGTGTGTGTGTGTGTGTGTGTGTGTGTGATGATAAGGCGGGTAGTTGATTTCCACAACACGAATGTTACAGTTGGCAAATATCATTATTATAGTCTAACATGTAATAATAGATCTTGTGATTAAACCAATATAAACATGATTATTCTAATATTATAAATTGTACACATTTTTCGTGAGGGACTTCAAATTGTATGGAGCTAGCATTCTTAAGTGGGACCTAAAATTATATGCCAAGGATTTTCAAACTAATATTGAAAACCTAGAATTTTGACATCAGGATTTTTGTTTGACTTCTTGGGTTATGGGAGAACACAATAATGTATTGGACAAGTTTTCAGCCTCACATAATTTTGTTTAATTCAAAGAAGAAATAAGTAGAAGCATTTTAGGGAATTCAACATTAGAAATAATAAATTAGATGACACAAGAATTGAGAATTTGTACCCTGGATTATATTTCTAATGAAGCCTCTCACTTGTAGATTGAGGTGCACATAATACGAGTGGAGTCGAAAAGGGATCCAATAGATAAATTCATGGGAGATGGTAATAAATTTTGAAAGACCATAACAACTCAAATCCCTCCACCATCTATAAAAGACTACTTATGCACATAACCATCAAGAGAATACATTAATGTATTTACATATAATGAGGAGATTAAGTCACAAACACATCAAATCAAAAGAAGTATATTGATAATAAATAAATGTATGTGTCAATAGACCAAGCATAAAAAATTAATCAAAATGTATGTTGGAAAAAATGATGTAATCAATACCGAAGTGTTTTGTTTATAATTTCGATAAGAGAAATGTTTTTTTGGTTTTGTGGGCTATGCGAGAATACAAGTGGCTTTGAGACTCATCTTTAGGATCACACAATTTTGTTGAATATGATAAAGATAAAAGTGGAAAATTTTCAAAGCATTAATGTTGGGAGGAAATAAATTCGTTGGTGCAAGGCTTGAAAAATTACTCATATTATATCTCCAAGGAAGCCTCCCGGGTATAATACAAGACACACACATTGCAAGAAGATTTAAAAGGGATCCAAAAAATGAAGCTATGGGTGAAGGTCAGGCTATTTGAAATGACATTGTTGCATTAGATCGTAATTTTATTTTACTATCTGGACTCAACCAAAAATATCCAATATTGTCGGAAACGTATATAAATGTTGTTGGAAAGTTACATATTAATAACATATTATCCATTAATATAAATGATTGTCCCATTTAATGCAATGTCTATTGAGTATTCGATCATCTTAATTGTATTGTTGAGTATTAAATATGTCTTAAATATTTTTGGCAACCTAGAAAATGCTACATTTTAATGGTTTTGAAAAAACTTTGTAACTTTTCGGGATGACTGCAATTATATTATAAGTGTTGAACTAATATAGAAAATAAAATAGGTAAATGCAACCAAAATAGAAAATTCTAAATAATAGACAAAGAACAAAATTCAATGTAAGGTTCGCAACAACTTAGATATTTTTAAATATTATTGAAAAAATTTAGACACACAATTGTGAATGTAAATTATTATTAATCGAATCTTAAGCATTGTTCAAATTTTCAAAAGAAAAACTTGAGTACACATATTCACTACCTCGAAATTTTCTTCCACATTATCTTTCCATGTATTAATGAGAACCCCATTGGGACACTAGAAATAAAAGGAATCATTGTACACATTTTGGATATCACATAATATTGTTGAATCCAAAGAAGAAGTGGAAAAGTTTTAGGGACTTCAACATTAGACACTGACAAATCAGATGACACAATATTTGAGAATTTGTGCATTGCATTATATTTCTAATGAAGCCTCTCACACACAGAATGAGGTGCGCACAATATGAGTGGAGTCAAATGGGATCCAATAAATGAAGCCATGGGGTATGGGAAACCCAATCCAAATCCCCCAACAAATCAAATCCCTCCGCCATCTATCAAATACCACATATACACATAACCCTCAAGAGAATACATTGATGTCTAAACATATAACGAGGATATTAATTAAAAATAGATCAAATCAAATCAAATATATTGATAATGAATTAATATATTGATAAAATAGTAATCAAATTTTACATTGAAAATGAAATTGACATAATCAGTATTGACACAATATCATCTTAGTTGTTCACTCTAGAATTTTGATAAGAGGAAAGCTTTTTCAGCTTCTTGGGCTATGTAAGAACACAATAAGCTCTAAGACTCATCATCAGGATCACACATTTTTTTGAATCTAACAAGGTAAGAAATGACAACTTTTCAAGGCATTTGACATTAGGAGCCGATTAATAAATGATAATATAAATGAATTGATATTTTAGTGTTATATTTTTTGAATGCCAAACCATTTACCCAGTAAAAATTTATAATTATTTTATGTTTTAAATATATTTTTTATTATATTTTATTGAAAAATTAAAAACAATATGATTTTAAGTAATATTGCTTGCTATTGATATTAAATAAAAAATAAATATTTTTTTTTAATTTAATTTAATTTTTGTATTAATTTTAGGTGCTTTCGGGCTACCTCGTCTGGGTGTAGTCCCTTAAGAGCCCTGAGGCCCAAACATGCTATATCTTGGATAGGTGATTTTTTGGACTACGTGGCACCTAGAGACGTCTCGTTAGATCTGATACCTCCATGTCAAAGCCCTCTATGAAATCCTATCGCAGTTTTATCCATCTCCATTTGGTTCTCTCGATGTCCTATTGTTTGCAAAGGTGCGAAATAGTGCACTCTAAGTTAGTGTAGGGTTGTCAGATGTTTAGTTTGCAAACGGAAGCTCGTGGGACCAAACCAACTATGCCAACACGTCGGGGTGGCCAGGTGAATGCTAGTGGAGGCTTCGTTTTGGTTCCCTACGTTCCCTGTGCTTCGGGCTACATCGTCCAGGCGTAGTCCCTTAAGAGCCTTAAGGCCCAAACATGCCATATCTTCAACGGGTGATTTCTTGGACTCCGTGTCACCTAGAGAGGTCTCGTCAGATCCGAGACCACCATGTTGAAGCCCTCTACAAAATCCTTTTGTAGTTTTCTCCATCTCCATTCAGTTCTCTAGCTGTCCTATTGTTTACAAAGGCGCGAAATACTGGAGTCTAAGTCATTGTAGGATTGCCAGACCTTGTAGTTTACAAACGGAAGCTTGTGTGACCAAACCAACTATGCCAACACATCAAGGTGTCTAGGTGAACACTAGTGGAGTCTTTGTTTTGGTTCCCTACGCTCTTCGTGCTTTCAGGCTACCTCGTCTAGGCGTAGTCCATTAAGAGCCCTGAGGCCCAAACACGCCATATCTTCGACAGGTGATTTCTTGGACTCCATGGCACATAGACATGTCTCGTCAAATCTGAGACCTCCACATCGGATCCCTCTATGAAATCCTATCACAGTTTTATCCATCTCCATTTGGTTCTCTTGTTGTCCTATTGTTTGTAAAGGCACGAAATAGAGTAGTGTGAGTCAGTGTAGGGTTGTCAAACACTGTAATTTGCAAACGGAATCTCATGGGACCGAACCAACTACGCCAACACGTCGGGGTGGCTAGGTGAACGCTAGTGGAGTCTATTTTTTGTTCCCTATGCTCCTCATGATTTTGGGCTACCTCGTCCGGGCGTAGTCCCTTAAGAGCCCTGAATGACTTGATTGGCTTAAGAATGAATTTGATAGGGGTATGTCTAAGAACTCATGGGAGTTATCAATCGCCAAGTAAATCTTTCTTGTTTAGTTCTGGATGGGAGTCAGTTGGCCTACGACTTAGTGACCTTCCATTCATTGATAATTTATGATATGATAAACCCATAGATGCTTTCAAAAGCACCTTCAAAAGGATAGGGGTAGTCATCAAGCCTAGTGAAAAGTGTGATGTGATTTCAAAATAACTTGAAATGCCTATAGATTTAAAGGTAATAACACAAATTGGATAGGATTAGACAATCAGGAATCATTGAGTGTTTGAATCAGAATGTCATCGCATCTGGAGACATTCTCAAGCATTGGAGTAATGTATATTGAGAGACATTCTCAAAATACCAATAGATGAAAGGCATCAAATTGGGATGACTCTCTGGTGTTTTAACAAGGGAGAATACTATGAAGCATAGAAGAATGTAGTAAGTGCATGATAAGATAGGAACCAGTACAAAAAGACCATGAGCAAGAAGAAGCGCAAGTAAGATAAATACACATATACACATTGATAAATTGAATGAATAATTACTTAGATTAGGTAACTCTTTATATACATACATTATATAAATATTGATTTCCAAAGTTTGATGCATATTATACATTGAAAATTATAGTACATGTACATCACCAATAAATGAAAAAATAATCCATAATGTCTTAAATATTGTCAAGTGCACATCATATTAGTTTCATGCGAAAATAATCTCAGAAATGTAAGGTCTCATACAAAATTATCAAGTTCCAAATAGTATTTTAACGTGCATATAAATACAAAAATACCCAAATAGGTCATATACCATCAAGTTCAAATGCCATATAGGCATACATACAGTGCCATGCACATAGGCATACAAAAACAATGTCATGTAAGACATATATATTTCCTACTCATCAAAATCTATCCCTCTCTTGGCCTTGCTCGAAGAAGGGCCTCCCTTAGACAAAGATGGAGATCCATGAGATGACTTTGGATAGTCCGAGCCCATGCTTTGAGTCCTCTTCCGCTGAATACTCGCCTGTAGATGAGCCAGTAAATGCAAACAATGTTTTTTTTGTCAAAACTTAATTTATATATGTGTTGAACATGTATTTAAGACCATGCTAGAATGAAAGTATTTACATAAATACACAAACTTACCGCAAGTTTTCGATCACGTCGAATTTACATTTCACGCCCAGATGAGTCATCGGTAGCTCTTGCAGTATGAACGGGGGTACGAAGACGACAAGATGGAGGAGTTCGTGCCCTCGAAGTCAAAACAGAGGGAGTTAGAGCTCCCTACAAACACATAAGAATAGAAAATCTAACATCAGAATTAGTGAAAATAGAACTAAGTACATGTATGTAAATAATGACAATATTTTAACTAATTTTAGCAATATAGAACTATTGTTTTTATCCCGCCACGCCTGTGAATCAAATGAACAGGGCTACTACCCGTCACAGGTATCTCCTGCATATACACAATGAAGGACATTATTAACATAATTTAATAATTCTACAATGAAATACATTACTAACATGTAATTTAACATAATATGAATTACATGATAAATTTAACAAAATTTATGTGTTGTTTGAATACCTCAGTGAGTTGCCTCGCAGATGAAATCGAAGCGGCAACACCTTTATCTACTTATCGCAGAGATGGTGGGGTGTCTAGTGAAGTCAACATCTTTATCAAACATGTATATCACGTAAGTTAGATGGACATACAAGAACATACATATATTTGACTTCAAAACTAATATATATACATGCAAATATATATAGATAGATATATATATATATAGACACACATGTATGTGAAAATTTTACATAATTAACATTCTAAATTACCTCTGTGAATGTATGTGTATGCATGGTCTCGCCACCTGTGGTCGGGATGAAGATGCACCTCCCTCACATTGTAATATCAATGCATATACATGTACAAATACAATTATTTCAAAAATTTAACATATATAAGTAAATCAAGTACTCTAAACTTTTTGTAACACACAACAAAAGATAACAAATTTACCTGTGAAGGTGACGCCGATGAATGTAATCCAAACGTCTCACTCAAAAGGACATCTAACATAGTGACATTATCGTGTGCACCCCTAGCACTAGGTACACCAAAATCAGTACGCATGAAAGTATCATCCTCCTCAGGCCCCAAACATATTCTACCACATGACGAGCAAAGATGTGGCCTCATGCTAGTACTCCCTGAGGGAATACTCTATGTACCTCTGCGAGCATCTAGCTCAAAAATCTCCCTCGTATGTTGAACAAGGTTCACAAATAGCCCCTGAAGCATGTGGAGTGTATCAATCTCTACTATCACCTTCACTGATTTAGGGATGATATCAGGGTGAGGGGGATTTTGTGCAGGGAATCTACACTGCCGAATAGGTGCATGTTGTGCACCTGGTCGATTATGTTTAGATCCTTTTCCTCGGCCCTAGAAATCTAAGAAATCAAAATAATTTGGGATCTCATTGAGGATAAACTCGCAATAGAGTTTCCTCAGAAAGTATAGTGGCACCTCGTTGTTATTACAAGGTGGAAAATCAAACACCATCCACTATTGGTGCCAAAAATTATTTTTAATCAAATTATTATTGCACCAATGAATGGGAAACCGTTTACATGACAATGGAACAGGAAAATTAGTGTGGGGTCTGTGAATAAGGCACATATGAGGTCTTTTGAAATTTATTTTTTCTTTACATCCACATATGACAATTTGTTGGAATAATAAATCCACAACCCTCTCTGTAAGTTGTCCAACGATCAATTTTCCGTGTTGCCACGTCAATTTGAACAAGTAATGCCTCCAATGTGTTTGCAAGAGAGACACAGCGGGGGTTTGTAGATTGTGAATCCCTCATTATTTTTATTAAATCCTCAATTTCAATTTTTTTTTCAACTATGTGGGCTGCTAAATCATCTTGACTACCTGGGGGATGTTGAGCAAATATGGGAGTGTCGGGAGGGATGACAGGAATAGCAGGGTTTGGTTGTGGTTGATTCCCTTGACCTCTAACCGTAACAATAAAAAATATGTATTCAATTCAAATTTTAATCTATAATTATCATATTTCAATGCAATTTTGAGAAAAGAATTGTGCTTACCTCTTCTCTGTGGCACCATCGTCGATTCAGATCTTCCCGGTGATCCAGAAATGATCCTTTGAGCTTGAGATCCAACTGAATGAAAAAACGAGAGGGCACAGTTAAGCTCTGAAACTCGCGTTTGAGGGAGATAAAATGATAGAGGCTCGGGCCACTTTTTTTTGTTTATGCTTCAGTAAATCCCAAACCTGACAATTGAAAATGTGGTCACGTTATAATAGAACGCGTACATGTTTTACTTTTTTCTGGATTCTTATCTTCTTTTTGGCCCCCCAACTTCGTGCACTTACCCTTGTACTATTCTACTATACCGCCAAGTATGTTGTTTTGTGTATGGATCTTGAGTAAGAAAAGTATTCACTGGTGACACACTTCCTAGTCAATATGTTTTCATTAATTGTTTCTATTGTTTTTATCTCTCACATTTTTTGCTTCTGCACCCAGTTATGGTCAGGTCATAGTGATCCTTGTCTGTCACACTAGCGCCCAGGTGCTTCTGTCCAATCTGGGAACTCCTATCCTCTTTATTTTTGTTCACATTTTTGAAATTTTTGGTCGGCCTTTTTAGTTTTCTTACTCCTATCCCGATGTCCTAGTCGGCATGTCGTTTCACAAGTGTCATAATTCAAACAAGAGATCCCGATATTAACACAACATACATACCATTAAAATGGCAGACAATTTCTATCAAGGGCTATCTATCTACATACTCAAAGGGATTACATCTTGGGCTTATTACTCTGCATAAAAAGGGGAAGTTCATTTTTCCATCCACACATTTGCATTCTATCTAGCTACATCCCGCTATCTTGGCGTCACTGGCATGAGGGTAACCTAGGAGCGCTATTGCACACACAAGCACATAGGACTATATGGGGTCTGAGATGTAGTGTAGTCCCCGGTCGTAAGTTCAATTTGTTGACAGTCGAGGATAATTTCACCTCCCATTTTTCATCTTTACTTTTAGGATTTGATGTAGTTTGGGGTTTTACAAGAGATTACTTGCGTTGCAGGTTTATAGGTACCTCAGCGATTCAAGTGCGACATACAGGTGATCATCGATGAACAAGTACGAAACCTTAGCAACACTGAAGAAATTAGGTTTTGACCTTCTTTATAGACTCCAGTGCCAAGGAGAGGTCTCTGGCGCCCCAAGCATCCTCACCCCTGCCTAGGCACCCATGTCCCGACCAGTCTGTAGGTTCTAGAATTTATATCAAGTAGTTCCAGCATTGCTCCTAACACTTTCATCAATTCTTCTAATACATATACACTTTGGGATAAGTGAAATCAAGATAAGTTCCTTATCTATCTCATTTGTTCTCATAATTGCATCTCTAAAATTGCTTAGCATTTGTATCTTATTGGACATCATTGTAGCAGTTTTTAAAATCAGATTTTAATAAAATATATTAAATTATATTGAGTCAAATGTATAGAAGTACCACAAATGGACATAACTCTCTCAATAACGTCCAAAATATATTTTCAAAAAATATATGAAATATCATTATTTTTATAAAATAGAAAAGATTTGAGGAGGATAATAATATATATTTGTATTCCTCACAACAATACTTCACTATTGATAAAATATGTAAAATAATCTCCCGATCTCCCTCCACCAACCAACCACCCCTTTAACAAAAAAACATATATATTTCCTCAAATTATTATGTTTTGATATTTGTAAAGTGTATTTTTTACTCCATTTACTACGTAATATTTTACAAAAAAAACCAAAGTGGTAATAAACATGATATCTCCAAACAAAACTACATTGTTTCCATATAAATATGAACCAAGGAAGAACACTAATTTGCGTAGGAAGAATATTTCGATGGGGAGCCTTATGTAGACACCTAAAATTGGTATCTCTACCTCGTTTACCCGTGTGCGCATATTTTGTTAGGGACCTATCTAGGTTCCCTTTTAATTAAATACACCCCCCTTAATTTAATTAAAGTGTCCATCCCATCACCTTTAGTTAATCAAATTAATTAACTCTTCTTAATTAATTAATTAATATCCACATCATATCATGCCCTAATCCACCTTCTATTTAGGATGCTTTTATCCTAACTTACACCCCCTTAATTTTTGAAGCTTTCTTCCTATCTATTTTTGTACCCGAGCTACCTATGACATGTCTTCTTCCCACCTATATGCTTTAAAGCACCCTTCCAACTCTTAAAAACACAAAATCATGCCAAAAACACAAAAAGCTAGCCCATCGGGGAAACTTTCCCTGTAGTCGGTGATGATCAAGCCTAGTCATCGTGGACCCTATAAAACTAAGTTAAATCCTTTCAAAAAGGGATCAGAAATCATATGCATGCAAATTTCGTAGCTCTCTTGTGACTAGTGAATTTCCTCTCATACCTGAGCATTCCTGCAACAGTTAGAGGCCTCCTTGACCTCCTTTGGATGCGTTTACATCACTCACGTTCATCCTTCATGAGCTTATCAATGTCTTTGTGTTGCTTTATTCAGATTTTTATCGTATTATCATTGTTTTGTTTGCCTCTAACGTTTTACAGGTTCATATCAGTCTCTGCAACACTCATGGATTTTTTAGCAATCTTCTATTTTAGCTCCTTTGCTCACAGGTTGCCTTTTCCATCCATTTACCCTCAACCTTATCTGACTCTGCTATGGTCGACGTCAACCCATGGTCGCCATCGACCAAGGTCCTGATTCTTAATCTACCTTCATCCATCTCTTTTTTTTTCATTTTCCGGGTTCCCACTTCCTCAAATCCCCTCTGCAAGTTAACTCCAGCATACATAAGTCTCTGTTACATCCAGATTACACTTAGATCCTGCACTATCTACATATTTCTCTTACATTCTAGATCTAGTCTCTTAGGTCATCGTCGACCTTCCAGTGCACAGTCTGGGTCATCATCGACCCAGACCATGTAACCTTTAATTTAATGTTATTTCAATCATAGCAATTTCTAGATCGATTTTAATCATTTCTTAGATTCAGTATACTTTTGTTTTTGCATGCTATCAACTATTCTTTCTTTATTTCAATCTTTCTAAACAAACGGGGGTTGACATCTGCCAAGGAAGTTAACGCTTCTTGGATCCACTTTATCGGGTATTCCCCACATAAATCTATCTAATCAATCTTGTTTTAGTTTATCTTATTTGCATGTTATCAGCTACAACGAGGATCCATCATCACTTTGCGGCCTTTTATCCATCACATTGCATCTGAGGAAACATAAACCCTTCTTCATTTCTGAGTTTCTAGTTATTTTTACTACTAGTACATTAACTTGATTAGGAATGAAGGAACTCTGACAACATTCTTGGCACGCCCAGTGGGACCACCCTTTAGGTGATCTCTTTCTTTACTATTTTCTTTCTTCTTCTGTCTTCTACTAACACTACAGCGTGAGGCCCTGCTTCTTGTTTTCTCGCGTTGGTTCTGCTATTGGATTGCCCTTCGCTAAAGTTCAGATAAAAGGGAATATTTTTATCTAGGTTTTCATCTTTTTCATTATTTGTTCTTTTCTGAATTATACATCCCTTTCTCGTGTGTGTGCTCATCAAAAGATCACACCTCAATTTGGTTTTAAAATAACCTTTCTATTTTGCATCTTGTTTGATTACATAGCTTAAGTAGGAGGTTAACTTGATGCATTTCATAATCCTCACACACAACCTGAAAATTACAAATCAATTAACACATCAAAAAAACATTCTACCTAGCAGCCTGATTGGGATTTCATCACTGAACAGGAATTCTCTTGATACTTCCCAAACCATAACAAACCTGAAACCAGACATAAACTTCCTTCTTATAGGTACCCCGCTATCCATCCCCTTTTCTTTTTCACATTCTTAATAAAAACAATAAAAAAAGAACGGTTTCCTTGAATTGCTTGGCATAAAATATTGTTCTTGTTTCATGCCTGTAATTACTCGCTCAACAACCAAAAGAATGCAACTTCCCTTTAAATAGCTCCGCCTTAACTCAACAGACATCTACTACAATAATTGGTTCATCCATACCCTTGATCACCTCTTTCATGAGTACTAATCCTCTCTTTATTGTCTCTCACCCAGAATCTCCTTAGGAAATCAATCCAGCTTCCCCTAGATGGTCCACTGCTTCAGCAGATCTATCCTTATAAGACTAACCAGACACCAATCAACAATTTTTAGTAAATGAGCTTGCCTCGTCCTCTAATAATCCACCACCCCACCCAATTTCTCAAATAGTCATGTCCATTTCACGAAATCTTCATCCAATCAATACAACCATCACCACTACCCTTCTTATTGCCTCTTCGGCCCCAATATCACATCCCTTATTTGGACAACATGATCCTCTCAAATTACACATGCATGTCATTGCTTCCCAGCCCCCTCTTGTGGGCACCCTGCCTTATTCAGTGTCTAAGCCCTTTCAACAACAATTTCAGCCTACCTATACTCATCAAGTTCCTACCCAGTCTCAAAAATCATACAACATCCCCATGACACAGCATAAAACATTCCAAACTCAACCTTTAGCTCAAATTCATCAAACAATCCCACAAACACACATTCAATCTCACCAATAATTTTATCTAGTTGCCTCACAAGTTGTGTAACCACAACCACAACCCATTATCACTTCACCAAATGACCATATGCATGCTCTCATGAATAAGTTAGCCAACCTTGAGTAAGCCACCCTAGGGACCAAAATTGTGTTATCATACAAACAAATCAGTAACAAGCCAAGCCATCCCTCCGTGCCAATCAAGCAGTATCCTCCACATTGGGAATTGTAAAAATTCTCCAAGTTTAACAGCAAGGAGGATCCATAGCAGCATCTTCGTGCATTCAGGCTTATGTGTTACCTTGTTACAAATGATCAAGACTTGATGTTCCACACTTTCCCCATGTCTTTGGCTAGTCCAGCGTTAGACTAGTATAATAGCATACCACAATATTCAATGTTTTCCTTAGATCATCTTGCGTAATTGTTTTCAAAACATTTTTTGATCAACATTGCACGTAAGATAACTATCAATGATTTATATGCCATCTAGAAGTTTTAAGATGAGTCTATTATAGACTTCCTCACACGATGGCACAACATTATAAATCGAATATCATTCACCCTTCTGCAAACTGAACTCATTGATCTCTTCTCCCGTTCATGCACAAAACATATATCTTCTACCCTACAAATCCAATCCTTCCAAACTTTTGACAAAGCCTTTACCATGGCTCGCAACCTTGAAACACACACCCTTGAGTAGGGTCATTTAAAACTAAAATAAAAAAAACCTAAACATGAATTCACTAAAACATCCACACCTAATGAGAATTCTAAGGGAGCAGCCAATGTTGTGGTTCTAAAATCTTCTCCTGCACCAACATCTAGCACGTGGATTCAGCAATGGGCCCCACGACTGACACCCAACTACACTCCCCTCTGAGAATCATATGCATCTATCTTTGACAAGTTGAAAGCAGAAAATCTAATCACACTACCACCTATCCAACCAATTGATGAGTCAAGACTAAAATGTGTGTGGTATCGCGAAGACCATTACTACAAATACCTCCAAACCTAAGGTCACGACATAGCGAAATGTCAAAATTTTAAGGATTTGGTTGAAAGGATCATTGACCATGGTGACCTTCAGGTCAAAAATCATAATGCTTCACCCAATCAATTGCTTGACAACTTAAAACAACCTTTCCTGACTCATGCACCAACAAGCCAAGTCGTCACCACTTCCACAACCCAGACACCTAATGCTCATATTATAAATACTTTAAACACCAATGATCGAGAACTTATAATTTCTCCTCCTTCATCACCAACCGCATCAAACCCCTTTGATATTATTCCTACATCTATAAATTTGTTAACACATATCCCCACAACCACAACAATCATATCCACATCTACCTCGACATCCATTCCTACTACTGGGACCCCTTACACATACATATCATTCTTGTCCCTAGAAGAATTTACGAAATGATCATTCCAACCTACTTCTACAGTTGGCCCTAGTTCCACATCTACTATGTTTCCTATTATATCCACTTCATTACAAGCAAAATACACTTCACCTGATCTGGCTACCTTACCTACATCCATTCCATTCCTACATGTTATACCATCTTCCAAATTAAGATCAGTGCCTCTTTAAGAGCTTTTACCCACACCCACATCAACTATCGAAAACACATCCACACAACCTTCTCCCTCTACACCACCTCCATCATTTGAAAAATTATTGGAAACACTTCAAACAACTTTCAATGATTATCCTACCTCATCAACACAATCAAATAAATATTCACCTCCTTTAGATTCTATCAAACCAATGTTGTTTCATGTACCTATATCAACTATGAAACCACCTCTGGATTCTCCTGTGGAAATTTTTGTCGCTTCTCTTAAGGATTCACCCTTACAAACAAAATCCACAATCATTAGTACATTACATCAAAAATCTCTTGTGCATTCCTACAATAAAATTGACATCCCTATCTCTAAACCATGCAACGGAACAACTTCTTCATCAAGAACATTTTATCAACCTAAACTAAAACCACCCAACACTAATACATTAACCTATGCCAAAATTGAACCCGGACCGTCGAGACATCAACATACTTAAGCTTTATCATCTCATACATTAGCTTCTTATTTAAAGACCAAGACATTCTGCAAGGAAAAAGCACCTCCTGAGGCTTTGGGTGAATCATATACGGACATTTTCCAACACTTATTATGAATTTCCACGATCATGCTTCTACTTATTAGGGCCTTTGAACCGAATAGCAAGAAGCCATTGTGATTCAATCCTAACCTCGTATGCGCATATCACCATGCCCCTGGACATGAGATTGAGAATTGCATAGCATTCCAAGCTATTACCCGTGGCTTCATTAAGAAAGGATACTTTCTCCCCAAATCAAATCAACTTCTTCCTTCCTTTGTAACATCTCTGCCTTCGACCTCATCCATCCAAATGCAAAAGTCTTCCGATTCTTCACAAAATTTCACAGCCATAAAACTTCCAGATGAATATTCTTCTGAGGATAGTCACCCTTTGTTCATTGACGTTGTTCGATTCACCACTTGGTCCGGCCAATGTGAGCCTAAATCAATAGCTCAACCGAAAGCTAAAACCTTTATCGTCGTTCCTCCTCCTAAGGAGTTAGCCACATCATCAACACCCAAGGTTTCCATTTTAGTAGCACCTAGGCCTATCGAACAAAGTATAGTCAAATAACTCCACCAAGTCCCGGTCAAGATGTCGCTCTATGAGCTCATTTAAAGCTCACCAGACCATAGACAATCTCGCATTGAGGCCTTAAAGTGCATTCCAACATCTAGTGACAAATCTTGTCCCTTCGCGTCCCTTGTAGGATCACTTGTAGCTTCTACTACCATCTCATTTGATGATGCGTAGATTCCAGATATCCCACTAGAAGAGCATGACCTTCCCCTCTTTATTACGGTCAAAATTAATGACACATTTATCCAACAGTCCATGATTGACGGCAGAGAAAGCATAAATATCCTCCCATCACATACTTTTGATCAACTTAAGATACCAAAATCCTACATTTCCCAAACACCCGTGGTCCTTTGCATTTTTAATGATGTTGTCGTTCTTGTCTTAGGGATGATCGTTCTTCCTATCCGCATTAGTGAGAAGATCCTCCATGAGGTATTCTACATCATAGAAGCAGAATTTCAATATAATTTTCTCCTTGGTTAACCTTGGATCCATGCTATGCGGTGTATCCCTTCTACACTTCATTATTTGCTTAAGTATGAGCATGAGGGGAAGGTTTTAACACTTCCCAGGGACACTCCTCCCTTCTAAATGTGCAACATGACTTATCGACCCAATAATGTTCTTGTTCCCAAGGACAATCCATCTGCACCATCCATTAGTTCACCTATCCCTTCTTCCAAACTCCCTAACAATGACTCCATAGACAACGTGATGGAAAAACTTGTGATAAGGGAATATCGTCTTCTTACACTTAACACCGTGCCTAATCCTCATAGTCTTGGTATGCCTGACAAGGTGCCTATGTAACAACCCAACATCAGAGATGCCTTTCCCTATAGTCCACCACATCTTTGCATCAACCTCATCTATGGTGGTTTCGATACCCTGTCCTCTCACATTGATGATATTCCTAATACTAAACCTTATATCAGTGGCTTCGGCTTCCTTAACAAACCATATTTTTACCACACCTATCTTCATCATTGCACATGGAAAGGATTCGGTATGGGACATTACGAGCATGGGCCACATGGCCTTATTATCGATCAGTGCCACAAAAGTCGCAAAAAAATTATTTTAGGCTACCAAGAGCATTCCCTTGACCCCATTCCACCATCTGAGATACTCATGGACATGCCTTCTCCACCTCCTCTATCCTTTTTGACTCTCAAAGACATGGACATGCCTTCTCTACCTTCTCCATCCTTTCTAACTCTCGAAGACATGCACATTCCTTCTCCACTTTCTCTATCTTTTCTAACTCTCGAAGACATGGAATTGGATGATACCATTTCTATTGCTTCTGACTTTTTTTAGTCTCCACCATCACTTTAGGGCCGGTAACCTATAATTGCGAGAACCAAACTAGGTCCCTTCCCCTTCTCCATCCAAATATTGTAGAAGAAGACTCTTCTACCATTAATGTTCTTCAATTCTCTGACGACGATGCCATTCTTTCCAAAATTGGGGCAATGGAGTTTTATCTTCATAAGACCTTACCATATGACATATCCACTCTTCTCAATGAAGCTACAATCAACGGCAATATCAGGACTCCTCAGGAGCCTCACTTCCTCAAGGTAGGTCAATCTCTTAATCCACATGAGCTTGAGTATTTTACCACATTTCTCTCTCGTCATAGCCAATCTTGCATGGTCATATTCATACATGCATGGTCTTCATCCTTCTATTGTCGTCCATAATAGTGTCACCTTCCCTAATGTCAAACCGATTAAACAAAAGCTTCACCACATGCACCCCCAAGTTTCCCTCCTAGTTAAAGAAGAATTGCAACGTCTTCTTTTCACCAATTTCATCATTCTCATTGAGTATCCTTAATGGGTTTCCATCATCGTTCATGTCTCTAAAGCATCAAGAAAAAATCACATATGTACCAAGTTTTGAAATCTTAATCTTGCTTGCCCTAAATACGACTTTCTTCTTTCCAACATTGACCAACTTGTAGATCTCACCATAGGCCATGAAATGCTTTCCCTTATGGATGGGTTTTCTGGTTACAATCAAATCCTCATCGCCCTAGAAGATCAACATAAGACTTCCTTCATCACCCCTTGGGGGACCTTTTACTACCATGTCATGCCTTTCATTCTAAAGAATTTCGGAGCCACCTATCAGCAGGCCATGGCTTATATATTTCACGATCTCATTCACAAAATAATAGAAGACTATGTTGATGATCTTTTAGGTAAATCTAAACATCAGCATGACCATATTTCCATGCTCAAAGTTCTCTTCGACCTCCTTATTATTTTTTTCCTTTGTCTCAATCCTGCAAGGTGTGTATTTAGAGTGCTAACTGGAAAACTCCTTGGCTTTATCATATCCATTAGGGGCATTAAATTTGACCCTACTAAAATTAAAGCAATCATCAAAATGTCTCCTCATTCCAATCTTAAGAAAATCCGAACTCTTTAGGTCCAACTCCAACCATTTTGCCATTTCATCTCGCAACTTTCAAATTGCTGCCAACCCTTTCATCATCTCCTTCACAAAGACATAGAATTTAACTGGGATCAATATTTCCAAAAGGCCTTCGATGACCTTAAAAAATACCTTTTATCTCCACCAGTGCTTACACCGCATGCGAGGGGAGCCCTTCTATCTATAAATCTCTACCACTGATCATGCTCTAAGAGTCATGTTAGCACATCGTGATGACCAAGGTCATGAGCAAGTTATTTATTATATCAGTTGTACCCTTCATGACTATGAAACCCACTACACTGAAGTTGAAAGGTTTTGTTATACTCTTTTATTCATTACTTCGAAACTTTGACACTATCTTCTCAATCAAAAAACTTATGTTGTTACTAGCTTTCATCTTCTTAAGACATTGCATTTTAAACCTTATCATGGTGATCACATTACTCGGTGGCTCATGCTCATGAAATATTTTGACCTCAATTTTATTCCTCAAAAATCTATTAAGGACCAAGCTATTGCATCGCAACTCAATTAACAGAAGCCCCTCTTCCTAGTTCGAATATTCCTTATGAGCGATTCCCAGATGAATCAATCAATTACTTTCATCACGAGTACGGCATCCTTAAATTCACCCTCTTCTTCAATGGCTATAGGTGTCAGTAAGGGGGAGGCATTGGCATCATTATCATTCCTCCTTGGGATACTCCTATTCCTCTCGCAGAAAAACTAAATCTTGAGTGCACAAATAACATGGCAGAGTACGTGAGTTCTCTAAAATACTTGTAATAACTCGATATATTTGTGGGGATGGCTGAGATAGGGTTCTGGATCGACCAAGCCTTGTGGGCTTATAACGGAAAATTTGTTCTGAAATGGGAGCAGGTGAAGGCTTCTAACGAGGTGGATAAGTTGGATTTTCTCTACTCTTTCCTAGCGGAGTGTTGTATGGAAGGTTTGGTGCAATGCTCTAGTCCGCTCGAGGAGATTTTGGCCATTGGGATTCTTAAGGAAGACAATCAGACTGTTGGCTTCTTGCTTAGACGAGATGTGAAAACCTACTTGGCGGCTCTCAGGAGCGGTTCAGGGCCAGTCACGTTTTCCCCTTTTCCAGTTAAGGAGCTTGTGTCCACATTTGTTAAGTTCTATTTGTGTCTTCATCACAAGCTTGTGACACATGAGGTTGAGTCATTACCTGTAGGGGATTTGTCGAAGATGGAGGTTTTTTGTGTGTAGGTGGAGGAGCCTCTGGACATTGTTCTTTCCTTTGAACTATTTATCCCTGTTCTAATCGAGTGTCCCACAACTCTGCTTGACTCGGCCTTAGATTGTGAATTGATTTTGGGTGAAGGATATCCTTCTATTTAGGCACAGATTTAGTGGATTCACCCTTTGTGTCTTATGGATCTATTTCAGTTAGCTTACTTTTAAGGAGGGGGTTGGAGGTGGTTGGGTATATTAATTTGGTTCCATTCTTTCCCACAAGCTGGGGTTTGGTTTTCTTGTTGAACAAGGACCAAATGTCTTAGTTTCCTAAGCGTAGAATTAGGAAGAAGATTTAGCATAAGGGTTTTCTTTTGCATGTGACTGGTTTTCAATTGGCTCACAATGTTTTAGACTTTGTGTTAGCTTTCTGTATGTGTTTTGGTCTCATGTGTGTGAGTTGGATTCTTTCTTTCTAGTTCACTTGTGGATCCATAGTGGTGGTGGGTTGTATATTGATGGGAGGCCTTGATGGTACACATTAGTGGATGTCATTTTTTTCCATGGCTATTTGTTCTCACACCTGTGGGGGTTGGTCATCATTGATTTTGGGTATGTGAGCGGTTTTGGATATCGATGGTTTTATTTGGTTTTTGTTTGCTCATGTGTTTGAAGGTATTATGCGCAATGAGGCTCTCTCTCTTTGGCCTCGAATCCTATTCGTTCACTACCCTCCATTTCTCTCCAGCCCCTCTTGCTCGATCCCTGTTCAGGGTGGTAAAGCACGAGGGGTTTGGGGGTCTTTGTTGGTGATTTGTGTTGTTCGAGGTTGTACTTTGCGCAGATGTTGTGTTTCTTGTTGTTGGTCCGCTATTGGCTGCTTTAGGTTAGTTTAAGTGTTTGGTTCTTTTGGGTTTTTCGTATGTATTGGGTGGGGTCCTACCAACCCTTCGGTTCATAGCTCTAGTCAAAAGCATTAAAAAAAACATGGCAGAGTACAAAGCACTTATCTTAGGTCTTGAAACCACTACCTTCTTAGGTGTTCAAGCCCTTGACATATATGGCGACTCAGAATTTATCATCCAACAGGTCACAGGTGAGTATCAATGTAAGAATGATACTCTTCAAAAATATCGTGAAATTTTTCATCTTCTCCTAGAAGCCTTTAATTCTTACACTATCCAAGTTGTTCCTTGGTTGACTAATCGTTTCGCTGGCACGATGAAATATCTTATAGCTCTCATTCCTTGGATGATGGAGGAATCTAAACCTTTTTTATCATTCTCCACAGAGATGAACCACTTCATGAGTTACCCCAAGTTCATCTTGTTGAATTTGATTCATCAGATCTTTGGTACTCCCAAATCTTTGATTATTTATCAAAATCCATCATTCCCCCTAATCTATCCAAGAACATGAAGAGATCATTTCTCCATCACGCTAACCACTACATTATCCTAGGTGGAATTCTTTACAAATGTGGATTTTTTGGTATTCTTCTTTGATGTCTTAAATCCAATGAATCTCCTCGTGGTATCCAGGAAGTCCATGACAGTATTTGTGGCGGACACTTTAGTGGATTATCCATCAATAAGCACGTTCTTCATCTTGGATACTATTGACCTTCTCTCAATTGTGATTGTTGTGAGTATGTTAAGAAATGTGAAAAATGTCAGCAACATTCCAATCCTATTCGCATTCCTAGTCAAGCTTTGCAGCCAACTCGAGACCTTTGGCCCTTCTCACAATGGGGTATCGACCTCATCGGTCTTATTAGTCCTCGATCTTCACAACGACATCACTCCATCATCACTGAAACTAAACACTTCACTAAGTGGGTGGAAGTAATTACACTCACCTCAACTAAATCTAGTCCAATTATTAACTTTATCTATCCGCATATCATTTTTTGCTTTAATGTTCCTCACAAACTCGTCACAGACAACAGAAAGTCCTTTAAAAACAAATTTCTTAAGAAACTTTGTGATTCTTTCAACATTCAACTCAGCTTCTCCTCTCCATATTATCCTCAATCTAACACCCAAGATGAAGCCACTAATAAAACTCTTTAAAACATTCTCGCCAAGAAAAATCACATCAAGGAACGCAACTTTAATGTTGATGGCCTCATTGTCAAGGAAAATCATAACGTAACTACTCTATAAAGGAACCAACATGGAAATTTTTCTCCTAACTAGATTGGACTATACATTATCACGCATAAGTATGGGTCAAGAGCCTATTTAATGGCCTCCCTTTATGGTAAATCAAAAGTGGAACCTCTTAACGCATTGCACTTGTGACCATTCTATTGTTAGCATGTCTCCAAGTTTGTTCTTATTCATATTATTATATCATCCCTCCATCATTAGCCTCTTCCATATTTCATTGTAGTGATTTGGAATCATGTGGTCCTCCGTCACTTTCCTAGATATGATCTTAAATATGAGCACCATGTCTCTGCTTGTAGGATATCCCTTTTGGTGAGAATTTCGTGGTCATTACATCCATCACCCTCTCATTCACCTATTAGAACCCGGCAAGATGGGTATGAAAAGAACAAAAGCGTGAATAAAACATGCATGTCAGAAGCCTTGATAGTGATTTGGATATGTAGTGCCCACATTTTACACACACAATTACAACAGTAAAATACCAGGATAATTTTTTTTTGACTTACATTGCTCACTACACACAACACAGCAAGGGCTCCAAGAAGAGAAACTCGACTCGCATACAAAAATTACATAAGTCATCGACTCACATAGATACATGGAAACATCATAGGCATGTCGATGCCACACTTTTCCCAATGAATGGTTACTAGTAATGACCCAACCACAAGAAAAATGACTTCAGGAAAGGCGAACACACAATACAACATTTCTTTAATTGTATTTTAGTTACAATTAACACTCCAAGAACATTATTGTTCAAGGATAGCTTCCTCCTTTTTCGATCTACAGAAACTTTAAGTTCATTCCACATGTAATTTACAGTTCGACCATTTTAAGTCAGCTTCTTATTCCTTACAAAATTTTCCATAACTTGCATACTTATTTGGCATAATTCAAATACATATAAAATACTTAATTATATTGTTCAATGTCTACCTTTTTACTCTTACAACTCAAGTGAATGTGACGTGGTGTCCATATAGCGATATTAGGATTTGACGGAGATTTAGATACAAGATAACTTTTTACCAAAAAAACATTCCTCAATCATGGTATAGTTATTTCCCTACCATAGTTATTCTAATTCAATGACTTGAGGAATACCATTTTGATTTATATATGTATTTTGTTTTCTCGAAGGTTGATCACACCAAGAACAATTCATATTCTTTGAAACAAAGGAGTATGTTTAATTGAGTTATAAGGTCTTCAAGGGTGGCATTATTCCGAACCTGAAATCTCGTCTTTACTCTTATATGCTTTATTTTCTACATCACATTATGGTCTTATTTTTAGCATTGTCTTGAAAATGAGTTACGAACTATTTATCTAACCTCTTGAAGACATAAATGATAAGGAGGCTTGAAGCTACACACAAACCCAAGTTAACATCCGAGTCAACTGAGTTTTAGATTAATTCCAACTTCACCTAAGGTTCTACCCCTCACTATAAATGAGTTTTAAGCGAGAGGACAAATTTATGCTAAACCACCTTCAGAAAGGACCAAGGTGTAATGTTGAGAGGAACCAAGGTAAAACATTTTTTTGAGCGAAGCTAAGGAGTTCATTAGCAAGAGTTTAAGACCTAGAAAAACTAAGTCACAACCTCCATCTATGTCGTCTGGATCCAACAGGGATTTGAATCGATGAAGGAATTTAATTTTAAAACTATCTTCAGAAGACAATGTAGTCCACTAGGCTACGAAGGAGGAGTTAGCTCTACATACACCAAAAATTGTTTGACGGTGTCACTCCTATAAGACGGGTTTATGACAATGTCACTAAACATACTGACTAGACAATAGGCCAATTCTCGAATTCTTGTTTACTCAAACTAGGAGGTTCCATCGAGTGCAGAGTTTAATTTTATTCTACGGTTTTTCAATGTCTTCTAGGGTAAAAAGTAACACACATGAAAACAAGTTATGCTTCGATATTGAACAAGGGTAGAGTGTTTCAATTTAATTCTCTTTATTAAATTTACAAAGTATGAATGCACAAGATGACTCATTAATCATTTATTGAACACTAAATATGCACTACAAGATATTACTTCAAATTCATTTACCTTATATAAATATCAAACCTTTTTTTTCTTACCAGGTGTACTATAAATCAAATTGACATATGATTAAATGCATATTTCCTAGATGTCCTTGAAACGAACATCTCATACATAGCAACAAATTATCAAATATAACCTTCTGTAACATGAGACTCCATTATACATTTATTCATTTAAAAATGAACTATATAAATTACAATGATAATTAATTCATTACACAACGCCTTTTTGTAGTCATTCTTCCATCCTACAAAACCACGTGAGCATGATATCAACGATAATTCGTTGGCATGGCATCCACCCTAATCTAACATAATTATCATTTTTCAGTTTCCCATTTACATATGATAATAATTACAATTTGCAATCGAAATTAAAGGGTTTAGAGACATGTATTCATTACATTTCATTTTACTTCTTTTTGTAACCCAGGAGAGAGAAAGAGAAGGAAAGAGAGAGAAAACACCATTTGTTAAAAGTTCTATTTCACACAACAAGTTACACTATAGAGTTTTAGACAGTTATTTGCATGTGCTAAAAGTTTCCAGGGTGGTTTGGCAACCCTACGAGGTCCTGCAGCTTTCTATTTTTACATTTTCTCACTAGCTACAAAACGTTCAAAACGGGCTCAGAGGCTAAGAAACCACTTCCAAAAGTTATCTTTCGATGAGAACGCACACCATGATTAACTTTCTGTGTGTCCCCAGATATACCAATAGTTCATAGCAACTGACAGAATTGGGAAAATGCGAACGGTTTGCATTTAGCAGCTAGTTTTTTGGGGCCACTAGTCGTAGTTGACCCAGTTGCAAATGAACAAAAGTTAGTTCAAGGGCTCAGAAATCCATGTCCAAAAATGGCGTTTGATGGATGAATGCACCACAAGAAACTTCCTACAAGTTCCCATATATACGGAGAATTCAACAGAGTCGACGGAATTCAAAACTAGAAAACAGTCTTCAAACGGCGACAAGTTTTCTGAAGCCACCGGTCCTAATTGGTCCAGTTTGACCTTGTCAAACTGCGACCAGAGGCCTACCAAATGTCGTCGTCAAAATATCCAAAAAAGTTTTTTTCCCTAAACTGAAGGTTTCATGCAATTGTCTAGTATAAACACTAGAGGTTTGCAAAGACGGGACATGATTTCTCAATCCAGGTTTCAAATGTTGGTTCAAAACGAAAGCCAACTTTCTAGATTTAACAGCTTTCTACTGCTGTAAACCAGTGCAACAGGGCTCCTATAAGAGCGTCAAAACGGTCACATACGTTTGTTCAGGGTCAAACAAAAGGTCAAGGTGACTCCTCGCATACCAAGGTACACGAATGAAGCTTAACATCTCATTTTCAAAGTTATGAAGGGTACTTAATGAGTCTCCGATAAATGCAAAAATTAACCATTTAAACAAGGAGAAGGTCAACATTATTACTGGGAAGTAAATCTCGTCTTGTCGAAAAACCAATATTGTAGCGATCTAGTTGGGTAGGAAGTTTTCTAAATCACCTCAGAATGAGGGTGGAAGTTCATGTTTTAATGCAACGAATTATTTTGACTTCGTGAGTTACGACATTACATTTCATTATTTTATTTTATTTTTGCAACGAGTTGATATAAACATTTAACTGTATTAAAATCGTAATATTTTAAAATTCTTTTAAGTTGCAAAAGAGAACTGAAGCACGAGAATTATGAGAGGTAAGGGGAGATGAACCATGCCTGGAAGGAACGGAGTCGGTCAAACCCGCAGGCTTCGGTTCAGCATCTTGCTTGGGCACTTTGTCAACCAGTTCACGAGCCTCGATCTAACCTCCCTAATGTCACACAAACTTCCCGATCACTTGAATTTTTTCCAACAGAATAAGTTGCTCATTATGCTCTTACAATTTTCTAGGGCCTGCATAAGGCTCCATTCTTGCACAAGGGCTGAGAGAATGTAGGCAACGGACAAGAGGCTCTGCACCTGAGAGTGTAGTTGCTTGAAAGTTTCTAAAGCCTTTTGAACAAATCCATTATGTGCATATCCTGCAATCTTGGCATTCCATGAGACAACATTTATTTGAGGCATTTTTATCAACAGTTTCACACGCCTTTTCAATAAATCCATTTTTTTCATCTCCTGCGATCATTGTAGTCCAAGAGAACACATCTTTTTGGGGTATTCTGTCAAACTATGCATGTGCTTTGTCTAGTCTTATGCATTCTGCATACATGTCTACCAGGGCAGTTGTAACTACAATATATGACAAATTTCCTCTCTCCATTATGCTTTGATGAACATCATACCCTGCTCTAAAGCTTCCATTTTGGCACAGGCTGGAAGTATGTTGGCGAATGTAAACTAATTGGGTTGGAGGCCTGAAATGGAGCAGCTTCTTATGCGTCTACCAAAGCATTTACAACTACAACATCTAACAAAGCCCCTCTATCCTTTCTTTTTGCATTGATTGATGCCCCACATAGTTCAAGGGCTCATTTTTTTTTGACAAAAGCTAGGGAGAATGTTGGCGTAGGGAACTCCACTCTGTTATAGCCTTATACAAATCATCCTTGGTAGTATTTTGTGTCAAACCCTCCGTAACGAGTGCAGCAGATGGTGCCATTGGTGTCAACCATAATCAATTCGCCTTTACCATTCACGCGGCTGGAGACAAAAGCAGCATACTCACGCACCAAGGAAATGAATCAGAGCAAAAAGAATACAAAAAAACCAAATAAGTGCATGGCCAGGAGGGTAAGGTGTCCAATCTGCTTTGTGCACTCAGTAAGAATCCACGCAGAAGACAAGAGGCAACGAACCAAAAGAAAGTGGTCAATGCACTAGCAAAAGTGTTTCAGACTGCACAAAACAAGGCACCAATAAATAATGAAAAGGACCCAACCAATAAGGAACTGCACACCATAACTCTTCATGCATCCAGAGATCTATTTTCAGGCTGAAATCATGTGTCATGTAGGGATAAAAAAAAGAAGGAGGCAATGATCCAAAAGAAGGCAGACAGAGCGATGATTAAATTAAAACCACAAGGAAACAAGTAGGTGGCCAATAATAAATGCGCACTTACTCCACCAAACATATGACATACATGATCTAACAAGGAAGAATAGTTTAAGAGGCCAATAGGTTAATGTTTAACGTGGGGAGATTCGACAACAACTCAGAGAGGATTAGGGTGAACCCATAATTAAGAAAAAGGTGGTGATTAGATATCCAAACAAAACAGATTTTCATGAAATGGTGGGTCGCCAACAAAAGTTGCCAACGTGGGTGAAAGCATCCAAATATTCTCATTAAAATAGGTTTACATAAAAAAACAATACGAGAGGAGACTCGATTGGCCAAGGTAGAACTATTGGTAGGAGTTCGAAACCGGACGCAGGACAAGGACTGACCACGGCGTCACATCAAGAGACCGTCTTCTTTACACGGATGGAGGTGACCAATCCAAACAATAAAATCGCTAATCAAAATAATAATATTACTATTATTATTACAACTTAATAATACTTTATTAATCGTATTAACAAGGACCAACATTTAAGCTTGACCAAAACAATAATAGCAAGAATCGACAATTTGAAAGAAAAATTATTATTATGTAGGTGTTCCCTCTAGTTGGTCACACCCCAACAACATCGAGTCATCTTTCAAACCACCTATCGAATTCGTGAAAGAGAATTTTTCCTTAGCAGGGCAATCGAAAAGGCGAAGCCAGCAAGGATCAGCAAGAGCACAATAACGTTAAACGCTTAGCAACACAGTTTTCTAAGAAGAAAAAGAAGAACGAGGGACAAGGCATTAAAGGATATGGAGGAAACGGGAGATATAGATGAGTGACGGAGGAACCAAAATACCTAGAATTGAAACCAAATGAAATCGATTTGAAGGTGGTTAGAGATTTGGTAGATGGATTAGGGTGTCTATCTTGATTAAGAGGAGAATCAGATCCATAGCCCGCAGAAGGAACACCTGAGATTGAAGAGGCCCTGGCGGCCAGAACCAAAGCAAGGACTGAATCACCATCTACATGAAAGGGGTTCCAAGCATTTCTGCAATCTTTGGTAAACTAGTTCTCAGCAGAACATTGGACCATATATTATGGTTCAAGATGGAGAGGTGGCTTTGCTCCCTTCAAAGCAACCAATTTTGTAACCTTCCTTGCTAAAATTGAAGTAATATCTGCACCTCTATAGTTCTATAGAATCCCCTAGCTAACTCACACACTGAAGCCAGGAGATTTAATCTTGGCTGAATAGAATCAATCCTCTAACCTAACCATAGCTCTGTTGGGACTGATAAGAAACTCCCCCAATTTTCCCCCATTTAGGTTCCCACAATTTTCCCCAATTTAAAATTTAAGAAAGAAATAAGTTAGAGACACATGGAAACTTTTAGAGACAAAATTAAATTTTTGTCTCTAACTTTTTTTCTCAAAATAGGGCCCCATGTGGTAGCGGCAGGTGACACAAGTTTGTATAAATTGCCTACTCTCTTTCCTTTGGCAACTATGTGCTTTTGTTCATCAAGTAAAAGACAACTTGATCGATCAAACAAAACTTTGAGACCAATATTTGTTAATTTACTTATTGAAAGCAGATTATGAACAATATCAATCCAACATAAAGGACATCATCGAATTGCTTCTTACCTCCATTGGGTAACGTGACCTCAACTATGCCTTTACCTATAACATTATCAACACTGTCATCTCCAAGTCTGATTTCTTTTGAAATTTTGGTCATATTAATAAACCAATCCTTCGATGTCATGTGTTCCATTGCTCCAAAATCTAAGTAGTACGCCCTTTATAGGTGTTGAAGAGACCATCAAAAGAGATGAATTTGCCTCATGTTATTTTGATTCACATTGTTTGCAATCTCTTTCCAGCAATCCGTCTCCATATGTTCAGTCTTCTTGCAGTAAAGACACTTTTGCTTAATTTTTGATTGATTGCTTGAATTAGATGTTGATTTTGCAAACCTTTGTGTGGGCTCAAGTGCTCTTTTGAATAAAATACTCTCTTCTTTGTATTTGCAATAAAGGCAACAAATCCATTTGTCTTTGCTTCACATTAATTCTGGCTTGTCTCCTCATGCAGTAAAATATTATCAACATCATCCTATTTTATTTTGCTTTGATTGTTGATGTAGATAACAACATTCTCATAAGATTCTGTCAAACTATCCAGCAGAATAACAATATTCAATTTTTCATATGTCTATGATCCCACATCTTTAAGTTGGTTTAACATTTCTTTCATTTTATTGACATGTGTCAAAAATATTTCTCCTTCCTGCATCTTCATTCGTTGGAGATTTCGATAAGGAGCTAATTTTGTTATCATGCTCTTTGTCTCATATGTACTTTTCAGCTTATCATATACAACTTTTGATATAGCAGAACCTTTCACTTGCACTATTATTGAATTTTCTAGATTTAAAACAATAGCAGATAGTGCCCTTTCATCCTTTGTAATCCATTTCTGTACTGCTTCAGCAGGAGAAGTGCGTTTGAAATCTGTGTCGTCTACGACTCCCCATAGTCCATTTTACTTCAAAATCATGGTTAGCTGATAGCTGCATAAACTACAGAATTCTCCATTGAATCTCTCTATCAGACGTATGTCTGATGTAGATGATATTGCAGCCATATACAAGAACTTGGAAACAAAAAAATAACTCTAAAAAATTTAAGATTACCTCACCGCTTGATGAAGGCTACACTAAAATCAACTTTGCCCTGATACCATAAAAGGTTTACGCCCAGAATTATTTAATCTAACAACACAGTAAACTGATTTTACAAGAAATAACACCGAACTGTTTTTTTCTTGAAGTGAATAACATCTACATTGGAAAAGAAGTATTTAAACTAACACACCAATACATGAGTAAAAGACGGGAGTTCCAAATGGCAGCTCAATACTCTTAACAAACAAATTGGGTTCCTAATTGGATTCCAATCCTATCTACTTAATACTCCTACAGCAATTAGAAGGAAACTAAAATTCAGAAGGAAACTAAAATTAGACTCCTATCTAACTAAAACTTCTACACCAGTTAGAGTGTGTGACTTAACATGATCCTGAAAAAGATTGGTTTGCCTTCAATGTCACGTTCATCACAATAAACTATGCTTAGGATTGCCCCATATTATCCTTCTGCATTGGAATTTGCCACGTATTTATTCTAATAATTATCTTGTCCAAATTTCCTTAGTTTAAATGGTTCGTATAGTTGTTTAAAAGTGCACTGACTTTTTTCCCATAAATGTACGTAATCGTCTTGTCATTTTGAGAGGATAATTTGTTTTGCTGCTCTTGTTTTTTGGCATCTGTTGCGTGGAACTGCAGCTTTGTGCGGTGTATACCATAAAATGCAGTCCTTGTTAAAAGACAAACAGTAACTTCATTAATAAATAGCGATAATAAATAATATTTGTCTATTGTGGACGAAAACTATTTTTAATTTCCAAACCCCTTGTAAACTCAGTAAGGGAGAGGACCTCATAATCGTGCACCCTAATTTTAGGGGCACGTAAATATATGTAGGGGTCTCGTCAACATAAAAAAATTATATCATTGTATCATCATGTCACATCAGCATTTTCGTTTCGTGTGTTTATTTGGAGGAAAAAGTAGTTTTTGAATTGATTTAAAATGAAAAAAAATAATATAAAGCATTTAAAAGAGGTACCAATGACCGAGCACCCTATGTGTCACATTGTCATTGGCTCTTAAAAAGTGTCATTAATCAAATAGTGAACAACTATTAGTCATTTTTTCAATAACCAATAGTGAAAATCAATGTACAATTATTGGTTCCTGCACAATTATGAGGTCCTTTCTCCTAGACATAAATGTCAAATAATATGATTGGCTACAAATAAATATTCAATTTTATTATTATTATTTTTGGAAAAAAAAAGGGATTAAATAAGCACATTTCCTTTTGACTTCTATGCACATGGTGAGTCCCACCTCTCTTTCTTTCCTTCTTTTTTGCCACGGCCTTTATCTTACTCTTTGTTTTTATTTGTCACACCCATAGTATCTTTGATTAAATATTGAAGGGTATCCATTTTGTCTAAAAGTTCACCAAGTAATATTCCAAGTTTGTCCTTTACTTTGTTTGGTATTATTTACTTTTCTGACATTTTTTATAATAAAAAATGTCAAAATAGTTTATAGAATCACAAAATTAAAATTGTGCTCTCATAAGTTTGAAGTGTACAAAGAATGACTCGAGTTTATATACCTTTCAACTTACCAATCAATTAATATTATAGATTGTACCCAAAAAAAAGTGTATTTTACTCGTTTTAAACAATAATAAAATGCAAGATACTAAATTTATTTTAACTTTTATCAAAATTAATTCTAAGATTTTTTTCATCACCATTCTTCCTTTACTCATTTTTCCAAACAAATCTAATAATTAGAATTCAAAATACAATTCAATCAAGATACATGTAAGACATTACTTAATATTAATGAAAATTAAATAATTCAATATTTACAATAAAAACAATGAAATACTTTTAAATAAACAATATAGAAAAAGGATGGATTCAATTTTACGTTAAAAAATATTTAAGTTTTCTTTGAAACATTATAAATAATAGTTGCAATAAATAAATGTAAATAAATTAAATGAAGCATGTATTGAAAATGAATGAAATGAAGAGAAATGGCTTAAATTTGGTTAAGAAAAAAAAATCTAAATTTATTCACGCTTCAAATAGCAAATCACTAATTTTCATAAAGACTCGTTACAAAATATATAAAAGAGAGTTACACTAGCAATCGCACGTGAGGTGTGCGATGTTAACGCCGAAAGGGAAATATTGGTGAGCAGAAAAGGAAATTGAAATAGACAACAAAGCACCGTGTAACGATCAAATTTGACGATGAGAAATAAAGGCAAACCGAGCGGGGTAGAATGAATTTTCGTAAACAATGTCGATGATAGACCCAGTACCACCATCTACAAGACAAGTTTGAATCCATAAATTTACAGAAAACATGACTTTTTGGTTAACACAAAGAAAAATGGAATGTTGTAATTGATCCATACTCAACTTATCATGAGTCAATATGCTCGGTGTTCTGAGCAATAAATCTAGCGAGAGAGTAAATGTCTTTCAACAATTGAAGGTTTTGGTTGTCTAGCTCATCATCAATTGCTATTAGTACTCGTAGTTGTTGGGAAAATACACAATTTCTTTATTTTCTGGTTTGTTTTTCTCTGTTGCATCACTCTGATGCTTCTCCTCCTTTTTCTCAATTTTTTGTGCCAAGGTTTAGGCCTCCATGGATGGAAAACTTATTTTTTGTGGTCACCATAGATCCCAAAAATACAGCACATTCTGAAAAATTCAGCAACTACCGAAAAGGTGTTTAGCACAAATTCATCTCATAGTTGTTGGCAAAATACACAATTTCTTTATTTTCTGGTTTATTTTCTTTGTTTCATCACGCTTCTCCTCCTTCTTCACCCTATTTTTTGGCTACACGAAGACATCTTGAATGCGGATGGTGTTGAGGGGGAGCATGCCATAAAGAGCATGAGATTTGTTCTGAAATCCCTCACCTTTAAAAGTCAAATCATTCTCGCCCTCCACCGCTCCATTAATGACACACTGCTTCCGAGGGAAAGCTCAAAGCGTCCATGCAAACCATCGATGCATTTACAACGCAATCAAGTGATGTAGTTATTACGCATGAGGAAATCCATGGAAAAATGTTTTTAGACAAAACCCTAAATCAGGAAAATGATGCGATGTCAAAAATATTTGATAATTTAAATCCTAACCTAACAGAGGTATTGTCTTCATTGGTTGCTCTTGAAAATAACTCATCGTTTAGCTAGCTTAATGCATAAGCTCCTGAGTTCATTCTCAGAGTACAATCGCCATGACCCGTTCAAATGAATACACTCGATAAGAGGATTGAATTTGTGGACCTCATGCCGCATGACTTTCTAGTTGACGCAGAGAAAAATGTAATGTTGCAATCGATCCATAATCAGCCTATCATGAGTCAATATGCTCGGTGTTTTGAGCAATGGATCTAGCAATGGGAGAGTAAATGTCTTTCAACAATTAAAGGTTATGGTTGTCTAACTCGTCATCAGTTGCTATCAGTACTCGTATCTGTTCGGAAAATACATGATTTCTTTATTTTTTGGTTTGTTTTTCTTCGTTGCATCACTTTGACACTTCTTCTTCTCCTTTTTCTCACCCTCTTTTTTACATCGCACACTACAGTTTAGGCCTCCATGGATGGAAAACTTGTTTTCTATGGTAACCATAGATCCAAAAAATATGAGCACATTTTGAAAGTGATGTTCGATAACTACCCAAAAGGCATTTAGTATAAATGCATCTCTGACGTTCTTCTGGGTGACGACATTCATATGCCTCTTGGGCTGCCTTTCCACCCCAGCTCAAACATCTTTTTATTCATTTCTCTCTCCACAATATGTGCATGTTAGGGTTTGACGTGGATTTGAGATGTTTAGAAATCAAACACCTAGAGCTCACCATTAAACATACCTTGTATGAGACACTGCTCAGGTAATTCGCTATGTTTCTCGCTCTTCATTCTCTTTTCCTATATTAATTTTTTTTTGCAGGTTCATCGCCCCTTCCGCCATCTGGAAAAGCAAAATATTTTTGGGCATGGAGTCCGAGGGGAAGCTCAAAGTGTCCATGTAAACCATCAATGCGTTTACAATGTAATCAGGTGATGTAATCATTGCCCATGAGGAAATCCTTGGAGAAATTTTTTCAAACAAAACCCTAAATGAGGAAAATGATGCCCTGTCGAAAAAATTGAAAATTTAAATCCTAACCCAGCAGAGGCATTGTCTTTGTCAGTTGATCTTGAAAAGAACTTGTCATTCAACTAGTTTAATGCCCAAGATCCTAAGTCCGTTCCCAAAGTGCAATCGCCATGACTTGTTCAAATGAATACACCCACTTAGAGGATTGTGTTTGTGGACTTCATGTTGCCGTCACTATAACTGTCATCGTTGCCACAATCCTCACCACTCTAACTCAAACATTGTCTTCTCAAATGAAGACACCCGCTTAGAGGACTGTGTTTGTGGACTTTGTGTTGGATGACTATCTGGTTGACGCGGAGAAAAATGTAATGTTGTAATTGATCCATAATCATCCTATCATGAGTCAATATGTTCAGTGTTCTGAGCAATGGATATGGCAACAAGAGAGTAAATGTCTTTCAACAATTGAAGGCTATGGTTGTCTAGCTCGTCATCAATTGCTATAAATACTCGTAGTTATTACAAAAATACATGATTTCTTTATTTTCTAGTTTATTTTTCTTCGTTGCATCACTCCAACGCTTCTTCTCCTCCTTTTTCACACCCTCTTTTTTACATCACACGCTACAATTTAGGCTTATATGGATGGAAAACTTGTTTTCTGTGGTCTCCACATATCCCAGAAATATGAGCACATTCTTAAAAACATGTTCGGCAACTACCCAAAAGGCATTCAGTACAAATTCATCTCTGACATAACATGAGCGGTGCAGAGGGGGTGCACATTGTAAAGAGTATAAGCTTTGTTCTGTAATCCCTCGCCTTTAAAACTCGCATCATTCTCACCCTTCACCCCTCAATCAATGACACACTACTTCCATTGCTTGTCGAAGCCACTTGGGCTACCTTTCCGCCCTAGCTCGAACATTTTTTTCTTCGTTTCTCTCTCCACAATATGTGAATGCCTAGGTTTGAAGTGGATTTGGGATGTTTAGAAATCAGACGCCTAGAGCTCGCCATTAAATAGGCCTTGGATGAGAAAATGCTCAAAGGGATTTTCTATGTTTCTCGCTCTTCATTCTCTTTTCCTATATTAATTTTTTTGTAGGTTCATCGCCCCTTCCGCCATTTGGAAAAGCAAGAGATTTATGAGCATGGGGGTTTGATGGGAAGCTCAAAACGTCCATGTAAACCATCAATGCATTTGTAATGTAATCAAATGATGTAATCATTGCATATGAGGAAATCCATAGAGAAAATTTTTAGACAAAATCCTAAATGAGGAAAACAATGCCCTGGACCAAAAAGATTTAAAAATTTAAATGGACTAACCTAGCAGAGGCATTGTCTTCGTCGACTGCTCTTGAAAAGAACTCTTCGTTTAGCTAGCTTAATGCACAAGCTCTTAATTTCGTTCCCAGAGTGCAATCGCCATGACTCGTTCAAATGAATACACCCGCTTAGAGGATTGTGTTTGTGGACTTCACGCCGCCACCACCGTAATTGTCACCATCGCCACAGTCCTCACCGCTCCAACTTGAACATATTCTTCTTCATTTCTATTTCCATGATATGTGCATGCTTAGATTTATTGTTAAGGGCTTTCGATATACATATTCCCTAGGTTGATAACATTTTAGTTGAAAAGATGTGATATAAATCGTATAACTTCAAAAGTATCGTATTTGTTGTTTGTTTCTCCATGTTTTTAACAACAAAATACAAGTTGAATGGGAAAATAGACCCATGTCAAACAAACCCACCAACCCGGTTAAGCACTCTTCAAAACCCATAGCACAACATGGAGAGTGACGCATCCTAAACGTCGTTTGAGACATGTCATTTTCCTTGCATAATAATAGAAGCGCTTTAACCGCTATGTTTTCAAATCCAAAGGCATTAACCACACTAAAACCGTTAACAATACGTATCAGGGAACTGATAGTACTAACTTTGATAGACAAAAAATATGGGAGGTCAAGTGGTTTTGTAGAAGCTTTATAAACAAAATATTTAACTTGGTTGTACAAATGTTAGACATGGGGATATTTACCAACAAATTTTCTATATCTTACACGATTTCTATGACTGTTGTTCTAAAGATGACTTTGTCATTTCTATAGTTATGATTTCTATATTCTATATTTATCAAAATTAAATGAACTAATTGTCAAATTATTAAATGTTATTTTCTGTGTGTGTGTGTGTGTGTGTGTGTGTGTGTGATGATGATAAGGCGAGTAATTGATTTCCGCAACACGAATGTTACAGTTGGCAAATATCATTATTATAGTCTAACATGTTATAATAGATCTTGTGATTAAACCAATATAAACATGATTATTCTAATATTATAAATTGTACGCATTTTTCATGAGGGACTTGAAATTGTATGGAGCTAGCATTCTTAAGTGGGACCTCAAATTGTATGCCAAGGATTTCCAAACTAATATTGAAAACCTAGAATTTTGACATCAGGATTTTTGTTTGACTTCTTGGGTTATGGGAGAACACAATAATGTATTGGACAAGTTTTCAGCCTCACATAATTTTGTTTAATTCAAAGAAGAAATAAGTAGAAGCATTTTAGGGAATTCAACATTAGAAATAATAACTTAGATGACAAAAGAATTAAGAATTTGTACCTTGGATTATATTTCTAATGAAGCCTCTCACTTGCAAATTGAGGTGCACATAATACGAGTGGAGTCAAAAAGGGATCCAATAGATAAATTCATGGGAGATGGTAATAAAGTTTGAAAGACCATAACAATTCAAATCCCTCCACCATCTATCGAAGACTACTTATGCACATAACCATCAAGAGAATACATTAATGTATTTACATATAATGAGGAGATTAAGTCACAAACACATCAAATCAAAAGAAGTATATTGATAATAAATAAATGTATGTGTCAATAGACCAAGGATAAAAAATTATCAAAATGTATGTTGGAAAAAATGATGTAATCAATACCGACACAACATTTTCTTAAGTGTTTTGTTTATAATTTCGATAAGAGAAATGTTTTTTTGGTTTTTTGGGCTATGCGAGAATACACGTGGCTTTGAGACTCATCTTTAGGATCATAAAATTTTGTTGAATATGATAAAGATAAAAGTGGAAAATTTTCATTTAGCATTAATGTTGGGAGGCAATAAATTCGTTGGTGCAAGGCTTGAGAAATTACTCAGATTATATCTCCATCCCGAGTATAATACAAGACACACACATTGCAAGAAGATTTAAAAGGGATCCAAAAAATGAAGCTATGGGTGAAGGTCAAGCTAGTTGAAATGACATTGTTGCATTAGATCATAATTTTATTTTACTATCTGGACTCAACCAAAATATCCAATATTGTCAGAAACGTATATAAATGTTTTATTAATAACATATTATCCATTAATATAAATCATTGTCCCATTTAATGCAATGTCTATTGAGTATTAGATCATCTTAATTGTATTGTTGAGTATTAAATATGTCTTAAATATTTTTGGCAACCTAGAAAGTGCTCCATTTTAATGGTTTTGAAAAAACTTTGTAACTTTTCGGGATGACTGCAATTATATTATAAGTGTTGAACTAATACAGAAAATAAAATAGGTAAATGCAACCAGACAAAGAACAAAATTCAATGTAAGGTTCACAACAACTTAGATATTTTTAAATATTATTGAAAAAAATTAGACACACAATTGTGAATGTAAATTATTATTAATCAAATCTTAAGCATTGTTCAAATTTTCAAAAGAAAAACTTGAGTACACATATTCACTACCTCGAAATTTTCTTCCACATTATCTTTCCATTTATTAATGAGAACCCCATTAGGACACTAGAAATAAAAGGAATCATTGTACACATTTTGGACATCACATAATTTTGTTGAATCCAACGAATTAGTGGGAAAGTTTTAGGGACTTCAACATTAGACAATGACAAATCAGATGACACAATATTTGAGAATTTGTGCATTGCATTATATTTCTAATGAAGCCTCTCACACATAGAATGAGGTGCGCACAATATGAGTGGAGTCAAATGGGATCCAATAGATGAAGTCATGGGGTATGGGAAACCCAATCGAAATCCCCCAACAAATCAAATCCCTCCATCATCTATCAAATACCACATATACACATAACCCTCAAGAGAATACATTGATGTCTAAACATATAAAGAGGGTATTAAGTAAAAATAGATCAAATCAAATGAAATATATTGATAATGAATAAATGTATGTGCCAACAAACTAAGGATATAATAGTAATCAAATTTTACATTGAAAACAAAATTGACATAATCAGTATTGACACAATATCATCTTAGTTGTTCACTCTAGAATTTTGATAAGAGGAAAGCTTTTTTAGCTTCTTGGGCTATGTAAGAACACAATAAGCTCTAAGACTCATCATCGGGATCACACATTTTTTTGAATCTAACAAAGAAAGAAATGACAACTTTTCAAGGCATTCGACATTAGGAGCTAATTAATAAATGATAATATAAATGAATTGATATTTAACTGTTATATTTTTTGAATGCCAAACCATTTACCCAATAAAAAATTATAATTATTTTATGTTTTAAATATATTTTTTATTATATTTTACTGAAAAATTAAAAAAAATATGATTTTAAGCAATATTGCTTGCTATTGATATTAACTAAAAAATAAAGATTTTTTTTTAATTTAATTTAATTTCTATTTTATTTTATAGTTTCTTATTAATATTTTTTAAAATTTATTAAAATTTTGGAAAATTTATAAAAATTTGATACTTAGAAATATAATTAATACTTATTAATGTGTGTGTGTGTGTGTGTGTGTGTGTGTGTGTGTGTGTGTGTGTGTGTGTGTGTGTGTGTGTGTGTGTGTGTGTGTGTGTGTGTGTGTGTGTGTGTGTGTGTGTGTGTGTGTGTGTGTGTGTGTGTGTGTGTGTGAAATCAATTTAACATTGAAAAGATACTTAAATTGTAATTGAATGAATTTTAAATTGATAATAATTGTAATACAAAAATAATTTACTAAAATACTACAGTTATTAAAAATTGAGAAGTGATTAAAGAATAAGAAACCTAAAATAATTATAAATTTTAATCACCATTCCACACTTAATGAAAATTCATTGGAGTTAAAAACCCCATATCACTTAAAAGGGAAAAACAAACTCATAAAAAAAAACTAAAAAAAAGAATATGGTGAAGGAAAAATTATAATGCCAAAAGCTCGCACTTGAATCATATGGTTAAGATATGGATTAATAAAATTCTCTTAATGAACGACATTTAAAGTATTTCTAAATCATAAATATTTTATTACTAGCAATCACATGTGTACAATGCAATGTTAACACCGAATGGTATATGTTATTTGATTTAGAGGTATAGTTATTACTTTTGTAGTTGATGTTAATAAGGGGTGTGATTGATTTTGTAAGTGTAGAAATATAGATGAAGCACTTCATTTAAAGGTTCTATCTACATTTAAAACTTGTTACAAATTCGTATATATACATTTCTAAATCTTATATCATGAGTGGTAGCGTTTTATGGGCATTTTTTTGCAAATCGTATATCATAACAAAAGTGCAAGTAATATTCATTTATTTTCTTAATAGTAATTTCAATCCACATAGTAGTAGGAGACAATGGTATGTTAATGTCAAAGGAAATACAATAATTTTCTTCTAAAGCGTGGAGAAAGAGCGAAACATAGATATGGAATAACTAACATAGTGTTGATAGTTCAAAGTATAGAAGGAATGGATGAGGGTGTAAAGTTTGAAGGGACGGATGCGGTAGAAATATTTTCGTAAAGAAGGTTACGGAGGAGATGCACTGCCATCCACTTTCTTTGAACTAAGGATGACACATTTCAATCTATTGATTCCGCAGTATGTCTCTTTTTTTAGGGAAAGTGTGAAGTAGTATTCGTTGCCGATGACATTGCTTGTAATTTCACTATTCGCATCTTTGTCTATAGACAATAGGTGGAGGTTGTTAGCTGCAACACCCATGATTGACTCAGTTATCTCATCAAAAGCAATAATTGATTAAAGTTCCCCTGTTGGGTCCTTTAGATCGATATTGAGTGCATATCTATACTCATAGTTATGAACTTGTATGTTGCAACTCAAACAAAACCATGAACCATTTCCATGCTCTCGCACTTTTTCCCTGCATTGTTTGTCACCTTTTTGAAGAGGACATGCTTTGTTAAAAAAATTGTCCATACTGATATTTGTGATTTCTTTGAACTGAGGATGTCATATTTCAATTTGTTGATTTTGTGGTATGTCTCTTTTTTAGGGAAAGTGTGAAGCAGTATTCATTGCCGATGACATTGCTTGTAATTTCACTATTCGCATCTTCATATATAGACAATAGGTGGAGGTCTGTCGACACTAAAATTTTCCTCCATAATTTCTATTTCTAGTTGTCTGATAGAAGATAACGGCGCCGTCAGTACGGTGCCACCAATAATGTGGAGTACGGTAACAGTCAAAGTACAATAGGAATGTTGTTGTCGGTAATGTTAAAATGTCATACAGGGAAAGTGTAATAAGGACAAGGAGTGAAGTCATTATTTTGAAGTATTCCCATATTGTAAAAAGTCTAAAAAATGTGGAACCCATTGCTTGTAAGGATCGATCACTGATGGAATATGTCGTTAGAGTGGATTTCTTATCCTATCTTAGAGGTAAGATGGATAAGCCTATATTTAGACATAGAAGGAAGTAGGTGGTAGGAAGTGTCAGTTTAAAGGTTGTTGAAGAAGCCATTAAGAGGTGTAATTGTAAAGTTTCCTCCCATAGTGGTGCAAGTGAAGTCAATAACACTTGAAGTACCCATGGGTGAGATTGTAACATCCATGCTTTGATATTTCAGATTTGTCATCACTTATCATTCGATGGTATTCTTGTGTTATGTTGTTGTTTTGTTTCCAGATTACATCCACCAAACTAAAGGTTGTGCATTAGTAAATAATCATAGCACAAAGAGTTCCCGGTGAAGAATTATCATAGTGCCGGATTGGTGATGACAGGTCGCTAGTTGCAACACCCATGATTGACTGAAATGTCTTATCAAAAGTAGTAACTAATTGAAGTTCCCTTATTGGGTCCTTTAGATCGATCATGAATGTATATCTATACTCATAGGTCTAAACTTGTACGTTGCAACTTGAACAAAACCATGAACCATTTCCATGCTCTCGTACTTTTTTCCTACATTGTTTTTCACCTTTTTGAAGAGTACATGTCGTGTAAAACAATCTTTCCATGTTGATATTTTTGATTTCTTCAGTAACCATGACCCATTCATTTCCCTCAGTATTCCCCATTTGTACGACCTACGAAATCATTATTATAGAGGTCAAGCTTTTTAGAGGGCCCGGAATTTTTCTTGTGATAGAGGGCATCATATGGGAGTAGTCATCAGTATCAACCCAACCATGAAGTGCAATAGTTTCTGAAATTGGGGGGTTGACGTAACATTTGGTGCTTGAAACGGTGTCAACTGAGGTCCCATCGAAACTAGAGACGCAAACAACTTTCAAGGCAAGGACCGAAAGATGTTGTATACAAAGAATGTCTTCAAGTTCTTTGCTTATCTCATCTAAGTGTTGTCCCCACAAAGTGACAATGAAACTGAATCCTAGCATGTCCTTTAATTGTACAGTTCTTCTTTTTGTTTCAGACTGGTCATGCCTATGAATAGTTGAGAATGATGACATCGCAAAAAGAATCCCAATCAAATCAACAAAAGAACCGATAGTGTTTACAGGTATGTCATTGATTTTGGTGAAGAGAAAGTGATGAGAAGGTATTGTATCCTCATTTTCTATGAGAGGAGTTATGGTTGAGGACAGTTGCAAGAAAATCTCCAAAGTATTGTTCAAATGGTTGTAACATAGCTTTGCATCAGCAATCCTCCCAATCTTGCCATTCGAAATTGTATGTATGTAAGATATGTGTTAGCTCAACTCAACTTGGTTCTTATCCTTAAATTTGAAACAAATATAATCTCAAATCTATAAAGTATAGTAAAGAAATTGTGTGACACAAAGAAGTCCTTTTGCCCACTACATCTTCAAATCAACATATCCTAGACAACCAACATTGGTAGGAATGCCTATTTAGATGGAATTTAAAGCCTGAAAATTCAAAGAAACAAAAGGAATAATGAAGAATAGACAAAATTATAAGAAATAGTTTGGCTTGTACAATTTTTCTCTCGATACAATTGAGTGAAAGTGTTCAAACCTTGAATATTTATAATTAAAAAAAAATATAGAAAAGTACTGAGGGGTGGATAAAAATGAATATAAATGAGTATTTTATTTTATGAGTTAACATGCTGATGGTTTAACCTAAATAGGGCTTACTACTTCAATTATGACAAAACAATCCAAGCTCAACCAGAGTGATGAATTCCTTTGGAGGGCCTAATCTCTTTAAAATTGTGATCCAAAATATCATTCACACTCAATAGAATACTATTCCAAGTTCTTCATCCTTGGGAACACAGTGAACTCTAAAGATTTAGATAACATTTTTTACATCTAACGAAAAGGAAACATGGCCTAAACACAAGGAAAGGGCAAGTGAGCAGAAAATATGGCACTATTCTTTCCCCAGATTATTGTAAATAAGTAGATGAGCCCAGTGGTGAGCTTGAGTTTTAAAATAAAAATTCATCAGGGGTCACTATGTAGAAGGTTCTCATAACAATGATTTTTGTCAACAAGAAACATACTAATCAAGACAATGCATTTACAGGATAATTCAACACCCAATCTTTTACAAGGAATAAACGCTTTGCATATACATAGCTACAAGGAGATTTTGTTACTTGAGATCAATTACTCACAAGAGGAAAGTTATGTAAACATATTTAAGACTTACTAATACAACAATGCCGTGTTAGAAATAATAGTTTAGACAAATGGTAGTCTAGAGATCTAGAACTCAACTTGTACCAAAGAAGAGATTCCCCTGTGCACAGTTTCATGTTATATGTGATACATTGAGCCAATGTATCTACAATCCATGAAGCTCAATATATAATGAGGGAAATGTCTCGTAAGGAAGGGTATATGATCATCAACAAGGTTAGTACCCAAATAAACCTTGAAAGAGACGATAAAAAAATATTTCTTCAAGGGGTATTGGTAGGTAATGGGAAGTGAAGGTGAGCTTGTTATTAATAAATTGTTAGATATTTTCTAAGAATCTGGAAAATGGAGGAATCCTCTTAGATGCAACAGAGAACAAATTAGGCCTTGGGTGCTTATGAAACCCACCCTTACAAATTAGCACACTACCATCATAATTGTATCTAGTTGTTTTTGAAAGATCAGCCTTGATTTTGAAGAAAACATTGAAAAAGATCATGACACTTGCTGAGAATAGTTCTTCATATTTGCTAATGAAGTATTAGGAAATAGAAGGATTATTCAAACACCAAGACCAATAAGTTGGTTATTGCATACGAAATAAAAAGAGAAACTCAGACAATTACATAGAACTATAAAAGAAGGTGACTTATGCTCCGTTTATTGTATAGACAAATGTTGCCCATCAAAATATTGATAAGTAACTGGTGCTATTATCACTGGTATAGGTTTCACACAAGCTTTCTTTTACCATTAGGTTGGGAAACAAAAGTTCTTAATTTTTTTATGATTGTATTTTAAAACTACCGAATATGGCTAGTGAAAAGGAGGCATTTCATCAAACACATCGGGTGCCCTGTTCTAAATCTCCCATTCTAGCAAAAGTTGGGAGGATGTTGGAAAAGATTGTGGAGTCCGCATCTACCCTTGCCGATTGTATTTTTCATAAAGATGTGAAGGCCTTTCAAACACAACCATTTTTTTCATCTCATGTGATAAATGAAGTTCATGAGGTAACATTTATTTCAGGAATTTAGGCAAACAATTCGCATGGCACCACTTTGTGTGATGGAGGACATGAGAACTGGTAGACAATGGACACCTCCGACGAATAATCTTCCAATGATCCACTACCATGGCTTTGATTGAAAATATGTCTGAAATGTTTGAATTTTATGTGGCTTTGATTGAAAATTTGTCTGAGCATCATGAAAATCTCTAAGTGAAATAACAATCTCCAAGGCACCAACCAGCAATTTCACCTTACTCTCTTCGCAATGAGACAGCTTGGTCACCACCTCTTCCATAACATGGTCAATCAAATAATCCTTCCTTTCCTGCATTCCCTGATGCCTCAAATGAACACACTCAGGTCCAAGGTTCGAGTCCCCAGACTCACGAACGCTTTTGTTTCCCCTTTTGAACTTCATCTTTACATCTCCCGCACTATTATTATTTGCTTCCAGGCTTCTTGGAGTACCGATCTCGCTAAATTGATCGCTAGAAAATGCTTCAAAATAAATTTCACTCACCCCGTTGCTATTTATAACAGAATTTTATGTATTTTCTGGCTCGAAGGGAGAATAATACTGCCGGAAAAATTCTTCCTCGGATTTGTCGTCCAAAATCTAGCAACTGTAGTCTTCAAATGCCTGGCTCAACAGATCGTCGCTCGGACTTTCAAAAGCCACTAGCAATGAATGAGCAACAGGCGACTGCCATCTTATGTTGTCTGATATGCCCTTATTATCACAAATTTTTGATGGGGATCGAAACAAGTACCTCGTAAATTTGAATTTCCCTTCAAGAGTGGTACTAATACTGGCTCTGGAAGGCTTGGAGGATTCACGGCTATTGACAGAATTGTGAGCACGGCCTTTAACAGGATGCATTGGATTTTAATGAAGAAGAAAGCAATGTTGGAGTAACGCAAATAACAGCTTGCCTCGAGAGCCTTTCCATCTTGGCGCGAGGGACATCCATTTATATATCTGGTGGCATCTTACAAACAAACGTAAAAAAAAACTGTTTAAAATGTGAAAACGTTCAGACGGCCATCAAACCGTCAACTTTAATACAGTCACAGAAACGTCTGGAGGTCCTTTACCATAGGGGGAATGCCTTCGGCGTAATAATATATATGATATAGATATTTAAGATTCTATTAATGTTAAAGGTTGTTTGTTTTTATTGATAAAATTATTTTGTTATAGTGTAAAGATTTTTGATATTTTCATAAGAGAGTAAATAGTTAAGATTAAAATATCATTAATTAGTTTAGTTGTAATTATTTAGCTAAAAAAGGTTATTAATTTAAATATATACTTACTTAATTTGTAATTGACTATATATTTCTTTTGAAATATGGGTATAGATGTCAACATTGTATATAATTTAATGGATCCATCTATAATATTTCAAAATTCAACAATTTTTTAGTAAAATAAAAGGTATTTAGAATATTGTAAATCATTTAAATTTTACTATAAAATATTCAAATATAAAATACTTTGTACAAAAATATGGAAAAATTCTCCACATAAATTAGAAATAATATAAAGAAAAATTTATATTTTATTCATGGTATAGGACGAAAAGATTTGTATTTCATTTATGAAATTTTACAATAAAATAACAACTTTCTTTAGAGGTAGATCTCATTTATTGCCTTTAATAAGGGTAGGCAATGAGCTTTTAACCCACTATTTACATAAATAAAAAATAAAAATAAAAATAAAATAAAATAAATTTTTACTATGCCTTAGGGGAGGGGAGTCAGTCATGGTGCACCCAAACTTCGGGACACTATACCGAACATGAAATTTAACCGGGTAATCACCAAAATCTGTCAACAGAAGCGTGCGAGAATTCTCTACAGCCTCATCTCCTTTGCCAACAAACTTGACACGTAACCCGCCGTACATACCAGCTGGAGTGGGAGGTGTCACAATAAACGCGTTTTCGGAGTGCGGACCAATACATGTTAACGCTGAGCCCCACCTATTACTATTTTCGCTGCCACCCGTTGGTTTAAATGCCGCTATTTACGAGGACGTCCAAATCGGCGAGAAAGGATATGGTATTGATACAAATCCGAAGGACCATGTCATGGCAGCAGAGCAGTAGATATTTGTGTGGCATTCATGGCTGTTTAATGGTGTTCAATGCGCCAACCACTCCGAAGTTAGTGTGTCCATACGGTTCTAAAATCCGTCACCACCATCCACCGCTGGTTCCAGTTTCCCGCTCAACCCTCCGCCGAATGCTGCGACTGCGACTTCGTGACTTGGATACAGTTTTCACCTGGTATATTTGTTATCAGTTTATTGCCTGGCTATTCGTGTTAACAGCAGATGCATCTTGTGGAAGGTACTTATGATTTCTTTCTTCAGCAATAATATTGATTTCTTCCTACGTTCTGTACACTGTTCTGTTCTAAGTCGTTTAGTTCTTTAAAAACTGATTTGTATTATTTGGTGCTTGTACATATTACGAACTGATAGTATTATGTGAACATGTCTTGCAGTGGTGGGGAGGAGCTTGTTCAATCGACCCAGTATGGAAGTGCAGATGCGGAGCGTGATTTCAACTGTGTTTATCAACACATCAAACAAGTTTGGAAATTGTTTGATTCTCTTTGAATATCTACAGTCCTTAGGGTTCTAATAGGTGAGGTTTTTACCCTCACTGAGGCAGTGATAGAAACTATTGCATATTTCTCTTTTCTACTGGTAGATTGTGTTATATGTCTTCCAAGTTATGTGATTCCTTTTTTCATATTTTTTAACTCCTACTGTTTCTGAAAATTACATTACTCTGAACATTAAAAAAAACTAGGTATTCCCAAAAATCTGTCAAAAGAAGCTCGTGAGAATTGTATCATTTTACTTGTTGAATTAATATAAGATCTCAGTCATAAAGGGAAAATACCAACAATCTGTAAACACTGTCCTTTACAATATTTGATCTATTTTGCATTATACCGCGCATGCATTGTGAATAAGATTCGGTATTTTGTATGATTGTTGCTTCTCTAAGAATTGGTTTATTTGGTTTGCTACTTGGCCAGATTTAAATAGTCCTTTACTCCATTAATCTTCGGCGAGCTATGTAACCTATGTACCCTTTTGGAGGAACCAAGATATTTGTATATTGAACCTCTTTTTAGTTATAGCAGGGTTACTATTTTCACCTGAAGGTACCTATCGTTCTGCTGCAAATACCATTTCTATTCTATCAAAGGAAATTCTTTTACCCAAACGCCTTCATTCTTCGTGTGCTGATATTTGAGCTAATTTGATGATTATGTGTACAACCCTGTGTGTCATAATCCATATGATGCCTTACGAACTATCTACATTTTAAGATGGGCATTTGAGAATGTATGGACACTAATTTATATTTAAAGATAGGTTGAACTCTGTTCTGTAAATCTCTTTTAAGGATCGCCATGAATATCACTCATGGAGATACGTTGGTACCTTGAGATACGTTTAGATTTCTTGGCCCATCCTGGATATCAAACTGAAATTGATCCATCAAATGCTCCTTCCCAGGCAAATCAATCTCCGAGTGATCATCTACAAAATGGTTGTCTTCAGAGGGCACTTCAGTCAGATTCATAATTAACTCGCTATCTGCACAGGACACAAGTTTATCAGCCTCAAATTTGGCCTCCAAACAAACTAATTCCAACTCATTCGCTTCCTCATTGGCATCAAAATCATGTTCAACATACTGCTGTAATAATGTTTAGTTTAATTTTTTGGGCTTTTGCTTGCAGTCAGAATGTAATCAATTGCGTTGACTACCTACTTTATCAAATTCTTCATCTTCGAATGGCAACTTAAACCACCAACAATCTCCAAAGGTCCACTCATATCTCTATACAGAGGACTATCAATTCTGGTTGAAAGACAAGGGGTAGAAGAAGGGCAGCATCATTTCTGACTAGACTCTTCAGTGGGTACATTCAATGCCAACTGTGTCTTCTTTTGATATTTCCTTGTACATGGATGTTTCCATTCTTGTATCTATGTAATGTTAAGGACGTACTGAGATCCAAAGTAACGTCAACCCGGCCATATGAGTATTTATATATATTTCTGTTTAAACATCACAGAGAATAAGGTTAGTGTCCATTGTATGGGAGGGGAGCCAGTCATGGTGCACCCAAACTTTGGGACACTATACTGAACGTTAAAAAAAACCAGGTAATCACAAAAATCTGTCAAAAGAAGCGCGTGAGAACTCTCTACAGCCCCATCTCCTTTGCCAACAAAATTAACCTAGTCCTTGAATCTCAGTACGTCCTTAACCTTACTGTTTTGGCCTCATAATTTTGTTCTCGGTCGTTTATACTGACCACCTCTGCGTTGGGAGCTAGTGATACTTAGCAGTGTATTTCCTGGCTATTCGTTATAGCAGCACATGAAGAGAGTAGAAGGTACTTCTAATTTCTTTCTTCAGCAATAATATTGATTGCTTCCTTCCTTCTGTACACTGTTATGTTCTTATTCGTTTTGTTCTTTTATGGTAACGAAAACTTAGTTGTTTAAACGTGAAGTTTGGAAAATTGTTCATATTTGAAGCTAATCAAGGGTTTAGGCTCCTTGAGCAATAAATGATAGTTGATGAAAGCCTTAGTATGTTACAAGAAAGTCCAAGAGGCTGATTTGTCAATACCAATGGTAACCCCTATTATTAGTAACTGATTTGTATAATTTGGTGATTTTACAAATTAAAAACTGATAGTATAATTTGTACATGTCTCGCAGTGGTGTTGTAATGCTTGTTGGAGTGACTGAGAATGGAAGTGCAGATGCTTGTTGTTATCAACACATTTTTTAGTTTGGAAATTGTTTGATTCTCTTTGAATATCTACAGTCCATACAGTTCTAATAGGTGAGGTTTTTACCCTCATTGAGGCAGTGATAGAAACTATTGCATATTTCTCTTTTCTACTGGTAGATTGTGATATTGGATTCTGGCTGTTACATTAATGTCATTTACTATTTTCTGTTACTCAGTGTAATTTTTAGAAACAATAGGAGTTTAAATCTTTGAAAAAGGGTATCACATAACTTGGAAGACATATATTCATTCAGTAAACATTTCCATTGTCCATTACAAAAACATGGCCATACAATATACTTGGGCCATATAACTACTATTACTATATTGTAGTTTTTAAATCGAAAGGCCAATTCCACACATCAAAAATTCAGCCCTCAAAATTAAATATTTACTTTCGATAATATCATTTCCAAAATCCGAGGAAAGGCGGTGTTGAATCTGCAGTCGAGGTTGAAGCTGGGGTGTTACTTTGCAATTGCCTCCCTATGTTGACATCCCTCACAGGCGTAGTTGGGAATGGATCAGAACTTGGAGAAGCATTCACTCCAACTGCAATATTATGTGTTGAAACTGATAAAGGGCAATGTATGCCCATTAATTCTCTTAACATTGGGTGTTGATCAGGAAAAGGATTAATTGGACTACTCAATCTCCTTTTCCTTTCTAACTCTCTTCTTGCCTTCTCGAACTCCTTCTCCTTTATCTCTTGATCCCTTTGAATCCTTTCCTGTTCCTTTCTCTATTCCCTTTCTTTCCTTTCAATCAACTTTTGGTGCTCCTTTGTTTTCCTTCTATATTCTTTTTCAATCTTTTCCTGCTCCTTCCTTTCCCTTTCAACAATTCGTTCAGCCTTCTTCTCCTGGATTTGTTCCTTTTTTCTTTGCTTCAATTCATCTATTTCTTTTTTTCTTTTCTCTTTCTCAACCAGAAGCTCCATGTACTGATATGCGGTGATTAGTAGAGATTCCCTACTCAATCTTATACCTGAAGCACTATTTGACCTTGATGATTCTCTAACCTTTTCCACAGGGAGTTTCAAGAATCTACCAAGAGTTTTTTGTCCTTGGTTTGCCTCACAAGTTTGGTTTGAATTTGCTCCTAATACCCCTGCTGCCTCTAACTGTGAATCTGCATCATTGTCTTCAGCTTGACTGCCAACATAGTAGTGCACCAAATCTGAGTCATGAAGTAGTGTTGGATGAGAGGGTAAAGAGAGGCTGACCTCTTCATTATTGAAGTTCAAGTTTACACCAAGATTAAGAGCTGCTTCTTTCATCCAATCAGGAGGGCTATCTTCTGTGGGCAGAGATAGTGATTCATTGATTTGATTAATTCTGTTTGGAGTTTCCAATTGTTGAGCAACACATTCATTTATATTTATCTCCTTCTGCTGAGGTTCTGATTCTTTCTCCAATTGTGTGTTAGGCACCATCTGAACATCTTCACTTTGTTGTAAATCAACCCTAGATAGATGAAGCATATTTTCTGCTGCACCAGCATCATCTTGAGAAGATGTGTCAAATGTTCTGCTTGGTCCCATGTCTTCATCCAAGGCATTGGGATTAAGAGGCCATATACCTGTTCTTTTGAATCCTGCTTTAATGTTGCTAGGTGTAAGAGCCCTTTTGAATGCTTTGCTCCCTAACTCGGCTAATTCAGCCCTTTTCACATCTATCCCATGGTTTGCAACTATCCATTTGCGCCTCTCCTCCTTGAAGTATGTTTTGAATGGAGCAAAGACACTCACATCCAATGGCTGTAATTTATGAGAGGTGTGTGTAGGCAATGTTAACAAATCAATCCCCAAACTCCTGGCTTCTTGAATTGTCCCCAAAGCAACATGTGAACCATGGCCATCAAAAATTAGTAAATGCCTATTGGTAGGAGAAACTCCGCCAGGTACAGATGATGCAAAGTGATGTAACCAGTTCATGAATAAATCTTTTGTCATCCATGCATGTGATTGTGTTGCCATGCAAGCTCCAGGCTCACAACCTGCAATATAATTTTCTAAATGGCTCTTCCCCTTAAAAAGATAGAATCCTGGAATGCTTTGTCCAGCAGCATTTACACAACACAATATGGTAATCCATTCTCTGCTTTTTGGGATGATATATGGCACACTCCTACTACCCCTTTTAGCAAGCACTCTCATACCGCAGTTCCTTCTAGCTTGTAATCCAGTTTCATCACAATTCCATATTCGGTTTGGTCCATATGGGTTGGCCTCATAAGCTTTAGACAAATTAATGTAGAAGGAACTGACAATTGATGGCCTCAAACACACTGCTCGATCCTTATCAAGCCCTTCAGTTGTCCTTAATGTTAGATCTGGGTGTCTTTTTTTAAAACCTGCCCACCATGACTTACCCGGAAAACCATCCGTGAATGGGTTAGACCTTGTTTCGCAGATTTGTGCCACACATGTCTTAAGTTGTATAATTTCTAACCCGTGTCCCATGTCATCCATTTCATGACACCAACTCACTATCTCCATCTCTTCTTCATCTGTTAGAATTGTTGGTGGACCCTTTCTTTTAGTGGTGGTAATGCCCATCAGCCAAGAAGTAAGGGTGGTCGCTGGTATACCCCATTTTTTTGCAGCAGCACGTGTAGAGTATCCATAATCTTCAACATCTTTCATGGCATTATTCATATCAGACTTGTTCCAATCAGATCTTGGCTTTGACACTTTTAGTGTTGAAGGGCTCACGCTTATTGCTTGGACATTTACTTCTTCATGTGGTGTGTCATTGGCATCTTGAGGCGGGGTATTGATAGCCTCTTCTTCATGTTCTTCACTTGGCGGAAATCTTGCTCCCCTAATTTTGGCACATGCAGGTCTTACTCTTTTGGGACGCTGCCTTCTCCTCATGATGTCAATAATAACCTGCTAAGATAGATAAATTTACCAAACCGATGTAACTTACAACAATGAGATTTTTAGAATATTGAATCAACTAACGTAAAAGAAGTGTAGCCATTTGATATGAGTGCCTATGTTCTGAGCAATGGAAACTTCAAAGATCAAAGGTGAAAATGTGTCTAGTACAGAGGATGGCAATGTTATAGAAAGAAATACAAATTTGAAATTATGACCAAATGTACATCAACATGAAAAGGCAGCATGCAATATAGTTGTAAGCTTCCTTTTAGTGTAGATGAATATTCACAAGTAATTCCGAGCTAAATTAATGAAAGCTGTAGATGTATGTGTACATGTAGATTTATATTTACAAGTAATTCCAGGATAAATTGAAGAAATATGTATATGTATACTTACAAGTAATTACATGTTAGATGTATGGTTTATGCTGCCTTTTCATGTAGTTGTATATTTTATGCTTCATTTTCATGTAACTGTATATTTAATGCTACTTTTTCCTGTCGTTGTATATTCTGTAGATGTATTTTTACAAGTAGATGTATATTTCGTATATATCTATTTGTAAATATAGAGCCATTCCTTAATTTAGCCTGGAATTTCTTGTAAATATACGTGTACAGAGCATACAGTTACTTGTAAATATGAAATACAGATTTCATTAATATAGTCTGGAATTACTTGTTAATATACATCTACATGAAAAGGCAGCATAAAATATGAACCAGCAAGGGGAACATACAGTTACTTGTAAATATGAAATACAGATTTCATTAATATAGTCTGGAATTACTTGTTAATATACATCTACATGAAAAGGCAGCATAAAATATGAACCAGCAAGGGGAACATACATCTACTTGGAAATGTGAAATACAGATTTCATTAATATAGTCTGGAATTACTTGTTAATATACATCTTACATGAAAAGGCTGCATAAAGTATGCACCAGCAAGTATGCACGGTGGGTTACATGTCAGATTTGTTTGCAAAGTAGATTGGGCTGTAGAGAATTCTCAAGCGCTTCTTTTGACAGATTTTTGGGATTACCAGGTTTTTTACAGGCTCCCCTCCCATATATAGATTGACAAAAAAAAAATTAAAATTAATTGAATGTGCATCAATATAACAACAGAGGTAAGAACTTACTATGTAGCACTATGATGTGGAATACCAGTTGATTACTGCAGCTTGGAACTGTAATTGTCATGCACTAGCAAAATAACTCTAACTGAATAAAATTTTAGAGCAGTTGAGGAACTGGATTTATAGGAGATATGAAAAGTGTTGTAGTTGAGTGATCCTTGTGCTTTTTTTTTATTGGGTAAAATTGGTTGATCCTTGTGATTGTTTTTGATTGGGTGAAACTGATAGGGGTGGATCAAGATTTATGATATTTTATTTCAATACTCATATTTGAAGTTCAATTTGATTTGATTTCTCATTTCAATTCAGTCTTTGTTTCTTGAGCCTCACATTTGTTAAAAATATGCAGGTATGTCATTTATGGGAGTAGCTGGTACAGAAAAGGGTGAGAAAGTTAATGCTTAAAAGACAACTTGTATTTGAAAATGGTGCACTTTGGACTTATTCTTGTGAGAACCTGGCCCAAAGTGTGTGTATGACAAGACTTTTTATACTGTAAAATGGGAACTTAAATTATATGAAAATTGACATCAAATTGATATGATGATGTGCTATCAATTTTGTATAGGGATGAAATACAATTATATATCCTTGTATTAAATACATATTGACTTTAAATTTGGCAAACATGGGAGTACAATATATGTTATTTTATGTTTAAAAATGATATTGACTATTCTATTGTTGATAGATTCATGGCTGTACATGAAAAGTGACAGACACATCAGTTTTGAAGAGTGTTTGTACAATTATAGGATAGTATTCATTCAATTATTAATATTTTATTGTGCAAAAATTGGAGTCAAATATGTCAACTACCCTCGCCACTACTGGGTAATGCACCATGACTGGCTCCCCTCCCCTACTTAATGTAAGAGAGCATCTAATCGAATGGATTTCACATTTAATGAATGACTTTTAATTTTGCTTCCAAAAGTAAAGCAATGAGTATATTATGTTAAAAAAGTTTTAAAGTAGTATGGCTGCTTTGATAGGTGGTACCACTTAATTGGGCACCCTTCGATAAAGTTTGTGGTGGGGTTTTAAATTCTAAATTTGACCATATCAAAGGGAAATTTGATATGGTCATTGTGAAAATCATTTAAATATCTCATTTTGATGGGGTATATTTTACTGCCTTGAATATTAGAATATTAATATTCAAATCCAAGATTCTAAATGCACGGTTTGAAGATTCTGTAGATTGTATGTTACGGCTAAAATGTGGAAAAACTGTCCACGTGCCATCAAATTCCAAGCCTCTGGACGTAAAATTTCTTTCATATACTTAAAATGCTATTATTTATTCACACGGAATCGATTTAGTCCATAGCTCAGCAGGTTAAGAAGTGCAGACAAATTTGCAGATGGAGGGAGAAGAGCCTGGAAACTTCAATGGAGTTCTAAAAATAGAAAATGGATTTCAGAGAAAAAATCATGGAATGTTGGAGACGCAGGTTACAGGGTTTAGCAAGGCCCAAATGTCAAGCCTTACAGCGCTCTGTAATGCTTTTTTCCCCTCTTTGCCCTTGCAAGCTAGTGGCCTTTTACTAGATGGATCCAATTTCAGTAAAGATGCTGAGGAATTCTACAGGGCTTCTTTGCCGGATGGATGGGGGACTTCTGAGGTAAGATTGTTTCCAGTTTAAAAGATTTCAATCTCTGACTAAAACAGAGCTATCTATGTAAAGAACTCTAATCTCTTTCGAAAACAGAATTATCTATATAAAGAACTCTGTTTTCATGGAGATCTATGTGAGTGATCTGTATCAGATTAGAATTCCATATCTATATATAACTCTGTTCTCAATATTTATTATTTATATAGATAACTCTGTCTTCAATAATTATAAACAGTCATAGATTGGAGTTACCTATGAACATTGAAAACAGAGTTTTCTATATAAATAATAAATATTGAGAACAGAGTTATATATAGATATGGAACTCTAATCTACTTTCCTGATACAGATCACTCACCCTGACGAGGAAACCTCTGATTGATCAGAAATCCTTGTCAGAAGCTGTTTTCCTTGTTCAGTATTGATGTATTTTAGGTCCTGGGAACTTATTTATTTTCAATGAGATCACTCAGAAATATTAATTTTTCTGCAGTTATTTGTCCCATTTCAGAACTTTTCAATATTGATGTATTTTAGGCTCTGAAAGGGAACGCTTACACTTAATTATTTTGTGACAGGTTGCAGAAACCATGAAGAATGTGCTCAAACCAGAAGCTCTTAAGATCCTGAAGACGATCCTGTGGCTACTTTCTACATCTTTAGGAACGTTTTTGCTGGCAGGAAGACAATCTTTGGCTACAAATTTTCCGTTTGTTCAGAAATTTGGGGATTTGCCTGGTGAGAAACGAGAAAAGGTGCTTCTTGACTGGTCTGTTAGTTCGCTCTCCTTGTTCAGGACTATTTTCAAAGCTTTCAAGGGTAGCCTGACGTGGAACCATTTCAGCAGAGTAAGTTGAAAAGTCCAATGAAAATAGAATTACAAAATGGTAGAGTATTTTTAGTTACAGTAAACCTGTTCTGACTATCAAATGGGGGATAAATTTCACAACAGGTTTTTTTTTTTCAAGATTTTCAGTTACAGTAGACCTGTTGGATTGCTAAATGAATCGTAGTTTTCACACAATTTTTTTTTTAAATCTGGAAATGGATTAGTTTTGATCCAGAACAAAAAAAATTTATATTTGGAAACTGCATATTATGGATCCAGAATAATTTATTCCACATATAAAGCATAAAATAGCAAATGTTTAGATAAACAGGCTGCAAATGCAGGAGAAGCAAAATATATATATAGTTTCTGGCCAATTCCAATGCTCCATTTTCATCCAAAACCGTGAATTTGATGGAAATTTGACTGAAAATTCAGTGGATGAACAACGAAAATCATCCCAAACTGTGAATTTGATGGAGAATTGACAGAAAAATCAGTGGATGGACAAAGAACATTATTTTACAGGTAGATTTCCAAAACCATACAAGTAAAAATAATCCAGTATTTTGAGAAAATGTAAAGATAGCTAAGGTTAAACATTTTCTTCCTGTCCTAACTGGCCTCTTCTTAACCTTCTGGAAAAAAAAACACTAATCAGTCTCATGTAACAAAGGGAAATCTACCCAATTTTTTAATTTAATAAAATTTCTAGTCAATTTGTTAGGTTAGCTATACACCCAATAAGTTATGTTATTTAGGTTAGCAGTATCCAATAAGTTAGAATGCCTTGTTTGGATTAGCCACACTAATAAGTTAATGTGTTGTTTTAATCAATATTAATACTTTATAGATGGAACATTCGGGACTTCAAAAGCTTAAGATTTACACAATTATATGACAATTAAATAAATTAAATTATATATATTTGATTATTTAAAAAATTTCAGAAAATATTTGAAATTTCTTTTTTAAGAGCAATCTAAAGTTCCTAAAATTGACCTCTCATAAACCCAAAGTGTCCTAAATTGACCACTCATAATTGATGGAAAATTCCAAAATAATATTTGTAATTTCTTTTTCAAGAGCACGCCAAAGTTCCCAAAATAGACCTCTCATAAACCCAAAGTGCCCTAAGTTGACCACTCATAATTGATGGAAAATTCCAAAAGTGCCCAAAATCAAGGAAAACTCCAAAAAAAAAAAATCAGTTTGCATGGTTCACCTTTCATAAAGTTTCACATTCAAAATGACCACCATAGTACTTAGAAAAAAAGGAGTGATATATGAATGTAGAATGTTCTAAAAAAATTAGTTAGAAAAATGATACAAATTCAAAGAGCAAACAATTACAGAAGGTGAAAGTCACAAAAAGGTTACGATAAACCATAATATTAGAAAACTTATGTTAAAAAAAAAACAGTTAACATGAACCTGTGTAAAAGATTGACCATCCCAGTCAATTTGTACCCAGCCTCAAACCCACAACTCCACACGCCAATTCTTTTGCCCCACCATCCTGCGACAAGATAACGTTTGAACCAATACCACCCGTTCTTTTTAAATAATCACAAATGGTAATTTGACAGGTAACACATTATGTTGTTTTACGTTGTTACCTACATAGGTAACAATGTAATGTGTTGTTACCTTTTCCATCAAAACTAACCTCGATGTAACAGAAAATATTGTTTACTTACTGTACCAATGTGTGTGAGAGAAAGGCTCTTCCAATTACAACAAAATTAAAAAACCAGAACAAAACAGCAGCTACAGGCATAAAAGAATTCAAAAATAAGCCTCCAACCAAAACACTGCCATATATCAACTGAAACATCTGAAATTTTTTTATTTACATATTCATCATTATCCACTAGACAATTGAACTTCGATATCCTACAAATATAAACAGTAGCCTGTCATAAACTGTTGTCTTCCACATTTCAAAAACAAAAAATGTCAAAATCCCTAATTGAACATGCTTGCTTCAGACTGCTCTTTTTCCTATCATAAGGCAATTGCTGTTAGAGACTCATTATTCATGATTTTGTGTTTTCTATGGATTCTTTTAATGTTGACAAAACACTCACGCACTGTAAATTGTACTCTCCGAAACTCATCGATTTCTTTTGTGTTTCTTGTCAAAACAGGTGGATGAGAGGGGGCACAACCCTTTCTGGAAAGCCATACAATACTGTGGACCCGATCCGGCGGCCATAAGCGCACAAATTTCCCCCAAACCCCTCCAAAGCTCTGTAATAGACGTATCGGCTCTGTACGGCGAAGAGTTAACCTCTGCACTAGAAAGCCATGGATGCAAATTATCAAAAGCTTCGCATGTAGCTTCTCTCGCAAATGTGCACTGCTCGTCAACAGACCACGCCATAGAATGCGACGTGGTCATTGTGGGATCCGGCTCCGGCGGCGGAGTGGCGGCCGCAGTTCTCGCCGAAGCGGGGTTTAAAGTCGTGATTTTGGAAAAAGGAGGTTACCTTGCCCGCCATGATTTGGACCTCCTGGAGGGCAACTCGGTCAGAGATATGTACGAGGAGCAGGGTTTGCTGAGGACGGAGGACCAAAACATGGCCATTTTCGCTGGTTCTACTGTAGGCGGCGGATCTGCCGTCAATTGGTCCGCCGCGTTTCGAACCCCCGACCACGTGCTCCGGGAATGGGAGGAAACTTTCCGGCTCGGATTATTCGGGAGTTTTAGGTACCACGAGGCCATGGATCGAGTCTGCACGCGGTTGGGTGTGCAGGAGGGCTTTGAAAAGGAGAGTTTCCAGAATGCCGTGCTGCGGAAGGGTTGCGAGGCGTTGGGATACCATGTGGGGAATATTCCGAGAAATGCGACGGCCGATCATTACTGTGGGTGGTGTAATTTTGGATGTAGGAGAGGGATTAAACAGGCTACTTCCGAGACGTGGCTCGTTGATGCTGCTAATGCTGATGCTGTTATTCTTTCGCGGTGCTCTGCGCATAGGGTTTTGCACGCACCAAACGGAGACAGGCTTCATCCAGGTATTTACCAGATCACGTAAACGGGATTTTTCTTTTAAAATTAAATTCATATCAAACCCTGCAAATTAGAAAAAAAAAAAGTAGAGAGTGACCTAATCGACGTCTCATCAATCACTTCACTAAAAGAAGCTACAAATCTGGATACACACATCTGTTCAACAGTCACTCCATATATGTATACATTTAGTTCATAATTGATTACACCACTCAAGGAAATATGAAGTGTTCTAGGGAAGAGACACCAATAGTTGGTTCAATTGTTGATATAGTGTCTTTAATACACAACACCCAATAGTTGTCATAAAAGTCCATTAGTGAAAAAATCAAGATCTCACATTATATTTAAATTGATTTGGTGGACCCCTAACTTAGGGTGCACCCACATGCATTTATTCACTTTCACTAACATAAAAGATTTGAATACTCTCTCTCTTTGTTGTTTCATTTGCAACCACTCTATTAGTACTATCCTCAACATTACTCGTTTGATACATATTGGTTTGTCATTATTGCTATGTGTGGCCTCATTGTTAATGGTGAAAGCGAGGTAATGTTTGACCTCCTCTTTCGATGCTTCTAATAATTTAGTTCAAATAGTTAAATTAATAAAAAAAAAATCTTTCATAAATTTGACTAACATAGAATGTTGGTGTCAACTCAGAATACATTCAATTACAAAATCCACTCTTAACAAATTTAACAACAATTTTTTTTTATAAACAATAATAATAATACAATTATACACAATTTAACCTTCAATTTTGACCACAAACTCCACTTTACAAATTTTTAACAATCATTCCACTTAAAACAAATTTATTTTAATGGTAAACTATTTCTAATTGATCCAAACAAATTTGTCTCCAAACACGGGATACACTATGCCTCAAAAAAACTATATTAAATTTTATAAGTTTACAATGTAAACAATAACTTCAACACATCACAACCTATACTAATGACAAAACAACTAACTTATTAGTCAAAACTTTATGAACACTAACAAACTAAAGACCATAAGAAACATGGCAACCTCTTATTCAAGTCTATGATGGATACCCTGGACTCTATAAAATTTAAACAAACTTTAAAAACAAATTAAATACCATCAATTCACTCAAGTGTACGGTTTTAGATAGTTCTTTCGGTAGCTTTGGATGTTACAAATTAATTTATAAGTATTTATTTACACGCATTTTACAAATTATGCATGGTTGATTGGATTTATATTTCATCAATAGTGAATAAGATCACATGAGGCCGAAACTAAATAGAAGTAAGGTGCCAAATGTAAAGCTAACAACCATTTTAAGTTGTTATCACAACTCACACATATCTACCAATGATTTGTTATCACAATTTACATATAATACACACACTCACTAATTTTTACATTAACACCCACATTAATATATCTTCCTTACAAAATATTCTCACACATCTAACAACCGTATGGGAGTACTAATGTGATATTCCTAACATCCTCTTCTTACTATCCTTATTAACAAATATTTAAGGTCGAACAGTGTATGTTCCTTCCTTACTATATAGCTACTAATAAATATTCACATTCATTCTTCTTACCTAAACATTTATTGGTGTTGTAATTCGTTTTTACCTACATTATAATATAAATACATATAACATTTAAAAGTTCATATTTCTATGGTAATATCCACTTATGTACAAATTTGGAGACAAATCAATAGGATGAATCTAACAGGTAGAAAGCTTGAATTACATAACTCTCTTGACCAATTTCATATAGTGTTTAAATGGCAACTACATAACATAATATGTGAATGTGTTCCTTGGTCCCTAAGATTTGAAAACCTAGCATGTTTTTCTTGGATTCATGCAAGTCACTTGGAATACACCCTCCTTCAAAATCCTACCCCAGCCTTTAGGTCTTCTAAATGTGTAAGGAAAAGAAATATGTGTGTATTGTGGCTTGGATAAAATTATAAAAACCTTGAGCTTCTTTCATATTTATCATGCCCCTCAATTGTGTCTTAATCAAAGAAACAAATTGCATTCATCGTACAAGTATAATGCAAATTCAATACACATTCATGTGTAGTTCAAATGCCTCAACCCAATGGATGTAAACAACTCATAAGATCAATATGGTTGAAATTTGTTTTTTTGTTATAAGGATGCTTCAAAAATAGAAAGATTCTTTCCTTACAACTTAAATATGATTTCTCTTTGGGTGCTTGTGTGTTTATGTATGTACCCTTAAATGCACTAGTGTAACCATGTATTAATAGACTTCTTGAGTTCAAAATAAGACCCTATTGACGCACAAACTTGCATCATACAATGAGTGAAAAATGCTGACAAATAAAGGCCAAAACATTCAGGCACCTATATTATGGGTAAAAATAACACACATTGAAAATGACCAACTCCGTAGATTACATAACCAGGGTGCCCATCACTATATTACAAAACTAAATAAATGCCTAAAATACCATAAAATAGGGGAGGAAAGAGAAAACCAACAAAATGAAAGAAACTAAAGGAAAAAGAATTATATAGCAATCATACAGGGGTAAGAAGTCGATAAGAAGTTCTGACGAGGTCACAAATGATCAAAATAGTGTCAAAAGTATCTAAAACACAAAAGAGACAAGTCAAAACTCGAACAACATAATAAATATATGCTAATAATTGTTTAACTTGGAACAATGACTAATCATATAAATATAACAAGTGCTATTGATCTATGTCTTTGTGAGCTTAGGGTGCAATGTTCTAAACAAGGGCCTAGATGTGTTATAAGTGTGTGTAGAAGCTTGAAGTGTTGAGTGAAATATAGGAAAGAGATATAAAATTGAAACAATATATGCATTTATTTATCTGTGTTTTGTGCATAGCATACTATTGAGAAAGATGTGACTACTGATCTTCTACTTATAATTTGTTTTTGATCCAATACTACTTATGTGTGCATATACATACAAGCCATCAAGGCAAGAACCATTATGGAAGTGGAACTGTTTAGGATTCCATGGGAATTCCATGTTTGACTCTTCACGTTTTGACCGTAACTACAGAATGTGGGTTTCTAGGTGGGCATGAGAATCTACAAAGGTAACACACCAGGCTTGGAGTTGCCACGCCATGGCACTGCATGGCATAAAGTGTCCATGCAGTTTGTATGATGATAAAGGTCTCGTGTAAGATGTCAAGCTATGTGGTATGTTTAGAGGTGTTATGTATGAGGTGGAGATTACATCCATGATGTGGACCAAATGCGTAGAGACCTATGTTTTGTACAGTGCACATAGGGGCATGTCTATGAGTATCTAGAGTTAGGTGTCATGGTTCGTTGCATCTATTTTTTTTAAATCAAACTTTTAAGAAATTGATGAAGTATGTACACTTTCGTAGAAACTTTCATACCCAAAACCAAAGTTATTAAGAATTAAGATATATTAATAGTGTTATTTTTACAACTTGATGATAATATAAATAATCAAATACTCAATGATATTTCCAAAGTAATTTGTTCTCTTCTTTTTTTATTTATTGATTATGAATAGGCTATACCCCTGGATGTGTAGAATATGCGAACAAAGACTAATCTATGAAATTCATCTTAAATTAAAACTTTGGCAACATTGGGTCGGTGGACAGTAAAAGTACATTTTTTTCTAAAATGAGTTTTGATATTTTCAGTCTTAAAATAAAATTGAGAAGGCTGATTTCTGAGATCAACTGTGTATAGATCGTCCCTTATTCATCATCATAATTTTTTTATAAAATCACAGAGTGATTTGAAACTGCGTGGATCAAAAATCTGTACACAATTAATCCCAGAAATTAGGCTTTCTGCAAATCCCAAAAGCTAAATTCCGTAATGGTTTTTTTTGTCGTCCATAGTAAATAATACTGATTTGATTTCCTTTCAAAACAAATATACAGTTGAATCAAGAAAAACGTTTGTGTACTGATTTTCCTATGCCACTGTATCAGATCGCAAGGCGAGAAAAGCAATAGGAGTGGTGGCTAAAATTGGAGACACCGACAGACAGCTGTTCATCAGAGCCCGAGCCACGATAGCAGCCTCCGGTGCGCTACGCACGCCACCGTTGCTCCGAACCAGCGGCCTAAAAAACCCTCACATCGGCAAAAACCTACACTTACATCCCGTCCAAATTGTGTGGGGATACTTCCCGCCAGGAGTCGGACCAGACGGGTCCTGCTACGAAGGAGGAATAATGACGGCCTTCAGCAACGAGGGCGCCGCCTGGAAAACCTCCGCCTACGGAGCTCTCTTACAGACCCCGATACTGCACCCCGCCACCTTCGCCACCATTATGCCGTGGAGGTCGGGCTCCCATTTCAAAGCAACGATGCTCAAATTCTCCAGAACCTGCAGTTTAATCGTGCTCCTTCGCGACAAGGGTGGCGGCACCGTTGCTGCCAAGCCCGACGGCAGTCTCGCCGTTCGCTACGAGATTCGAACCGACGACCAGGCGAGGGCGAGTGACGCCGTGGCGAAAGGGCTCCGAGTTTTGGCGGCGGCCGGCGCCGTCGAAATCGGGACGCACCACCAGGATGTGGAGAGCTTTAAGGTGGAGTACGGAAGTTCGAGCCGTCATTTCGATGAGTACGTGGATAATGTTGCCAAGAAAGGCGGCGCGCCGTTATATTGTGCGCATCAGATGGGGAGTTGTAGGATGGGAGTGAGTGAGGAAGAGGGCGGTGTGGATGAGTTTTGTGAGAGTTGGGAGGTGGAGGGGCTCTATGTGGGGGATGGGAGTGTGCTTCCCACTACCCTCGGTGTGAATCCTATGATTACAATTCAGTCGGTGGCGTTCTGTGTTGCTCACAACGTGGTTGACTACTTAAATAAAGTTTCTTCCGCTTAAGTAGTCGTTTAACATGGATGTTCTTCTAACTGGTTTGTCGTCACTTGCGTCTTAAGAGGTGAAAGGGATTCGTCAATAAGGATATTTAAGAGAAGTTGTAATAATTTTATTTTTTTGTTATATTGTTTGATTATCAATAAGAAATTATGTTTCAAAATAAATGAAAGTGGTGTGATTGTAAAAATAATTTCAAACGAAACAAAGTTTGTAATTAAGAACATGATTATCTATGAGATCTAATAAGAAAATATTTGTGATAAATGTATCTTTTTTGTATCCAATGTTGAACAACAATACATACCCCAAGATTGTTTATCACGTTCAGTGACAACGCAAAGTTTGATTAGATTTGTCAACACTTGCATCTTAAGAGGTGTAAGGGATTCGTCGATAAGGATATTTAAGAGAAGTTATGATAATTTAATTTTTTTGTTATATTGTTTGATTATCAATAAGAAATTATATGGATAGTTTTCTTTTCAAAATAAATGAAAGTGATGTAACTGTAAAAATAATTTCAATCGAAGCAAAGTTTGTAATTGTTATTTTCGAGAACATGATTGTCTATAAGATCTAGTAACAAAATTTCTTTCTGTGATGAATGTATATTTATTGTTTCCAATGTTGAACAACAATATATATCCCAAGATTGTTTATCAGGTTCAGTGAGTTGGGTTCTCTCCGCTTATTTGTATGAAAATGGTGGTTATCCTTACAACCATTGTGTTAAATTATGTTGTACCAATTACGTGTATTGATGGCTAAATTACTTATATTGTATCATTAAATTTTGTGGGATTTGTTTAAAACATTTCAAAATGAGCTTTATTAAAGGCTTGAGATTTCTAAAGTTTTTTTTTAACGTTTTGCATGTACTTACCTAACACCCTTTTTATTACATGTTCTATATATATATATATATATTCCCATTACACTTGAGCTTTTCTTTCTTTGTATATACGTGAGTAAGTATTTTAATTTGACATATGAATGAGTAGACTTGAAATTTATGTTGTTCTACAGTGTTGATTTGGTTTAGTGTTTGAATTTATATTTATAAATTATGAAAATAACACACACTTAAATCATTAAGTGGCTCTAAAATTTCCATTTTAGATGAAGATAGGCTGCCACATCTCATACGGCCTTGAATGGTAATTATTATAATGCTATTTTTTTTATAAGCAAAAAGTAATGGCATTTTTTTGGGGGTAATTATCATAAGGTAATCGAACTCACTTAGCATACAATCACGTAACAATGGTCCTTAGTCATATATTAGTCGTTAAATTATATATTTCTAGAGTATTTATATGTCTGTTGATTGTTTGTTTCAATTGATTTTATTGGCATAATTTCTTAACTTATATCCTCGCTCACCTCCCAAAACATTCAAACTGTCATTTCATTTATTCCCCCCATTTTCTCCTTTTTGGGGCTCCTTATGTCACAAATATAAACTCCACATTCTAGGAAAACAAGGAAATATGGACTCCACATTCATGGAAAACAAGGAAATATAGACTCCACATTCATGGAAAACAAGGAATATGGATTGATAGTATTGATAGGACTACACTGGTCCTTCCCATTCTTCACCTTATGTGACCATTATCCCATCTTTTCACTTTTTCGACTATTGGAGGTCAATGTACACACCAATAGGATCTTAGTTAAAACATCAATCATCCATAATTCACAATTGCCCTAGTTCATTTACGCATGATAGGGAAATATAAATAAAACACGAATTCTCAAGTTTTAAAGAATTTTTAAGAACCAAACATTCATTGCAACACTAAAATTCATTATAGACACAATATTGCATTGTACTTTTTTTGTATTATTGGTGTGTTACTTTCAATATTATACAATGTTGAGGCCTTTTAAAAATATCAAGACAACTTAGCTATTTGGTGGTGTAACACAGGCCCCAAAAAATATTGGTTTCCTTATGATTATAAGATGACTCAACAATTGTAAAGGTAGACACTAAATTGTGCACTTTGGGTACATTTCTAGGTCCTAATCACATACTACTATTCATATGATTCCTAAGTGAGAAAACTAGCAATTAACAGTTATCTTTAGCCTTTTGTCTTTGTTCATGTCTTCTTCTTGGCCTCTTACACCCTACAGCTCAGTCAATGTTTTACTATTTTATATTTTATCACTATGGACACCAACGCCCAGACAAGACGCCAACGCCAAGGCACCCCATCCTTATGGGCACCCCCGACCTCTTTGTATCTTACTCACCTCTTTTGGTCCTCTTTTATCTTTTAGGCATCTTGTTTTCTTATGGGTCAGTGTTTTAGTTGTTAATTGTGAAATTCAAGAAAGGGAATCATATAAATATGAATCTATGTGACCATAATAAAGGACCAAGCTCTAAACATCTATTATTATCACCTAAGTTTGCATCCAAAGGCATTTCAAGAGCATCAAAGCATCCATTTAGCTTTCATTCAAGGGACAAGGGAGTGCATTCTTTTGCATACATGCATAGGAGGGGAAGTTCATTTTGACATCCACACATCTACTTGCATTGCTACATATAGCTACTTGATCGATATCAAGTGTGTCTGACACAAGAGCCACCCTAGGGCACTATTCTTCACACATGCACGCAGAACTACTTGGAATCTAAACTGTAGTGCAACGCTCGGATGTAAGTTCACTCTGTCGGGTGACTATCAAGGTCTGTTTGACTCCCGATTTGCATCTTTTTATTTTTAGGATTTGATGTGTTTTAGGGTTTTGGAGGAGATCATTTGTTTTGCAGGTTACATGTGAATTCTGCAGACATCCAACGACGTACAAGCAATCAATAGCGAAGGTTAGTGACACTCGTTTAAAATAAAATAAAAACATTTTTTGAGGTTTTGCGTAGTCACAAGAGCCTATAGAAGGTCTCTGGCGCTTAAGCACCCCTAACCTAGTCCAAACACCCTAGTCTCAGTATTTCTAACAGTTCTGTGATTTTCTAGGCTTGGTTGCAACATTTTTCCCTCTTATTTCATCAATTTTCCAGCTCGGTACATCTTCAAGATTATTATGAAAATACCTAAGTCTCTTATTTTATCTCTTGCACTTAGGTTTTCAAGTTTCCATTTGCTTATCATTTTGGTCATATTTGTACTCCATTGTTCATTATTTTGTTATGACTCTGCAATTAGGGTTTTACAAAAAAACTTATTTTTGTTATATCATTTGGTGAACCTGACGTGAAATCAGTGAACCAATATGAAATCCAACATGTTAAGGACACTTCTCAGGCTCACGCTAGTTCTTCTCATCCTTATTCTATGTCTTATACATGTGCTCATATAAGTGAACACCAAGTCTTTTCGCTCCTCACGCTTCTAAAGTTTGATCTCAATACTAAGCAACAAGATATTCTTCTGCAACTCCTCACTCATTAATTGATCATTTTTTCATCTACTCATTGCTATCCTCCTTATAGGCTTGCAAAATATCAAGGTCATCCATATTGCAATTATCATAGAATCAATGGACATAATGGCAATGATTGATATGATCTTAAGCGAAAAATTGGCCACCTTAAGCATTATGGTCTCATTTCATTTGCTACACAAAAAGGAATAAACACATAAATACACTAACACCAACTTAATTAACTAGTCGTGTATCAAAATTAGGTGTCTACAACAACATATGTGCATATATATACATATGATGTTAATTACAGCTAACACCAAAGTTAACATTAAAATGGGGTAAACACATAAATACACTAACACCAAAGAAATTTACTACTTCCATGCCAAAATTAGGTGTCTACAACATTTTTGCATACATACTTTACTATGTGTGTATACATATATACACATAGCATATATGTGTGCGTGTGAATTGGTGTTTTAAAAACCCTTCCGGTTTCATTTCGGTTTAACCAATTTGACCAGTTCATTAAAAACAATTATAAACCATTAGAAAAAAGGAGCCAATGACCAATTTCGTACAGAACTGACTAATTATGTATTAGCTCAATATTGAACCAATCAAACCGACCAGTTTTGTAATGGATCGATGTGAACTAGTTGAGGGGTAGGTTTTGCCTTGAAACATTTTTCCCAATTTTAGCTTTTAAGTTACCTTTTTCCAACCTAACCCTAAAATGATGTTATATAAACCCCAATTAGAACAACAACGATTAAATGATCTCATCTTCATGCAATACAACCTCCGGCTAAGGCTCAACCAATTACTAAATAGGATACCTAACACATATCCCATTTTCTTAGATGATATTGATCCAACCTCAGAATCGGTATAGGAGATTCACCTAGCAGAGTTTCATCTTGGTGACTTATAGTGGATGGCTTTGGATGATGAACCGCTAGTAGCACCAGACATGGCAAACACTAGTCGTTCTACTATAACTACTGCAAATGTACCTGAGAAGTCTGATGTGTCTAAGTCAAATGAACATGATGACATTAATGAGGATGAGGATCCCATTCTTAGCAGTGGTGTTGAGTTTGATGATTGATATCAAACATTTATTAGCTTGTAACATATTTTTTTTGGACTCTATAGGCCATTTAGAGCCTCATTGTTTATATATTTTGTTTTAGATATGTAGTGCACTCGATGTCGTTTTTCTATATTTACCCTTACATGGTATACACATGAGAAAACTTTGCATATTCTCTCTAATTATTTGTAATCGGGATTTGGAATTTTTAAAATTTCTTGTTCTCGTTAAAATTGTAATATTTTATGTATTTTTTAGTAAACCAGTTCATAAGTATTAAAACAGTCTGGTTCTGGTCCGATTTGATTCCCGCCTGACCCTCAACTGATTCTGAGTCTGATTTTTATTTTTAAAACATTGGTATGAATGTGTGTGTACATGTATGTATGTTATATACGTAGATGTGTACATATAAGATATGTAAATATGCATATCAATCGTCAAAGTGTAGAGTATGTGAAACCAAGTAACCGTAATTGCCATCAAATTTAGCCTCTACGAGTCTCATTTAATAACCCTCTATCCCATGCAATGCTGACCTAAATTAAAATTTGACAATAGTTGAGGATGAAAATCTCGTAGATAAAAAAAAAGCTTCATTATTATAAATTATAAACATATCATCAATCCCAAACTCAAAAGGTCTTTATTGATATGAGGTTGTCACTTCCAAGAAAAATTAGGATTGTAAATGTGGGAAATAACTCACATGAGCTATATAACAAAACTTGTGGATGGACGCTTCCAAAAATACCTTCAAAATAAATAAAATATTAAAATTATCAACTTATGTATCATAAATGAAATTGTGGAGAAAAACAGATGATTGAAGATGTTTTTGCGGATTTAAACAGGCACCAAATTAACCATTTAAATAAGTAAACAAAGGGTGTTAATTATCATCTCTTTTATTATAGGTGAATGTACCTAAAAAACTAAATTCTCGCATGTTTAAATGTTATAGAACTAGCAATTGCACACGAGTTACAAATTACACTGGAGAGAATCCAAATATTTATGTATTTATTTTGGCATAGGAGAAAATAATATTGCCGGAAAAAGTCTAATCAGAAAATATTACCGGATTTTAACACTTTCCAACAAAGGCAACTTCAAAGGTAAATACCTACCAACAAATTAAATATGCATATTGTGCAAGCAAAGATGATATCCAGTTTTATCATCAATCACATTCTCAAACCCAAACTACCAACAAATTCAAAGTCGATCTTCTTACAAACCCGACTTATAAACTCTTATTAAATCATTTAGATAAAATGAGAAGCAAAATAGGCTGAATTCATTTTAACGCTGAAAAAGCTGAATCATTTAAAAATGATTCAAATATCCTCATCTGCCACTTAAATGAAGTTTCACCTAGTAAACTCCTTTCATACTTCCTCCTCTCAAAGATCCCTGCAAACGCATCAATTTATGGCCATTTCAAAGTCCTAATTTGGCCTTTGTGGAAAACAAAAACCCATAATTTAACCATGAAGCAAACATGAATTTCAATTTACGAACAAAAAACTAGAATCCAAAATTCACTTCACCTATATAATTTATACTCTTTCAAGTTATCACTTGTATTTCAAAATCAATATTATATCATGCATGTAGTTTCCTCCACACTAACAGGGGAAGCATATTGTCTACCTAAAATTCTCGAACATAATTAGTTTGTCCCATCAAAGCATGGGCGCCCTACTTGTCATAAATAGAAGTAACCTTACTCTCCCTGCTTTCTAGAATCTCATATGACCAGCATTAATACATTTATGTGGTGTTTGTTCATTGTTCCTTGGTGTGGCTTTGTGCATATCCAAATCTCAAATTTATCTATCTTGTATTGGTGATATCTACTAGGGCCATCCAAAGAAGCGTGATGTTGGGGGAATGTAGTTGAAAATATCTGACCACAATATCATTCTTCCTGACATTCGTCTCTTATAAGCTCTCCTTATATCATGCTCCCCAAGTTATCGATATGTTCAAATAAATTGATGCATACAACATGACATCCCCTTGGATCCATATAGAAATCTGCATTGAAAGGATTAAACAGTAATGCCAATCCCATGTTATCCATATCAAAATTGTGTTTGTTCAAGTCCATAACACACCTTAATAGCTTCCCATCTACTAATATACAAAATTTGCACCAAGTGGCATTCATTGATTGGCTACTGAGAAATTGGTGAAAAATCACTTAAAGCACCCAGGGGCCAAAACTAGGTCATAGGGTGACCTGGGAAGGAGTTGAGCATGAGTGGAGAAAAGTGTCCCAACCATCTCAAACGTTTGGGATGGTTTTTTCAAAAAACATCACCCTCACCCAGGCTTCACAAGTGATGAGAGGTCATTTGCTGAGGTGGAGAGGTAAGGGGGCTAGAAAAGCCTCATAAGCAACTTTACGGGTCATGTGAAGGACCAAAGGCCACAATTGGGTCTAGGAACATTTTTGTGTCCCAACCATCCCAAAAATTTGGTACAATTGGTGCAAAAAAATTTCCCTCACCAAGGATTGACAAGTGGTGCTCTATGTTTAGATGGAGACAGGTGCTAGAAAATGGTGCACAGGGGCTTAACTGAGCAATTTGGGGTCAAAGGCAATCATATCATGGTCCAAGGGGCTATCTAGGGCTGGGTGCACTTTTTGTTCCCAACCATTCCAAATTTTTGGGATAGTTGGTACAAAAAAATGTGCCACTACTTGGGCTTGACATGTGTCCACCCATAAATTAGACTAACTCTCTGGGCCTACCTTGGGGAACAACTTGACGGAGGAATAACTTGAGTGTCCGGAGGTCTTTTCATGCACTTATTTATATGAAATTGACTAGAAATGACATTTTAAAAAACAATGGGATGGGTATAATACCTTGATTCTTCCTGAAACCCCCTAAAAATATGTGTTTTCTTCAGGCTCATAGATTGTGCATGCTGAAATTAGATTGTGGGAAGAATTTATTGTCTTGTGAAATATGTGAGACCACCATAATTTAGATATCTGAAATACCTTTCCAAAAAAAAAATTGACCTCCAACTTTTTACAGAGCTCCCGGAATCACTTCCCAAAGCTCAGCGGTTGTTTCTACATTGCAAGCTGCTTCACCCTCCAAGACTCACTTTTGTTGGATTTGTCCCAAAACCTCTTAAACTTCCCAAATATTCCAAAATTAGTTGCAAAACATTCTTATCTCTTTGATACACCTCCTTTATGATTTTTATCCTTTCATTCCGCTCTGGGGGGTGCGCACCAGCCTTAGGAAGACCGGAAATAGCCATTCCTAGGCTTCTCGAAAAAGCCCATCTTGAAGGATCTTGACTTGGTAGTGCTTGAATGGACTTGTTATCCCTAAATCACCAATGGAAAGGTTAACACAACACATGTGACCATTTATAAGGTTAGGATAGGCCTAATATAGGGGTTAGGAGGATCTTGAGGAGGGCTCAGGATGACTTTCAAGCAAAACAATTCATAGTAGGGTATGGTTGTCATGCTTTCAAGTTTGAATTTTTCCCTTGCAAAAACTCATGACAACAACTTCCAATCCATCTACAAACAAATTTCAAAATAAATCCACATTTAAAAGAAATCCTAATGATCCTAAACCTATTGTTAATGTTGTATCTCAACCAGCAAAGTTCCAAATATAACCTATACTGCGCACTTTTACTAGATTGAAATATCCACCTTGTGTGTTGTTACCTCGGATCATTGAAAGCAATCTAATTTCTCTTTCATCCCCTCTTGAGCTAGATCCCAATTGTCCTCGTGACAATATTTTTGATGAAAATTCACATTGTGATTATCATAGATGTAATGGTAATTTCACTCATAGATGTTTTAATCGTATACATCTGATCTAGGAACTGATTGACAATAATTCAATTGAACTACATGAGTCTACTATTTTTAAATCTATTAATGACAATGGCAAGATTAATATTTTCAACGATCCATTTCCATAACATGAAAAAGCAACTCATGAATCTTCTTCCAACCATGATTATCATGTGATTCTACCTCCATCCTCTTCTCATCATCCTCTTGGGTTTCTTATTGGTACTACCGATATTCCCCCATTTGTTATTACCTTTATTGATGTAGTTTTTCATGTTTCTTTTTCATCACATACATTACACATTGACGCTTCTATTGGTACTCATGTTGTTAATAATGTTATGGTGCATCCTACATTCAATCGTAACGCATGTTCATTATATTTCTTGTGAGCTATTGGCTTTCCATTATCCCATATGACACTTAGATCACCTACTTCTCATGGGAATGTGGTTCTCCCAATCGTTTTTGGGCCTCTTACTATCTCTATGCATGTCTCTGTTGGATATGAGTTTACTCATTATGACAAGGTTTTAGGACTTCCTTGGCTTAAGGATGCCAAATTCGTCTCGTCCATAGTTCATTTATGTCTTAAGTTCATGCATGAGCATCACATTATCACTATTCGAGACATTCCACCACAGACCCCTTTATCTTTGGCACGTATCCCTGTCACATCTTCAGTTGCTACTACCACTACTGCAACTACTTCTACACCTTGTAGTCACTAGATCATGCACTTACTATTTACATCTAGCATATAAATATGTCATTTATATGCATCATTCCCAAACTAGATAATTACTCATTAACAACCCTTTACTTTACTCTAACATGTGTTTTTATCCTTTTCATCTTTATTGCTTTTTGTTCATAATTTGTAACTTACAATTTTACATACTAGTTGACATCCTAGCCTACTCTAATTTCAATATTTATCCTTTTTGGCACCTTGTACATAACCACCCATTAGGGACAAGAGCACCCGGGTGTTGTTGTCCCTCTAGGTGCTTCTGTTATTTTTCTCTCTTTTTCCAATTTTGTTCATATGTTACTTCTTTCTTGACTTATGTTATCACCATTAGTAAACTTCTATCTTGTTAATGACGAAATTCAAGCAAAGGAATTATACATATGTGTGGCTTAGTTAACCTCATTAAAGGGGACATGTATTTCAAGAGGCACTTACTACCACAAGGAGCTATATATTTCCAATCTACTACATCATCAAAGGACTACATTACTCACTGCATAGGAGAATTTATTTCTAAATTCCATCTCACACATTCATCTTGGGGGCAAAATAGTTGTAACATGTTATTATTTATGACACTGGCACTAGGGAAACCTAGCTCAAGTGGAATCACGCGCGCGCGCGCGCACACACACACACACACACACACACACACACACAACACAACACACACACACACACACACACACACACACACACACACACACACACACACACACACACACACACACACACATGCACACGCGCACACACACGCACAGAGAGTAGAACTACATGCAGTCCTAAATGTAGTGCGACGCTCAGTAACAATCACATTGGGATGACCACCAAAGTCAGTCTGACTCAAACATATGTATTATTTATTCATTTAATGTGTGTTTGAGTTTTGTGGAGGTAGCGAGGGTTTATTTTGCAGGTATAGGTGTGACTGAGCCGAATTGTAGTGAACCTGACATGACCTATTGCGAACAAGAAGCGAAAATAAGTGACATGAAATGAGCCAAAACATAATCTATTCTACAGACACCAACACCTAAAACAAATGCTAGTGCCCAAGCAGTTGTGTCCTCTTCGAGGAAATTTTGTCCCTGAGATCGTCACTTTCCATTTTTTGAATCAAAGTTTACACAACCTAGATTTAGCCTTTTTAGATCAGTCACCAGCCTAGAATCAAGTCATACCTACGAAACTAAGCTGACTCGTTATACAAACCCTATCTATCACTCTTGCTTGTGTTTCTATAGCTAGATCTTGTTTGAATATTGATATATTTATCTTATCAGCAATGCCCTTATCTTAGATTTAATTTTTTTTAATTATTTAGTGAACCCAATCTCTTTCATGTCTATTGTGGATCTCTTCTTTCGTACCCATTACCTGTAGTGGCCACTTTAGATCCCCAACCTATATAGACACTTGTGCCACCCATGCATCATTATTCTTCTACCATGGTTGACTCCATTTGTTTGACCAAATTTCCCGCTTTTGTTTCAAGTTAATGAAATGGATACACAAAATTAAGAAACTCAAAACAATGGGAGGGTTTAAGGTGACCTCCTTATGCGGATGACGATGACGATGAGGATACAGGCGCAAAAAGTTCCTCTTCGTGGCGAGCTTGATAACCTGTACAACAAAGAGAAACGAAACACGAAAATGATTAGTAGATAGGATGGTGGGTTTCCTGACAAGGTCAGTCTCAAGAAGTGATAACTTCCTAAGATGGATTTCAACCCACTTCGATGATATGATAGATAAATGATAACGGATACAAAGATGCAAACAATAATCTGAAATAGAGATCTGATATGTTAAAGATGCTGAAATAAAACTCTTGATAATGTAAAATGTTGATGAATAAACCAAAGTTTACTGGGTCGACGGCGACCTGAGCCTAACTAGTACAGTTGACGGTGACTGGTGCAAAGTTGATTGAAAGATAATTAGAAATAGAGTTGGAACCTATTATGGGATGCTAGATTTGATGTCAGGATGGTGGGAAGACAAAAAGGATGTGGAGGATGACATATCTACAGGGGATATGGATCGGGTTGGTGGCAACTGAACAGGGTCGACGGTGACCGGGGAAGGATTTGGGATTTTGATAGGCTAGGTGGATAGAAGGGGGGGTATGCAGAAGATCAAAGATGGTTTATGGGTGGGTAGAGCTCTAGGGAAACTTGTAAAATAGAGATGGTTTATGGGTGGGTAGAGCTCTAGGGAAACTTGTAAAATAGAGATGGTGAAACAAAGAGAGATCTATAAATAAGCTTGAAAACTTCAACTCTCCATGGTTGACATGCAAAGGAGTTGAGAAGACTCCAAGCTGATGGATGTTGATCACAAGAGGAGGAGAGAGAAAATCAAATTCACAAGATAGCTAGAGATCCATAATTTTGCAGCCTTTTGAGAGGAGGGGTAGAGGTGAATATATAGGGTCGACAGCAACCCGCATGAGTCGTCGGTGACTGGAGCGCACTGTATGCTTGGGTAGTGAAGGTGGGGTTTGACTCGAAGATGAAGGCCTTAAACGGGCTAAATTTAGGCTTTTAGCCGTTTCAGAAAAGTTATTGATGCACGGTGATGGGAGGATAAGGGGTTATTAAGTGGGTGGTGGGAAACCTAGGGGTCGTAAATGGGGACATTTATGGGTAGAATCCTAGAATGGCGGTTGGGTTTTAGGGAGATTAAATATAATTAGGGGTAAATAACCTTATGATGGGGATGGGGTGATTAAAATAATGGATAAGTTGATGGATAATTAGATGGGATTAGGGATGGATTAGGGAGAGTGAATAATAATAGGATTAATATGTAATTAAAATAGGGGAAATGGGAATTAGGGGGGATAAATGGGATGTAAGAGGGAAATAGAACTTTAGGAGGGAAAAATATATTTAAAATAGGAAGGGTATTTTGAATGCGCAAGGTGATGACGAGGGGCGAACGCGGGATAGGGGACAAGGATACCGAAAATTGGTATCTACACCATCAATGACAACATTCTTAGAAATTGGAAGCAGATCCTTATCTATGACATAGAAGCATCTAACAATGAACATTCCTATGATGAAGATACCAATGTTGATCAAGCCCAATTGGATTCCCTTACCAATTTCCACTCTGCAATGCATGATAATTTTACCCATGTTCCACATATACTAGATGCTTTATTGGTTGCCCAATCTACCCGTACTAATGCTACCTATAAGAGTATGATTTGTACCTTAGATACCGCTACTAATTTTATCCCACTTTCTTCCTCTCCTTTCAATATTGGATTCTCCACCATTCACATGTTTATTCCTACCCCTTCTGCTCATTATTCTTCTCCTCTTATTTCACACGTTCAGCCTAATTCTTCTTCAGGAACCCATGTTGTAGAGTCTCTTTATCATGATTTGCAAGCACAAATTTTTCAATTACAACAAGCTAATTCTTCTTCATCTCCATCCCTTCATTCTTCATTCCTTCTTCAAAGTCCTCTTCCTGAAGTGTCTTCTTATCCACTCCCTATCAAATTTGTTTCACCAAAGTTTCCTCTATTCGATGATAGTGGAGACCCTCAAGATAACTTTAGATCCTTTTATGTTGCTTACTTGGACTATACATGTGATGACACCCTCTTGACCAAGGTGTTTCCTAGGAGCTTACAAGATTAAGATTTGCAAATGGTTCCATGAATTTCCGTTGCATTCTATTAAATCATTTACTACTATTGCTTATTTTTTGTAGCTCATTTTTCTATGAATATTGGAACGAAAATATCTTATGTACAAATGGATAAAATTAAACAATTATCTAATGCACATCTTAGTGATTATGTATTGCATTACAAGAACAATATTTCTAAAATGAACAATGAATTGGTTGAATTTGAATTAAAATATATATTTATTCAAATTCATTTTCCTCCTTCGCAAGAGGGCGTGCTTTATGATTCCTACCATTTTTTTATCATCTATGACATACCTTGAAGACTCATGAGACTAAGCTAATTTCTTTGGGCAAACTCAAATATGGTTCTAATACTTCTGATCATTCCTCTTCTAAATTTCCAAGAAAGGCTCCCTTTAAACCCAATTCTGATTATGTTAAGTCTACTATTAATGTTAACTATTGTTTGAAGTCTACACATGACAAGGTGAAATGAGAGGCATGTGTGAAAACAGTGCAGTAGCAATTAAGTAGAAGATTGGAGTTACCAAAGCGATAAAGGCTTCCATGCAAGACACAAGGGTAAGATGTGGTGCCATGCAACATGCGCATTGCTCATTTTTATATTAGTTAAACTATTGTAAATTAAACTCAAGGGCTGGTAGAACTCTTATTCAAACTAACAAATGGAAATACCTCATTAGTATAAATACCCCCTTGAGGGATGAATGTAAGACACTTAGAGAGACACAAACACACGAAGATAGAGAGGTAGATATCTGAGAGAGAGAGAGAGATGGAGATTGTATGAGAGATTTTGCATGCATAAGTGATGTAAGAGAGTTATGTTTGATGAATGAAGCACGAAGAGTTTGGAGTCAATATATTATTACTATGCATGAGTATTTGTTTATTAATATCGATTATATTTCCATGATCTAATGTTAGAATCTATTATATGTTTGTCTCCTAAGTAAGCAATGCCTAGCAATAGAACACTTCATGTCTAGAAAAAACACAATGGGGACCAAAATTCGCTCACGACTCAGATGAGCACACTACGTTTTTGCATTAGTGTTATAGGTTAGCATGGGATAGTGAACTTGCCCTTTGTACACTAGGATAGTGTAAGCTCATGTGCACAATGATATTAGAATGTGGTAAACTAGACATGTGACAATGATCTACATCATAAATATCGATGATAATCTATTTCATCTTCTACAAAATAATAAAAGTTGATAGCCTAACCCCCTTTGTAATTTATTGTTGTGGAATTGGAATATGCAATTAGTTTTAATTTATCAATTATATTTATCTAGATCATAATTACAAAGTATATAGATAGTTATAATGTATTATTAATGTAAAATAGATTTCTATTTGTGTGCATGTCAGTTTGTGTGTGTGTGTGTGAGCTCTGTGTGTGTGTGTGCATGTGTTTGTGTGTGTGTGCGTGCGACACCGACACACACATGCCCACGCTAACACCCATGCACATGCACATGCACACATGTGTGTGTGTGTGTGCACGTGCGTGTGTGTGTGTGTGTGCACGTGCGCGCGCGCGCATGTGTGTGTGTGTGTGTGTGTGTGTGTGTGTGTGTGTGCGCGCGTGTGTGCGTGTGTGTGCGTGCGTGTGCGTGCGTGTGCGCACGCGCGTAATAGGTCTATAACTCTACCACATCCAAATGTAAACATATTACCTCTTTATGGAGGATGAAAGCCTTCATATTCCTACACATGCCCTCACAATCACTACCACTCACATCAATACAATTTCAAAAATATGTAAGATACAAATGCAATGTATGTAACATTTGACACATAAGGGCTACATGGGGGGTTGTAGGATGCTAATTTCACATTCTATAATTACCTATGAGGTATCTCCTTTCCATTTATGTTATATGTTCAAATGTTATACTAATTTTGAAGATGAAAACCAAACCTAGTTAATCTACCTATGCCAAATTACATTAAGGCAACAAGCATACGTGGGATGTGAATGATATAATATTGATTCCATATCAAATCTTATGAGTACTAGAGTGTGATCTATGCCCATAGAGCATTACGATAATAGGTACATTTACATTGAGAAACATATTGATATAATATTGATGAAGGTGTTTGTGAGATGAGCCAACAAAATTTTAGTAGCCTTTAAGGTGCAACAATGGAAAAAAAATTGGTTTGGCACCTTGTGAACCACACAATTGGAGTAAGAGTTCAAGGGAGAATTGGAGTCAAAGGTGAACTTCTTGGTCAATTGTTTACCTTTTTTTTCTCTCGCATAACCTAAGAACGATTTCTTTCAATTATTGGATGTACAAATTAGAAGTATTACATGGGTCGCAAAGTTGATTTGTGGTTAATTCCTCATGGTTGATTATGGGAGGAACTTTAGTTCGCCTTTGTGTATGTGGTAATTATGCACCAAGTTAGCTTTGATCACAGCTAGGTTATATAATGGACTTGAGACAAAGACGACATGAGGCAACATCAATCATTGAAGGATCTACCCATGAGTCCACATGAGATATAGAGAAATATGGATAATAACATTGATGTTATATGGATAATTGATGTGGTAAGCACCTTTGAGAGAAATTATTTTTCAACCCTTCGTAACATTAAAGGTTTGGGATCTCACTTCTTCCATACATAGTCCTGTTAATAATTTTTGCAAAAGCGTAGATGGTGGCATCCATAAGCTACCAACAAAATAAGTGTAGTTTGTGTAATTACTTTAATTAATGTTGAACTTCGAAAATTAGTAATGTTGTGACTCGGAGTCAGGGATCAAATTTGCACCCGTCAAAACCCGTCACAAGGGTCTAAACTCATCACATAAGTGTATTAAGAAAATTTCGCATCAAAAAAAATCAAAAAATTAAAATTAAATGACATTGTTGAAGTGCTAGCTATTTTTAAAAAGGTTAAAAGAAGGGCCCGACATAAAACTACCCGTCAACTGGTTTTCTAATCAATACAACTATTATCGAGAAACCATCATTATGAATCACCATTTATCAGATTATGGAACTATAGGGCATGTTGAGGTAGTGGAACTACCCATGTTGGATTCCATTTACTTTAATTAGACAAGGACAAGTGTAATATCAAGTTTTGAAAACACTATTAAAGTTATTTTGGGAAGTTGTGTCTAATGAAATGCCCGCCCATTTGAGTCGTTGTGGAAATGCTGCTCTTCCATTTTTTGCTACATTTCGGCTCTCTTTCCAAATTATTCCCGCTTGAAATGTTGCAGTTTTAAAACATGCCACTAGAAAAAAATTCCCACTTGAAATGTTGGCAGATTTAAAACAATCCACTAAAATATATTTAACCACTTACATAGTAAACATACAAATCATAGGTGATTAGAAATTTGAGTGACATTAATAGGACTGAGGAGAACTGTATATAGATGAGTTACTCTTCTTTCAAGCTCCCAGAAAAAGTGGTGAGTCTGTGTGTTCTGAAGGAAAATGCTTTGATGTTGGGTTTCCTAAACGAAATCCCAAGAAAATACCTACTTTACCACTATGTTTCAATCAAGATTCAAGACGGCCAATTCAAAAAAACGTAAGTATTACTCTGCTTTTTTAATACCCGATACATTTTCACATATTCATTTTATTTTGTATGAATCTTTGGGTTAGTGAATCTTATTATAGAAAAAACAAGTTTCAACCAAATTCACGCCCTTACAAGTGACCCAGTATCATTATACCATAGCAACATGGAAATCAATGAATAGCTAGATAATTTCAAACCAAGAAGCATATCCCAACTAGTTTTTTTTTACTATAATACTTTAAATCTTCATATGTTTTACTAATACCCAATTAACGTTCATTTAGAGTGTTTTCTTTAATTTAGGCCCTTAATTGAAATAATTAATACCCAATTTTATATTCTGGGTAATTTCTCATGATATTTGTATATTTTAATCTCTCATTTAAGGAGACAAATTTTTCTTTTTGGTCTCAAGAGTTGACTACCGATGATAATGAAGAGAAGAACCTGAGAATTTTACATTCGAGTGTGCAAGTTGTTGATATGCATTATGCAAATAGAGTAGTGACCAATTGTGAAGTTGTTTTTCCTTCAAGTTCATGTCTTGTTTAGACCTTAACACGTCTATATTTATCAATCGGATGATTTTTCTATGACCACTAATATGTTTACAAACATTTTAACTATGTATTCAATCTTCAGGCAATGAGAGGTTTGTAAGTTATTTCTACTCTAAAATCCACTAGGTCCACTAGTTTGCTTTCAATTTTAGGTAGTCCAGTCTTAGTGCCACTATCCCACAAGCCCTAAGATCAATATTTAAGACTCCGCATCAACAACCAAATGTAGTCTTTGTCTTGGAAGAGTTCAAATGTGAGATAAGGTTTGAGAATACTTTTAGAATTAATTTCATTGTTTGAATAGTTTGTTGATGAAATAGTGTTCCTTTGTAAATCTGTATAATTTATAAAACCACTAACATGAACATTATGGAAAATATCCAATAAAATATAGATGTATTGTATTTATATTATTGTTTATATTTGCTTTTGGATGAGACAACTTTTGCTTACATGTGCCTCTTACATCAATGAATTGTAGATCTCTCTTCTTGAATCAACATTTCATGGTTTTTTCTTCTCTGACATAATTATAACATCCATGTAGTGTAAATTTTATAATTATAACTTTGATCTATTATGTAAATTTGAGGAACTTTCTAGTTTTTATTGTGGTAAAATGTTAAAAATAGAATTGTCTTATAGCTATAGGATTTTAGGCCAGTAAATATCTTCTAATGTTAGTAAATATTTGGGAGGAAAAACACACTTTGATATTTAATTTAGTGACGTGTACACCTGATTTACTTTTGTCATATGAAGTGTTAATTTTTTTTACTATTTCTCATTGTGGAAGAGTTGGTCGAAAAAATACCTTTTACATTGAAATTTTGACTAGCCCTTCAAATTTGATCCCTACTCAGAGCTAATGGAGGTTATTGATGGAAATAAAAAATAGCCATTCTTTGATTATGTCACTAACGCAAATAAATGTAATACTACAATGGTTATTAGAGATTTTTGTGATGACTCCCTGAGACGTTTTCTAGCAAGTCGCTAAAAACCCTAAAACCTGCCTAGTTTCTGCAATGGCGGTGGGGCGATTTCAGTGCAGGACTTTGCTTCTAAGTGCAATGGCAGTGTTGCAACTATGTTTGTGGCTAGGAGGATTGGCGTCATCACTGGCAGGGTGCCCGTTGATGGAGGTGACGGTGGAGTTGGGATCAGCGACATTAGGATTGCATCCTCCTCTGCTCGCCATGAAACTTCTGCTTCGACCCTACTCAAAGAATTTTATGGTGTGGTCGATGACAGGTATTCTCCTTATGAAGAGCTCGATGTTGGCAATGGTGGTGGCTATGGACTTCCTTCCCAGGTCCTCGTCCGCACCTAGTTTGGGAACACTTTATACATCCATCCCCCACCACTCACCTAGGGTAAGAATCTTTGTTCTGTTCTTTCATACAAATTGGACTACAGTTTTGACCCCATTAAACATAATTTTGGAGGCAAATATCTAGATGACTCTCTGCTCAGCTCTTATGGGATTAAACGGGATTCCATGATTTTTATGTCTGGTTTTTTAAAGGGAGGAGCCAAAGCTCGAAACCATGCACCTTTCAAAGAGGCACTGTTCAAAAATGTCTCTTACACTCCAACAGCAACTAGCCCTCCTCCCCCCGCCTACATTGTGGAACAAGCCTCGGAAACCCCTATTGTCGAGATTAACAGTGCATAAGCTTTGGCCTTCATACACAATCTGGAAACTAAGGCTCTCATCTGTAGATTTAATGGAGTTTGGCCATCAACGGATGCTCTGATCCAGTGGATTCACTCCTCGTGGACTAAAAATTGTGAATATTTCTTTTGTGCCCAGTGTTTCTTCATAGTTTATTTCTATGACCTGGAGGAGTATCAAAGGGCCATTGATGAGGGCCCTTGGTTCTGGGTTTCGGCAGGGTTGTTCACTACCCCATGGTTTCTGCAATTTGAGTTGAGTTCCTACTCTATCTCGTGTGTCCTTGTTTGGGTGAACTTGCCTAATCTCCCTCTTAATTTGTTTCTTGCTATGGAAGATATCAGCAATAGCTTAGGGAGATTCATTAAACAAGATGATAAGCGAATTCAGAGTGGTCTGCTTACCTATGTCAGGATCTATGTAGAAGTGGATCTCAGTAAAGGACTATTGGATAAAATGACGCTCAAAATGGGGGATGTGTCTCACATACAAACTCTTGACTATGAAAACACGGCTTTCATATGTAGAAATTGCAGGTCTCCAGGTCACCTCAACACTGCTTACCCTCATAAGAAAGTCCAAGCTTCAAAGAAAAAAGGATTCACTCCTAAATGATGGAGCTCTTCAAATCTGCAGGACGACTTTGCCTCTGAGTCAAATGTTCAAGAAGTTAAAGAAACAGATCTGTCGGCCACTACACAACCCATTGTAGTTGATTGTACTAAAGTGGGACAGTCTTTGGTTTATTCTCCCTCTTTGGAGAGACCTACTCCTGGGGTCAAGCGACCTCGTGAATCTGATCATTCTGACTCGAATAAGAACGGTTCCATTTCTCCGGACAAGGAATTACATATTTGCGCCCCTTGAAATTCGGTTGCACTGAATTTGTTGGGTTCATAGGAACACTTATTTGGAAATTGACGATTGGTGCGTTCAAAGAAGGGGAAGAAGGGCAAGCACTGATTTCCTATCCTGCCTTCTCTTCTTCCCTTCTTCAGCTTCATTTGTGGACACATCTCAATTTCTTCCACTTGGTTGTTTTGTAGCTTGTATCGAGTTGCATCTTCTCCTCCTCTTCGTTGTTCCTTCTTGCTACTTCTTATGACAACTGCGTGAGGAATTGTTTTTTCTTCTTTCCTTGTCTTGCTCGTTGCTACATCTGCAACTGCGGCAACTTTTCCTTTCTCTCTTGTATTTCTTATCTCTTTGGCCTTCTAGGGAAGGTTTCTTTGGCTGCTTCTTTCAGGTACCTAGTGTTGCTCCCCTTCTTCGTTACTTTGTTTTGGTTCCTCTCTTTCCCCCTCTTCATTGTATAAGGATTTGGGTCCTTTCAAAACCCGCACATTTACCCTTTTCCAAAAAAAAATTCTACAATGGTTATTAAAAAACAAGATTTTCTTATGTATGATATTGGATCATTTGAAAAATAATGGTACATGAAAATGATTCACTCTATCAATGACCCTCGAAGTATCAACCTTATATACCGGGAGCAATTATTTCGTTCAGAATTTAAGTCTAGCAATACTTGCGAATGGGTAAGAAAGGGAATGGAAAAATAAAAGTTTTCATTGTTTCTCTTTGGCGACTATAAAAATGATGCCACAAATATATACCGGGAGCAATTATTTCGTTCAGAATTTAAGTCTAGCAATACTTGCGAATGGGTAAGAAAGGGAATGGAAAAATAAAAGTTTTCATTGTTTCTCTTTGGCGACTATAAAAATGATGCCACAAATACCGTCGCTACAACTCTCTTTTAGATGATGGATGTAAAATTTTAATACAGCGACTTTACTCATAAGCGCAAACCTAAAGCGCCATTAACACCAAATGTTGTTATTTGTTTGGTTTGTAAATTTTTGTTGTTTTCCAAAATTTTGCTTGATAAAGTTTCTTTCAAGTTGGTTTGTCTAAAAAACTTATTTTAAAATAAGTCAAAAAGATCTCCAAGTATAAGCTTTTATTTTAGTTTTTTAATGAAAAAAACTTAAAAATCTTGGATTTAAATGGATAAGATTTTTATTTTTCAAAAAAAGAACCATCTAGTAAAGAACTTAACTTTGCTTTGTTTCATGTTTCCATTTCTCATGTGGTGAAGCGCAAGTGTTGAAACTCCAAGAGAGGATAAAATGCCAAAGTACCGGGGCGAAACACCAATAATAGGGAATTTTGAAGATGGCAAGTCATGTGAAGACTTGTAGATCCATCCAATAAGCAGGAAGCATTGAATAAAAACAATGCGAGCCGAAGAAGTCAAGTCAGGAATCTACGCAGTCTCTAACAAAGAGAATGCCAACAATGTTGAACGTTACAAAATGGAGTGGCACAAGTTTGGAGGATTGGTAGGCAGAGTAAATGCAAATTGTGATGTCAATTAAAGGCTTTACTTGCAACAAGGAGTAATGTGCTAGGAGTATATGCAATAGTTTGTAACAGTGCACAACTTGGGTAGATTAAGCAGGCACCAAAGGTTGGTTCCAAATTGATGGTAATGTGCATCTTTTCTTCAATGCTACATGCTTCCGCCCTTAGAAAGCTAAGTCTTATGTTATTTTATTATACCAATTTGGATTTTTTGGAAAATGGATGAAAAAATGTTATGTAGCAACCTGGGACATACACCAAAATTAGGCCAAGAATAATGTACTAAGCAAAAAGATAATAAAATATGCAAACAAAATTTAGTATTATTATTCAACATAAACAAATGACAAGATTTACAAATATAAAACCACTTCATAACAACTAGCAAATTTCTTCCTCAAGGTGCTTTCTAAGGAAACTATTTTATCTTTATGCATTAATTAAAACACGCATGTGCGCATGCATATGCGGACAAAAACATAGGCGCATGGACATCGACACTTGAACACACGTGCGCGGACACGCGCACACACACACGGTAAATTTTAAGTCATGTAAAATGTTCATTGATCCATAGACTTCTAAGAGAATCTAAGTAAATTATTTAGAAAATCAATTAATTATTAAGACTTAAATTAGAATCAATTACTACAAGTTAAATTTAGCCCATTTTTGCCCTAACCAAATTATTCCCAAAGTTTGCCCATGCATTCATTTCAACGACTTAGTTTTTATAAGCAACCTCACAATAATATCTCACATATTAAAACAATTAACCAGAAACAACCAATTGTTGTTATGTTGCTAAACCAATTGTTATACCCATTTTTTACCTTCCAGTTAATAAGATTGTTTCAAAAATATCACTTTCAAGCCATTTTGGTTATTCTCTGCTTTAAATTGTCTCCTCTTCATAATTGTTTTATTCCTAACCTACAAGTATTTGAATTCTATAACTAGTCTCTACATAGAAGCACTCTAAAATCGTAATTCAGTCATTCATTGCAGGAACTTCAGTTTAGTAGACAAGACCACTAATGCATCTCATATTTTTCCTTTCCACCATACCCATCTCTATCATGTTTTAAGATCACAAAAATTGTCTCATAGATCTTTTTCAAACCAAGTCTCTATATTCTATTCCTCACATTGTCTCTTCTAATAATGGGCAAATCTTACATGCATTTAACTAGATTCTCAATTTTAGAAGGTGCCCTCATCAATAACATGTCTCGTATATCCTTTCCACTTGTGTTGGACTACCCCGGTCTATAATTTTTATAAATTTCCAAAGATTGTTTCATAGATCTCTTAAAAACTAATTTTAGTCATCCTCTTCTTCACATTGCCTCCTCTTCTAATAATTAGTCTCATGCTTACAATCTTAATGACAACATTTGAATTCCATCCAACATGTCTCTTACATTGATGATCTCAAAATTCATTAAGTTTATTTAACATTTTCAATTAAAAAGCACATAAAATGGAATACGATGACCAATTGACCTTAATTAACATGCAACTATTCTTAACTCGTGTAACTGAAACCAATAAGCTTGTCAAACAAGATAGTCGAAGCATTTATTTCTCAATGCAAGAAACTGACATTATTAGTGTCCAGGAAAATGCTACATCACCATTACACTTTATGTTTGAGTGCACAGTTCATAATTGTCAAAAAAATCTTTAAAGGCTCAAGTTTTAGGTCCTCTTTTGTTTTTAGCAAATCCTTACTAATTCTATATAGGAGAATTTTTATTATCTCCAAGTTTTACAGCCCGCGATTATTGGTCAACAAGATAAGATGCCTAAATCATGATGACCAAATTAATATAGTTGACCATAGACCTTATAGTATCATCGAATGGTCCTAAATGCACAAGTTTTAATAGATATCCATTATAACATTTTTCCTAATAAAATTATATCACCAAGAGTCACAACTGTAATTAAACAACCGAATGTAAGAGGCCCGAATTGTGCATTCCCTCAGGTGGATTAAGAAGGCATATTAAGAGCTCCAAGTGGTTGTATGGGCGGCGGTGGTATTCAGTGAGTGGTCTTTTGGAGCGGTTGTATAGGCAACTATGAAAGGTGTTTGAGGAGTTCACTTGTGCACAAGAATGGAGTTGCGTAGGGAATGGAAGGTGGGTGTAAGGCGTAGTCTAGGACTACCGGAGTAGCTTGATCCTCTTAAGGCGAGCGGAAAAAATAGCGTCTCAATGCCACGTGGGGGTTAGTTTATTCCGATATGCAGCTAGCCCTGCATCAGCTGTACCAACGATTCAATTTAACCAACGTCTGTTGCATTTACATATTCTCACCAATTCCCTATCATGCTACTTCCACCTCAAAACCATTTACCTCATTCTATAGACAATTGATGAACTCTCCACTTGTATCAAACCCACAAAAACCCTATAAAAAATAAACCCTAAAAAAAACACACCTAACAGAAGCTTTAGCCGATGTTTTGTTATTCAAAGAGTTGGAAGAGTTGCAAAAGTTAGTCACAAGAGGTCTGAGCGGCTCCAACATACACATACATAATACCCCTTTTCAACCATATATTCAACTTAACTACAATCAACCATTTAAAAATATAATATTAACACTAAACATTGAAATTAAATACATTTGACAGATGCAAATAACTCTAGTTTTGATTTATTATTCTCCACCAAAAAATTGTGCTGACAGTTCTTACCACCAATACCTTGACATCACTCAGAAGTAACACCAGAATTATCAGCCTCCACATCATTCTTCTCTATTAAATTTAAATAACAAGTCCAATATCAAACCAACAAAGAGTTCCTTACATAGCAAATAAATATGAGTCATCTTGAAATACGAATTTCATATTTTTTTGTTACCTCCTTACACATGAAATACACAGTTTTTGTCATTTTGATTTAAATAATGTCAATAACAATTATTGAGCTCAATTGTAATTATGTTATTTTGAAGTGACTGGCAGCATTTGTTGATACAAAACTTTCCTATGGATTGTGGTTCATGATTGAAATTTAATTACTATTTTGAACGAAGGCCCTTCTACTTTTAATTTTCATTTCATGTTTTTGCTGTTCATGGCATGTTTTCGCCTTGGATCATGCAAGTAGTGGTAGAAGCCAACTGGTTTTACTAAAATAGCATGCTGGAGGGGCATGATCCAAGGTATTAAATATGAACCTTGGCGACTTATTTCACCAACCATTTCAAACGAAGTTTGACTTGCTCGAGACCACCAGCCAAAACATAAATTTCTCCCTAAACAGCCCCATTTATCATTTAGTTGTAAAAGGCAAGCGACCAGCTACAGAAAACATGTTGCCCCCTTTATCAATTGTATAAGCAAGTATCAATAATGACAGGCATATTTTCCCCAACACACTGAATTTTCCATCTGGAATGTCACAACTAATGATTTATAACTTGTAATAGTTTACCCTATTACAGATGGGCACACTTCCAAAATGGATTAAGCCCACAAGCAGCTTAACATGTATCTTCATAAAAGATAATAACTACCACAGCTTTGACTACTGCAACAAATCATTTTCAAAGGAATGGGTAGAAACCCAGTTGTAAAAAAGGCACCCTATTAGATATGAGGAGCCTTGCTGTAGATGGAATGAATGCTGCAAGCAAGCTTAACCAACATTCAAAAGAACAATGGATGTAAACCCAGTTGTAAAAGAACACCCTGATAGAGATGGGGAACCTTTGCTAAATCTAATGAAGCCATAAGCAGGCTTAACCAATCTCTCAACCTTATCCACATGATAACTTCCACATCTGACAATTCAGAACATGAATGGGTTGGAAACACTTGCAGATTAAATCTAAATGCAACTTGTAACACTTGCAGATTAAGAGTGTAACAGAATTCACGTTTTAACATTGTAATTGAACACAATTCATGTCCTGGATACTCCATCAGCAAAAATACTTTTCTTGATTCAAGCCCATAGTGCGCCCTGTAAGAAGTGTGAGATTTGTAAATCATTGAAGACCTCCCTACAAAATCTACTTGCAAAGCAAGATGACCCCCAAAACAAATTTGAGTATTAACAAGATCCCGTCTTTTTCTTATGCAATAATTTATTAATGACTGAGAAGAAACATATGGATAATAATCATCTAGTCAAAAAATTAGGTGCTGAAGACAATCTATTAAAAAGTTCGAAAAGAATAACTTCAAAATAAAGACTCTTAATATGTTCCAAGCAAATTTAAACTAATATCACTACTCTTACAACCTAAGCACCCCACAATTTAAACTCTGCTATGCAATGAAGGCATTCTACTAACACCCAAATGATAATAGCCCGGTGCACTTTAAAAATATATGCAGACAAAAAGGTTCCTAAAAGATCTCTTAATAATATAGAGAAACCGGCAGACAAAAAGGTTCCTAAAAGCTCTCTTATAAATATACAGAAACCTTACGGTAATAATCATCTAATCAAATCTCAGTTCAATTGCAAACAGCATTCAGTCAAATAGAAACTTCGGAATTAGTCCATTAAATGGCATTGTTATCCTGAACAAATATCTCTCAATACGTTCAAGGAGAGTAAAACTCATAGACAACTTAAACTTCTGCTATTTGCAATGAGGGCATCCTAGGCAAAACCAAACAATACCCAAATGATAATAACCCAGTGTAATTCAAAATATAAGCAAACAAAAAGGTTCCTAAAAGATCTCCAAAAGAGTTTACAAAAAGGACTCTCAACAACTACTGCTCAAAGCAAACACGAGCAGCATACTCCAAATCCTGTATCAAAATCTTGCATACTTGCAAGGTGCACCAAAAAAGCTTCAAGTAATCATTTACTACCAGTATTTCAATTCGAATTTTTTTCAGATATCGGGAGATGATAAACCAAAGAGCTATAACTGACCTAAATACAACTAAATTATAGGATCTGAATACAGCTTCTGAATTAATCAAATTTGATTCTTGCAGCCTAGAGTTATGCACCAACAAGCTCTGTTGGCTCAGCAGGTATTTCCTCTACAGGCCTATCAACCTTGACACCCACCTCCTCAGAATAATCACCATGTACCTACAGAAATTTTATCAAAGAAAGTTACACCCAATGAAAACCTTCAAACAACATACATAGCAGGGACCAGGCAAAGAATATCACCTCCATAAGCTTTCCAAGGTCAAATTTTGGAGCCTTCAAAATTTTAACTTTTCTGATAAATACATTTTGCAGAGGGTAAATTGATGAAGTTGCCTTCTCAATTTCCTTGCCAATCACCTCAGGAATAAACTTTTGCACGAGCTCTTTCAGATCACAGGATGTAGCTTCACGTACCATTATCTCTCTCATTTTCCTACGAATCTGTGAACAAAGAAAACAAATGCCTTCCATATAGATTAAAAACCAGAGCCAGATGATCAATAATAACATAAATATTCTATGTAACGCAATTTTTCTATGTAACCTGTCTAATCTGACTTGTTTGGGCATAGCATGTGCGCTTGATCTGATTTGGCCTCCTCTTTGTGAATCCAATGCAGAACATCCGCAAAGAATAGTTATCAGTAGTCTTAACATCGACGTGAGCCTCAATCAAAGTCTGCCACTTGCGAACTAATGATCGAAGCTTATCAGTGGTGAAGTCCATTCCCTGGACAAAAAAACAAAACTCAGGTGGCCTGCCTATTATTCCTCTTAGATTGCCTACACCTTTCAAAATAGACAAAAAATGATGGCTTACCCAAAAGTTGGTCAGGACATTCCTCCCCTGAACATCCTCGGCACGAAGCTTGATCTTTCTGTATGACTGATCCTCATCATTCTGAAGATCAGCCAGAGAAACCTCAAAAACGCGATGCTTAAGGCCATCAGAGGCAATCTACATAAAATAAAAAAGGCACCATTGTCAGATGAATATATCTTCATTTTGAAAAAAAATTATCTAGAATGACACATAAATAGACAATAATGTAAAGTATGTTTCTCTGAAACCTGACAGACACACTACAGTACATGATTGACCAGCAACATTAGGCCCTATTACAACATGCAATAGGACTTCTCGGTGCCAATATAAGGCCAAAAGGGGCATTATGTTTTACTTTTATTTGGCAAAATAAGATACTTTCAGAGCATCGCATCAAGTATTTAAAAGAGAAGATGTTTTTATGTAACCCCCTTCCTTCATATTCATCCCCACTTATCTCCCATTCTAAAAGTTTTAACTTTGAGAAAAAAACCAATGTACTTTTTACTGTATACATGGCAAAAAATGAAATACAATGGTATCTGCCATGTGTCTACAAACTTTTTCTTGTTACCATACCACTATGCTTCCTGTTGTACATTGAGAAAAATTTAGGCCCATTGGCCTAATAAAGATGCATTCAACAATTTCAAGCACAACATGGCTGAAAACAATTTGCAGCAGAGTACAGCTTAAAACTCCTGAAAAGTACCTTAGCCAGCAATCCCTGTGAACACTTCAATATAAATAATATTCTACAGTAAGCAAACTAGAGCACAAAGAATTTATATAATAAGAATAAATAGATGTCTTGAATTAAGAAAAATAGATTTAGAATCAACTGCAATAACATTACAGAAGGACGGGCTGTTATTGTGGGTCTCAAAATACAAGATTCTACACTAAGCAAACCAGAGCATGACAAATTTAAGATAATAAATAAATAATAAATACATGTCTTAGAATTAAGGAAATAAGGTTTAGATATCAACTGCATTGACATTTCAGAAAGACAGATTATTGTGGACCTCAACTTGCACAGACTAATCATAACAAACAAAGCCAATTAATAAACAGTCTCTTCTATCATAAAGAAATTTCAACAAAGTGTTACACTTAAGAGATAACTTTGATGGAATGTCCACTATCTCCACGTTGGAACAGAGCAGCCAATTAACTAAAAAAATTGGGTGTTTTACACAAGACTGTTTTGGTATGGGTACAGGTACGGATGCGGTACACTGATACGGCAAATTTTTTAAAACTTCAGGTATGGTACGTTGTTGGGTACATTTTATATATTTATATAAAGAAACATTTGCATATGTATTGAAATTTAATACTCATACATCTATAGAACATGAAAACATATTTGATATTTCAAATACTTGAGAATTGAGACTTAAGTTTGTATTGATTCATAATATTGAAAACATAATAGTTAATAACTTAATAAATTCAAGTTTGGAGATCTCAACAAAGTGATTAAATTTGAATAATATGAATTTACAAAAGGAAAAAAAATGAAGTTCATATAAGCCATTAAATTACAACATAATAAAATAATAATACATCAAATTCAAATACATTATAATAAATTTAAACATATATATATATTAATTAATTAATTTTATAAATAACAAACTTTATATTTTAGTCTTTATCTTTTAAAATATTTTAACTTTATAAAACTAATTAAAACTAAATAAACCTAAATAAATTTAAATAAAACTTTATCATTAATTTATTTCTAAACAGCAATAATAAAACCTAAACGCAAACAAACAATTATAAACCTAAATAAACTTAAATAAGTCTAAATAAAACTTTATCATTAATTTATTTATAAACAAGAATAAAACCTAAACGCTAACGATAAACAAACAATTATAAAACTAAATAAACCTAAATGAGTATTTCTCGACTCTTTCATTTAAGCTTTAAGAGATTTTCCATTGAAGTTTAAACAACGGAAGTGGCAGCGGCATGGACAGGGTGCAAGCATCATTTTCGAACAGCGGCAGCAGTAGCGGTAGCGGCATCCATGGCTCCACCTGTGCAAGCTTCACCGATCTGGACTCACATATTTAACTCCACTGTCGAACCCATGTTTTTTTTAAGTTGGGGTTTTTTATTTTTTAATTATTTTAAGTAGAAAATGGCAGCAGGTACGCTGCAGGCCCCTGGTACATCCTAGGTACAGATTTTCATACCCGGGACATACCAGGAGCCTACAGGTATGTACCTGCAAAGTACCCAGACTGTACCCGTACCAGGTACGTATCAGGCCTGGTATGAGGGGGTGACAGGCATTTCCTTGCAGTCTTGGTTTTACATATTGCAAGGGTGAGTGAAAGTAGCTAGTCTAGGTCCAAGGCATAAATGATTCGGTTCATTAGATTAAAACCACAAACCAGTCTCAGATGAGATTTTTTAAGTTTCCTTAGGAACTTTGTAGCTCCATTTGAGGAAAAGTGTATCTATGTTCCTTGAAACAAGCTAAAATTTTCTATTTTAAGACATAATATTTTGAAGATGGGGTACAACTACCAAATGGTCTCAGATGAGATTAAAACCATTAGGAACCACAGATGAGATTAAAACCATTAGGAACTACTAAATGGTCTCGCACCACAGGTATATGGCAAATTTGAAATGACTGCTCCTCTATGACTTTGATTGAATTCTTCCTGTACAATCAGTTGTGTCCCCTAATAATGCAGCCCCCAATTTCTTTGTTGATCGGTAAATCTAATGAATTTGACACGTTGTCAATTTTTTGTTCGAAGCACCCTTTATATTAGGACTAGATGGCTCAGTTCAAGGAAGATCAGTTTCTCTGGGAATCATTCTTTCAAAATTCAGACCCAGTAGCAAATAGAGTAGATTGTGCTAATCTCTTTCAGATGGTGGAAATACAGTTTGAGGATGCATGTTCTACTCGAATAGCTTTCATCAATAAGCAATGACATTTGCTATAGTTGGTATTTCCCTTTCCATGGGATGAATCAAGTTGACTTGTCTTCTTTCTAAGAGTACCATCGCAATCTCATAAAAAGTCAGGTTTAAATATTCCATCACAGAATGTTCTGTCAATGTTTCCAATAAAAAAAAGGATAAAGGCCTCAATTACTTGTAGCACAAAGTGCAACCTTCCATATCCAAGTGACTGACTGAATCTCAGGGATAAATGTACTGGCAACCTCACTAATGTCAATTTTCAAACTTGAGATTGACTTCATATCGGTAACAGCCCTAGTTGTGGCTGATTTCTAGGCCTAAAGGCAAGTAATATCAAGTACCCCATTAGGTAAAATGATTTTGAAATTCAATAATCAGTATGACTAAACATTATAAGTTCTATCATGCTCAGCTGGCAGAACCATTTGGCATCAACATAGACAGTGATCATGTCACTCGGTTGGAATTCGACAATAGTCACTATGCCTGTCATTTGTCAATAGAGGGACAGGACAGGAAACAAAAAAGATGTAGGATGAAAAATCTGCAAATGGAAATGGAAGGCTATATTGGGGGTTCCCGGCATTTCCATTGTTTCAGAAAACCTTTTAGGCTTTAGCCATTGATGTTGATGATGACCCCAATAATCTGCTTCCAAGACTGCAAATTTGATAATAATTACCTAGCTAATGTTTATTTACACCTGGGTATGACATCTTTTTAGTTCATGATACATATCATGTAAAATTGAAGGGGTATCCTCCTTACTTTTTTATGATACATACAAGCTTTAAATACTAGTTGATTAGGGTAAATGCGAAGTGTATTCAACACTTACAACAGTCTGTTTTCTAGGATACATCATGGAACATATATGATTTTGACCAACAGGAAGAGTTGTCATAAATAAACTACAAATCACATCCATGTACAATTTCATTTAGAAATCAAAAACTTATGCCTGGCTTACTTCATAAAGTAACTGCCTTGGTCATGGCTAATCAGCAGACAAAATGGAAGATAATAATACAATATCAATTATTACAAATCGTAACGAGGCTCTAAAACAACAGTCTTTGTGCATTCTGACTAAATCACGACAGGAATATGTCATGGATGCAAAAAAAAAAAATACAATGATAGAAGCCTAGACTACAATCAAACTGTATAGACAGAGAAACACAAGCAAAAAGACATCATGCTAGAAATCATGATCAGAGAGGTTGGATAGAACACCAGGCTTTGTGCATTATGACTAATCACAACAGGGGCGGGGGTGATGGGGCATGGGGGGGGATCGTTCCCTCTACCAGCTATATAGTGTATTCCGTCGGGCCCCATGCCAACAGCCCCCCCCAGAGAGAATATAGAGAGGAAGCGGGGGTTTTCTCAGGAGGCTGGGGAGAGCCCCTATCTGTATATATAGGCCAACAGGAGAGAATTGAGAAGAAAAGAATGAGAGCAGCCATATATATATAGAGGGGCCCCCTTCTATATATGGGGGATATATTGGGAGTTCTCTATTAGGGGCCGTTGGCCCATAGGAAACCCATATCCCTCTCAATGTTCGGTTTAAAGCCTATAACGTATACTATGATATTTCACTTCATTTCTTGCATTCAACTTATAAACCAGAGTGAAAAATGTCAATCTAATCAAATTGACTATAACCTTGACGAAGTTGTCCCTAGGAAATCCATATCCCTCCCAATGCTAGGTTTAAAGCCTATAACATATACTATGATATTTCACTCTATTTCTTGCATTTAACTCATAAACCAAAGTGAAAAATGTCAATCTAATCAAATTGACTATAACCTTGACAAAGTTGGGACAACTTATTTTATTCTTCAACATATAGTTTCAAGAAGGTAATAGTTTTCTTTAAGGGATTCTATAACACCTCTTTGTGTATCTACAAATATCAAGTTATTATCCTCATGGAAAGTGCAATTATTCTCATACCATTTCTTAACTCACATGAAAAGTGCAATTATTCTCATACCATTTCTAACTCACATGGAAACTCTAAAACGGTATGAACAAATATTATTATGACAACTATGCATATGTATCTACTTTGCCTTCAAATATATGAAAATATGAACTCATTTGTACCTTGTAAGAAGAGGATTGAACTCACTAAGTAAATTGATAAATATGATCAAAACCTAAGCTGTCCCACACAGAATGGTGTTTTAGACCATCTTGTTATCTATACAACATGTCTACTAATACAAATATCTTGAAAACATCTACTTGGAAAATGCAAAAGAAAAAGATGTCAATCTCTAAGCACCGTTTTTAAATTTTTAGCATACTACATTGATTGATGGCGCCATATGCATCTATTTTGCCTTCAAATGTAGGAATTCATAGCTTCACTTGTACCTTGTAAAGAAGAGGATTGAAATCACTATACAAACTGAAAAATGTGATCAATGAACCCTACTTTGACTCATGCATAACTTTTTTAAACCATCTTGTAATAAAAAAGATGTTTTGAATACATCTATTTGGAAAATGTAAAAGATGTGATCAATGAACCCTACTTTGACTCATGCATAACTTTTTTAAACCATCTTGTAATAAAAAAGATGTTTTGAATACATCTATTTGGAAAATGTAAAAGATGTCGATCTCTAAGCACCTATGTTGCTAGGATACGAGTACGGTTTCAATACGCAGATATGTCAATTTTAAAAACCCTTGGGTACAATATGTCTTGGATACATCCGTAAATATATATTAAAAAAATAATATATATATACACATAATAATAAAAATTTATAAAATATAAATAATATTATTAAATAAACTTATATAAAAATGTAAAGACTATTAAAATTTTATAAAAGTTTATAGACTATTAATAAAATTATGAGCTTCAACTACATATAAAAATTTATAATCTATTAACAAACATAAATTTATAAGTTATTAAATAAACTTACTAATAAATTTCTACTGTAACCTATAAACATAAATCATTAAATAAACTTACTATTGAATACTAAATTGGTAGCGGTAGAAATTTATTAGTAAGTTTAGTTAATAATTTTGTAAGAAAACATAAAAAAATCTAACCAAAAAACTAAATGTAAGCATAGAAACTAAAACATTGACTACAATGCAAATGAAAAATAGTTTAGATGAGGTTTAAGTGTAGACAACCACCGTAAACCGATGCATGAGCAGAATCGTGAGCATAGCAGGAAAAAAAAGCTGTGAATCCCTATGTCTTCATACTCTCAGACATGTGTGAGAAGGGAATGAGTCGAACAACCATGAAAAGGCATAATGCTATCAATAAATTTTAGGGCAACAACTGCACCAGTCTAAGATGTTCGCGCTGAAACTTTTCAATGATTTTCATTGCCAAATTGATTATTTTTTAAAGATTTTTATTAAATTTGCAGGAATAAAATCATACCCATAAATTTTTTGGATGAAATTCGGCGATTTATGTGACATAGGCCACGGGTATGTCCGGGTTCTTCCCAAGTACGTCAGGGGTACCCATGGCATACCCAAGAAGCGCTCGGACTTGCCCATCACGTATTCATACTCGTATCCGTACCGGATACGTATCAAGCAGGGTTCAGGGGGCCGGGGGACAAACCTTGGCAACGTAGCTAAGCACCCTTCTTAGATTTGTAAGATACTACATTGATCAATGACGCCATTGCCTTATACATAAATTTCTTGTTAATAGATGACAGTTGGCCTTAAATCTCTTTGCACCACTATATTAGGCTCAATTGAATCTTTCCAGAAAATGGATCCAAACTCTACTATATGTTTGAGATATTACAATCTTTTGATGGAATTCTCCAAGAAAGAGAGAAACTTCATTATGGCAAATCAAATGGGCGTTAATTGTAAGGTTCAATCTGCACCATGATGATCAAATAAACATCAAATTAAAGAGTTTTAAACTACACTATGACAGTCAAATAGAAGTTGAATTTAAGATTAGCTATTTATTAAAATATCATATACATTACAAACGACCAATACCACCAATTGCCATTGTGGGTTACACCTCTCAGTATAGTTATCTTTTGTAAAATCTCAAAAGTGTATATCTTTGATGTCAATTTGTTTGACATTTGTTGAGATCGTGAAGGTATAAAGTTTGGTCATGAGTTTTGAGACCAAAGCTTATAGAAATAAGACCTCTAGTGAATCGGGGCAAAATAAGGAGTGCTTCAAACAAAAATCTACAATAACAATATGACACAAATCTCTATATCTTGTGCCCAAGCAAAGTATTACGAATGTGTATGAAAGGAAAGAGTAATTAGCTCCTAAACAAAAACTTTGCTTGTTTTCATAGCCCATCTCATGTGCCCAAGCTAACAGATTCACGTTTCCCCTTTATGGATGTGGAAAACATATTATAATTATGAAAGGCAAGAGTAAATTGGAGGCTTTCATAAACAAAAATTTACATATAAGCAAAAAAGAAGTCAAATGTATGTTGTAAGGCACCTTTCCAAAAACTATTAAATGCTCTCAAAAATGAACAAAATGCCTAGTATCTGAGTGTGGGAAGATGAAGAGATGATTAAGACATCACAAGAAAGGTAACCACTCACTGTGTGACAATTCAAATTCTCCTTTTAGTCAAATTCTAACAAACATTGCGGCACAATTTCGACTGAGCAGTTGACATTATCAAAGTTGTGACATGATTGGTGAAGAATTGGAGCTTTGAGATATGACAAGTGCTAGAGAAGGCCTAGAAGCCAATGATGCAATCATTTTATGGCACAATGTATCACCATTAGACCACGAGTCAATCAAGGTGCTAAATCCTCCTTAATCAAGGATCCATTACGTGAAACTAACAAAAAAGTTTAGCGTCAATGTGGGACATATTTGACACTGCAACTCTCAAGAAATGCCACCTTATTCATATGAATTAATTGAAATTTGCCTCACTTCCATAGTGAAATCTAGCAAGGAAAAATATCGTGGGCAATATAAATCTGAATTTAAAAGACTTACTTGCAATAATTTATGCTTTCCATTATTTCAGAGGTTCTTTCAATTACTAATATGGACTATGGCTTATTGCCCCAAAAATTGCAAATTAGTTCACTAGCTAGCATGTGGTTACACCTGAATATGCTTCTTATATTTTGGATATTTCTGCCATGGAAAATTAGGACCTGAACTCCCCATTATTTGGTGAGTAGAGAAGATACCCAATCAAGAGAGGTAATTATATCAGATCACAGGAGCAATCATTGACAAATGAATGAATAATTTGGTATAGCTTGTTGCTGGCAACCAAGTGAATATTGCATATCATCCATACAAAAGGAAGCCTAAGTTACAGTTGAAATGTTACTACAAAATTCAACATGTTACAGATCTAGAAACATTCAAACAGAAATGGCATGATTTTGTGCAGCAAGAGGAAACTGTGAGCTTCAAAGCAAAAACATTTAAAAAGAACAAGGAAATCTCTATGAACCTTATTTCATTTGATGACCATTCAAAATCAAGATCCACAGCTGACAAGATGTGGGCATTTATGAAGCCTCTATAGTTATTGAAAATTTAGTCACAACCACAGTTACGAAGAGCTGGCATACTCATCTCAACATGTTTAATTGCATAAAAACTGCACACAGTGAATTCAAAGTGTAAGACAATAATGTTACTCCTCGAGAACAAATGACAAAATAGATCTTTTGGCGCCCAATCCAAGATAATGGGTATTTAATATTAATGACATGTAATCCTCACTTTGGATGAGATGGAGTGAGTAAAAGCACCTGATTAAAAAAGCAATCCTCAGCCTTTGATCACAACTATTATATGTAGCTGATTATCATATTCTTTTAGGCTTATCCTATTCCTAACCGCATAATAATTTTGTCTATTGGCTAGGGAAAGGGAAAAGAGATGCCACCCTAGTGGTAATATTATATGGCATTTTTTCCAATCTGAGTAACAGGTATATTGAATATATTATATGATACATGAAATGTATCTAAAACTGCCGTGAGCCTTACAGGAGTGTAGCTAGAGAAATTAACAGTCTATGGAAGATGGTTTAAAAAACTAATTTAAGGCCATTTTGAGAACATATTATATAATTGAACTGTCACATAGGCTCATATAATTTATGGCTACATCTATTCTTTATAGATAAACATATATATACTACTAGATACCATAATTTTAACCAATTTTTCGTAAGTAAAAGTGACTGTTAGTCATTAGCAAGTCGTTCCCAAATCTGAGTCTCTGAATTTCGTCTACAAGTCAAGCCATGCATGTTACTAAAAAATAATTGTATAATTTGCATTTAGTCATTTCGAAACTGTAGACTTGTAAGAGTATAATATGATCATTACAAGGAAAAGATTTAGAGTGTGCATGTTTGCCCATTTGTGAGAGTGTATGAAGACTCTTTCTATTACTCTTTTCATGTTTATTGTAGAGAGTGTCTGCTTCTGGCGGGTTTCAGCACTCAGTTTTCATTTCAACCATTGAAATACGCAAAAAACTATGTTGTACGGGTACGGGTATCCGTATGGGTACGCGTACAGATATGGGTTCGAAATACAGAAACGCCAATTTTCAGAAAAACCTTAGGTACGAAATGTTATGGAAACGTCCATATAATATATTATAAAAAAAATTAAAATTTATATCTATATAGATGCATAGTACTCATTTTCAAAATTCTAGTACATGGACCATAAGAGATAAAGCACTCAAAATATTTTTTATTCATTGAAGTTCTAAAGATTCATCATTCAACATGGTTACAATTTCAATGTTTCATATATACATGCTTATAATCTAGATTCTAGAACATATCATCTAGATTTTCTTCATAATCATCTGTCATGCATCCATGTTTCAAAAATTATAGTTGTAACCTGCTCCATTGGATTCATTTGATTGAAGATTCCAATGGACAATTCTATTTTAAGGAGCAGTAATATCCTGAGTCAAAACCTACTTTCTAGGCTGGCATTTCTTGGTTTCTGCTAAACTCTTCCTACTTTCTTTAGATTACTATTCTGACCCAAACTATCTTTAGGCTTGTTTAATGTGCCTCCTTGTTAGTATAGTTTTAATGTTATGAGACTTTACAGCTAAGCACACTTTAACTTATTCCTGGGTTTGGAAAATTATCTGAGCAAAAATATAGGCTATACTTGAAAAGATTAAGTGGGGTAACACAACAGCAAACTGGAACAAACTCCTCCTTATAATACATAAGCCACAGAAACATCTCGGAAAAGCCGGGGACATTTTTGAAAACATTGTACCCGTTTCTGTACCGGAAACATTTCAGGCTGGATAGGGGGGTGGGGAACGTTTCCTGGCAACATAGCAAAAAGACAACCTAATACTATTAACAGAATCAAAAGAACACTCGTGTTCAGTGCTTAAACCTTCAACTATTGCCTTCAGTGAAACATGCAATATAAAGTTGGCATATCAATTTAATCAAAAACAATAATTCCTACGCTCTGTGAAATTGTACCATGACACTCCTTGATAGAAACCAACTTCCTAAAGCAATTTCAATGACCTGCCTAGGATATGCTCCAATCCATTAAAAATATCTTACTATTTTTCAAAAAGAGAACCATCACTTGCAGATCCACTGGAAATTCAAAAATCACACTACTTTTGATTGCATGACAGTACATCATATTGATAAAAAACATTTCTGATGATTGTCTCGTGAAAATGTAGAAATAATTATCTCATAATAACAATCTCACCTTAGTACCCTGTGTTCGTGTGACAAGTGTCTTGCCAACTGACCTCGCATTAAAGGTAGACGGGGCTTTCACATCATACCAATCTTTCTTTGTAAAGGGATCAACACTGCAAAACATAAAATAAAATATATATAACTTCCTTTTATTGTCAGAACCTCAAATTAAAGCGTAATGCACTGCAGAAAAATCCTTCATGCCGAAAAATAAATTAATTAAACTGTAACAAAGCAGAAATCAAAACACATAGTCTAAAATAAGTATTGACAGTCTTATCAAAAAGGGTCGCCTCTTTGGGATTCTACCCAGTCAAAACGATTTACCATCATTACTCATATAATTGCACTATGTATGCTAGAAAACGTGAGAAAGAACAAATTACACTTACGCCTTCTTTTTGCCCCCTTTCTTCCCCTTGGATATACGCTTGTTCTTACTGCATATTAAGGTACAACACTGTTACGTTCACAATAAATTATGGTTCACAATGAAGTATTGTTCAACGAAACAATGAAAACGGCAAAATAAATTGAGATTTTCTCACCCGACTGCCATTGCTGTTGCCTCCAAACAAACCCGCCGCCGCTACTCTGCTCGATCACGAAGAAAAAAAGATTAGAAAGTGCATCAAGACGCAAGGTGAAAACCCTAAAAAACGAAAGAGGAAACCCTGAAACAAACAAAACAGAGCTGAAGAACATTTCACCGCCGTTCACCGAGTGTTACTTACACTAAAGGGTAGATGAGGAAGCAGCCGCCCGTAGCAGAGCCGTGTTGCAGAGTAGGAATGGATGGAAAAGAATAGGGGCAAAAGCGACCATACGGTGTTGTGTTTTGCACGGGCCTTAGGGTTTGGAGATTTACCTTAGGGTTTGGGGATTTACCTTACGGTTTGGGCATTTGTTTGCTGGAGAATAAAAACGCAGACCAAAATGAACGCCCAACGGTATATGTTACTTAATTTAGAGGGATAGTTCGTAGCAATCATGCGTCAAATGTAGTATGGAAATACCGAAGGGGATCTTGTAAGGATTCATATTGGAAGGAGAGAGACACTGGGAGAGGAAGACAGGGGAAGATGAAGGGGTTAGAGGGTGGAAAAGTGCGGGGACACTGAAAATAAAATGTAGAAACAATGTAAAACTCAAACGTCGAACAACATGACAGGTCGTATGGAAATCCTTTGAAGGAGACCAGGGGTGTTGTTCAAGATGTTGTAGAAACAATTTATAGGTATATATGTGAATGTACGGAATTGTAGGAAAGTATTGTGGAATTGAAAATGTGTTTCTAGCTTTATCTGTAACATTTAGAGACATGAAGATGTGGAGTGTAAGTGGCATCCAAAGGTGGCGATGTCATGTGAAGTTCTCCCTATGAATGATTGTGATGGCATTGTTATTCAACAATCACCGAAAAAGGGATAGGTGTGGGTTGTTGTGGATTTTGATTAGACGGGGGAAATTGATCACCTAAATGGGCCACACCTTTTCCACAAATGAGATTATTCCTCGCCAAGAAATATCTGGTATATGAGCGCAACTATGTAGTCGAGATTTCGCATAGACTATTTCAATCTCGCTTGTATTACTTACATGTATGCAATTGGTGCTTCAGATGTGAATTTTCCATTATGTGGACTTTTAACACCTTGCATTCCAATCATGAGACATGAAACATGTAAAAAAATGTACACATATTTCACCATCCCATGTAGTTTGATGGACACATTTTCCCTTATTTTGTATTATTACAATGGAAATTGGAGCGAAAATGCACAAATTTCCTGAGATCTAATTCCTTTAACAACCAGCAAATATATCTGTAAATTTAGTATGGACAAATCTAACGCTAAATCATCTATCAATTATACAGGCATGCCTGCAATCTTGAACGTATTCTCACGCTTTGTAGTGGACATGTTACAAGGAAATGAACTATACTTTGATTTGTACATTCAATGGTTTAAATGTAAATATCCATATGCCCTAAATGGTCTCTACGGAGCATACAGAAGGTGCACTCTAAATAATACTCAAATACACAATTTCATGGAAGGAGTAATGCCCGAAGACAAATATGCATGGGATTTGGGAGAGTGGTCGAGTTTTTGAGTGATGTGTAAACCATTACAATGCTCTACTACAAATGGCACCATCATATGTCCCAATTCATTAAAGAAACCTTTAAAAAGTTTGGAAAGAGTTTCTCATTAATAATGTTTTATTTATATAACACGGAGAAATAGTTCACCTGATTGTTAAATTAATTTGATGCACTATTGTAGTGTTTAAATATATTTGATTAATTATAGTTGGTGAGATATGGTTTATTGGTTAAAAAATGAATTGAATTTATTTATCTTTCACTTTCGTCATTTGAGGTTCTATTAATCATAAGGTCCATGGAAAATAAGTGATGGACATGGAAAAGTGAGTTGAAATTGTAGTTGTGTACATTGTATATTTAGATGAATGAATATTTTAAAGTCGTAGAAGTAATTAAAAGATGCACTTAAGAAACATATTAAATGTTGTTCCTTTAACATCTAAAGAAGACTTTGACACATATGAAGTGTATCCAACGTTGGTTGGTTGGTTTGCTTTGCGATAACATATAAACGTTAATATATCACGGTCCTTATGTTTATATTGGTGGTGCCACAATGGATGTGAACCTCTTACTAAGATTATAGTTCATTGGATGTGGGGATGAGTATATTTGTTTACCCGGTCTTCCCAACTCAACTCTAAAATCTCTCATTATGATAAATTTCTATAATATATTGTTAATAATTAATTGATTATTAAATTTTATTAAAAAAATAGTATTCTAGACTATAAATGCACTTTTACTCCAAAAAAATATATAACTTGAGTAAACGTTAAATGTATATAACTAGCAATCACACGCGAAGTGTGTGATGAAAATGTCGAAGGAGATGCATCGGAAAATCTAAATTGGAGGGAGTGAAAAATCGAGGGAGGAGGATGTCTGTTCAAAAAGGGTATTAAGGGAGGATAAGTGAAAGTGTGGGGAAAATGCTAGGGGGTAGCAAATAAAAACTCTTTTTTCTTACACCATGCACATATGAAACATATGTCATGTGTCAATTATTTAAAGGAGAAAATGGAGAGTTGTGTAGGTGGTCAACACATGGTGCAGAACAAAAAATTAGCCTACATGGTGTTTCTACCAATAGTGCTCACAACTACATCTACAAAATATTGTTTCCACTAAGCGTCAATGTTTTCCTATGTCTCACTCTAAACTCCTATTATGGCGCAATCTTGATTTGTGTCCCATGTGAGGAGTATATACCATGTTTTCACTTGTTCTTACCTTTTTCTTTGTTTATCTTCCAGTGATTAGTAATACATTGCAATGAGAAAACATGAAAAATTCCTTCAGATATTTGTCTGCACCGTCTTATTCCCAATGCACAGTGCACCAGTTACTTGAAGAATGCGGGTTCATGATTTCCCTATGGAAATAATAGGGGCCAAAAAAATAGTATGGGAAAATTATATAATAGCCCGAGTAAGCATGCTCATTAAATGCCAAATTACCACTAAATAAACATAGGGAAAGACATGGCATAATCACAAGCACAAAAAAATATATGCACCAACATATATGATTGTGCGGAGAAATTTTAAAAAATCGTGTTAGTTTTGATAAGGGCATTCACTGCAAATTGAAATATAAGTGGCCAATGCTCGAGATGTTGCTTATATAATTGTTTTAAATACTCAAAATTTCTAAAATTTTTTGTTCTCAACTATTATAGTTAATTGCAGAAGAATAATTAGCCTCCAATATCATTACGCATAGAATGGGCAACATTTGCGACGATCTTTGAAATGGGAGGTTATGAAATTTGATGGAAGGGAGACAAAATTGTAGAGGTGTTCATATATGCAGGATGTGCCCTACTATTATCCAAATCATGAAGCGTATTTTGTTCCTCATTTGGGCAACTTCAACCGACCTCTCCCACACACTGCAGAGCTCCGAGCCGATGACATTTGCTTACCAAAAAAGTTTCCCACAACCTTTGACGAACGAAGAAAGAAATGACAAATAGATTGTATACAACAAAGGATTGTTGACAAATTTTTTGTGTTTGATAACGGATCAACGGTGCGTCTTAGACTCACCAAGGAAGAGCTTGCTTCACTTTTGTCTATCGATAACAATAATTGGAGGGGTTTTTGGTTCTTAAGTGGTCATCAAACCATTTAATGATGTTTCGAATATCAAACCGTGGAGAAGAAAAAGTATAAACCTTGCATTTGTACTAAGCACATAGAAGATGAATGGTTTAAAATGCTTTCATCGACATCCATGTGTACAACCAAACCTCCAACTATTGATTTCATTGTTCCTTTTCAGAAGCCCCAGAGCTTTCCCACTATAAACAACGCCTTCGGCTTAAAAATATTAATATTCATAAGTCTATGCACCGAATATAAGCTCTAACATGGAATAAATCCTTTCTTTAGGTAGTTAAGGGTCGAGTCACCTAGTGTTAACACGTCAACACGTCATATTTGTTGCATAGACATGCTCTGAGACTTTATTTTTCCACGTGTCGGGTTACATGAATTCCCAAGAGAAGGGTGGTGAAAAATATTTAGCGCTTCCATCCTTCTATCTCAAATTCTCCCCTCCACAAGTTGTTCTCCTTCTTTGATTTTCTAATCCTTGTCCTTCAAATTATTTGTTTGTTACTACACCAATATTTTGGGTTCCTTCTCCTTTTTCACTGTTTTCAAATGACATTATCTCCATACTGCAACATCAACTTTCATGGAGAAGAGGAACGTTTCTCTGAGTATGAGTTTTGGGTATGCAAGGACCATGGCGGGGAACAATGCTTTCGAAGGAATTGCACCGCAGGCATCTCTGTCATCATCAACTCTAAAAAACAAGGTGCCCTATGACGTGTTTATTAATCATCATGGTTGTGATGTTCAACACAAATTAGCCAACACTATCTATCATACACTTGATCTGGTTGGATTGAGGGCTTTTCTTGATGTGATTCCATAATAATGGAAATATTTTCAGAAAACTATGCATAATCCCCCTGGTGTTTGACCAAGCTATCCTTTATGCTCAAAAATGGAACTTCAACTCTTCTTGTGTTCTATCATGTTAACCCTAATGATCTTCGATGGGTGAAGGGAAGATGTTGTAGGGCATAATGAAGTCTACTTTGAATGGAATTAAAAAAGTGCCTTTAGAGGTAACTAAATATCCAGTTGCAGTGGACGAAATTGTAGAGGACTTTGAACGTGATACAATTGAATATTTTGAGAGTGAGCAACATGTCCAAATTGTGGGGATCGTTAGCATTGGCAGCTCTAGTAAAACCACCCTTGTAACAGAATTATACATCATGAAATGTTATTTCTTCAATGGCTCCAGTTTTTGTGCGACATGCAAGATGTTGCAAGCAAAAATGTTTTGCATACGAAGCAAAAACAATTCCTCGACAACCAGGACCTACCTGTCAAAGATTGATGTCACATTTAAAGTTAGACCTACATTTTGGATTGAAGGGATGGGTTAAAATGATGCATGCGGTCTCACGTTAGGGCATTGATTATTTCTCTTTCACCACGTGGTAGGATCGTGCTTTTCCATACATCATCGACCATTAAGTCCCACACGTTGATGTCATTTTCAGTGTCAAAGACCCCAAGGGTCTTCCCCATTGTAGCAAATGCCTTCGACGTAGCTATGACACTAAAAACAAAGTTACAATTGTAACTATGGTCATATATAATTTGTAATTAAAAAATATGACATATAAAAATTTCCCATAACAAAAAAAATACCGTGGAGTCCCCAAGGTACAAGGTATTATGAGGAAAGTGGGGGAAATAAACAAAATGGTGTGAAGAAACAAAATTAGATGAATATGATGTCCTTGTGAGTCATGACTTGCAATTTTGTTGGGATACAATTATTTTGCGCTGTTATCCAAATGTTCATGAAAATGCAGAGCCAAACCAAATTTCCTGTGATGATGGCAACCACCAGGATGCCCAAACTTGATTAATCTACTTCTTTCTTTGTGGTTGTCCCTCAAGTCTGGTCTCTTCTCATAATCATCCTTTTCATTCGGTAAAAGAAGCATTGACCTTTCCTCTTTCTCGCCAATTTTGGCAATTTCTTATTCTTTGAACTCGAATTGATTCCTGCAGTCTCTGAATCCAGATTGACATAGGAGAATGTAAAAACATACTAGAGATAATACACTCTGATAGCTTGCCATTGCGACATAAAATACTTGAAACAAGGTTTAACGTGAATATATAAATGGATGGATGGTATTGGTTGGTCGGACAAATAACCACGTGTTAATGTTAACGCGACAAATACTCTTCTCCCTCGTATCTTATCAAATGTCTGTCCAAAAGTAATTAGGTTTATGAGAGTCAACTTGGGAAAATAATTGCTTTCCTGATTCTAGCGCCTTAGGTGGAATCCTAATGACCGACTACTCCTCCCCCAAAAATCTACTTGTTCGTTTTCATTAATGTTGCGACTTGAACCTCGGTACTGTAGTCTACAGTAGCTTGCTCCATTTTTTCTATTGGAAGCGATACACATGGGATTGGGAATACCATCGGCTCAAACCACCCTACAATTTCAATCCATATGCTGCAAGTTCCTCTGCACCGTTGATTTCATAAAATGTGTCAGTCTAAGCTAGTCTTCATTCATATACAGTCTAATAATAACTAACTGTGTGTATATGCCTTCCGCTTAATTATTTTGTTGTTGATATTGATAAGGGATGTGATTGATTTTGTAAGTGTGGGAATATAGATGGAGCATTACATTTATAGGTTTTATCTCTACATTTCAAATTTGTTACAATTTCGTACATATACATTTGCATATCTTATATCATGAGTGGTAGCATTTTGCAGACTATTTTATTTGAACTTAACATGAATATATGAAGATTTATTTACATTTGCTTATTTTTATATCATGAGTGGTAGCCTTTTATGGCCAATTATTTTTGGCACTACACATGAATGCATTTGATACATTTGATACTACATTGGATAGTTAATTACTTTTGTAGTTGATGTGGTTTGTAATTATTTGGGCAAAATTGTGTTAGCATTGCAACGTGTTTGAGACTGTGGTTACATCAGTTGTTTGGTTGGTGTTTTGTTGAAAAAGTCTTTTTTACTATTAATAACACGTTGATAAGGGGTGTGATTGATAGTGTAAGTGTAGGAATATAGATGAAACATTACATTGAAAGGTTTTATGTGTACATTCCAAATTTGTTACAAATTCGTACATATACATTTGCAAATCTTATATCATGAGATTTGAATTAAACATGAATACATGAAGACCTTCGTACATTTGCAGATTTTATATCACGAGTGGTAGCCTTTTGTGGCCAATTTTATTTGCATTAAACATGAATACATTTGATACCCCTTGAATGGCACTATTGTTTTGGATACACGAAGTGTTGAGTAAAGTAGTAGTGGAAGTGCTATAAAAATAAAGGGTAGTATTTACGATGGATTGTTTTGGTTGAGTGATAATAGTCTCGAATCCTCCTTTCTTCTTGCTCCAAGTGTTGGTACATGCACCATTTTTTAGTACCTTTTGAATGAAAAAGGAGGGGAAATGCACAGATTGGAAAATGAGGGAACTCTAGAGAAAGTTGTGAATGTTCAACCTTGCCTTTCAGTGGTTCCAATGTCGACAATTACTCTATGCAAAGTAAGTCCATGAGACTTGTGAATAGATAATCCCCAGGCCATTTTAATTGGCAATTGTCTATGATTCCCTCTCGAAATAAGGGGTATTGGAATATGTAATGGTTGGAGGGATCCCAACATGGGTCGTTGTATCTATCAAATTTGAAAACAACAAATAAAGGTAATGTTTTTGGTGGCATTGACATGTCGTAGACAATGTCGGTGATTGTTCCTGTAGCACCATCTACGAGGCCTGCATCAACCCATAAATTAGCAATAAGCATGATTTTTTGTTGTTTGCATAGCAAACATTTGCGTTCCAACTGATCATCATCATGATCTCATGTTGTAGCTTGCCTGTTACTTTTAACAATGGATTGGGCGATTGGAATGTTCAATGCGTTTAACATCTAAAGGTTGTGGGAGTTCACGAGATCATTTTTTTGTAAACAAATGTGGTACATCCTTTAAAATGTTGAGCTCCTACTGAGTTAGGTGTGAGTCGGTGCGAGACATTAGGAGTTCCCAGTCCTCGATAAGAGGAGTTGAATCTCGCATGTGGAGCAGTAAATTCTAGAATGAAACTTGTATATTAGTTGTTCCTTGTTACCGAAATATTGTTTACAAGGTAATAGAAGTATGAAATCCCTTCCAAACACTACCTCCATATGAATTACTTGCATAAAGAGGATTGTCCAAAACCGATAGTAATTGGCCGAGGTCGCTGAGAAGGACGACATATATGATCCCAAATTCAATTGTTTTTGAATGTGGGAAAGCCTCGCGTAGCATGTAGTAATTTTTTCTTAGCAACTTTGGGTCGATGAAACTCATTTCATCAATGAGATTATATTTTATATGTTTTAGTGACTCTTGAAAAGAAGATAATGCATGGCCTTCAAGGGTTTTTAGTTCTTTAATTAGAATACAAAGGCTTGTATGGATTGTGGATGCGAAAATTGTTAGGATTAATATTATTGTTTAAACATTATTAATCATAATTATTATTTGTAATATAATGAGTTGGTGAACAACTCATATTATTAGTTATATGTTTTGTTATGTGAGTTTAACCAAACTCACGTAAATAGGTTGTACGGGTATGTTATTGTTTTGTATACTTTTTATAAAATAGGAAGTTGTTCATCTACATTCATGGCTATTTAATAGCCATTGTATTAGGATGATAGATATAATGAATAATAGTATATCATCTGTGTTACTTTTTATGTGTAGTTTGTTCATTCTTTATATGTGGTACTAAAGTGAGTTATCATGTCAATGGAAGCCATTGACATATTGCTAATTCGTATTCTCTTCAGAAGCCTTACTCCGCGTGGATGTATTCATGCATCGATTGATCCTGTGATAGAAGCGTAGTGTTTTTGCAAGGGGCAGCTGTGTTTTTTTAGTAGATTATAGTTTTCTCCCACTGTCTGGATCTACCATCGATAAAAGGGTGCTGATATCTTTTCCTGAGGAATCCTGTGTATTTTTACCTTCCACATCATATTCAGTCAACCCTCATCTTCCAGATTTGACTGCGTGTAAAATGGTCTGATTTGTTACATCACCAGCTGATAAGAGTGGAAGCGTGGGATATCGAAGAAGATTAATTTATATGTAAATTTGATTCGTGCACTTCCATCGCCACATATCTCCTCTTGCAAACATGAAGTCCTGATCAATCTCCACGTGGTTTCTTAGACAACTGCGCATTTCTCATGATGCCTGCTAGATCATGGATTTCCTTTACAATAGACCACGTCAAAGGTCTAGCTGTGATGTGAACTGCATGTGATTCAAACGGTTTTGTGGTAGATACTCTAAAAGTTTCAAATCTCAACAAGTCAAATATGCTTGCATTGGACTTCGGGCCAATTATCCTACCTCAACATGTCGCTAAAGATTTTTGGTATGTCCGTGGTCAGTTAAGAGTCTAGATTTGTTCACGCTATTTGGTTGTTAGTTTATAGTATGTGTTAAGATTATTACAAAAATCTTGATTACATTGTTTAGATTCTTTTATTTAGTCTTGTAATTCAAATAAATTAAGAGTCGGTATTTATCCTTCAAATAGGATTAGGGTCAAAATTTTTATAGTTTTGATTTTGATTATATGCTTTGTCTAAAAGCGGCCAAGTCTTTTCTTTGTTTTATAAAATGTGTATGTTTTAGTTAATGTGTCATAGTTAAAAAAAAGTAATATCCGATTACTTTTTAAATATTTGAATGTTATCAATATCATCAAATTGTCTCTTGTAAATATCATGTTGTTCAAAGTATTGTCCTCTTGTCATTGTAAGACATCAATGTGTATGACAATATTAATTCCACCATGTATGTTTAGGTGAATAATAGGTTATTGAGTCCATTTTTTGTGTCGTTATAAAAATTAAAAAATTGAGTCATGGTAAAAGTTCATTGTGGGTCTATGCCATTGTAAAAATTGTCATTCTTATTATCGTGGATATTCCATTAGAAAAAATCAATGGTCTCGATTTTCACACATGGAAATTCAAGATCCAGATGCAGCTGATGAACAAAAATCTTTGGAGGATAGTAGATGGAAAAGAACCAGCAACCTTCAGATCTCGACCAGATTGGCAGAATGGGAAACATGGGATGATAAAGCCAAAGCCATTATTGGCCTCGCCCTTTCAGATTTTGAATTACATTATGTTGATCTAGATAAAAACTCGAAGGACACCTGGGATAATCTGAGCAAATTATTTGGTTCAAAAGCAGTCAATGCAAAGTTTTCCCTGAAACTTCAGTTGTTCAAGCTCAAAATGAGTGATGGAGATACAATGTCTAGTCACATCAACAATTTACGATCTCTTCTAAGACAACTTGCAAAAGTAAAAGCTCCAGTAGATGATGAGGATGCAAAATCTATTCTACTGAATAGTTTACCACCCAAATACAGTAATGTTTTCTTCACTCTTGGTCAGATGCCTTCCAACTCATTGGAAGATATGATATCAGCTCTTATGTTTGAAGAAAAAATGACTAAAGAAAATATAGAAGAAGAAACATCAATGTATGTGAAAAAGAAATACAAAAAGTTCTTTAAAAAGGAGGACTTAGAATGCTTTTATTGCAAGAAAAAAGGACATATGTCTAAATTTTACACAACTCGAGCCAAAGATCTTCTCAGTGGAAAATTGAATCCACATGAAGCAAATATAGTTGTAGAAGAATCTTCTAAATCAGAAGATGAACGAGTGACTGATGAACCTGATTATAATTTTGAAGACTACTTGTTTTGAGTTCAGATTATCAGAAGGATGGAGAAAAACGAGAGGAAGGAGGTCAATCAATGACCTCTCGTCAATCGCCAACGACGGGGCCGCATAGATGGTTTGGTGACATGTGTGCAGTGTGGTTTATTTTTTCAGTTCATTTTCAGTGTCCCTGTTTGCAGTGTGATGGTTTGCTGAATAAACCCTTTTCTAAGATTTTTGGAGGAGTCATGTTTTCAGAATACTCACTTTTGGGAGTAAGAGAAGATTTCGAGGTAGACTCAAGGGATGGTTATCTAGCTAGTGTGAAGCTTGTGGATCTTGGAGATTCAGAATTCGGGCGCCCAGGGAGGAAGGGAAAGTCCCACAGGAACCCAAAGAGGAAGGGAGCATTCTTGCATAATTTAGCTTGACACTACGCCTTTACGATGGTAAAGAGATAATATATGGAGTTTGTACCTGGTCTAAGAAGTGCTTTCAAGAGGTGGTTCAACTTCTTCGAATATGGTTCTTCGTCGTGTTCACATTAAGGGGGTGAAGATTAGTGATTAATAATGTTCACACTAAGGGGGTGAATGTTAGGATTAATATTATTGTTTAAACATTATTAATTATAATTATTATTTGTAATATAATATGAGTTGGTTAACAACTCATATTATTAGTTATATGTTTTGTTATGTGAGTTTAACCAAACTCACGTAAATAGGTTGTACGGGTATGTTATTGTTTTGTATACTTCCTATAAAATAGGAAGTTGTTCATCTACATTCATGGCTATTTAATAGCCATTGTATTAGCATGATAGATATAATGAATAATAGTATATCATATGTGTTACTTTTTATGTACAGTTTGTTCATTCTTTATAAAAGTGTTGAATGTTGAAACATTGGTAGGGGCAAATAGAAAGAGAGATTAGGGAGATGTGGTTGATGCTATTGTGAATGAATTCCAGATTTTATTTATCAGAAATGATTTTCATGTGCTAGTTTTTCCTTCAATCATCAATATTAGTGGAGGTAGAAGGGATTTATTTGTTGAATGGTGTAGTATGGTATTAAGAGTTATTTATTATTCTAAAGACAAAGGAAGTGTGGAAAATGGTGGTGTGGCATGCATGCTAGCGTTAATTGTATCTGTCTTTTCTCTCTCGATGAATGATGAACCGAGTATCTATAAATCAGGTGGAACGTCATGTATGTTCCAATTATTGTGTATGTTGAATTCTCATTTCCCCAACATTTCAAGACTATCAAGACCCATTTTGTTTCTCGGACAAAGTTGTGTCAAAACCTGTCATTCATGTAATGCTTCCTGTTGAATAATACATTCAACCTCAGAGTCAAAACTAACATATGTAGCATGTCATTTGTTTGTTGTAGTGCGTAAAACATGCCATGGTCTGTAGTTGTGCTTAAACAAGTCCCAACTGTCATTGATGTCATGTGGGGTTGAGCCAAATTCAGAGACAATATTTCTAAAAGGCTTATATAAAAAGAGTTGTGACCAATAGAAAAGGTCATAGGATGTTGAATCATGAGATGGGACATCGACAAATATTGGGTGGACACGAACAATTGTTTAGCTCGATCACAATTTCCATTTATCACCTTTACGATTCTTGTTGTAGCTGCAATCTCGAACAACTTGAATAAGAGGTAGGTGTTTCATGCTTATAGGTAGAACTCTATATGCATACAAGAAAACAGTTGTGTCTTATACATTGGTGTCACTTTCAACAACACGTCTACAAATTTCACTTCAATCCCGAGTTGTCATTCTTGACTTCACATAATTAATACGATAATAAACTATTATACCTTTTTTTGTTATATCAGTTCAATCCTCCAACTAGGTGGAAGTTTATCACAAGATTAATATTGGACCTGCATTTATGCTTTTCCATGTCAACATGACCTGGGATCATGCAAGCAAAACATTTAAAGAGAACACAACCCAATAAGCATATTATTCTTGTAATTTATCTGTAATTATATCTACAATTAAGTTTATATTGGGTTTTCTAATGAGCAATCACATGCTACATGAAAGGACAAGTTTTGGTCAGCTTCTCCAAGACAAAATTTTGTGATTGAAAAGACACTAAGAAGGACCCCTCTTGGAATTTTTAATGAGTGATGAGGACTTGGATAAAGTAAAAAGTTCCAGTGCATCTGACATTGTTGTTTTATTATTTAACTTTCTGCTTATTCATTGTTGCAAAATTCTATGGTTTCCTAACAAATATTGTTTGATACTACTGTAATTATAGGTCTTTTGTGGTAGTTCCTATAAGAGTCTATTTTTATCCCAGTTTTGTGATATGGGAATGGAAGCCTCAGAGAAATTTTGTCTATTATTAGTTAATGAGGGATGTAGAAGAAATTTTGTTTACTATTTGCTAATGAGGGATGCAAAAGAAATTTTAAAGATCTATCGATAAAGGATGCAGTAGAAGCCAAAGTAATGCTATACCTGAGAGAATGTTAGGCTTGCTTTGGGATCCTTATACCAGTAAAATTTACCTTCATGAATATTCAGACTTGTTAGAGTAGGTATTTACATTAGCTCATGTTCACCTAGGTACTTTATTTACCTTTATTGTATTTATCCTCACCCACTTATGTGTGTGGATATTTCTTTTATCTTATTTAGATATTAGGAGATATTATCTAGTTGTTAGGTATAGTTCTTTACTTGATCCATGGTATTGACTAGTTCTTTCATTGATCTATGGTATTGACTAGATCCTTGATGTCTAGTTCTCTCCTAAATCTATGGTCTTGACTAGTTCTTTGATGACTAGTTATTTCCTTGATTTATGGCTTGATCTATGACCTTAATTGGTTCTTAGATTGTTATTCCTTGCCTATTTAAACAAGGCCCATTCTCAATGTATGGCATTGAGTTCCATAATAATATATGATATTGTTTTTCATTTGTTTGCAAAGGTTTTATGTAAAGTCACTCTGGCAAATTGCTTTCATCTTATTGATCGTGGTGTTTGATTAACATCTGTGTTCTTGGCTTGGTACGTTTTGGTTATTGTTCCTTTCATGGTATCAGAGCAGGAGATTGTTGTCGGCATCCGTCTGTAAGTTTTATTTTGCAAATAAATTATTTGTGTATTCATATATTTGGGATTTGATCGTATTTTTTTGCTGCGTGCATTTTTATGCAAAATAGAGGCTTCCATTGGATCTGAAAGGTGTGAAAACCCTAAGATCAACTGTAAACTTAGCCAATTCTAGAGGCAGTCATTTTTTGTGGTTTTTTTATTTTTGTAGAGAAGCACACATGCGCGCCTCGGGATTCGAGGCAAGGGAAAAAAACGTGATTTTATTTATTCGGGTTCGTTGGATTTCTCAAGATATGTACTGGGGTTTTTTCTGTTGCAGCTTATCTGTCTCGATTTGTGTGTAGGAAGGTTTTCGGATCTTTCCTTTTTTGGCAGGGGTCCACAGAGGCTGTGCATATTTTTTGCTATTTCAGGCAAATCCGTAGGTTGCTATTTTCGGCAATCAAGGTCACTATCTACACATGGTATGGACATATGAGGGCTTAAAGCTTGTGATTCCTACTAATAGGTGCTTAATTTCAGCCCCCTTTAATTTTATTTGTGTGGTGAAGGCAAGAACATTTTGTTTTGTTTGAGTGGCATCTAAAATAAATAGCAGAGCATAATATTGAATAGCTCGTATCTTTTGATTGGTAACTCGGTTTTGAGTGCCATTTTTTGCAAAAGTGCCTATTTTTCGTGTTATCTCCATTGGAAATATTTATTTTTAGAATTTCACTATATTTATAAAGTGCCATATTGTAACACGCACTCATTATAAAGTGTCAAATATGGAGTGTAATCAATTGTGGACACAATTTTGGCTGAGCCCGACGTCCTAAACTTTTGGAGTTACATTCTTGTATCTATCATGGATTCTGATAATGATATGCTTTTCTCTAAATTGTGTGGACTTTAAGAGGATATTGTAAAATTTGTGGAAGAAAATAGATCGCTAAAGAAGTGAAATTCTCTTCTACAATCACTCATGCACGATAAGGATACACTAATACACTCTCTGCAGCAAAAACTTGTTAGCCTACAGCATCACCATCATATTGTGGACAGCCATATCCATGCTCCTAGTCCACTTGCAGTAGTTGTTATTGTACCTACTAACATTGATATGCCATTCTTTGAGCTTGTTACTGCTCTTGATGCTCCTAAGCCTATGAGGCTTGTTACTATATGCTCTTCCACATCTATGCCTATTACAGTAACACATGTTGTGTATCTTGCTTTTGCTCATATGCAGCTCTTTTGAGATGCATACCACTACATTCAGTTATCGCATGCTCCGTTCTATGGGTTTCACTGGCGGAGGTATTGACAGACATTCATAGGGTATTGTTTCCCCTATTTCACATGTTAAGTGGAATTCTCGCCATGACATTGGTTTTCAAGCATATACTTCATTGGGATTACACATTGACAAAGCTCCTTTTTTTGTTCGCTCAACTCTTTCTGAGGATCCTAAGCAACACATGAGTTCTACATCTTCACTCAGGCTTGAGAAACCTGAGATTTCAGTTGTCAAATCCCGATGTCACTTCCTCCTAATGCTATTGGACCTGATTGGGTGTATACCCAACACCATCGTGCAGGAGGGTATTGGCATAGCAACTGATTAACAGGATGAGATCCCCCTCCACCATCAGTTCGAGCTTTTGGTGTGACGGTAAGTCGTGTAGCTCTGATACCATGAAAAGAACGATCAACCTGACACACATTCTGATGTTCCTTTGCATACACCCATTGTGTATTTTGCACCAAGTCATATGTAGGCATCTTCTTCATCCATCCATGTTGATTTGGGGAGGATATCTGATCACTCATGGTGGCGACATAGGCATTCATTGAGAGGACTCTATAGGCATGGCTCCTCCACCATTCAGCCTCTTACTCCACTTTCTATACCTTTTATATTGTAAAGCTTCTTATTTTCAGCATTTTTCTTTAGCAGGTGTAGTGTATCTCTCTTGTTTGTTGAGAGATTTTGTATCTATATTTTTGACACTTTTGGCATGTTGATAGTCTCTCTTATAGGGGAGTTATTCTAGTGAATCCCAGTGTTATTTTTTCATGTTCGAGTGTTTGATTTTGGGCAACTCGTACAGATCTGTGGCATCACTCCACCCATTCAGCAGTATGGGAGGGTGTTGTGTTGATCTTGCTTCTTCAGGTTTTGTGTCCTTGCCTTGTTACTTTGGATTTTCTTGGATCATGACACTCTAGATTTTGTGTCCTTGTCTTGTTGCTTTAGTTATTGTTCTTAGATCATGGCACGCCTATTTGCAGCAGTTGATCGAATTATGTTTGGTGTTTTTTCTTGCACTTTCAACATCACTTCGTTGATAGTCTCCTTGTATGGAGCTATTCTAGTGAAGCCCATTGTCAGTTGTTTTTTAGTTTTGTGATCGAGCAGTGGATTTAGACCACAGTGCACACTAAACATCTTCAGCATTGTATAAGTTTTTTGAGCCGAGCTTCTTGGGATGCCTTGCAGTGGGTTTTTACTCTCTTTACTAGTTTTTGGTGCCTTGCGTTGTCCCTTTTTCCCAGTTATTGTACATGAGTACCTCATCAGACCTAGTTATCAGGACTCATATTATGGACATGTCACTTCTATTTTTCCCCCTAGCTTCACTTGAGGGGGGGTGTTAGAGTAGGTATTACCTTAGCTCATGTTCACCTACGTACTTTATTTACCTTTATTGTATTTATCGTCACCCATTTATGTGTGTAGATATTTATTTTATCTTATTTAGATATTAAGAGATACTATCTAGTTGTTAGGTACAGTTATTTCCTTGATCTATGGTATTGACTAGATCCTTGATGTCTAGTTCTCTCCTAAATCTATGGTCTTAACTAGTTCTTTGATGAGTAGTTATTTCCTTAATTTATGGCTTGATTTATGACCTTGATTGGTTCTTAGATTGTTATTCCTTGTCTATATAAGCAAGGCTCATTCTCATTATATTTCATTGAGTTCCATAATAATATATGAGATTGCTGCTCATTTTTTTTGCAAAGCTTTATGTAAAGTTATTCTAGTGAATTTCTTTCATCTTATTGATCATGGTGTTTAATTAGCATTTGTGTTCTTGGCTTGGTACGATCTGGTTATCGTTCCTTTTATGACCAACCTGGCCAACCATCCTTTGCCTGTATGATGCCTCCCCGTCTGACCTATTTGACCAACCTAGATGACCAATCCATTCGACCAACCCGACTGACCAACCTATCCAACCAACTTGTCCGACCAACCTGTCACCCGACCAACCTATCCGACCAAGCAAACCTACCAACCTATCGTCTGACCAACCTGTCAAACTTTTCTAATTTCACAGTGCACCCAACCAATAACTCAAAAATTCATTGCGGCTTGCCATCTCACCACGAGGAAAGACCAAATCAGTCGAGCCAAAGCACGGGATGCCTTCCTCTTCTAACAGGGTTGAACTTTGACAAGCGTCTACCCATCCAAGAATATGAATGGTTAAGTCCATTTATGATGATTTATACAAATTAACTCAGGGGTAAATTTGGGATAATAGTAACCAATGCCTTCCTTAGTTTTTATGACTTAAGCATTTACAGGTTGTGGAATACCTTAGCCAAAACATCTAATTCCTTGACTAGTAAACCCATTTTGCAACAAATATTGATATGAATGTTGTTTAGGTTATATGCACAAGGATGAGGCTTCTTGAGGAGTCACATTAGTGAAATATTTAAAAGGATTTAAATCAGCCTTAATAGTGTATGTGGTTCCTTGATGAGAATATTCGAGGCACCCATGAAGAGTAGAAGGTATTGCATGCATAACATGAATCCAAGGGCGTCCGAATAATTAATTATAACTAATCTCATTAGGCATGACATGAAAAATTGTAGGAAGGGTGCATGAGCTGAGTGTAATAATTAATGTGATTTGACTTAATGGATGAAGAGGTATGTTGTCAAATCCACACATGCTAATAGTAGAGGAAGAAAAATCTTTGATATGAATGCCTAAAAGATGCAAGAAAGAAATATTACAAATGTTCAGCCTCAAACCATTATTAATGAGTACCTACTTAAGTAGTGTATTAGTGATGTGTACTTGAATATACAAAGGGATTCTATTATCAATGACATCTTGAGGTGGTAAGCCTTGAGAATCAAAATAAATGGGCTCTTCATGAAATTTGAGACATTTGGGAACAAGCAAAATCACATAAGAAATATCAGTATTAGGGTTTATCAAAATATGTTGGAGAGTCTTGTCAAATGATTATTGATAGGTAGGATCACACTTAAGATAATCATAAATGGAAATAGGGGGTCTATGTCATCCCTTTCAGACATATCATACCTAAGAAATTAGCAAGTGAAACCTTAAAGCAACTAGGGTAAGGGTTAGGATTAGATTGGGTTCACCAAATGGTTTCACCTTTTGGGTGATTTCACCCTTTTTAATTAATGTCTTATTAACATACATAAAAATGATGAATAATGTTAAATGTGGATATTTTGATTTAATTAACTTTCAACATTAATTGTAGAAATTAGAATACACTTTTAAAAGTGACTAGCTACTTGACAAATACAAAAAACATAAGGGAGAGAATGCACTTTGCTGATTTTCTGTGGATCTGGAGGAGTCTGGGTGGTTTGGATGTAAGAATAGGAAGATCTGGAACTGGAAATGCTTCATCTCTAAAACTGTGATCTTTAACTAATCTTGGTAAAAATTATACAACTCAATCTTTAGCGTTTGTATGGTCCTAACCCTTATGTACAATATTAGAGGTACTTGGAATCTAAGTCTACAAATTCTTGGGTTCTTTGTCTACCTGGACATGTGTGTCATTATTTATTGGTATTTTTCACTCACCTTCAAAATCTATCTGTAAACTTTGTTCAAACCCTTATAGTACAAGAAGGAGTTGATGCAAAACACAATCTTAGTCGGTTTCTTGTACAGAAAATCCTAAGCAAGCGGACATTAGAGTGTTATCAAGGTGCCAGACTAAATTAAAGAGAAAAGGATGCCTTAGCTAGACATTGCACAGTCCATGAAAGCTGTGCAAGGCTTGTCAATGATCAATAGTGTCAAGGTTAATATGCACAATATACCAATATTTGCAGTAGTCTACATTGCCCTAATGATCATGTATCTTGTGTACCGTTTACATATCTAAAAAGAATAATTTAGGGAGTCTTGCCACATTCAGCTTTTATCATAAAGTGTTGGAAGTAAAGGAGCAAGTATCAATGCAGTGTCATAGGATTTCCAGGGTTTTAAATGAGGTAGTGTTAGCTTCTTATATTAGGGATTTTGTACTATTCCAATTATCAATGTATTAAAGGCCGAGATACACAGATGGACATAAATAGATTACCATCAAAGAATTTAGAATTGAAAGCCAAGATAGAGGATATGCTGGTGTAAAACTATATTAATAGGTCAGGACCGTATATAAATTCTTGACTAAATTGAATGACCTTTTTTATAAATGAAAAACAAGGTAAATGAAGTTTGCATCTTGTTAGACTAACTTAGTACATGGATTTTCTATATTGCATTCTTAGAATTTGTAGGCATATTAGTGTGCACAAGATAACAGTGCTCAAGCTAGACCGTAGAGACTTCATTACAACACAGTGCTCACAGTTTCTTTTACAGAATGATCCTAAGCCCGTTGTGTTTATGATAACAAGAGTGGATTGTCAATACCAATAATGTTAAAGAGTAAATTAGCAAATTTGAGTGTCAACATTTTCCCCCTTTTAAGTATGAAATAAAAGTTACATGCTTAAAGGAAAAAAAACTAAGTGTGTAGACACTTTGTCTTCACTTGGAGTTTGTTTGGCAAAGTCCTATTAAGACAAACTTGGTGTTGAGGCAGGTCCTTCATGCCATGAAAGTCTCATGCAAATTTCTTCTAAGAGTGTAGTCAATGTTCATGGATTAATATTATATGTCGGGAACTTGGTAGAACTCAAATTGTTATAGTATAATTCATCCAAGCATTTGCATAGTGGAACGATTAAAATGAAATGAAGAGATGTCCACAGGATCATAGGAAGGAATACACCTAGTTTGAGGTAAATTTCTTGTACAGGGATTTAATAATCCCATGATTAAATGAGAATTAGTAGCTATAAAAGGTTAATTTGCATTATGGAAGTTTGCTCAAGGATTAGGGCTGATCAATCCCCAATTATGCCAAGGAGAATCAACCATATGAGTTAAGTAGCACGCAATTTCCAACTACAGAATTTTAAAAGTTGAAGGATTAAAAATAGAGTGCAAGTACTGAAACACCCCATTGAAGGCAAACGATATCATGTATTCTACAAGTCCTGCAGTTCGAGAAACTCTGATATATATATACCCCGCATTTAGCATATAAGAGCTAAATTAAGGACTACCTATAAAGAACTTAGCCACTTCGATACCTTTTATATCTCCATGGACCACACTATTGCAAATGGATCTAGACGCCCATCATTTTGTAAGCACGAGGAAACATAGTCATACAAGACTCGTCAAATTTAGCCCCCAGTGCCCTGTGAACGACCGCATGCTACTTTACACAACTGAATAAGCACACCTGTAATCGTACTAAAATTTAGATGAATAAGGAGATCAATGCCCCTAAGATTCTTGAGATTGTAGTATAAACTAAGTGTTGTAATGAAGGAGTAAAGTATTAATAAGGAGACCAATGCCCCTAATATTCCTAATATTGTAGTATAAATTGAGTAATGTAGTGAAAGAGGGAACTATTTCATGCCCCCTATAACTGATCTAAATTGAGTGAACTAGATTTGAAACTATGCACTAATTCAACATGTACCTCATAGATTTGAAAATTTCTAAATTGCTGTTGTTTAGTCATGACAGTTTAACTACCCCTTGGTAAACCCTAAATCTTGTGGGAATCATGAGTCAATGAACGTACAATCTTGAACAAACTTTATGACAGTTGATTGAACTCGTGTCATGTTCGCTTCTAGAGTACTTTGGACAACTCTTTAAAAATGTTTATTTCTAAATACTGGTACCATGTTTGTACCTATATATTACCCCAAAAATTTGCTTGTAATGTTTACTGTAGTTGTATAATATGACTGTATATAGAACTGTGCCCCCTCTTTCGTAGGCATGTACTAAAAAGTTATGTCTGATTTAACTAACAAGATCAATAAAAATAGATGTGTGCCTATGAACTAGATATAACCATTAAGTTAGTAGAAGAGTGTCACCTTCACCCTAACTGGTTGAGGAGGATGGCCACATTTATAATGAACCTATACTCTAGTCGACTGAAGCGAGATTGCGTTTGCGACATGAATGTGGAAACCATGGTACACAACAAGAACAACGATATAAATAAATAGAAACAATAATAACAAAAATAGTACTGATTGTGGTTGGTCGACGGCGAAAACATGTTGCAACAATGTGCACAAAGTCAGTTGTCAATAGTATGGCAAACAATGTCACACAAAAGTGCATAGAGCCTGGAAGTCTATGTTGTTTTCACCCATGGTGTCATTGAAGACAATCAAGATGAAAAGTGGGCTTACAAATAAGATAGGCATAGAGCCACAAACATGGGACACTGACAATTTCATAAGACAAACAAGGCACTCAAGCCAAAATCACTAAAATAAGAAAGTAATAACACAAAGAAACATGTATGAAAAATTAAGAGTATTAGAACAAATTATGGTTATTTATTATTGTAGACACCTAAAATATGCTTACACTTGGTGTTTTCTCCAATTCAACTAATTAACGACACTTCGTTAATTCCCCATTCTTCGCTCCATTCTCGGATGCCCATTCATGACACTCTTTCGGTCGCATTCCTCCTATAACCATATAATTGGGCTAATATCTCTGTTATTAGCTAGACATTCCTCCTTTTGACCATTCAGAACCTCCCTAGTTCTCTCTAGATCACTTCTATTGGCTTCCTAACCTATCTATCAGTCACAAATGATTAACCAGACCCCTCCCAACTCTCAATGAGTATCTAATCACTTGCTAATCAAGTTTAACTATCCTAATCCTAGCTTAACTAAGCCTAAAGTATGTTTATCCTAATCTAATCATAAAGTGATTTTTGACTCTCCTTTAGTCCCACATGCACAAGAATTCCAAATCTTCCCAAACCAAAAACTATAAATAAAAGGCTAAGCCTTCCCATTCAAACTTACACCTTCACACTTAGGATATCTTATTAACACTAAGAACACCTAGCTTTGGGATTCCATTTGTATTACCTTTAAGTTAATTAGACATTTGATCATAAGCTTACCCCCTCCATTGATCTTGAGCTAATAGCCTCTATTTGCATCCATAATCCAAGTTTAAGTAATATGGAGAGAACCATTGGCCTTGAAGCCATTAATGGTGAGACTCCATTCTTGAAAGCTTGAGAACCATAAACAACTAATAACCCCTTTGATTGCTAAGTTGATCTTCTTAGGATCAATGTTTAATTAGTGAAAAGAGTAGAGAGTAACATATATCATGTTAGTTTAGAGTTAATCTAAGTTCATACAATGATAGAAGTGCTCTTATTTAGCTCTTATCATGATGATTTAGTGTATATTAGATTCATGCTTTGAGGTTATATGTTTTAGCTTCATTTCCATAGCATATCTAATTTATTCATGAACACAATTACTTAAATCATACACATTGTTTAATGTATACGAATTATTCTCAAGCATTTAACTTTTTCAATTTACTCATTTTTTAGCAAGATAGATAAGTAAATATTGTTTACTCTTTAGTATTACTTCATTTTTAAAGAAGGGTTTATAATTTTGTAAACAAGATTTATAAGTGGTTTGTAGGTTTGTAGTGTTTATATGGCAATTTAATGAATATTTTAATATTTTTTTGACACATCCACATTTAACTAGTTTTTCATCACATTTCAACATTCAATTCATTAATCAGCAGTTTTTTCAAGATTTTAAAAATTCTATTTTTTTGTTGTTTATTCATCACGGTTTAGCTACACTTTCAAACCCTAGCTCTTGTTTTAATTATACTCAAGAGTTCCTTATAATCTCTTTATGAATTCGGTTTCCCTCGCCTCGTGTTCACTTGAATGTCCTTAAGACAACTCTTTAAAAATGTTTATTTCAAAATAAATTGAATTACTAACGCACACTTGTACTAAAAGGATGTGTAATGTTACGTCAATAGTAAAATATGAAAGTTTCTAGAATTGTGGAAGTAATTTCAAGTTCTACTAAAAAACTACATCCGATTTGAATAACAAGTCAAGACACATGCATATCTCACAACCAATTGACCATTATGTTAGTGAGATTGTCACCTTTGCCCTAAGTGGTTCGAGGATTGTAAATTTATCACGCACAATGCCAGTCGACTAAGGAGAGACTGATTTTTGACTGAATGTGGATTTTTAGAGTCGTAGAAGTATTTTTAACACGCATCAAACCTGCAACACCAAGATGTCACTACTGCAGTTAGTCGGTGATGTAATCATGTTGGATAATGTGTCATTATTGTTGTCATTGATGTCAAAGGGTGTATAAGTGCATATGTGAGTCTATGTTATTGTCATTGATGTGCATTAATGTCAAGCAAGATGAAAAGTGTGAAGGTTGATCGGTAGTAGGGTATCTTGGTGTCATGGTTAGTTGCATTGGTGTAATGTCTTGTGGTTTAGTGCATGGTTCCTGCAAGAAAGGTGGTGTGTGGTCTTGAGACCGGACTCCAAAGGATGTTATGATGTCTAGTAGGTTAGTGTAAGCATGTGAGGAGTGATTTAACAAAAATAAACTAAAGATGTAGATTACTTTGTTATATTCTTATGTGTGCTACAACAAACAAGATATGACAGTAAAGTATAGAAATGACTCGAGCAAATAAGCAAAGGAAGTAAAACCCTAAGTACAATATAGAGCTAGGTTATTTAGCTAATTTTGTAAATATCTTAGCATTATACGAAGGTGGAAGATTGACAGGACAGTAGTACAGGACCTCGAAACCAAACCTAGAAAATTGCATGAGTGTAGGAGGAGCAAGGACCAAGGCTCCTAGACTGGTACTGGGGAACTTGGGTGCTAGGATCCCTTCCCAGGCGCCAAGGTTTGCGCATGAGGTCTAGAGATGAATTTCGTAGGGTCATTTGTTGATCTGACACCCTCGTTCTTTATCACTAAATAGTTGCACTATGATTGTCGATGTCACTAAGAACCTTCAATAAAGAGATCACCTGTAAAACCCTCAAAAGAACATCACATCCTAAAAAAGAAAGATATAAAATGACAGGGTCGGATTTTCCTTAGTTATCAAACAAGTTATCTTGCGAGTGAGCGTTATACTAGATCTCAAACCCAATGTAGTTTTATGTGTGTGTGTGTGTGGAATCGTGCCCTAGGTGGCTCTTGTGTGTGTCACACTTGATAGCAAGAACATTAGCTAGATGTAAAAATATGTAATATATGTGTGCATGGAATAAAATGAACTTCCCTCGTATGCGTGTGATGCAGAAAACCAACCCTTGCCCCTTAGAATGGTGCTAGATGAATGCAAAGATGCTCTTGAGTGCTTGTGAGATGCAACCTTAGGTGATACTATATATGCTTAGAGTTTGGTCCTTTAATTTGGTCACATAACTTTATATTTATATGTTTCTCTTGTTCAAATTTCATAATTAATCACTAAAAGGCTATCCCCTAAGAGATAGAGATGCCCAACGGCTAGAAAAGACCCAAAAAAGAGTGAGCAAAGTGCAAAGAGGTCTAGGGCGCCAAGGCATTGGCGACCTAGCTAGACGTTGGTGTCTAGGGCTAGAAAAGGTGAAGTATGAAGGGTCAGACTGGGCAGTGAGGTCTGCAAGGCCAAGAGGGAGACTGGAAAGGAAACTAAAAGGCCAAGTGTAATGATCAATTAGTACTTTTCTCCCGTAAGAAGCATATGAATAGTAGTATGTGATTAGGACCTATTATGTACCCAAAGTGCGTGATTTAGTGTCTACAAGGAGTGTTTAAAGGTTGCATAACATGCGTGGAAGGTGTGTAAGGTCAAGTTACAGGTGTTTAATGCATGTTGAAGGTCTTTCTGAAGCAAGACTATGAAGACAAGGCAAGAAATAGTGGGAAAAATATGATGCATGGTGAGTTTCAGAGGTATCTGAGAATGAATGATCATTTAATGTCATCAAGGAGGTCATTACAAATGTGCACTCAAAGTTTGAGGTCAGGAGGTTGAAGGAATTGCTTGAAAACTTGTTTTTGGCTCTATCGAGCTCTCAAAACACTATTTTCCAACTCGAGGTCAAGTTTGAGATGCTCATTCACACGTGAAATATTTGTAGGGGACCTAGCCCATTCATTATTGTTGAGGCATGGAGTTAATAGTATTTTGCAGTTGGAATGAGGTCAAATGATGCCCTATCATTTATGAACGATTTTTAAGAAGTTAAGTTGGTTCGAAACCCTCCCTAAACCTTAGTTTCAAAGTGATAGGAAAAATATGATGATTATGGTCTCCAAATTTCATGTTAAGGATAATGTGAAGCTTTAATTATGTATATAATTCATTAGAGCTCATTTTAGTGGTGGTTACATGCTCCAGGTGTTTTAGTAAGATATATTAAAACCCTTGTTTTGTGGGTATTTGATGTCATTGAGATGAATTGAAGGTGTCGTGATGAAATAACAATTGTGGGAACTAGCTTGGGATGTGTTCTAAGTGATCATAAAAATATGGACAAGTTTTGTGGAGAAAATGAGTGAAATTTATCTTCTAAGTGTGCCTAACGTTAAAGGCCTTATGAGGTCAAAACTAGTCTTGAAAGACCAACTATGTGTGAGGTGTTTTGCTTAGTGTAACAGAGTTATATGAGTATGGATAGCTTTTATAGGTCACTTATGATGTATTTAAGCCCTTTGTGTGATCAGGTGCGGCGTTGTTATGTTAAAACCATAATGGCCTAATCAACCCTATTAGGATTGTCAAGAATGGTGGTTGGAGCAAGTATGTAAGGATGATTTTCTTCATATGACCTATGCATGTGAGTGTCCAAGCATGTTGGTGGAGATGTTATTTAAGTGTTATAAGTGATATAAGTGCTTGGAAGGTGCCCTGAAGGTGTTAGAGGTCTGATTTCTCAAGACTAGTTCTTGAGACCTTATTGTTGGTTTGAACAGTTTCAAATATGGAGGTGCTACAGAGTGTTATGCCTTGTTTTGGTGGTTTCCATGAGTTTTTTTAGTTGCATGATGACGAGAAATTTCTATTGATGTGATACTTGTGCCTTGGTGAAGATATTTTATGTCTGAAGTTGTTCACTTTTGAAGACTGTTATTTAGGTGTTTAAGACCTAATAAGTTATGTTTGCCCAACGGAGTGTTCCATGATGAAGATGGATGTTATAGAGTTGTTTAAGATTATTGGTGATTATGAAAGGTTTTCACTAGTGTGTGCAAAGATTTTAGAGTCTTGGTAAAGTTACTTTGTGCCTTTGAAGTTCAAGATGTGACCGTTGGAGTGATAACTTGCTTTTAGGCCTAATTTTGGAGCATTATATTGTTTGGGCCTATGCCGACCTTTAAGGTCTCTCTATGTGATTTATATGGAAGTATAGAGTGTGTTTTTATGTTGTTGATGACCTAACTATATGGTTATGTGGTCATGTGCTAGCCTATATGGTTTTTAGGCATGATTGATGTATGCAAAGGCTAGTGTTTTTCTCATTTGAGCTAGTGGTGTTGATGGAGTTGTGAGCGAGCAAGAGGAGAGTGTAAGAGTGGTGTGAGGGCTCTAGAGCAGAGCTGAGAAGAGATATGAGGATTTGAGAAGAGTAGAGGAACATGGTTTAAAGGTCATATTACCTAATCAACATATTATGATGCATGTACGAGCAAAGAAGGAGAGATAGTTGTTTTAGAAGGTTTTGAGTAGGGAGAGCTGAAAAAGTGGTCATAATCAGTTGTTGGAGCAACAAATTCATTAAGTCATCTTCACATTCATGTGGCTAGGAGGGTGCTTAGTCATCTTAGGGGGTTGTATCCTCATGGTAGGGTTGGTACCTTACTAAATAGGGGTTGGTGCTCCTTGTGAGGTTAGTGCCTCACTAAAGCTACATGGGTTGGTGTTCCTTGTGAAGTGGGTGCTTAACTAAAAAAATTCCTTTGTGTTGAGTAAATAATGCAAAGGGTCAATGAGCTTTATTACCCTTAAGTATTTCCCACTTTATATCGTGTGTTTTTGTGTTCTCCATTGCTTTGTGTTCTTGTGGATAATTGTATCATGGTTAATAAGCACTCGCTGGTTAATGAATGTTGAATGGTTGGTTTGATGGTTCACACAAGTAAGAGTAACTAAAGTAAAAGTTTTGAAGGACTGATTCAGCCCCCTAGTCATTGTTCTTCCAACAAACCCAAGCTAAAGATGGAGGAACGTGAGCTATATCTTCTTATTCATGTATGTCAACTACATGTTTGTGAGGAACATGAAACAATAATTATTATTATTAACATCACTGTTGATGTATTTATTTAAATATACATATATTAAAGTATTTGTTTATTTCCCATCATAATCAATATTCATACTAATTTGGATTTATTGGAGCTAAGAATACAATATGTGATTGAAATATCTAATCTCTTTAAAATAAAAATGATAACAATAAATAATAATGTGTTATTTTGGGTTTGTTTAGTGGTCCCAACATTTTTCCCTCCATAGATAATACCTTCAATACATGTGTCATAATCAGAACGAATTTATTAAATTTCCAAAAAAATGGTAATACCTAAGTTGATTTATTAGACAATCAATTGGACAATGTTAAAAGCACTTTTTTGGGTTGTTTTTCCTTACATGACACCGTTTTTCATAAATTTGATGCAAATTTCAAGCTTTAGAAATTTAACTACATAAATTGTGGTGGTGGTTATTGGTGCAACCCAAAACATTTCATTTCCACATTAAAAACATGTAGACACTTGTCAAATTTAAATGTATATATGGTTGCATTCTCAGAGAGTAAGTTTTAGTGTGGTGAGACAACTTTCAGGCATGAGACAAGTTTCAACCAATTTGGGAGGGGCTCTTTCTCGTAATATATAGCCTGTCAATGATATATTTTCTTTTCCTTCTAGTTATATTTTTAGGTTATTCAATGAGAAGTTTTAAGACTTTTATTTATTTATTGATATAGCGGGTTGATGGGGCCTGGTCCCATTACAAAGCTGGGCTAATTACAAAGCTGGGCTAATATACCCCTAAAAGATTACCTAACACAGTTGGGCCTTCAAACCCCAAATTAATAGAATTCAAGCCTACAAAAATTCACTTAACTAAGCATTCAAATAAAAGCTATTTCCCATTGTGGGACGAGAAATAGTCCTCAATATTACCCATTCGACCTTTTTTATTTTTCCTTTTCTTGACCTCATGTCACTTGCCATTCTCTGATGAAATCACTAGCATAAGATCACCTAGATTTTTTGAAGCCATCTGATTATCCAATGGGGATTCTTGATCCGAATCCAATTTGATAGGAGAATTCCATCTTTTTGTTCCGCTAACCATAATAATCTCTTGAGATTCCTGAACTCTATCCATCTTTTCTTTTTCCACACTTACCTTTGCCTTATTCTCATTATTGAATTTTTTGGGCTCCTCTTTAAATGTTGTTGCATCCACCAAGTACGGATTCAAAGATCCCTATCCTTTGGTCAAAGTCGAGTTGCTATTCTTTGTTGGTTTCTTATTCAAAGGACATGATGCTTGCATATGATCAGGGTTTCTGCAAATTCTACACCGGAATGCCGTGTTTTCGTAATCTAAAGGTTGTGAATGATGAAAATTTCCAAATTTTAAATTGATTTGATCTGGTAATCCTTTACTCAAGTCAACTTCCACACACATACGAGTGAAGGAGCATAGGCCTGCATGAGTTCTTTCTAGGTCTTCTTTTATAAACCTACCTAATATATTTATGATATCTTCCAGTGCATACCAAAAGTACAAAGGAAGGTTAGGTAGTCTAATCCAAATCGATGTTTTGAAGATTGAAAGAGTATTCAAGTTGAATTCTAGGAACCATGGCATCAAAAATAGACCAACCTTACCCCAGAACCACGGTTCATCAGATAGGCATCGCTGGTAATCCTCCACCTCTATAAAATGAACCACAAAAAAACCTCTCGAACCAAGGGAAATTTCACACTTATCTATCCAATTCTGAAAAATCTATTGGTATAGATCTGAAGAGGAAGGCAATAGGACATTGAAGAGGCCTTGTATCAATGTATTAGTTAGCTATGCAAAGGGAATTGAAACTAACACCTTAATAGTTTCAAAATATGAACTAACTACACAAAGATCACCATGTTAAGAGCTAAACGAGACTAAATACCAACATTATTGCATTAGAACTTGAAATAGAAATCAAACTAATATGCTAAGCATTTAAATCTCTACTCTTTAGATCACCAAAAACACTAAATGAACCTAGATAGATCCATGGCAATCAAATTTGGTTGTTTGATCTTCAAGGGTTTGGGAATAGAAGCTCATCAAAGTATGGCTACAAGACCATTTTGATTCTCTCCATATGACCCAAAAGCTTGGATGGATGAAATGCAAGAATGAAGCTATTAGCTCAAACAAAAGATGCTCTAAGATAAAATGTCTATAGATCAGCTATAAGAATGTAAGGTGTGTAAAGGTGTAAATAGAAAGGACGGAGGAGGGCTCCTTATATAGCCCAATGGATAAAAGAATCTCTACATCCCTTTACATGTGGGATAATAGAGAGGTTGGGTTAGTTTGTGGATAAGGATGGTTGAAAGGGGGTTGAGTCTACCTTAGGAGAGTTTATTTTGTCTTTTAGTGACTTATGGGGTTTGAGGGGATTTATTAATTAACCCAAGTGATTAATTAATAGGTGTACAAGCTTATAGAAGCCTTTTAGAGGAATAGTTAGTATGATTTATGTTATAAGAGGATTTTAATCAAATAAATGACGATTTATTGATTAAATAGAAGAGATAATTAATCAATTAAGAATAATTAATTAATCTAGATAGAAATGGGGTATTAATTAATTAATCTAGATAGAAAGGGGAGCTGATTAACAGAAGGTCGTTAATTGGCATTGTTGTCGAATAGAAGAGTTTTTTATTTATTGATAAAGTGGGTTGAAGGGACCCATTCCCTATTTAAAAGACGAGGCTAAATCCTTATGAGAACAAAAGGGCTACAAAAGCCAAAAAACAGTTGCATGCTGACTTTACAATAGATAGAGCAATCCTTAAATTACTTCCCCTCTTGGGGTGGAAAATAATTGTCAATGTTGCCCATGCGTCCTTTTTTATTTTTACGCCTCTTTACTTCTTGCCATTTTCCAAGATTAGACGAGATAACCAGTGCAAGGTCATTGGGGTTCGCCAATGCCATCAAATTACCTGGCACATAATCCTGATCTGATTCCAAACTTTCTAAAGTATGTCCTCTTTTTATGCCACTTCCAACCAAGTTTTCTTCCTTAAATCCCATCTCTGTATCATTTTTTGTGTAACCGTTTTACCATCGGGGGTAGGATTATACAGATTATCTTTAAATTATGATGTAGAAACCAAATATGGGTGTACAGAATCCCATCCGTTCGAAGATTTTGATCCATTTACTTTTTCAGATTTTTGATCCTTATTGAAGGGACACGAGGCTTGCAAATGCCCCGCATTTTTGCACAGTCTACATCGGAATGCGGTATTCTCATAGTCTAAGACCTGGGTGTGTAAAAAATTACCAAATTTAAGGTTGATTCGATCAGGTAATCCTTTGCTTAAATCAAGTTCAACGCAAATTCGGGTGAACGAACACATGCCCAAATGTGTTCTATCCATATCCTCTTTTACAAATTTGCCCAAGACGTTTCCAATATCTTCCAAAGCATACCACAGATGTAAGGGGAGGTTAGGAAGCCTGACCAAAACTAGTGTTTTGGTCACCGAATAAGTATTTGGATTAAAATATGGGAACCATGGAGTGATGAATAGACCCACATGTCCCTAGAACCAAGGTCCATCTATCAAACACCACTAGTAATCTTCTATTTCCCTAAAATGGACAATGAAAAAACCCTTAGAGCAGAGAGAGATCTCACATTTAATGGTCCAATTTTCGAAGACCCACTGGTATAGAGTTGTGGAGGAAGGGCAAAATCCATTAAATCTACCCACCACCACATCCCGTGTTAAATTTTTGAAATATTCTTCGCCTTCTGGATTTTCTATAGTGAGGGAAGGGATGTCCTCGGCTAGATCAACCAAGTATGTCTGGGTTTTAGCTGTATGTTTTCCCGAGGAATTGCCACCCCTATTTTCCAGTGTCTCCTTGAAGGAAGTAGCCTTCTAAAGATACCCCAAGCCATGGTTGCTTGAATCTCCAGCCACCTAGTTCCACTCACCATTCCTTCCTTGCCCCCAGCATCTGGAAATATTTTTCATTTTTGGAGCCCTAGGGTTAGGGCGCAGATCTGCTTCCACCCTCTCCCATCTGGCTCTGTCCTACACTCCCTCCCCAGCTCGAGCGCCCCCCAATACTTGGCCAAAACCCTTCGCAACATCCTTCAGCCTCTGGAGATCCGCCTGGAGCTTGCAATCAACTCCCTCCCTGCTCGCAATATTCATGATCGTTTTCTCCATTAAGCAGGTTAAAATTTTTCAATCGGTTTATTTATGTATTTTCGCAATAGCTCAATGATGTATGTCATCAAATAGAGGAGTTAATTAACTAACGTAATGTAATTAATTAACGACGATAGCAGAGAGAATGTGCGATATTGACGATATGTCATCAATTTACTGGAAAGGGGATAATTAGTGCAAGTTAAGTATTTAAATTGCTCGAGCTAAATTATAGGTGTCTACAGGCCTATTATGGCATCATGAGATAAATTTTGAAAATAATCCTCCACCTCCTAGCTTTCAATGACCATCGATGGGATTTCTTCAACAAGATCAACCAAAAATGCCAGATTTCTTGGAACATAGCCACTGATTTTACCAAGGGCATATTTGAATGAAACCAAAGGTTTGAAACTCCCACTGCCCTAAGCACCTCCCCCTGTATTTCCATTGGCTGCTCCATTGAACCCCCCCGAAACGCACCCAACCACCATCTTGGATTTCTCTTTGCATGGAAAAGGGTTAGGGCAAAAATTTCACCCATCCTCGGAAGCTATCGCGCCACCCATAGGAGTCTGATTCCTTCCAGGAGCTCCTATTCCATTTCCATGTCATGCAGTCTCCCCAAAAATCCTTCGATTCTCACTGCTGGACCGATTCACATTTTCAGGCTTTGTCACATTTTCGTAATTAGTCATCATTCATTCCCTCTACATGTAACTGAGTTGTCAAGTAGTGTTATATCTGTTTTAAGATTTTTTAAATTTATGTTGCCTTGTTTACATATAAGGCAGAAGTCTACTTTTCTACACTTTAAACCCTCTAAAGCTCAATCATATTCATATTTCTTACAAGGATTTGATCAGTTAAGGCCTAGAAAAGCTTATCAAAATTGTCTAAATAATCGATACTTTAAATTAAACCAACTAATAATATCATGCCATCTATCAAAATTAAAATTTGAGTTATGTTTCATTCAAATATCACGTGTGAAAACCAGGATAATTAGCCCATTATTGTCAAAAAACTTGGCTCTTTCCCCGCTCACCATTTTATTCATGTGTGGAGCCCATGTGTCATGAAAAAGGAAAACGTGACTTACCATTTAAAAAAAAATTATAAGTCATCACAACTCTTATCTACAGTAGAGTTTCAACTAGACTCGTCATGAATTGGATTGGTGCTCGCATACTCGCACAAGCCTTTATCTACTTCACCAAATAGATAGTATTAAATTTTTCCTCCTTTGCATGGCATTATTCCTCGAGGGTGTTTCCCTTAGGCCTTTTAGGCTCCTCTTCATCCTTTGTATTGTTTATTGGAATCATCTTAGTAAAGAGGGCCTACTTGGGCACTTTAACTTAGAGGGAAATTCTTCAATAAATTGGAAAAATATGAAACATTAAAAATTGTATTGTTGGAAAGCTACACATATTGTTATATTAACATTTTCCTCCCAGTTTATGAATGCACATATAGTGAGTTGTACACATGATTTTTTAAAAAGTTGTGAAATTTTGAAGGGGTTGTCAATACTTGTCAATTAAACCTACTGATTGTGTCAAATTAAATATTGAATGTTTGAGTAGATCGTAGTCTTAATCTTTTACTTTTCACATAAAAATTAAGGCACAATCTTTTGTACACAACTTTTTAGTGGAGAAATAGTGGAGTAATGCACCATAAAATTTGAAGCTTGTTATAATAGAGTCTTTTTCATCCTCAATATCTATTTATTTCCTTATAAGATAACCGGAATTAAATACACAAGTATCTTACTCCATTATCACCCCATGAATTTCATTTAATAAACATGTAAAATAAAATGAAATAATAGATACATGACTAATATGTATGTGTAGGCACTCAAATTTGGCAATAATACTCTTTGACACTATTGTCCTTGACATTGTGCTCTTGTTCAAATAACTACACTCTACCCATCCTCATCCGGTATATCCCTAGGTGTTGTCTAGCTTGTTTGATCTTACAAAATCACATGTCAACTATTTCTAAGAAGTAAATGCATGAAACACACTAAGAAACTACACTTTCTAGCTTCCAAACTTCACACTGTAAGTTTTCCCCCTTTGGTAAAAAATGTACAACAATGGTAGGAATGTTTGTACATTCTTGACACTATTGTATGGTCTTGAACTAGCTCACTTTGGTCCCTAAATTTTTATTGCACTTTATTCTTTTGGTCACTTCCTTTCCCTCAATCAACCTTTCCAACTTGAATTACCTTCGGAATCCTATATAAGTAAGTGAAACTCACCTCATTTGAACTAGAGAGAATAAAGAAGCAATCTTATGGAGTCATATTGAAAAAGTTGGCACAAAAGGCACACAAAGCTCCCTATACTCCAAAAATACCTTTGCACATTTATTAGGGTAGAACTATCTATAGGTCTGAAGCTTTTGATCAGATTTAGGGGACTAATTCCCATGTTTGTAAGCATCCAAAGTCACCAACTCAAGTAGATTGCAAAAAAGAGAAACTCACGACAAACATTTTCAAAGAGAAAATGTCAAATCTAATTGCACTGCAACTAGATATCACATGATAGGAGAATGACATGTGGTTTGAAGCATCTTCGAGTAGTACTGACACCAACAGTACATATGGGTGCCCACAACCTAACTAATGTTTGTTTTGTAGGACTACATCCACGGCTAAGGTTTTGAAGGCTTGAGTAGAGTATTCAAAGACCCTCTATGTGTGATATAAGGTAACCAAAATATGATGATGAAGAAGAGTAAGAAGTGATACAGAAAAAACTAGGACTGAAGTTATTATGTGGACACCAGCACTAAGAAAAAATGCCAGTGCCCGGGTGGTCGTGTCCCTTCCTAGGAACTTCTATCTTTGAGATTTTCAACTCCCTATTTTAGAAACAAAGCTTGTACCATCCAAGATTTACCTTTCAAACCTATTTATCAGTCTAGAAATAGTCCAGATCTACAACTAAGAGTTAAGACATCTTTATCTCCTATCTTTCACTCTTGTCTGTACTTCTTTAACTATATCTTACATATTTACTGTTATATTTATATGATCAATAATACCCTTAAATAGATTTAAGTTTTATTAAATTAGGTATTCCTACATGCAATCTAGTGGTTCATATACTTCTTCTTCTAACACGCAAGATCTTGAAACCCTTGTTCACCCTTTATAAAATCATATCTTATAATTACAACAAGATGCATCCACTTCTTCTCATTTTATATACTCTACTCCATTTATTCATAACCCACTTACACCCAAAGTGGATTCTTATCCTTTGCATCTTGGTTTCATTGCTCCCAAGCTTCCTATTTATAATGGAATGGGTGACCCCGTAGAACATCTTCAATCATTCCATGTTGCTTGCTTCAAGTATAGATCTAATGACATCTTTCTTACACAACTTTTCCCTATAATTCTTAAGGACTTTTCTTTACAGTGGTTATATGATCTTCCCACACATTTTGTGTGATCTTTTACCACTTTGGGCAATCAAATTCTTGCACAATTTCCTATCAATACTGGGGACAATATCTTACGCTCAAGTGTATAAAATATGACAATTTTCTAATGAGCACATCAATGATTATGTTTTATGCTACAAGAATATGTTTGATAAAATGAATAATCCTGTATAGTGTCGTCCATCGTACTTTAATTTTTTCTGAGTCACTCTCGATGTTGGACAAGGTTCGATGCCTTTATCAGGATGTTGAGATGTACACTCGATGCCATACGAGATCTAATGTACTTGTGATGTTGCATATGTTATTATATATGTTGTTAGTTGAATCTCGATATTCGAGTGCCAACAACTCGATGAGTACCCCTTTAGTGACCGTATAAGACCACATAGTGATCGTGATGTGATATTTCTCTTTATATATTTTATTCATAAATTTGACTTTTTTTCTCATCCTTTTCTAGAGCCAACAATTTATGCCATTTAATTTTTGGTTGAGTTACTGCTTGTAATTTTGGGTATTTAGTTTGATAATTGCACTAACAGAATGATTTTCACACTAATTGCAATTAATTAACCATTTACTTTGCTTAGATTGAAAGTTGAATTTGAGTTGAAAATTTTCCTTGAGTTTCAAATTTATCTTCTCGCTTGGCCTAAGGCAATTGAATTTGATGCCACTTGATAATTTTTCTAGTTGATTGAAATGTTGGTTCGAATGTCGTTATGTGTAGTAATAGGGACATGACACCATGGATTGGTGGTACTTATGGGCCCGCTTTGTTGTATAGGGCCACGCCACTAGTGTGGTTGTCAAACTACAAGTTATTATGTCACTTGGGTTAGAGGTGCCTAGACTCTATGTGCCTAGGCCATAGGGTGACCGGTCTCTTTGGTGGAGAGAAAAAGGAAATTTGTCTTCATTTTGTTTTAGTGGAGGTGGTAGTAAATGCTTCATACTTGGGAGATATTATTATTTGTAGTTGGGTACCTATTGTGTTATGTTGTAATGTGGTTCGCGTATGTCACTGTGATTTCTATGTTGTGATGTTGTAATTTAGGTGTTCATATGTATGTTATGTTGTCTATTTTATGTCTGCCCTTTTTGGGTGGAGAGAAAAGGAAATGTTGGCCTTCATGTTGTTTTGGTGGAGCTGGTAGCCGAAGCTTGATACTTGGGAGATATTATTATTTAGAATTGGATACCTATTGTGTTATGTTGTAATGTGGTGGGGATAAGTCTTTGTAATTGTTATGTTGTGATGATGGAATTCATGTGCTCATATGTATGTTATGTTGTCTATTATGCGTCTGGCCTCTTTGGGTGGATAAAAAAGGAAAAGTTAGCCTTTATGTTGTTTTGGTGGAAGTGGTCATATATGTTTGATACTTAAGATATATTATTATTTGGAGTGGTTTGGAAGGTTTATGGAGTTGTTTTGGAGGCTTATGGAGTTTTTTGTGAGGCTTATGGAGATTGGGAGGTGTATTGAGTTAGTTTTTATGAATCATGAGTACTCATGTGAGTTTGGTTATGTTTTATGATGTTGAGGATTGATGATCCTCATTGATGATATGATGTTTGATCCCATCTTTGCATTGTGTGGTTACAATTGTGGTTTTTGAGTTACGTGAAACTTATGTATGTGTATTGTTGGGGATTCCTTGTTATTATATTAAGCTTGTGTTGTGTATATTATCTTTTCCTGGGGTATATGTGTTTCAAGTACTATGTTGTGTGGAGTGTATGTTTATCCTCATGGTTGGTTTGGCGGTCTTGTGCTCAATTACAATCATGAAAATGTGTTAACAAGATATCTTGTGGGTCATGATGTCAAGTTTTATTGGGAACCCTTAAAACAAAATAAAATTATTAGACAAAGTAAGATGAGATTAGAATAGGATAGGAAAATTTTGACAATCTTGAAGAAATGTGGTCCGAGGCTAAAACACTAAAACAACACACAAAATATTTGGCACCAAAGGGTGGCCATTGACGAATTATTTCCCATGACAATTTTTCAGTGCATCATGACACATGGACAGATGTAGGTAAATCATGCATCAAATACCAATTAAATGTTTTCCATTCAATTGATGTTGTGTGTCAAACACAATAGATCTCACTCCTCTTTGGAAGAACGCCTTCAACATAGCAAGAGATAGGGGTTGAAGGTATAACTAGGGTTTGAAGGTGAAGCTATGGTTTTAATCAATATTTCACCTTATGTTTTGATACAATTTCTATTCCTTTTTCCATCGTGATCAAGCATAGTAGTTGCGACAAGTTGTTTGGAGGGATCCGAGCAACAACAATGGACGTTGGGTGAGAAAATCTCAATTTTTTTCCATGTTTTTGTTCTTTCATTGAACCATACTTTAATGTGAAGGTAACCATGTTGTAACTTAATTATATGCAGTAAGAACAAGAATATATCCAAGGGGAAGAAAATGGGAAAAAAGAAGGCATAAGTACAAGTTCTTTTTTCTCACGTTCTCCAGCATATGTTCGGTTAGCATTGAATTTATGCCTTATGAAAAAATATTATGGTTTAATTGTATATTGTTCAAGGAATAATTGATTTGGGTGTCTTGTGGTAGCCAATCACCAAATAATTTCTGCTATAATTTAAGGTTTTTAAGCACATTTAGTGATTTTTGGTGATAGTAGCCTTCGTGCCTTCTAAACCCTGACATCGTGAGATAAGGGGAAAGGAAGACCATGCACGACATCGAGGTGCCTTGTATCCAATAAAAATATGAGATTAATATGGATTTCATACATTTTACGTTTGCTAGTGCATTTGAATATTTAACGACATTCACCTAACCCCGGGAATTGGCCATGCAATTAATATTTAACCACTAGCTTTATCTTTACTCTTCAATTGACAAGATCAATAATGAGCCAACGCACGATTGTGTAGGGCAATGCCTTCCCGCCAGGCACACAGCTGGAGGAGTTTCTCTTCCACTTGGCCCCTGTCCTCCGGGACAGGGGAGATTAGCCGCAAGGCCTCCTTACGGCTAGGTGGAAGCAACAACGGTGTTCACCAGGAGCATTCCCTGGAGACCCTCACCTGTATGGTAGGGTCGGTATCGCTAATTGCATACGACAGACGATGTATGTTACTCGGCAGGGAGGTAACAGAGATCAGGTTACACTGTTGTGTGCAAGATCAGAGTCGTAATCTGAAGTCGAGGGGTGATTCCCGAAGACTGCGCTTGCCCCTGACCGTCCTGACACAGGAGCTCCTCCAGTTCAGGAAAATCAGGAAATCAGGAAATATTGAATATTTGAAATCAAGGTTTTAATCCTTACTTTGTTTTGAGAAGCCTCTTTAGAGAAAATATCCCTTCCCCCACCTAGAAGCACAGGGTAAAGATGAGTAATCTTGGTACATCATTTTGACGGGTTAGAATCCCAAAGAGGTGACCCTTGTTGATAAGGCTATCAATATTTATTACGAACTACGGGTTTTGATTTCTACTTTGTTACAACTTAATTAATTTATTTTTTGGCATGAAGGTTTTTTCAGCATTGCATTATACTTTAATTTTAGGTACTGAGAACAAAGGGAAGTTATATATATATTATTTTATGTTATGATGTGTTGATCCCTTTAAAAAGAAAGATTGATGTATGCAACCCGTCTTTCTATAATGTTATTACAATTGATTCTAAATATATTTTTCTTAATTCAAGACATCTATTTATTCTTATTATCTAAATTCTTTGTGGTCTAGTTTTCTTACTGTAGAATATTATTTATATTGAAGTTTTCACAGTCGATTGTTGGCTAAGGTACTTTTCAGGAGTTTTAAGTTGTACTATGTTGGAAATTGTTTTCAACCATGTCGAGCTTGAAATTGTTGAGTGCATCTTTATTAGGTCGATGGGCCTAAATTATTCTCAATGTACAATAGGAAACATAGTGGTATGGTAACAAGAAAAATTTTGTAAACACATGGGAGATACCATTATATTTCATTTTTTTCCATGTATATAATAAAAAGTACATTGGTTTTTCTCTTGAAGTTAAAACTTTTGGAATGGGAGATAAGTGGGGATGAATATGAAGGAAAAAGGTTACATAAAAACATATTTTTTGTTAAATACTTGATGCTCTGAAAGTATCTTATTTTTCCAAATAAAAGTAAAACATAATGTCCCTTTTGGCTTTATATTGGCACCGAGAAGTCCTATTGCATTTTGTAATAAGGCCTAATGTTTCCCAGGTTGATCTTCAGAATCAAGAGGATCAACCATATAGAAAGACCATGCTTTGTGCCGAGAATGTTTAGGGGAGGAATGTCCTAACTAAATTTTGGGTCTCATGTTTATGTTAAGACTACTAATAATTATTCTGTGTGGAAGTTCTACATTTGATTAACAAAGAGGAGGTCAAATCAGATCAAGCACACATGTTATGCCCAAACAAGTTAGTTTATACAAGTTACATAGAAAATTTATGTTATTATTGATCGTCTGACTTTCGTTTTTAATCTATATGGAAGGTATTTGTTTTCTTTGTTCATAGATTTGTTGGAAAATGAGAGAGATAATGATACATGAAGCTACATCATGTGATCTAAAATAGCTCGTGCAAAATTTTATTCCTAAGGTGATTGGCAAGGAAATTGAGAAGGCAAATTCATCAATTTACCCTCTAGAAAATGTATTTATCAGAAAATTTAAAATTTTGAAGGCTCCAAAAATTGACCTTAGAAAGCTTATGGAGGTGATAATTTTTTCCTGGGCTTTGCTATATATGTTGTTTGAAGGTTTTCATTGGGTGTAACTTTGATAATTTTTTTGTAGGTACAAGGTGATTATTCTAAGGAGGTGGGTGTTAAGGTTAATAGGCTTATAAAGGAAATACTTACTAAGCCAATAAAGTTTTTTGGTACATAACTCTAGGCTGTAAGAATCAAATGTGATTTATTTCAGGAGTTGTATTTAGATCCTATAACTTAGTTGTATTTAGGTTAGTTACAAGTCTTTAGTTTATCATCTCCCTATATATGAAAAAAATGCCAATTGAAATATTGGTAGTATATGACTACTTGAAGCTTTTTTGGTGCACCTTGCAAGATTTTGATACTAGATTTGGAGTATGTTGCTCTTGTTTTCTTTTTGCATTAGTTGGTTGTTGAGAGTATTTTTTGTAAACTCTTTTGGAGATCTTTTAGGAACCTTTTTATCTGCTTATATTTTGAATGACACTGGGCTATTATCATTTGGGTATTGTTTGGTTTTGCCTCGGATGCCCTTTGACTACTATTTTTCTCTTCTTTTTGTAGGTCCATCCTAATAAGAAGCAGTAGTCTCAAACACAACACAAGAGTGACAACAACAACATGTACAACATGACACAACTCATACACTCTTCACCCTTAGGGTCACTTCCTCTTTCCTGGCTTAGCTTCCACTCTTCATTTTGATCACTCCACATTTTTTCTTGTCTCCTCAGCATGTTTTCACCATCAATCTACATGGTTATCTAGTACACATCTCTTATGTACTTTATGTTATTGATTATTTACTCAACAACATAAAGTAGGGGCAAATGTAGACACTAAATCACACACTTTGGGTACATTTCTAGGTCCTAATCACATACTACTATTCATATGATTCCTAAGTGAGAAAACTAGCAATTAATAACTGCCTTTGGCATTTATGTCTTTGTTTATGTGTTGTTCTTGGCATCTTACACCCTACAACCTAGTCAATGATTTACTATTTTATCTTTTATCATTCTGGACACCAGAGCCCAGCCAGGATGCCAGCGCCCCCGTCCTTCTGGGTGCCCCAACCTCTTTGTATCTTACTTTCCCCTTTTGGGCCTCTTTTATCTTTTGGGCCTCTTGTTTTCTTATGGGTCGGCCTTTTAGTTGTTAATTGTAAAATTCAACCAAGGGAATCATATAAATATAAATCAATGTGACCATAATAAAGGACCCAACTCTAAGCATATACTACTATCACCTAAGGTTGTATCCAAAGGGATTTCAAGAGCATCAAAGCATCCATCTAGCTTAATTCAAGGGATAAGAGATTGCATTTTCTACATACATGCATATGAGGGGAAGTTCATTTTTCCATCCTCACATCTACTTACATTGCTACATCTAGTTATTGCTCGTTATCAAGTACATCTTACACAAGAGCCACCCAGGGAATGATTCTTGCACACACACATGGAACTACATGGATTCTGAAATGTAGTGCAAAACTCAGTCATAAGTTTACTCAGTTGGGTGACCACCAGGGTCAGTCTGACTCCCCATTTGCATATTTTTATTTTTAGTATTTGATGTGTTTTGGGGTTTTACAAGTATTCTTTCTCTTTACAGGTTATAAGTGAATTTCACAGGCATAATGCAACACACAGGCGATCAATAACGAAGGTTGGTGAACCTATTGCGACACAACTAAAACTATTTTATGAGTTCTTTTGCAGTCATGAGCATGTAAAAGCGGTATCCAGTGCCTAGGCGCTCCTGACTAGTCTAGGCATCCCAGTCCAGAAAGATCTGATAGTCACAAAATGTTTTGAGCATAGTTGCGACACTTTCCTCCTCCTTCAGTCCGACACACCCCAGAATAAACTGTGAAATTATATAAGTATTCTACCCTCTTCCTTGCACTTAGGGTTTTAATTTTGTCTAACTTATTTGCCTTTGTCAACTTGTATCTAGCAGTTGATTATCATAGCTTACATATGTTACACTATAATTAGGGTTTTACAAAAAGTTTTTTTCTTAAATCAAACCTGAATAAGCAATGCTAAACAATTTCAAATCCAAAACTGAAACACTGAAAATTAACTTGATGTATTGATCCAAGCATCAATTCTAGTGGCGCAACTTCCAGGGACCATAACTTTTGCACCGTAGCTCCGATTGACTCCGTTCAAAAGGCAACGGAAAGCTTGGAATGCGTAGAATGTGATGAGAAGGTGCCGAACTTTGTTCGGCAATGTTTGACCCCCGAAATCCACGTTTAAGGGGCCCAAATTGTCATTTTTGTACTGCTGTCTAAAAATAGTAAATTCTAAAAATAGTATGTTTCGCAAAATTAGTGCACATGTAAGTCTTGGAAGATGAAACACCTCGTCTCCCTCGAGACTGGTGACCTTCCACATCTTTCTAGGTGTCCTTTCGTATTTATAAAATTATTATAAATACATATGTAACCGGAAGAAGAGATAGACATCTCTTGGCAGAGATAATTGATGTATTTTGACGTCTTTGAGTAATTTACATCTCTTTTCAGAGATAGTTGTTTTGCAATTCATTTGGCACATTTGTTAATCTGTTCCTTAAGTCTGAAACCCCTCGGTTTTGGATCATGTATTCATTGTGTCTGGGTGAAATTTAAGATGGAAGAAAACAATAACAGGACATGCACCTGCAATTGAATGTTCTGCTAAGAAGTGGATGGTTTTCTGAACCTAGCAAAGGAGAAAGGATAAAAGATAAGAATTGAGGTCTTATCATAGCATGACATAAACTATTCAAATTTACTACTGACGGGCTATACTAATTTAATTTTTAGTTTGTGTTAAATGCAAGAAAGACAAATGTGGTCAGAATAAGATGCATCGTATTAAACCCCATCTCCACAGTGGTTGAAAGAGTGATGAGGATAATCAACGACTGCAAAAAATTATATTGTTTTACATATGCTTGGCTTTGTCACTGACCATTGATTTGAACAGTGCATGTCAATCCTTCATGTAAGTAAATGCCTATCAGTGTAATTAATTAAATTGTAACAAAGTAGAAATCAAAACCCTTATTCTGTAAAATTATTGACAATCTTATCAACAAGGGTCACCTCTTTTGGATTCTAACAAGTCAAAATGATGTACCATCATTACTCAAGTAACACCCATGTTATTATTACTCCAAAGTAAATAATTTTTTAAAAACAAACCCCTCAAATACAAGTTATGTCTTCAATGATTTTTAGCACGCAACAATTAAAATCTAACATAATTAAATGTTTACAATCCATCTGATAACAAATGATAACCATGTATAACTATAAGGGTCAATTAGATCTACCTGATCCCCCTTAATTCACTCTAATCAAGTGTGTATAACTTGTATACATTTGGTTAGACCTTTCTAATAGGTCTTAAGAACCATATGTATTCCCTATGTGTCAAACTGGAAAACATACAACTATAATCCATCCGATATCTGACATAACAAGATAGGAAAATGGTGAACATACAATGTGATCATCTAGTTACACTACTTGGCCAATTTTTCAAGTGTTTCTTTGCAAGTTTGGTTTTGTGACTGCACATAAGCCAACGAAACTTGAATTCATCATTACATGACCATCTCTTCATAGTTATTTGGATCTTATATCGTTATTTAAGAAATTAAATTTCTATTTTGAAGATACAAGGATCATAACTCATCCTTATAATCGAAATGATCTGTCGACACTAAAATTTTCCTCCAAAATTTCCATTTCATTAATATATGTATTAGGAATAGGATGTTGTTAAGTGTAATTAGTAGTAGCGTCCGATAGAAGATAACGGCGCCATCAGTACGGTGCCGCCAATAATGTGGAGTACGGTAACAGTCAAAGTACAATAGGAATGTTGTAAAAAGTAAATATTTGTCGTAAGTGGTCCGGTATGTTAAAATGTCAAAGTTTGGGTAATTAGAGAAGTAGGGTCTACATGATTAGGAATTAGAAATATTATATTGGTAATAAGGACAAGGAGTGAGGTCATAAATATTTTGTGTATTTTATTTGTAAAAATTCTAAAAATGTGGAACCCATGTAAAATGATAAGGTTTATCTTATCTTAACAGATAAGCTTACATGTACAGATAAGAGTTAAGGTATGGAATATGATTCGTCAGAGTGGATTTCTTATCCTATCTTAGAGATAGGATGGATAAGCCTGGAAGTTCTATAAATAGAGAGGCCACCCCCCTCATTTAGCATAGAAAGAAGTAGTGAGAAATATTGTAGGAAGTGTGCGAAGGAAGCCATCAGTTAAAGGTGTGTTGAAGAAGCCATCGAGAGGTGTAATTGTAAAGTTTCTCCCATAGTCTTGTTGAAGAATCTCATGGGTGAGATTGTAACAGTTTCATGTTAATATTATAATTTATTTTGATATTTCAGATTTTTCGTCATTCTGTCTTATCATAGTCAATGGTATTCTTGTGTTATGTTGTTGTTTTGTTTCCAGATTACGTCCACCAAACTAAAGGCTGTGCATTAGTAAATAATCATAGCACGAGGAGTTCCCGGTGAAGAATTATCATAGTGCCGGATTGCTGATGACAGATCCTATCAATCCCATCTTAAGATCCCTATGGGAAAGATAGTGGTCACATAATGATTTGCCTCATTATGTACATGCTACCCTTCCTGTAGCCATTCTAAGTTGACACAATTAGCATGTTGTCGATAAGATTCTCATGATATATACTCTTCATTTATAATTTATTTATCTTTACGAGCTAAGTGAATAAGTTCATCCTAGGATAATATATTTTGTATCATTACACATCATCCATATCTCGATAGTGAGTCATAGTATCGCTGTGAGATACCATTTTTTAGAAGTATCTATTATTGTACTTGTAGACATCTAAAATGTCGACATAATTAATATGATTAATTTGTCCCAAAAAACCTAACATCATCACTATCTAAATCCCTATGATAATTAATCACAAGATTAATTATTATTAATCCATTTTATCACATATACTATTTATTATAATTATTTTCATCATTTACCTAATATCCCATCTTAATATCATTAATCCAATTAATTCATTATTATATCTTATTATCATATCTTTAATCCTTATTAACATTTTCTAGGAATTTAATATTCCTACAACAACCCACCCACCTACCCTACACCTAGCCTTTACATGTAATCTACATCCGTAATAATATTTTATTAACCTAACCTAATATTAAACTAATCACATCCTCCACCTCTAAATATAGAGGATTCTATTTATAGAAGGCTCTATAAACTTTCTCCTCTCTATTTGAATTTTAAATTCAAATGGAAGGCTTCTTCCCTCCATGGAATTTTGAATTCAATGGAATTTTTTCACAAATTCTAGAATTCTCCATTCTAGAATCCTCCAATCCTCTCATAAATCCTCCAAATCCATCTCGTTAATCCTCATCCTACTTAAATGGATACCCTCACCCTCTATTTTCACTCCCAAAAACTATAAATTGAACTATCCTCCTCCATGATGAGCTAGATAGAATGCATATGAAGCTCATACAAATCCATAACAAATATTTGCAATTTTTACTTCATCAATCATCCATAATCTTCAGTCCATTTCCAATCCAATCTATCAATCCATTATCCTTCACTCAAGCAATCCAAGGAAATAAAGGGGAGGTGTTGCCCGAGTTTCTCCACCAAAATAGGAAGTAATCAACACCAATCCACGAGAAATTTCTAACACAACAAAAGGAGGAGCATTACATATTCATTAGTAAGTTTAGGTGTTAACTGTCTCTTCCTATTTCCATCTCTTTCTCAATTTGGGGTATTGTTGAGAAGGATTAGAATATGAGAACAATTTGTTTGAGTTTTCTCATACTCACCACTAATATTTTATAAAAAATACATATTTAGCACCCACCATGGGGATTACCCCCCACTTATTTATTAATTTCAATCTCTAATTCATCCCTAGAACAAGTTTTCAAAGTTTCAATTATTTTCACTTTTGTTTACACCTTCAAATTTTGAGTATTCGGGCTCAAATTTTGTTCCCAGCATGAAACATTGCCTATGACTTGTGTTTTGGTGCCTATGTTGCACATAATGGCGCCTTTTCCCTAAATTGGTGCATATGCCCTATTTTGGTGCCTATGTCATAATTTTGTGTCTATGTTGCATGTTTCTAGCGCCTGTTGCCTTATCCTTTGAATCCTAAATTTTGATTGCATTTTTTCCCCAGAAACCAATTTATTTGCAATGAAATTTTTCATACATCAATTCCTTTGTGACTTGTATTGGTGCCTTTGCCATACTTTGGCACCTTCATCCCCTCCATCACTTATGCCCAACTTATCAAACTATCTTATCCACCACAACTCCTAAGTCACCCTCATGTTCTAGCCCAATTTTATTTCCTATAATTCTGAATGCCATAATTTTTAATCGCTCATTTGCAAAATCTACCCCTATCTTTTTTTTTCTAAACCTAACACTATCTATCCTCTAAATCATCTCCACCGACCCCAAACCCAAAAGTATTACATTGGTAGGGCACCGAATTTTACCTAGGAAAATACAATTCAATCCTCTCCTTACCCCATTTTCCTACCAAATTATAATGGGGATCCTATGCCACCTTCAGTCTATATTTTCATATTCCTAAATTGACTAACATCTAATTGGTTTGTACAACACCCATTCCCAAATATCCTTCATCCCCAACATCACCAAAATTAATTTGAAACTATTAACCCTTTGTTTTATAAAGTGCACCTCATCCCGGTCAAACGACATTTGGGGTTATAATCAAATTACTAATATTTCTTTTATAGGTCCTCCTCTTGAAGATCCAATCATCAAACTAGTAATATTTATCGTTTCATTTTATCATCTAGTATTTATTTTCTTGCATTATATTTCTTGTATGTTTTCCTTTGTTAAACCATTGTACATCTCTGAAGGAAAAAACTATGTATGCTCTCAAATTCTTGCATCCTAGGACGATCTTGAGTATCCCCCAAAAGTGGTTAGCCTTCCCATTTTTCTTTTGTAGGGGAATCCTGTGACATGGATCGTGATCATCTCACACACTTATCATAGTCCTATGGGTCAAATCATATGACCATGGGCTTCATCTCCACGCACCTAGACACATCCCATGTTCCAGCGGGGTATACAAATTCTTGGACAATTGTTGTTATTGGCTAAGCACTTACTTGTTTTAAGAGCAACATAAAGTGAGGGAATTCCACGTCCTTATACCCAAGCCTTAGACAAAACCCTTACAACACGGAATCAGACCCCACATACAATAAGGTATATTGGGGAAACCCCTACCTAGCTCGTATATCCTAAACTAGGCAACCTTTTGGCCACAATCAAACTATAGTACAAGGAGGCCATAATCCCCAAGATCACTCACTATCTGACCCCACATTGACACATAGGTGGAGAGCCAGTTCATGGCACCATTGTCAGTGTGTGGTATTGAAAGAGGGCTATTGTTTGATTGTAATCCCATTTGACTAGTTAGGGTGTGTATTGCATCTTTGTTGATTGCTTGTGAACAACCTTAACTATCCTATCACCTTAAAATTTTAATCAATCAAACATCCTTAATCAAACAATCCCAATCCAAATCCTATCACCATCCTTAATCAACCAACCTAATCCAAATATAATCACCCACACATCCTATCAAACAATGGCCTTTGATCCTCAACCCCCATCCTATCCAAACCAACATCTAAACCCCTACCTCTTTTCAAAATCCATCAATCAAGCTATCCCATCACCCCCATCCATAAAAGTCACCCATCTCAATTCTATCATGAAATCCCATACACTATCCATTACCTTAATAAACAAATATTAAATCTCACATCCTACCTCAATCGATCCCCTCCTCGTCATCCAAATCAACCATCCCATGTTGATCCTAACATCCTAAGAACCACCCAATAACTCAATCAACAAATTTTTGATCTTAAATCGTGTATCAACCAATCACCTCCTAAACCATCATCTCCCAACCAACCCCATCCACAATTTCCCTTTCATAAGATCCATAACCCTCACCCCATTGAATTCCTCTTTGAGGAACCTGAATCATCTCAATCCACACCCTGACCTAATCAACATAAACCACTATCCCCAAAAGCCAATTACATCAACTTTGTCAACCTCAATAACTTTGACCTAAACCAAGAGGACCTCCTTTATGTCCTTGCTAATCTAGGCAACAATCCTAATCCCACACAACCATCCCACATTCCAACCTCTAAATTTCCTATCAATCATCATGACCTACACCTTCCTCCCATTAAAACTCATGCGGATAATCCACCACCATCCAAAATATCAACTCCCAAATCCAATCATCATAAAACCTAAAATCGAGTCCCATTCACATATCCATAACCATCCCAACAACTTAACCCAAAATTATTATCCCTCACATATCATCTTAGTCCTTCATCCTTGTCATCTTCATCATCCCAATCTGATCCTATGAACTTTTTCCTAGATAGTCCACATCCCCTAATCCACCATCAAATTCAACTTGTAAGCATATTTCATCCCCTCTATCACCTACACCCAATCCTGTCAAAACTATCTTATCCACCATGACTACTAAGTCACCCTCATCCCCTTTTACCTCCAATCCTAAACCATCTAACATGTCTCCTACACCACCCTCATCCTCTTCATCCACACCTAGTCCTATCTTAACCCCTTCATTACCTAAACCTAACACTATCCTATTTCAAATCCACCATCCCTGAATCCTAAAAAATCTAATGTGACTCCCAAGTCACTAACTCCTAAACCTAACAAATCCAATACCAATCCTCTCCAAACCCATCTCCTACACACTCTAATGAGGCTCCTATGCCACCCTCATCTACTTCATCTTGTAAATCAATCAAATCTAATGTGGCTTCTACACCACACCAATCTCCCAAATCTCCTTCATCGCCAACATCACCCAAATCTAATGTGACCCCCATATCATACCCTTCCCCTTCCTCTAAATCTACCCCACCCCCTTCATCTACATCTACTAATCCCAAACAATCTAATCCTAAGCCAAAACCACATACTCAAACCAATCTAAAATCAACCAAATCTACTTTGGCCTCCAAGACCAAACCACCCCCTTCATCTTCTAATCCAAAACAATTTAATCTAACTCATAAATCCAAATCAGCCAAAATATCTCATATCCATCCAATATTGCACCTTTACTTCCTACCCCCACAAAACCACTTAACCCAAACCACTTCACTCCTTTAGGAGAATCCTTGACCACCATCTTCCATCATCTAAAAACCTGCAACATGATCATCCATCCCCCAGTCAAATCACATGATCAAAACCTTCCCAAACCATCTTGGTATTGGGAACATTATTATTGTGACTTCCATCACACCCATGGACATTCGACCAATCATTGCATGTAATTTAGGTTTTATGTCCAAAACCTCATCAACCAAGGGCTTCTTTTCCTTTTACCTCTTTATCCGCCACCTTTCCATCCCAATCATCTCCCTAACCAACATCCACCATCCAAATCCCGCTCAACATCCAAACATCGCCATCCATCTAAATCTCATTTTACATCCAAACATCCTTCACCGACTAAAAACCAAAACAAATCTTAGCTCTCATCCTTTATTAAGTCTGGCCTCTTAGCGGATGACAAAACTATAACCCCCAGTATCATGATGACCACATGGCATCATATTCCCCATCCACTTCATATCATACATCCAAAAATATGTTTGCTAATATGAAACATCGAGGCAAAGTCTTAGGCATCCATGAACAAGGCATTTGTGAACCCATCTCTTTTCATCATCATTTAGGTTTAGGGTATAACCCTAACACTAACAACATCCCTCCCACTACTCCATCAAAACCCATTTCCACCACTCTTGTTGATACTACCATCCCAACCACTCAACCCAATCACAAATCATTTAACCCCCCTACAAATACTAAACACCTAAAAATGGATTCAACACATAATTCGTTGCATACACACAAATATTCTTTCCTTCTCACCCATCCTCCTTCCATCTAACATCCAAATCCCTTTACATCTAATCCATTCTTATCATCACATCCATTCATATCATCTCTCAATCCATTCATTTGAACACTTGATCGACTTTCTCACACATGTTGTAAGCCAATAATACATATTACAACCATACGACCTTGGTCTATCATTACCTCCAACATTCAAGCACAATTATCCTCCTAGAGATCCACACACTTTAACACACTTAATCAACATGTGGTGGAGACCCTTGGGCATGTCTTTTGACACTCTAGCCAATTTCATCTCCACACTCATCTCCATCCCCCCATCAAGCCACTAGTGATTCTTAACCCCTTGAGAGTTCTCAAGAGAGTGGAATCTCTTTATGCAAAAAAAATCCAAATATCAAAAAGTAAAAAATAATATCAAAATAAAAAATATCAAATAAAATCCACCTCATGACTCTCTCTAGGGGTGTTTCCAACATATCTATCGGGGCTATGGACACCTGGCTAGTAGTAGAGCAATGTTGTGACAAGAATTAGATACATCTCTGTTGGGGCTATGGATGCCTGGCTAACAACAGAGAAATGCATGGCTTAGCCTTCCATTCACCCTCCATCCACATATTTGACTTAATCACTCCTTATGCATTGGCTAGTTTGTCTTCACATACTACCCATTAAGTCTCCACTTCAAGCGGTAACTAACCATCACAATCACACACCCTTTGATCTTGCAGAGACATAGGGATTGCATGTTGGCAAGTATTGTTCAGACCTTGGTCATGCTTCTATTTTAGTCTAACTCTTTCTTTATAACATGTGTCGTTAGGCTCATCTTTGGTTGATCACTAATGTTATTTTCCTTCCATCCATCACATCCACATATTTTTTCCCTTGGATTGAACATCTGTGGGTAGATAATGACCCTTTCCTTTTCATTTAGTCCTTCTCATGTCCCTTTTCAACTGCCATCATCATGACAGGGAGAAACCTTAATACCATTCGTTGGGGGCATCATCCATTTTAAATACCCCTCACTTCCCATCCTACCCTACACATGGGTGTAAATCAAACCCATCCCTTCATCCACACAAGCCACCTTACTTTACACTTGGGGGAACACCACATCTATCCCTCAATCCATCAACCCTATACTTGGGGGCATATCTTATCATATTTAATATCCCCCCTCTTATCCTACACCCCATCTGTCATGCTATTGTTCTCCCATCCCACATCCCATCTAATCCTAACCTATCAACCAATCCTATCCAACCGATCTAATTTCCCTCAATCCTTCCCGTTCATCCTACCCAAACACACTTTGGGACTTATAGGAGAAATTCACATCCCACCTTACATCCCTTCCCATCCCCCCATGAGCTATCCCATCCCGAATCCTTTCATCTTACCTATCCTTAACCATCTCCCCCCATCCCAAATCTAAAATGTCAACATCCCACTTCAAATAATCTCAATATCCCACATCCAAAATCTCAACATCCAACATCAAATAATTTAAACATCTAAAATTGAAAATCTAAAAAATCAAAACATTTAAAAAATATAAAAATACAATGTGTGTGTTTTTTATTTTTGTGTGTTTGCTTGCTTGTCTACATTTACATTGTGGTTGATGATATGAGGCCCCTTTTACTTCTTTTTCTTTAGCACATTCCAATGATATGAGGACCGTTTTGGTTATATTAATCCATCCAATGATGTGAGGACACAAGCATTTAGCAATTACGTCATCATGGTCTCAATACCTTGGTGCATCTTGCTTCATGCAATATCATTAATCACATTGCAAATGATGATAACAGTGGGTAGTTTATTATAGCACACCCCTTTCTATCATCATATTTTAGCCTTATCATCATGCACACATAATCCTCATCATCATATAACTATCTGACCTCCCCATCCTCCTATCCAGTCCCTCTTTTCTCAATCAATTAATATCCACATCCAAATATTATCATCTCGCATCCAACACCCAAAATCCTGCCACCTTGGTGGGGGCATATTTTAACATCATCTTATCAATCAAACCCAAAAATTCCCTCTCATCACTTTATTATCATCCCAATCCAATACTCGTCACTATCCTATCATCCAAATCGATCTAAAACCCAATCCTTATTATCTCATCCAACCATCCTCAATCTTCTAAATCCTCCAAATACAACATCCCATAATCCAACCTCCAATGTAAAATATTCAAATCTAGCATCCTCAAATATAAATCCCAACTCCTCAAAACCTAACCACTTGACTGGGGCATCTTCTAATCCACCAATCCTAAATCCTCACCTTGTCATACATCATTGACTAGGGCATCCTCTACTCTAAAATCCAATATCTTCTAATCCTCCAAATCCAATATCTCCTAATCTTGTAATCTCCTATTCCTCTAATCATATCACCTATCTTCTAATCCTCTCATCCTACATCCACACCACCAATACTTTTACTCTTTAAATCTAATATCCTTAATCTCAACCCCTTGACTGGGGAATCCTATAATCTAACCCCTTCAACAATCTTCTCGTCTTATAATCCTCTCTCCAATCTTCTCATTCTCTAATCCTCTCTCATCTACTAACTTTGACATCTCCTCTTTTCAATTAGTTACCCGACTCGTTCCTCCCCACCTAACCCCTCGAGGGGGCATCATATCACCATCCCAACATCTCATCTTTTTCTTTGAAAGGTCATTGCTACACATTAACCATTCAAAAAGGGGTAAAATGTAGACATCTAAAACGTCGACATAGTTAATACGATTAATTTGTCTCGAAAAAACCCAACATCATCATTATCTAAATCCCTATAATAATTAATCACAAGATTAATTATTAGTAATCCCTTTTATCACATATACCCTTTATCATTTACCTAATATCCCATCTTAATATAATTAATCCCTTTTATTCATTCTTATATCTTATTATCCCACTTTAATCTTTATTAACATTTTCTAGGAATTTAATATTCCTACACTCACCTACCCACCTACTCTACACCTACCCTACACCTAGCCTTTCCATGTAATCACATCCCTAATCATATTTTATTAATCTAACCTAATCCTAAACTAATCATATTCTCCACCTCTAAATCTAGTATAGAAGCCTCTCTAAACTTCTCCCTCCATTTGAATTTTAAATTCAAATAAGGCTTCCTCCCTCCATTCAATTTTAAATTCAATGGAGAATTCTCACAAATTATAGAATTCTCCATTCTAGAATCCTCCAATCCTTCATCAATCCTCAACCATTGATCCTCATCCCATTTGAATCAACCCTCACCCTTCATTTCCCCTCCCACAAACTATAAATTGAGCTCTCCTCCTCCATGAGAGCTAGTTAGAATGCATAAGAAGCTAGAAAATCCCTAACAAATCTTTGCCATTTTTATTTCATCAATCCATCACCCTTCATTAAGCAATCCAAGACAATCAAGGGGAGGTTCTGCCCGAGTTTCTCCACTAAAATTTGAAGCAATCAACACCAATCCAAGAGCAAATCCAACAAAAAAAAGGAGGAGCATTGCATCTTCATCGGTAAGTGCAGGTATTGACTCTCTCACCCTTTCCATCTATTGATCAATATGAGGTATTGTTGGAAGGATTAGCATAGGAGAACCATTTCTTGGTTTTCTTATACTTACAACTAATCTTTTCTAACACTATATTACTATCACAACATAAAGTTGTCGTTAAAACGTAGTTTTAGTTAACCATGTCATTTATGATTCATTCTATTCAATACTCATTAAAACAATACTTGATATCATATGATCATCATTATTCATGAATTTTATAATTTATTCCACAAGTACAATAATATCTTTCATTGTTTTGCCATATTGTGTTTATTGACATACTATGTCCATTATAAACATATATGTTCATTCAAGATGGAATAATTAAAATAGATATAATATCATAATGTAAATTCATTCATTTCATTAATACTTGTTGAAAACAACATTGTAACACTTATATATTTCTTAAACATGATATCAATACAACAAAGTATTTAATCAATATTTAATAAAGATAATTCCATGTTTATGAAATAATATCAAATCAATATTTAGAATAGTACAATAGACCAATTTCCTTCATTCATCTTGCGTAGTTATTACATTCACAATTAAAAACAAGTACAATAATCCAAATTGGATAATGAAATCATGCATAATCAGTCCAATCATTCACTTCATAAAGTTACTTCATCCTGCACACTTTAGAAGAGAGAATATGTATACATGGTCAGTTCTATGAATTGGCATGAGTTATGTAACTCATATTCTTGATGTTTTATAATGAAATAAAAGAATATACTAAGGTTTACTTAAATGATAACTCATAACTTTGTAGTTCATTAATGATTTTATATTTCATTGCTTAGATGAAATGTTAATACGTATTTAAGATATCTCACAACAATCCAAGATGAAAACTAAACTTCATATCTTAGACTATCTAAATATCTATAATGCAATTTTTAATTTCCATTAACAAGTTTGAATGTCATAACAACAATAACCAATACTTTATAAACACCCTAATAGAACCCTATCAGCAAACAAACCATCGTATAGTTCAACAATCACCTTCTATGAACTAAACTAGTTTATCCACCAACCCCAAAATTAATTACAAGGAGATGGGATAAAATCATGATTTACACACCATCAATTAATTCCTTTAGCCATCTTGCTAATGTTTTCAATCTCTAGTCAATAGTCATTATTTTAACACTTAGTCATTGCTACAAAATAATACTGTAATGAGTTAATGACAACATCATTTTAAACAAAATACAATACCACCTATTGAATCAAATCAACAACTTATTTAAGCCATAAATACACTAAATACCCGTGTCCAAACAATAAACAAAAGAAGATCGTGTAATTTACTATTATCAACACAATAATCTCCTCTTCAAAAAAATAGAAGCATCAACAACTACACAGAAATTTAAATTATCATTTAATGACCTTATTAACCAATTTTCAGACAAAGTAATAATAGATATGCAAATTAAACTGGTTACAGGTCAAGCATACAATTCCAACTAAGGATTTAAAACAACTCAATCAAAAAATAATCCATCTCCTTGAGGGCTTTATCCCATTTTAAATCAACAATGGTGAGCTCTCTAAACTAGTTGAAACATTTTTAAAAATAAATACCTAAACCCGTAATGGGTAGAAAACATTATATTTACTTCCAGATCACAAGCTTAAAAACACAAGTTATGCTCACATGGAGAATTTCCTCAAAATGGTTTAAAATATCAATAACAAAATCCGATAAATCCAAATCTCTATTCAAGATAATAACTATATGATTTTATTTTTTAAATAAAACCTAGAAATGAAAACCATCTTAAACAAATATTCCTCCTTTTCAGAGTCTTCTCTAGATCCAAAATGCATCCTAAGAGCAAGAACAGAGCTCCACAAGAGCTAATGTAATACATAAGAACTTATTACATTTTCCCTTGGTTTAATCAAATATTTATCTCATAAAAACCATTTTCATGGAAATGTGTCCTTCAGCTAAGGCATGTAAGAATTTTTGTTTAAATATAACAATCCTAGAAAGCTAAGACAAACAATTTCTAGATTTTAAGACATTCGTGCAACCTATTTCCTTTCCCTTATGGTTTTATCCATGTTTTTCCTTCTAAGTTTTTTAATAAAAAAATTAAAAGCAGATACAAATTGTTCCCAAAAAGAATGGAAAATAGAGAATATGTGTTAACTATAGGGAACTGAACAAAGCCACAAAGAGAGATTATTTTCCCTTACCATTCATAGATCAAGTCCTAGATAACCTTTTAGGTAAACAATACTTTTCTTTCTTGGATGGATTTAATGGGTACAATTAGATCAGAGTTACTGCTGAAGATTAGGAAAAAACTACATTTACATGTCATGGAGAACCTTTGCCTATAGGGTGTTACCATTGGGTTTATGCAATGTTCCTACAACTTTCCAGAGATATGTACTTGCAATCTTTGCTGATCTAACAAATGATTGTGTTGAGGTATATATGGATGAATTCATTGTATATGGAGATACATTTGAAGATGCTTTGAGAAATCTGGATAGAGTGTTAACAAGATGTGAACAACACAACCTGTCTCTTAGTGATGAAAAGTGTTTGATGATGGTGGATGAGGGGATTGTATTAGGATACCATATTTCAAAAAAATAAATTCAGGTAGATCAAAACATAATTAGGATCATTTCAGATTTACCTATTCCTCAGATCCCCATAAATATCAAATCATTTCTAGGGCATGTTGGGTACAATAGGCACTTTATAAAAGATTTCAGTAAAATTGTTGCCCCCATGTTTAATTTGCTAACCAAGGACTATGATTTTCTTTGGGATGAAAAGTGTCAGGATTCTTTTGAAGAAATTAAAGAAAAATTAATCAGTGCCCCAATATTGAGAGGACCTAATTGGGAAAAGCCATTTCATATCCAAGAAGATGCCTCAAATTATTCCATTAGTGTAGTATTGAGATAGAAAGATGAGGAAGGAAAGATGTATGCCATTTATTATCTTAGTAATAATCTTACTCCCACTGAAAAGAATTACACCACCATTGAAAAGGAATTTCTTGCTGTGATTTATGCAATCAATAAATTCAGACATTACATTACAGGGTATAAGATATTTGTACACACAGATCATTCAACAATTAAGTATTTAATGAACACACCAGTGGTTGGTGGAAGAATAGTTAGATGGTTATTACTTTTGCAAGAATTTGATATTACCATTATGGACAATCCAAGTAAATTTAATGTGGTAGCTGATTTTTTGTCAAGACTAACCACCATAGGGGAGCAAGATCCAGTCAAGGATAACTTTCCAGATGAACAACTGTTTGCAATCTCAGCAAGCACACCATGGTTTGCTGATATGGCCAATTATCTTGCAACAAGGAAGTTCCCTCCTTTCACTAAGAAACAAATAAAGAAGTTAATTAAAACCAGTGCACAATTCAAATGGTTAAATGAAATGTTATTTAAGTGTGGTCCTGATTTTGTCTTGAGCAGGTGTGTAAGAGAGGATGAAATCTTTGACATCCTTAGAGCATGTCATGATGAACCAAGTGGAGGACACTATTCAGAGAAAAGAACAACTCATAAGATACTTGTCACTGGTTATTATTGGCCATCTCTGTACAAAGATGTGAAGAGATATATTAAGAGGTGTGATCCTTGTCAAAGGATGGGACAACCAACTTTCACCAATGAAATGCCTCTTTAACCTCACGTTGTGGTTGAACCATTTGAGAGATGGGGATTGGATTTTGTTGGTCCCTTTAATCCTCCTTCACAAGGGAAGGAATATATTCTTGTGTGTACTGACTATGTGACAAAACGAGTAGAAGTGCATGCATTGACAAATGCCACTGAGGAAGCAGTTGCTGATTTCCTTTGGAACATAATTATGATAAAGTTTGGAGCACCAAGGAGCATAGTTTCATAGCAGGGACCACAATTCATGTCTAATATGATCCAAGCTTTCACAAGGTATTACCAAATCAATCATAGGAAGTCATCTCCTTACCACCCATAGTCAAATGGACAAGTTGAAGTAACAAACAGAGAACTGGAGAACATCCTTACCAAAATAGTTGAAGTTGGGAGAAAAGATTGGGTAAAGAGACTACCTGAAGCTATTTGGGCTTATAATACAACTTGGAAAACTACAACAGGGTTTTCACCATATGAATTAGTCTATGGGAAAAATCCCTTGTTGCCTATAAAGTTTGAACTTCAGACATTAAGGACAACAGTAAAGGTGGGAATTAAGTTGAATGCAGCTCAGAAAGAAAGAATCCTTCAACTCAATGAGTTGGATGAATTAAGGTTGGAAGCACTTCAACAGACAGAGATAATTCAAGAGCAAAGGAAACAATGACATGTCACATGCATCAAGAAAAGGCAATTCAAAGTAGGAGACTTGGCATTGTTGTTCGATTCTAAGTACCAATAATTCAAGGGAAAATTTGAGAACTGGATGGTTGGGACCCTATCAGATTGAGCAGATATTTGACAATGGTTCTATTCAGTTACTTCCCATTGATGGCAGCAGCAGAACACTCTTGGTCAATGGACATAGGCTGAAAATCTATAGGAATCCTCCCACTAAGGATGAATTCTTGAGGAAGATTGAAGCAGACAAAGAATTTGATCATATGGAAGAACCCAGTTCTTCCAAAATGATCAAATAACCAGATGATAGATCTAGAATAAAGGGAAGAAGATGAAAACTAGCAAATGGTGTTTTCTTCCAAAAAAATAAAAAATAATATATATATAAAAGAAATTCTCTCAAAGGTCAATTGAAAACCAACAAATGGTGGTTGACCTCTTTTTGGCTAGTTCAAATAAAAGGGAATTCTTTTGAATTCTAGCTGTCTTATCTAATCATGTTTTGTTCCACTTGTAGGAATGACGAGTCATCATAGCAAAAGGATTACATCATCAAGGATGGTAATTATGTCTTTTAACTCATTTAGGGTTGATTAAATGTTTGCATGTGTGATGTGACTTAATTTAAAAGTAGGTATGATGAGTCATCTATTTATACATTATGATTACAAGTGTGTAATCATGAAGATGATTTGGATGGAATAAGTGGCGGCATGGTTATCATTAGTAATCATTATTGCAAAATTCAAGTGAAATAAGTTGCAGAGATATTTTTAGAAAGGAGCATCGAATTAAGTTTGTGTTCTGCAGCAAAGAACAAATAATTCAGAAGTTCCGTAGCTAAGAATAGAGGTTTCGCAGCCAAAGTCGGCAGTTCCGTAGCTAAGCAAGAGGGCCTGCAACCAATTCACACAAAATCAAAAGAGATAGAACTCAAGCTGATATGGGGATCAAGAAAAAAATATGAATCGGAGGATGATTCCCATTTACTCACAGATGAAGAAGTGGCATCCATCTTTGAGCATGTGGGATGGCTAGAGTTCGTGAAGAAATTTTCAAGGCATAATGACGAATTGGTAAGAGAATTCGTCATAAACCTAGAGTAATCCAGAACAAAGGTGAGAAACATCTTTATTCCTTTTTTTGTAAATACTGTAAGTAATGTGTCTGGAGTGCCAATTGTGCATGTCCCACAACCTGCCAAGGAGACTTTGAAAGAACTGGTTGAAGTCTTACTGCAAGAATGAGAAATTGAACCCTAATACATCTATAATACAAAGAAAATCATAAAAGGGGCCAGAAGGGCCAATTTTCCCAAACCCTTTGACAGGGTAGCATTTTGGATAGTAAAATATTTAACCTGTGATGGTCAATTTGGGTCTGTGGGAAAAGAAGTCCTAAAAATGCTCATATATCTGAAGTATGGAGCCACCAAACCTGAGTACATAATAAATCTTCCAGGGTTTCTTTTTTATTCTATCCAGACCATGGCTCAGAGGTATTCCTGGGGTGTTGGGACAATTAGGCATCATGGTCTAATTCATTTAATATGCCAACACCATTTTCTGTCAAAGAAGAATGGAGAAGAAATTTGGGACAAGTTTCTTGGCAAGTTCAAGAAAAACCCTAATATTATCAGAAGGACAATTCCAACCCCATTCTCTCCTTTAACTAATCTGGAAATTGATGCCCCTGCAGAAGAATAGAGGGAAATGGAAAGAGAAAATATACCAAAAAGAAGAAGGTCGGTGAGAAAGATCAAAACAACAGAGCCTTATGTACCTGTGAGGGAAATTCCTTCTTCTGCAACAGCTTCATGGGAGCCAATATCTGTCTCTAACGGTGATAGCTCACCCATGCAAGAGAAAGAAAGAATAGTAAGAAGAAGCTCTAGAAAGAAATCCACTGCTGGCCATGTTGAACTTCCCCAGAGAAGAAAATTTCATAAAATGTTAAGGGAGACCCTAGAGGAAAGGAGTGAGTAGGAAAGGATGGAAGAAGAAGCTGCTAATATTTTGGGCAGCATGGCCATGACTCCTCCTAAGCCAAGTCAAGCTGAAATGGACAGAGGAGAGGAGAGATTTGAAGAGTAATATTTTCAGGAATTGGTTAAACCCTCAGCATTGCCACATGAAGAAGAAGAGTTGGCATCCAGGAGAAGAAAAAGAAAATTTCCTTTGATAGAGGAAGAATGCCCAACTCCTCAAATAATTTTAGAGGAAGAAGAAAGACATCAAGTTAAACATGCTCTATTCTTGTCTAGAGCAGAGCTCATTATCAGAGAAAAATATGAGGAATTGGATTTCCTCAAGCTCAAATTGGAACAAAGGGAAATGCTCATTGGAGAGCTGACAACCCAGCTTGCAGCCAGGACTGAGGAATTATCAGCAACTAAGAAACAACTGATAGAAAAAGAGGAAGAATTTTAGACTTCCAAAAAATAGAGTGTTGTATCCACAGTCTCTGCACAGACTGAGTTAACCTATTTGCCACTTAAACAACTATGGAATGACACTTGCAGGGAACTCAGAGAAACCAAAACATCAAATGAAGAATTAAAGACCAAGATGGAAGAAGAGATGAAGGCAAGAAAAGAATGGGAAGAAAAGTTTTATAAGGAGGAAGGAAATAAATATAAATGCCTTGCAAAAATTCATATGGTCTGTATTATGAGTGAGAAATTGCTTGCCTATAGGAGGCCCTATCCTACATATAGTGTGTTTTTAGAAGAGTAGTTCATTCGCTGGCAGCTGTCCAGTATTGCATGTGGGCTTCCACATGAACTACAAGATGAATCTGAATTCATGGCAACTTACTCTCTATCTAATCCTGAGCAGAAAAATCTTCTGTGTGAATTTTATCTTTGTAATTTTATGCTAGAGAAAAACACATGATTTATGATCAATTTGTATGTAGGGGAGAGCCAACTCAATGCATTTGTCTCTGTTCTGCAAAACCAAATTGCATGGAAGGAAAGGGAATCTGAATTTCTATTGAAAGCTAGCTCAACAGGTCTCTGTATGAGAGCTCATTATGGTAAACCCTCTGCCTTCCTCACACATTTTAGAACTCATGCCTTTGATGAGAGATTCAAGACACACTATCTTTCCATTCTACAAAAGAGTATTGATGCCTTCACCTCCTATGAGGAGGAAAATTTTGAAGATATTTATGAAGAATGCTCAAAATGGTGGGAACTCCTTACTGTTTCCTTGAGAAGAAGGGAAGTAATTTCCCCTACAAATCTGATCTGGAGTTTATAAAGGGCAAAAAAATTATGCACAATAATTCCCCAAGTCAATGAAACCTACGGGAAAATATGGATGGGAATGCGAACAAGGCCCCCTCTACTTCTCACCCCCATGTCTCCTTGGCAAAATAGAGAACCTCAAGACCCTACTAAATTTGAACAGTGGGAGAGGAAAATAGAAGCAGGAGCAGGGTACAGTACATCCAAGTTTAAACATTGGAAAATCCAGTTTCAGCCATTTGATCTGAGCAATCAAATGGAATGCAGAACTTATAACCCCACTTTTGAAGAATGAAGTTTGTAAAGGGACTTACAAACAAGTAAGTTTGGGGGAAATGATGAGGCCAGAATATGTCTGATTAATGTATAATATATGATCTCATCTTACTCTCCTTTTGATTAAGTTTGATTGCATTGTGTGACTTTTAGTTGATCTGATATGGGTTAGGATGTAGTTTTCTATTTTTTGATTGATTGTGATTCTAATGTTAAAAGCTCTAGAATTCCTGACAAGTGTGTGTGTTTGAATTCAGTTTTGTAATAAAGCAGGTCTAATCAGTCGAGGAAATGAAGCAGGAAGCATTCAGTATGTTTTCAGCAACATCTGTTCCCACACAACTTAGTTCCGGAACTTCCAAGCTAGTTCTGGAACTCCATCACACAGTCATCATCTAGTTCCAGAACTTTCAGACTTAGTTCCAGAACTCCAGTATTTAGTTCTGGAATTTTTGGACTTAGTTCTGGAACTCCTGGGGATAGCTCTAGAACTCTCACGATTTTGATCCTTAACAATTTCCTATGGTTCTGGAACTTCTCCGAAGTTCTAGAACCGATGGGAGTTATCTATTTTAAACCACATCTGGAAGATTTTACATCTACGACCCTTTCAATCAGGAAGGATGAGAAGATTTCTGAATGCAGATCTAGGGAGAGTTATCCTACAGCTATCTGATCAACCACAATCCAACTCAACATCTATTCTGGGCATGATTCGATTTCATCAGAATCATTGAGATAGTTGTGATTGTAAAATGTATATAAAAGCAAACCTGCAGTAGATATATATAGAAGATATAGAATATGATATAAGATAGATATAGAACCGAGAAGAGAAATAGACTAAGTACTCAGATCCAGTACATTTGTAATACCAAATGTTTTATCAATAAAATAGCCATTCTTATTTGAGAGAATTCTGAGTTGTTAAATCCTGATTCGAGGAGGAGCAAGGGCCCACTCCCCCAAGGACCAGGATATTCATTTATTTGGTATTTATATTTCTTCAGCAAATAGCTTAGATCTGTTAATTCTGTATTGTTTTAATTCTTTCAGTTAAACTCTGTTGTGTACTTGTTCCTGTAGGTGTTTAGATAGATTCTTATATTTCTTGCAATCATTTTCAAGCATTCCAAATTGAGTGTGTTTATTTCCAAAAGCAAGTGTGTTTACTTTCAGAAGCAAGTGTGTTTATTTTCCAATAGCAAGTGTGTTTCCATTCTGCACAGTGTGTTTCCTTTCAACAAAGCTTTCAGTGTGTTTACTTTCAGCAAGTTTTCATAGTTTGATTTAAATAAGGTTTTACCAAGAAGGCCTTAAGACATTGAAGAGATCCCCCAGAAAATACAAAAATAACTACAGTCAACTACTAGATCGGTTAAATTACTCTTGTTGCATATAGCTTTAGACACACCCCTGGTTTGATATGACATCAATAATAAGTTGATTAAATGAAGGGAATAACGACACCCATCAAAAAGAGTAAGAACCACCCATGCATGCAACTCGCTCCCCTTTTTTCCTCTTCCATGAAATTCTGAAACTTCATTGCCTATAAAACTATCTTCCAAAACTCTCCAATAACAAGTATAACAAAAATTCGCCATTTAAATAAAGCTCTTCAATGCACACAACTGATCTCCCAAAAATATATCTAGACAAACTCATGCAAAATTCAGCAACAAATTTCCAACAATACCACCCATAAAAACCTCATGCAACTCACAGACCAAAAATAAATGATTTAATAAAAATTGAATTAAATCTAATTGCAAAGTAACTACTTTAATAAATGATGTACAAATGCTAATACATGGTATGACGCAAGACAACAAACATGTAAATTATGAAACCCTAAGCAAAAGGGGAAAATAAGAAGACTTAGCCAATATCCTCTCAATCTGAAAGTGACCTAGGTAGGGTAAAGTGCTTTATAGAATGCAAATAACGTCATAACTACTCTCTATAAATTCCAAATCTCATAAATAATACCGGACAGAGTCACCCATAGTAGGATAGGAGTGCCTGGGCACTGATGATTGGATTTGGGTGCCGATGAATGTGTAAATTCTTAGGATTTGGTTTTTTTTGTGTCACAAGGGCTTTGTAGTTGTTCCCTATTGATTTCCTGTTATTCCCTCCTTGATCACTGAAGGTACTTGTAACCTGCAAGAAAGAGATTCACCTATACATGTCCACTACCACATCAAACCTAAAAAGGAAAATATAGAATGGGGAGTTGAATTGACCACGACGGTCACCTAATAGAGTGAACTTATGAATGAGCATTGCACTACATCTTAGACTCCATGTAGTTCTTGTGTGTGTAGAAATTATGCCCTTGTGCAAGTTACACTTGATAATGGGCTAGATATGCTCAATGATTCAAATGTGTGGATGGAATAGACTAAAATTCCCCTTCCTATGCTATGTATACATAGTTGCAACTCTTGTCCCTTGAATGAGTGCTATATGGATGACTTCGAAGTGCTTTTTTGCCTTTGGAATGCAAGCTTAGGTGATAATAGTAATGTTTAGTGCTTGGTCCCTCATTTTGAACACATAACTATGTATTTATATGATTTCCTTGTTTGAATTTAGCAATTGACAAATGGAAGGCCGACCTATAAGTGGAAAAGATGCCCAAAAGATAAAAGAGACCCAAAAGGAACGAGTAAGGTAAGAAAGAGTCATAGACAACCAAGAGGGACATGAGCACATGGGCGCTGCTGTCTTGGTTGGGCGCTAGTATTTGAAGCCATGAAAGGTAAATGAGTTAAGTTTCGGTTGGGCTGTAGGGTGTGTAAGATCAAATATAAAACAAAAGACAAATAAAAAAGGCCAAAGATAGCTGCCAACCACTAGTTTTCTTGCTTAGGAATCAAATAAATGTTAACATGATTTTAGGACCTAGAAATGTACCCAAGTGTGTGATTTTGTGTCTACAACAACCACAAAACCAAAAAACGTGAATAAAGGAGGAGAATGCATGTTTTGGCTTGCTTAGCAATCTTTCCACTTACCAAAAATTACGCCTCATAAATGTCAATTAACTACTGATAGTTCCACCTCACCATTCTTCCCTCCAATTCCCAATTTACATGCATTGTGTATAGTCTAAGACCATATTAATAAACAATAAACCAAAACCATTACCTTATATTTACCTGGTGGTTGATGACCATTCCAAATAAAACATTAAAGTTTCAAACTTACAAAGTTACATGGTCAATGACCATTGCGAATAATAACAAACAACAAACAATTAGAGACTTTAATCACCTCGTGGTCCAAGACCTCTTTCCAACAAATAAACAATAAACATTGCATTATGGTCTAAGACCAATACTGAAATCATTTAATTGCTCCCTAGGTCTATGACCATTTAAAACTTATTGTTTACCGATGCTCAAGCAATGTTGTCTATCAGAACAAATAAATATTTTATTTTTCAATGATCCAAAACTGTCATTCTACTGATAACAATATTAATTTTAATTCTTTGTGGTCTATGATCATGCTCTCAATGCTAAGGAGGAGAGTTAGAAACATTTAAACACTAACTGTCACATTATTACCTTACAGAGTGGTTTGTGACCAAGTCAACTAAACATTAACAATTTCCATTTAATCTATTACTTCACAACGTGGTCTAAGACTAATAAACAACATTCATTTTCAACCTTTTTTCTGAGCAAGGTGTTCATCATAAACAATTAATTGTAGTCTAAGATCGAATCATTAATACTTTTAAAATAATGAAAAGAAATGTAAACAATCTCAAATCATTAAGGAATAATAAAAGCTTTAATTACAACCAACAACGATGGTGTCCAGCCAACCAAGCCAAATACAACGAAGAAAATTAAATTGTGACCATCAAACAAGACCAACAAACATTAGGTGATAAATGCACATATAGATTCGTGTATACATCTACACACATGTATGTATATGTTTCAGTATATAAATGTATATACATATTTGTATAAATAACAATATATATGTATCACCAATCTAATATTCGTAATTATTTAATCATTCACAATTATTTACAACGACAAAACTTTATACAAATGTGAGGTGTGACAACTCGTGTTTACCGTGATGTTTATAGGTGGGGGAAGGGAAATTTTCTTTAAAGAGGCTTCTCAAAACAAAGTAAATACTAAAACCTTTATTTCAAATATTTAATATTGATCTTGTAAATTGAAGAGTAAAACTAAAGCTAGTAGTTAAATATTAATTGCATGGCTACTTCTCGAGGTTGTAAGGTGAATGTCATTAAATATTCAAATGCACTAGAAAACGTCAAATGTATGAAATCCATATTAATCTCATATCTGTGAAATAAAGAAATGTAGTTTTTGTCGTTGGATGCAGGGCAGTTCAATGTCGTGCATGGACTTCCTTTCCCCTTATCTGGTGATACTAGGGTTTATGAAAGCACAAAAGCTAATATCACCAAAAATCACTAAATGCGCTAAAAACCTTAAATTATAACAGAAATTATTTGGTGACCGGCTGCCACAAGAAACTCAAATCAATTATTCCTTGAACAATATACCATTGAACCATAATATTGTTTCATAAGGCATAAATTCGATGCTAACAGAATGTATGTTGGAAAATGCGAGAAAGAAGAAATTGTACTTACGCCTTCTTTTTCCCCCCTTTCTTCCTCTTGGATATATGCTTGTTCTTACTACATATAATTAAGTTACAACACGGTTACCTTCACAGTGAAGTATGGTTCAATGAAAGAATGAAAACGGGGAAACAAATTGATATTTTCTCACCCAACAACCATTATTGTTGCTCGATTGCCTCCGAAAAAACCCTTCGATGCTACTCTGCTTGATTACAAAAGAAAAACGAATAGAAAGTGTATCAAGACACAAGGTGAAATATTGATTAAAATGTGAAATATTGATTAAAATACTATGTTCACCTCCAAACCCTCGTTACACCTTCAAACCCCATCACATGTATGTTGTAAAGTGCTTTCCAAAAACTATGAAATGCTCTAAAAATGAACAAAATACCTTACTATATGAGTGTTGAAGATGAAAATATGATTGAGACATCACAAGAAAGGTAACTACTCCCCATGTGACAATTCAAATTCTCCTTTTAGTCAAATTCTAACAAACATTGCAGCACAATTTCATTAAAAAGTTGACATTATCAAAGTTGTGACATGATTGGCGAAGAATTGGAGCTTTTAGGTATGTCATGTGCTAGAGATGGTCTAGAAGCTAATGATGTAATAATTTTATGGTAAAATGTATCAATATTACACCATGATTCAATCAAGGTGCCAAATCCTCCTTAATCACGGATCCATTACGCACAACTAACAAAAAAGTTTAGTGTAAATATGGGACATATTCAACACTACAACTCTCAAGCAATGCCACATTACTTATTCATATAGAATCACTTCCATAGAGAAACCTAGCAAGGAAAAATATCATGGGCAATATAAATATGAATTTGAAAGACTTACTTATAATAGTTTATGCTTTCCATCATTTCAAAGGTTCTTTCAATTACTAATATGGACCATGCCTTATTGCCCCAAAAATTACAAATTAGTTCAATAGATAACATGTGGTTGCACATGAATATGCTTCTCATATTTTGGAAATGGATTTTTGCCATGGAAAATTAGGGCCTCCTCCTAAGATTCTTTTCATTTTAATATAATAGAAACTCCCATTATTTTGTGAACAAAGTATATACCTAGTTGAGAGAGGTGATTATATCAGATCATAGGAGCAATCATTGATAAGTGAATTAGTAATTTGGTACAACTTGTTACCGGATAGCAAGTGAATATTGCAAATCCTCCATATAAAAGGAGGCCTAGGTTACATCTAAAATGTTACTAAAAAATTCAACATGTTACAGAGCTAGAAAAATTCCAACAAAAATGGTTTATTTTTGTGCAGCAAGAGGAAACTGTGAGCTTCAAAGAAAAAAGAACAAGGAAATCTCTATGAACCTTATTTCATTTGATGACCATTGAAAATCAAGATCCACATTTGACAAGATGTAGGCATTTATCAGGCCTCTATAGTATTTTTCTTCTTGAATGTATGGCACTTTGATGTCGTGTATGGTCTTCCTTTCCCCTTATCTCGCGATGTCAGGGTTTATAAAAACACAAAGACTGCTATCACCAAAAAATACTAAATGCACCAAAAAATCTTAAATTAGTGCAGAAATTATTTGGTGACTGTATGCACCCAAAATTGTACGTGCTACATTTTCAGGAAAACGGTTACAAGAATCCCCAATGATGATTCAAAATCCTTTCAAGAAGGTGTTCGAGCTCCAAAACCCATTCGTAGTGTATATTTGTAGCCTAAATGGCCTTATTTAACTTTTCCATGCATTTTTCCATCTCCTCTTCTCTTTATGTACTTGTTTTGGCTTTCAATGCCAGGACAACCACCTTGCATGGGTGGCATTTCTCAAACCGCCGCCCATGCAAGGCGGCAGTCCTGAAATCGCTGCCCTACACAAGGCGGCGGTCCTGCCCGTTTTTTCCAAATTCTCCATGTGTGTTTCGACATGCAACGATTCACTTAAGTTTGCTTTTAGAACGCATCCGTGAGCCAAATTAGCTAAAAATAACTTTGTTTGCTTGGTTCTCCTTGCTCCTTCTATTTAAATAAGATTTAATTAGTTGGAATTGCCTCTTCTTGCCTTGTGCATGAAGTAACCTCCTAGCCTCCATTCCTATATATTCCATGCTTGTATTCAAGCAAAAGGCTTGAGAATTTTGTGTATCTTGCATTGTATTACTACTACGATCTTGTTAGGAATTACATAGCCAAACTCTGATCTCTTGTGCTATCTCTCTTCTACTTGCATTGCATCCAGACTGCCATCAAGCTGCCATTGCTCAAACGCCATCCTCCTACTATTATTTTTGCATTCCCAATCTCTTGGACTCACATGAACACTCAGAGAAAGAAAGGACAAACTGAGGGGACAAATTACTACACAACTGGATTTACCTACGTTATGTGAATTCCAGGTTGGATTTGTTGTTTTATTTCCTCCATTATCACAATTTGTCATTGTTACGTCATATCAAATAGAGTAGAAATCAATTTCCTTTCATTTGCAAGTAATTAGTTAATTTCCAAGAGGGTTTGAATCTTTCATAGCAATCCCCGGTGACGGATCCTCTTCTTCCCATCCCTGTGGATCTAAAGGAGAGAATATCTGTAGGAGGTTGTCTACACATCATAGATCATTTGGAAAAGTTCTTGTTTTAAGTTAGTTTAGATTTAGTAACCTCAGCACATGTGAATAACCACACCGGGTTATCTCGCTTGTTTAGTTTTAGTGTAGAAATATTTTAAGTATTTAGATTAGAAGTAAATTGTTGTTCGTGATTGTAATATTTCAATTTTGTGATTTGTTTAGATTAGTTTCCTTTCAGTATTAGCTTAGATCGTTAATTTCATTCAGTTTATATAGACACTTCAAACTAGATCAACACTTAGATCCAAGTTAGGCAAACAAACCATAGGGAATTTACGCTACCTGTTCATAGCCTCTAAATCTCCCCTTTGCTAGCTCAGTTACTAGGAGATCACACTACCAGATCTTAGTCACTGATCCTCCTATAGTTAGCAACACACATTCAACATCGGCTGCTTCGGTACAACCTTAGGGGGTCGAGTGTGGTTGAAGATCACATGTTCATTTTCATCCATACAAATTTGTGAACCCAACGTGAAGGATTAATTCCTTCTTGTTTCCTTTCCTTTCATTAACCTCACCTCTCCATTTCTTCCCCTATTTTGGTAGGTATTTTATACTTTCTAAAATATGTCTAGAAGAGAGTTTGGTGGGCCATTTGGCTCTGATAGATACTACACCAACGTGCAACCATAATAGTTCCCTTCTCTTTCGAGATGGGGCGACAATTACACAAACAACGTTCAAACCTCCCCTAGTTACACTTCAAACCCCATTAGCTATGTAAGGATGGAGGAGGTTGATCAACCGTTAGAAGTGTAATACGGTCAACCCAATGCAAACCATGTTGTTATCACAAATGGAACACGTTCTTACCATAGGGTCTTGTCAGGTCCTCACATTTCCATACAATCAACAGAGGATGATCTATTTGGATGAATAACTAATCATCTTCATCAGATAGATGAGTCTTTGGATAGAATGAAGGCCACAACCTCTGAGATTTCAAATAACTATCCTAAGATTCTTACTTCTGAGGAAGAAAAGAATTATAACACTAAACAATTCATGACAGGGTATCATGAGCATGTTCAATCAAACCCTACGCCACAGATACCCCAACAAGGGACTCAATCCTCTCCCAACAATCTCATTTCTACTTTAGTAGGGAGGATTAGAGAACTAGAAAGTGCCCATACTTCACAACCAACACATGTAGTAGGGCAGAACACAGGGTATCCAGTTGACAACAAAGGATACATCCCTTCCAATGAGAAACCAACATAATATCATGTACAACAAGGTTATCCGACTCATTCAAACCAGGTGATCTTATCACAGGGTTAGACACACTAGGGATGGGTCCTCATCCTTCTCAAGACTTATCCTACGCAAGGGCTAGTTAAAAGTGCGTTCTTGAATGCTGCCACAACAGGCAATGCGACCTTCCCTGGTTTTACACCCTCTAGTCCATATCCTAGAGCTATCCCACCTTACATGCATATGTACTCAAAAACTCCCCATATGGACCCATATACCATTCCTACTCCCTACATGCCATATAAAGGGACCCCATACATTCCCGTCAATGCTTATAGTGTAGTTTATATAACTCCTCCTCCTCCACCTCCTTATCAAGGATCTTCAATGGTAGAATCTTACACAATGGGTACATACGCTGAGTACTTAAAGGAGCCTCTTGACTTCACCATATGTGGTGTCATGCTTCCATGCCCATTGCCGAATCTTCCAAAATTTAAGGGAGAAGGAGACCCGAATGCTCATATCAAGGCCTACGCTACTGCTATCAGGGAATTACTTCCTTAGGATGCTGGAGTGGCTAAGATCATTCCAAAGACTCTTAAAGGAATCACATTAGATTGGTATTACTGTATCCCAGAAGCTTATATACACTCCTTTAAACAATTTGTTTCTGAGTTCATCAAAGCATTTGACATGAACAAGTTATTGCGTATAGGGATTAGGGAGTTCTTGTGTATTAGACAGGAGAAAAACAAATCTACCACTCATTTCATCCAGAGATGGTGCCAAGTTCTCTATTCCTTGGATATACATAATTTTGTTTTATAAGGCGTAAATTCGATGCTAATAGAATGCGTGCTGGAAAACGTGAGAAAATAAGAAATTGTACTTACACTTTCTTTTTCCCCCCTTTCTACCCCTTGGATATACAATTTTTCTTACTCTATATAACTAAGTTACAACACAGTTCTCTTCACAATGAAGTATGGTTCAATGAAAGAATGAAAATGGAGAAATAAATTGATATTTTTTCACCTGACGGCCATTGTTGTTGCTCGACTGCCTCCAAACAAACTCGCCACTGCTACTCTGCTCGATCACGAAGAAAAAAGGAATAGAAAGTGTATCAAGATGTGAGGTCAAATATTTACGTTGAAATGCGTTATCACAGTTGGGCAGGGGCAGACGGTGTATGCCACCATTTTTCATGAAATTTGATGCAAATTTTAAGCTTTGGACATTTAACTACATAAATTGCGGTGATGGTTACTGGTGCAACCCAAAACATTCCATTTCCACATTAAAAACATGTAGATTATTGTCAAAGTTAAATGTTTATAAAGTTGCATTCCTAGAGAGTAGGTTTCAGTATGGTGAGAAAACTTTCAAGCGTGAGAAAAGTTTCAACCAAATTGGGAGGGGCCTTTCTCACACTATATAGCCTATCAATGATATATTCCCTTTTCCTTCTACTTATATTTTTAGGTTATTCAATGGAAAGTTTTAAGACTTTTTAATGTATGTTGCCTTGCGCACATAGAAGGTAAAAATATGATTTTCTGCACTTGAAACCCTCTAAAGCTCAATCATATTTATATTTATTACAAGGCTTTGAGTAGTTAACACCTATAAAAGCTCTACCAGAATTGTTTAAATAATCGATACTTTAAATTAAACCAACTAATAATATCATGCCATCTATCAAAATTAAAATTTCAGTTATGTTTCATTCAAATACCATGTGTGCAAACTAGGATATTTAGCCCATTATTGTCAACAAACTTGGCTCTGCCCTCACTCACCATTTTGTTCATGTGTGGAGCCCATGTGTTATTAAGAACAAAAGCACGACTTACCATTTTTTTGAAAAAACTTTGTAAGTCATCACAACTCTTATCTACAATAGAGTTTCAACTAGACTCGTCATGAGTTGGATTGGTGCTCGCATAAGCCTTTATCTACTTTAACAAATATATAGTATGAAAGTTTTCATCCCTTGCATGACATTATTCCTCGAGGGTGTTTCCCTTAGACCTTGTAGGTTCCTCTTCATCCTTCGTGTTCTTTATTGGAATCATCTTAGTAAAGAGGGCCTACTTGGGCACCCTAACTTAGAGGGGAATTCTTCAATAAATTGGAAGAATATGAAGCATTGAAAATTTTATTGTTGGAAAGCTACACATATTGTTATATTAGCATTTCCCCCTAGTTTATGAATGCACATGTAGTGGTTTGTACACGTGATTTTCAAAAAAGTTGTGAAATTTTGGAGGGGTAGTCAATGCTTGTCAATTAAACCTATTGATCGTGTCAAATTAAAATATTCATTGTTTTAGTAGATTGTCGTCTTAGTCTTTTACTTTTCACATAAGCATTAAGGCACAATCTTCTATACACATTTTTTTAGTGGAGAAATTGTGGACTAATGCACGATAAAATATGAAGCTTGTTTTAATAGGGTCTCTTTCATCCTCAATATCTATTTACCTCTTTATAGGATAGCTGGCATTAAATACACAAGTATCCTACTCCATTATTACACCGCAAATTTAATTTAATAAACATGTAAAATAAAATGAAATAATAGAGACGTGACTAATAGGTATGTGTAAACACTCAAATTTGGTAATTATACTCTTTGACACTGTTGTTATTCTTGACATTTCTCCCTTATTCAAATAACTACACTCTACCCATCCTCATTCGGTATATCCCTAGGACTTGTTTAGCTTTCTTAGTCTTACACACTCACATGTCAACTATTTTTGAGAAGTAATTGCACAAAACACACTAAAAAACCCCACTTTCCAACTTCAAAACTTCACATTGCAAGTTTACCCTCGTTGGTAAAAAACGTACAATAGGGGCATGAACCTTTATACAGTCTTGACCCTGTTGTACGATCTTGACCCAACTCACTTTGGTCCCTAACTTCTCATTGCACATTATTATGTTGGTCACTTATTTTCCCTCAGTTGGTCTTTCCAACTTGAATTGCATTTGGAATCCTATATAAGAAAGTGAAACTCACCTCTTTTGAACTATAGAGAACAAGGAAGAAATCTTATGGAGTCCTATTGAAAATGCTAGCAACAAAGGCACCCAAAGCTCCCTATACCCCGAAAATACCTTTGCACATTTATTAGGGAAACACTATCTACAAGTCTAAAGCTTCACATCAAATTTAGGGGACTAATTCCCACATTTGTAAGCATCCAAAGTCACCCACTCAAGTAGATTGCACAAGAGAGAAACTCAAGTTAAGCATTGTCAAAGAGAAGATGTCAAATCTAATTGCATTGTATCTAGATATCACATGCTAGGAGAATGACATGTGGTTTGAGGCATTTTTAGAGTAGTTCTGATGTCAGCGGTACACAAGGGTGCCCAAAACCTAACTAATGTTTTTTTTGTAGGACTTCATCCATGATTAAGGTTTTGAAGGCTTGAGTATAGTATTCAAAGACCCTCACAATGTGATATAAGATGACTTAAAAGATGAAGATGAAGATAATCGAACAAGCAACGAACCCATAAAGTCACATGAACAAGTTTTGAGCAAGTGTAAAATCATACATGTAGAAAAAAACATGTACAGTCTTTCTTGTTGCTACTGTACAGTCCTTCCCATGTGTTTTTCAAAACATAGTCTTAGTTCTGAAGCTTTGTTCAGGTATAGAAACCATTGTTTCAACATTTAGAATACCCAGATCAGCCCAAAATCTCCTTATAACCAATTAAGTACACTCAACCCCATGTATTTGTGAGCTTGTATTGCATTATACACATTTGTTGTAAGTATTAATGTGTTATTCTAATACAAAATGATTAATGTTGGAAGTTAAATAGTCAAAATAACCTCTTATAGCTCCTCTTTCATTCTTAGTTTGGTTATAGTTATAAAACCCTAATGAAACTTGAAAGGGTGAAACAATATGGTGGTGTAAACACTCAAATTTATCAATTTCCATTTTGACATTGTTGGTTGTGAAAATGTTCATTCACTAAGAAAAATATCCACATTCTATCCCCACTCAGTACATCTTACTGTCTCTCTCCCAACATGTTTATTTAGTTCTTTTTTATTGGTAAAAAGAGGGTTAATGGGTCCCTCGCCCTTTCATCGATCATATAAAAGATATGCATTACAATATCAAATTTTCAGCCAAAGTGACCAACCTTTTGCATAAACATATTGGATTTTATCAAACCCTAGAAATACCAAATAAGCAATTCTTCTGTAGCATTACAGATCATCTGTAGCAAAGCATAAAATATTTTATAGCCCAAATGTACTATCACCAAGAAGTATTCTATAGGCACAATCATAATATAGAATTTAATTTAGGTTAAGACAAGCACATAGTTCTGAAATATCTAAGGGTGTAGTGGGAGGGTCATCCAACTAGTATCCTTTATCTTTTTCAAATTGAATCCACAAAGCCAATTGTTCTTGTCTCTCTGCCTCAAGTTCACCCAAGTAATGGATAACAGGCCACCAAGAAAGAGGCACTTAGAAATTTAAACCCAACCACCTCACCCTGGCGTAATTCATGGCTCTGATATAAAACATTGTTCTTTTCCTGGCTTAAGTAACATTATAAGGGGACATTAGTTTCCTCATTTTGAGGGCACGATTAAGTAAATTCCACCTTGCAAAGCAACCCAAACTCCTTAATCTTTTCCATTTTGTCTCCAATTTGATCATTGAGCCATAAAATCTTGTATTTTTTCCCCTAATTTTGGTAGTTTTATGATGCTCAACCCTAAACCACAAAGGTTAGATTACTTCTTTCTGGGAGTAAAACGATATTTTTTAAGAAACTCTCAACTCATTTTATAGGTAAGATATAAAGGCCCTAAGAGTAAAATTCTTGACATATGGGTTGGGATTCCATGAATTCTCTAGGGGAAGAAGTAAATTATGAATAAAAGCTTCACAAAGTAGGTTCTTCTCCTCTTTTTTGGAGGAAAAGAAGACCTGAATATAATTCTTTACACCTAGAATTTTATATTAGAAGTTGAGAAGATAAACATCCCAGTTGTAGATTTAGCCATGCTTATTCTAGGATAAAAGCATAGATCTTTTGTGGAGATTCGTAAACTAAAAGATGAGCACCCAATTAACATTCCTAGAGCGTTATGAGCCTATGCAGAAATTGTGATTTTTGTCTCCTTGCTACTTATTTTTGTAAGTAAATTGAAAATGAATCCTTTTTCCTCCCTCAGTATATTTTGTACTTCATTGTAGCTCTCATCTAGCACCAAATGAACACAATCTAGATCTTGCCTCATCTTTAACAAAGAAGAACACAAAACACCAAATAAAGGCTTAACAACAAGAGTATAAATAAATCACTCTATTTGAGTGAATTTATTTTGTGTGATGTTATGGTTCACTAATTCCTTATCTATCCCAACCATTTCCATAACATCATTACATGTTTGAGTTCCAACATCTTGTAAAGTGTGTTCTCTTGCATCACTGGCCTTAAAAAATAAATGACCTTCCTGTAAATTCTCCTAAAGATCCTTGGCTACCGAAGTAAATTTATCAACATATGGGTCTGTGCCCACTTGGTTTCCTTTGGTAGCAGCTGAATTGGCCAGAAAGTCTAGATGACCATCATGTTTCCTTCAGATATCAGGCATTGGGAACTCTAGAGATGCCACTCTAGATTCAATTTATTTTTCCCATTCCTTTAATAATGGGCCTCTTTGTGACTAATTTAAAAAACAAATGTTCTTGATTCTTTTCCTGCACAAAGTCAGGCACCCCTGCTCCTAGTCCCATTCCATGTAACTCTTCACTTTTCAATTTCATTTCCCCCTCACTCTATTTATTTTGACACACTAATGTGTCATCACATTTTGAATATAAATGCATAAAATAATGTGTAACCTCTGTTTATCATGATCCATATTTCAAAATGCATGCACTATCACCCTATCCAAAACTATACAATATTGTCACCTTGTAATATTCGGTCCTGGACCAACTTGTACAGTCTTGGAAAAAGAAATCCTCCAACCATGCTTTCAATTTGATAATATTTTTTTGGCCATTTTATCCTCTTAGGTCAGCCTTATCATAATAATTTACCTTTGGAACCCTATATAAGTAAGTTCATATCACTTCATTTACTCACCCGACACTCTCATGAGCTCTGAATGCAAATACTAGCACAAAAGGCTCTCAAGGCTCCCTAAATCTTCCCAAATATTATGCACATCCATTAGGGTAATCAATACTACAATTTTGAAGCACTCAACTAGGTCAAGGAGTTTAACTTCCCTCATTTCTAAGCATCCAAAGATCTCAATCCAATGTCTTAGCAAGAACAAGATCATCTCAAGCATTGTTAAAGTGGTTCAAGTTGCCAATCTAGATGCATCCATATCAATATCACATGTTAGGTGGAAATTTATGTGTGGTTTGAGGCCTCTTCAGAGTAGTCTCGACATAAGTGGTGCATGGATTACACTTTAACACAAATACTAACCTTCTTGAAGGTTTTTCCACCCATGATTAGGGTTTGAGTTCAGTTTAGATTATTCAAATGGTTTCACAACTGTGTGACACTTAGGGTTTGACAACAACACACATTTTTACATAATTGAAGGGCACATGAAGTTACAGATCCACACTGTAAGCATGTCCAAAATTTTATAGAAGGTCCAAAACTATACATTCAATCCTAACACAGCTGTATGGTTCTAAACCAAGGTATTAAATGCCAATAACAAAACATCTTCAGGTTCAATACTCCCACTTTATCATGTCTATGTACCTAGAGCTCTCTTGTTTCACTTTGTACAAAGCATCTCTCCTCTCATGTTTTTTAGCTTATACCATATTGTTATCAATAATTGCAAGTATTTATGAATTGTTATAATATTGTGTGATTAATGTTGGAAGTTAATTAATCAAAATAACCCTTGTAACAAACCTTACATTTTTATTACTATTGTGAATTTTTATAACATCATAAATTAATAAGGGTGTAAATATTTGGTGAACTTGAATCTTAAATCAAATATTTTTGCCTACACCCTAGTTTTCATATGGCTCTCTTGTTTATGCTCATCTTGTTCACTCTTGACGTTATTTGTATATTTCAGTTTGCATATGCTTCCTTACTATGCCCTTTTTGTTGACCAAATTTCCTTATTCATATTTTAGATTAGTGAAATGAAAACAAGAAATTAAGCAACTCTAATATGAGAGGGTTTAAGGTGCCTCTAGATGAGATGATGATGCATACATGTGCAATAGATAAATCCTCCTCGCAGCTAGCTTAGATAACCTATACAACAAAGAGAAACTAAACATGAAAAATGCATTAGTAGATAGGATGGTGGGTTTCCTAACAATGCTGGTCCCGAGAAATGAAGACTTCTTAGGATGGATGTCAACCCACTTTGATAGAAAATAAGGATACAATGATAATGTTTAAATGGTGTGATACAACAAATAAATGAATTGAAATAGAGATCTGAAATGTGCTAGATAAGATAAGATGTATATTTGATAAAAATAAATGATACTAAACCAAACCTAATTGGGTCAATGATGACCCAAGACAGACAGGCACAATCGAAAGAGACTGCAGTAGAGTGGATTAGAAAATACATAAAATAGATATGTAATAGGCTCTAAAATACTGAGAAGGTTTTGGATATGATATGGAAAAGATGTGGAAACAGAAAGGATGCAATAAAATTGATAGATTTGATAACTGCAAATAGGGTCGATGACGACTAGGCTAGGTCGATGGTGATTGGGCTAGGTTAATGACAACTGGGTCTGGATCAAAAATGACTGAATTGGGTCGACGAAATATAAGTCTAGGGGATGCACCATTTGACTGGAACTGATAGGGTCGATGACGAAAGGCCAGGTTTGATGAAGAACATAGGAAAACATCTAAGATCCGATAAGAAAACCTAAGCTCTCAAAAATTATGTCCTGAGGAGAGGGGGTATGGGTGTATTTATAGGGTCGACGATGACCCACAATAGGAAAACTTCAAAAAATTCAAATATCCACACAAACCATCGATTTGGGTGGTGGATGATTAATCAACTCGAGAGAATGCACCCCTAATGAGGGTAGATTAAGGCTTTAAGGTGTTTAGGCATTATGGTTGCATAGGGAGGATAAAAGGTGGTTGGGGGATAGGAAAGCATTAAATGAGGGTAGGTGGGAACCTAGGTATGGATAAAAGGTGGTTAAAGGGTGGAAAATCAGTAAATGAAGGCAAAGGTGAGTAGGACCTAAATTTAATGGTAAATGAAGGAATACTTAGGGATGATTAAAGGGGTATTTATGAATAGGTTAGGGAAAGTGATGGTTAATGAAAGGATAATAAGGATATAATTAAGGGAGAAATTTAAGGGGGATAAATGATAATTAGGGGAAATAAAATAAATGATAGGATAAGATAGGAAATTGGGAAATTTGAATAAATGGGATTTAGGAGGGAAAGGGGAATTCAAATAGGAAGAGAGATATGCATGTGCAAGATGAAGATGAAGGGGAGAAGAATGTGGGATGAGGGGTAGCGATACCAAAAATTTGTGTCTACATTTGCCCCTTTTTGTTGAGTGGTTTGTGTTTGGCAAACCATGAGACAAAAACTAGAAGTGATGAAGGATGATGGGAGGAGACAAGAAATGATGACGAGGGTACTCCCCCTCAAACTAGGGATTGATGATGAAGAAGAATCGATCATGAGTTTGAAAGAGATGGATGGAGAAAGAAAGAAAAAAGATGGAAAAAGGAGAAAATATGAGAGAATAAGAAAAAGTATGCCCTAAGTGCAGGGGAAGGACCATTGATAAGATAACAACAAAAATAAAAATAAAAATATGGTGGCAATCTTGGAAACACATCTATAAGGACATAACACGACCTACGATGGAGGTGAAAATTAATGGCCTATGGACCCTGTGAGTTGGAAAAGATCACTGCAATATGGAGGGAATCCAATGGGAATCCTCTTGGATGGATGTACAAGCCATGGGACCAACGGGTCAAAGGAAAACATCAAAACATGCGTAAATAAATGTGAGGATTGGCAAAAATATGGACCTAATAACATGCCTGGGGCAAAAGAGGATGCACTATCCTTCAAACATGAGGAAGCAAAATAGATACATCTGGGTAGGACTAGGATGAAAAATATGGCCACAATGGTGGACTTAAGATGAGATAGTGGTGCCCTGAAAGGGAACACAAAGATGGCCACGAATGGGTGGGTTTGAGATGTGATATGGGTCCTACACACCAATGAAGGATAGGCAAGATAGATGCGGATAAAAATAGGAAAGGATAAGATAAGATGAGCCACATAAGGCAAAGATGGATGTGTTATGGGTGATAACACAAATCCTAAAGATGGAAGGATAAAAGATTGGATGAAAGATTGGATGAGATAAGATTGATAAGAGATTGATGAGATATATTGGATGGATGGATTGGATAAGAAAAAGATGATAAGACAATGGATGAGATAATGAGATAGATGGATAAGATGAGATAAACAGATATTGGACAAGAAATTGAGATAAGATGGATAAGATAAGATGCAGATAGATGGACAAGATGATAAGATGACAAATGAGATGATATAAGATTGATAAGATGTGGAAATTGGATTGGATATGAAAGATAAAACATACCTTGGATGAGGATGACCAAAATATAGAAGGTACACTTCATTATAGGAAGGAGTGCACATGGGATAGATTCCCTTGCGTGACTGGATTGGAGGTAAAACGTGAAAAGAATAATGAAAAATCAATGCACTTGCGCCAGTTGACAAGTGTTAACACATAACTAACAATAGTTAGTCATACTTAAGATCATGAGGGGAAGATGGAGGGTGTGCTTATACACCTACTATAGACATGAAAAAGGTTTTAAGATGTAGTTGGTACGGGGGAAGTAGGTTCTCCTTGAGTGGTTATCCTAGGTCTATGCCCCAGATCTGAGGAATATGGCACAAACTGATCAATGTGGGAAGTTTTCTTTAGATGGTAAAGTTGATCGATGTGGGATTCTCTCCTAGGATGCTTTCTTTTGATATTGTGCTTTTTCTTTTAGAGATTTGGAAGGTTGATCAATGTGGGAAACCTTTTACTGCCATGATATAAGATAAGTAGCCATCCTTCGAGGGAGTGGTCTACATTTAGACATTTTTCTTTTAGATATTTTGCTTTTGAATTTTTTTTTAGATGGCAAGATAAGATATGCATGATAGTTTTCCTTCGAGGGATTAGTCTATACTTTTGCAACAATTTCACTTTATATGAACAACTGTCCTTCGAGGGAGTAGTCTCTTTTAGATAAGATAGATTTTTTGATATGAGCATCCTGGAATTTTGACTTTAGGATAGATCTGGGGATAGCCAAGTAGACCACTTGGGGAGGGGATATATAAGATGTACAAGTGACACCTATGGACCCTTAGCATGGTTCCAGTAGGTAGATAAGAAGGTGATGGATGTAATGATCATGGGGTTCCCACCTAGAAGGAGGAACTTGTCCATAAGGAATATGTTATGGGTAGAGCCATGGTGCCCATATTCAAGGTCATAGATAGGAAAGTGATAGTAGACCACATAATTCCAAATCATTACAATGAGAGATGGAAAGGCTAGATGATGGAAATGAGATCCTTAAGTGATGTGAATAAGATCACGTTGGTAGGTATGTTAATAGTAGAAGGGTCACAAGTGCAAGGCATTGAGAGGTTCTATTTCTAGTTTACCATCAGGGGAAGCTAAATGATAGGCTCCAGACCCATACTTATGTGTGATAATATATGGTCCAATCCAGTTGGGAGAAAAATTTCCACGTTGGCTCCTTTATAGAGTAGTGATAGAGATTAAAAGAAGTTATGAGGAAGGACATGGTGTCATCCATGTCCATGGGGTTGTCGAATGGAGAAGAAGATGGATCGATGTGCATGGGAGATGTGGATGAGGAAGAAGACATGAGAGGATTAAGAGTGAGGAGTGGATACTCCCCCAGTGAGAGATGTTGCATCACATTAGCCAATTTAGATGCAGATATGGATGAGCTGGTAGATGTCAAAGGAGATGGGGTGGTTTCGTTAGAAGGAGCAACGATGATGATTCTGGATTTTGATTGGATATATGATTGAGGATCATGAGGGTGAGGATTTTTATTGGATGACTTCGATGAAGAGAAGGGCCTCCCTTTAGGAGAAATAGAGCTTGGGGGAGGGATTACAATGAATTTTTTGGATGGAGAACCTGAATTAGATTCCTTAGGAGGTGAGGATTCGATTGGGGGATTAGACTTGAATGTGGATGAGATAGAAGGAAGAAGGTGGTATTCGTTGATGAGAAGGTCATCTTCTTCTATGAGATTATGGATGAGAGTTTGGAGGGCCTTACAATGTTATGTATCATGCCCAAGGGTACGATGATAAGCACAAATAATATTATGATTGAACCATGTGGTTTTGGCCCACATGAATCGAAGGATTTGATAGGAGGAAGAGTGATTGCAAATGCTTGAAGGAATTGTTGAAATATTTCTGTATAAGATCCAATGGGAGTTTTTTGCAGGAAGGGGTTGAACATGGATTTTGGATTGATTGGGTTTGGGAGAGGAGGATGAAGGTAAGAGAAGGTCCTTAGTTTTACGAGGTTTTATAGGAGCCTTGGATTCAATGTGGGTCCAAAAGAATGAGGGAAGGACACGTTGATTTAGATTCAGAGGGGAGGCATATGTGAACTTTGATGATTTTGATTTCAGACCTAGGAGGGGGAAGATATGGTTTGAATTCAGCCTTGTTGATGGGGGATTTGGATGAAGGGCTTGGTCCCAAAATAGATGGGAAAGGTCCTAAGATAGGTGATGAGGTGTTGGATTTATTTGATGGTTTGTATTATTTGGGGCTTTGAAGGAGGGAGATCCAATTTCTTATGCAGATGCATAGGGGAATTTTTGAGTAGGAAGGTTGAGGTTTTTAGATTTTTGCTAGGAAGATTTACCCTTGGTAGGAATTATAATGATTTCAACTGGGGGATCCTTAGAGGTAGAATCATATGATGTAGAGTTTTTTTTGTAGAGGTGGGGATTGAAGATAAAGTGGTTTTTGGATAATATGTTTGATGAGATTGAAGGATTTGTAAATGTGTGGATGTTCAGATGGTGTTGGTATAGGGAAGTGCTGGTAGTTTAGACATGAAGATGGGATTAGGGACATCCTTTGCAATGGGATCAAAGGAGGATGTCTACTTGGTAGGATTTTGGCGGGGATGACATGGATGTGGACATGCGGAATTCAGTATGTTGATATGGGTATGGTCATGATTTATTAAAGGTGTGGATGAGGTGAGAGAGCCACTCGTGATTATGGTTGAAGAGATGTAGAAGTGTTTACTTGGTGGATGTGGATGTTGATGTAGGAATGGTGTTACTATGAATTGTTGAAGAAAAGGTATAAAAGTGGACATAGATGTAGGGATGTGTCAATGAGGATGTTGAGATAGATGTTAAAGTAGATGTGGGTAGAGAGCTAAGTATAATAGGTGTGGATGTAGTAGGTGTAGATTGTGGATGGAGAAGTGGATGTAATTGAGGTAGGTGGGGGTACAATAGTCATGGATGTAGTAGATGTAAATGGAATTGATGTAAATGTTGGTATATATGTAGATAGGACTGTAGATGAAGGGAAAAAGTTTGAAGCATGGATATAGAGAAGATGTTGTGGTAGATGTGGGAACTAGATGCATATGTGGTATGGTAGATGTAGCAGATGTGGATATAGGTGTGGGTGGAGGTATGATGGTAGATGTAGTCATAGATACAGAAATAGGCATGGGTAAGATAGGTGTGGGTGGAATAGAGATAGGTGAAGTGGATGTAATAGATGCGGATGTAGGTATAATAGATGTAGATAAAGAAGTAGACATTGGTGTGGATGTAGATGAGATTGTAGGAGTGAGGATAAATGTCAAGGTAGGTGTGGTCTCAATAGATATAGATAGATTAAAATGGACAATAGATGTGAGTGGTAATGTTGAATCTTAACCCAAAGTATTTATAGTGTGGGAGTTGGGTGTTTGAGATATTGGGGGGTTATTGTAATTATTCAGTGCAGGATTAGGAAAAGGTTGCTTTAAAATATCTAGAGGTTCATTTGGAAGTGTGTTGGGATTATCTAATTGAATGTCACCACGATCTATGAGTCATTGAACGAGATCCTTGAAGGAATGACACTTTTCAATGTCATGACCACGGACTTGGTGATATTTACAATAATGAGCCTCGCTATACCATACATGTTTGGATCACGAGTCGTCAATGGGTCAGATAGGGGGAGTTGGATGAGATGCACAACCATTAATTTTTTGAAGATAGAGTTGTATGATTATCCAAGGGGAATGTAAGTGGGGACTTGTCATTATGAATATATGACTTGGTGAGTTCGGGTTTTGGTTTATCATATCAGAGTTTGAGATGGCCTTACTCAAGGGTGCAAAGTTCAAGTTTACGAGCCATGGTGAATGCCTCTTCAAAGGTTTGGAATAACTGTATTTGAACAGTAGAGGAGATATGCTTCACACAAGACTGTGAAAAGAGTTTGATTAGCTCGATCTGAGGAATGGAGAAAGATAACTAATTGATTATGCCACACCATCTAGTGACGAGATATGAGATAGATTCTTCATCAATTTTTCTAATGGCGTAGAGGTCTGTAATGGTGATTTTGTGCACAATACTAATAGAAAATTTCTTCAGGAATAGTTGTGCGAGTTGAGTAAAAGAGAATAAATAATGTTTGGGAATGCTATTATACTGGTACAAAGCGGGTTTGACCAACAACATAGGGAAATTATGGATCATAAGATCTTGGTCATGAGCAATGAGGTAACATGCATGCCTAAAGGCACGAAAGTGTTGTTGCAGGTCTTCTTTGCTGTTAAAATTAGAAAAATTTGGAAGATCCTAGTGTAGAGAATAAGGTCTGATAGGAGATGATGGGTTGATAGGCTCATTACAAATCTGTTCATAGGAAAAGGTGGTTTTGGACCCCAAAGTAGCGGCTTCAAGATTGGTCATTGGATGTGTGAGGATGGGGAATTGTTTATTGTGGTTGGTAATTGTAAGAAGTGGATGGATGGTGTTGAGGAGGACATTAGAAGAGTTGAGGATAAGTGGGTGTTTGTGGGGTTGGTTGATAAGGAGGGAGATAATTGAAGGGTTGTGATTGTAGACACAAAATCACACACTTTGGGTAATTATATAGTCCTCATTGCATACTACTATTCATGTGATTACTAAGTAAGAAAATTACTAATCAACCCATGTCTTTGGCCACATTTCTTTTCCACTTTTGGTCTTGCACACCCTTTGCTTAGTCTAACCTCCAACCCTTCATTTTCTCTGAATTCAGACACCAGCGCCCAACCAGGATACCACCGCCAGGCACCCCTATCCCCTCTAGGCGTTTGTGACCTATTTGTATTTTACTCACCTCTTTTGGGTCATTTCTAGCCGTTTGAGCACTTTATATTTTTGGTAGTTGGCCTTTTCGGGGTTAATTACAAAATTCAAGCAATGGAATCATATGAATATAAAGCTATGTGATCATAATAAAGGAGCAAGTACTAAGCATTATCTATCACCACCTAAGGTTGTATCCAAAAGATATCAAATAACATTCAAACATCCACTCCAATGAATAAAGGTATGGAGTGAAGAGTAGTGCGGAGGAGAGTGTAGTCAGGAGAACGGGGTGCATGTGGAACAAGTTCCATGTTCCACGGGAACTTAGTGTGCTGGCACTCTCACAACATATTTGTCTTGCACACTCTACTATACATTCAACACATTCACAACAACTTTTTCTCTCGCGTGCAACTAGGATACCACATAACACATCCAATGCTTACACACCTCCACAATCTACATCACACACGTAACACGACTACAATCAATCTCTTTCACAAACCAATCAACAAGACATACTCGACATATCTCTCTGACACAACTAACATGACACATTACCTTATGACGCACTCTAGTTCCACAGTCCATACTTGACTGCTGATGGTTTACATCTCAAATGGACCTCATGAAACTCGCACGTTCAATCACTCACACTCTTACACTCTACACTTTACAATTTTATGGTCATATCTTTCTACTACACGCATTTTAGACCATTTCCCAATGACACAATCTCATTTATGGTTCATTCTTGACTATGGAGGGGGCATAAATAAATTAATGTCATTGCATACACTTCCATTCACACTCACTTGGCGGGCACATGACCCCTATCACACTCACTGTGCATTCCATTCCATACATCCACAACATCCTGCATATCTCGATTGCACTTAGTATTGCTTACATTTAATTGTTACATGTACATCTTATTGCACAAGCTAGATAGATGTCTTGTTTTTCATTATCTCTTACCATACACACATGCGCATTCACTTACTTTCTAGTTATGATCACAAATTATACATATCTATTACATGTTACATGGATGCTTGGCATAATACCTATTACCAGTCCCATAACGGCTCTGGGGGGCATCCAATTTCATACATTACAGGTTGTATTATTTCATTTTGTTTCATAACACATTACTATATCTGATTATACAGGCTTTTGAAATAATTTTTATCTTTCTAACATGCTAACGAGGGCTTCATGTGCAACATTTGTTTTGCAGGTCTATTTGCTACCATGGTTGTCTGTTACATTTCTTGTTACCATTTGCGGGATTTTCCCTTTGTCTTGTGTGCACACTTGTATGTTTTTTTCCTAGTCGGCCTTGATTGTCTTGTGACATCGTGAGTGGTGTCCCATGTTTGTAACCCACTTTTCGTGGTCTACATTGTCTTATTGCATGTTTGCATAGTCTTCTTGCATCTTAGATTACACATTATCTGCTAGCTTACAGTTTACATGCATGTTTGCTCGTACTAACACTTGTTTCCTAGCCACTTGTTTGCGTGTTCCTTGGTTTCTACCAAGCACATTCCCTTCCCCCTACATGATAGAGTTTCCAGTATTCCTTTGGGCTGCATACTATATGTACCCCAAACAAGGGGGGGCATCATTTGGGTGAATCAGTCAACCCATACAGTGGTTTATAGTCATAGTTTGACATAACATAGTACCAGTACAAAATAGTTATCACTGGTGTACAAGGCTTATAATCAGACTTGGGTCCTTTACAGAACAAAAACACTAGCGCCGAGACCAGACAGAAGTGCTTGGGAACCCCTGACCCTTCCTGGACGCCTGTGACTAGATGGTAGTTACACAACATGTTTTAGTTGAGCACAATTTATGGGAGTTTTACACAATGGATTTTATAGGGCACACAGTTCTCAGCACTCGACATGCATGCATGACATTGTCTTTTCTACTTTCATGTTGGATCGAAATTGTTCTAAATGGATTGTACTTTTACACACCATCTACAGTGGTGTTCTAAATTCACAAGAAACAGTTAAAGGTTGGAGGATGAAACCATACTATTCTCCCTACACTTCTTCCATTTCACTAGCGTGAGATCGCCCGAAAAACTTGTGCGTCAACAACATTTACAGGATCCTTTTCTACACTCTTTCCTCATCATGGATCAGGTGCACATATTCCTTTTTCACATTTTTCAGCATTTTTTACATACTTATTTACATGAATTTTATACATATACATGTGGATTTGGCTACTTTTTCATTCTTCTCTTTTGCAGGTTCGTTCGTATGGGAAGTAGTAGTCAACCATAATTAAATATCAATAATATCACACACATTGACATTGACATAAACAACATGCACGTTCGCTACATCTACAACATGCGTTTCCACCCTAGGTTTGTCATCTCATCACTTTTTGGCACTTTCTCATATTTAGTCTCCATGCTCCATCTTTTTATCACTCCACACTTTTCCTTATCTCTCGGCATCGATTTACATGGTTATTAGGTATGCATCATTATCTACTTTATGTTAGCAATCTTTCTCTCAACAACATAAAGTGGGGGAAAATGTAGACAAAAAATCACACACTTTGGGTAATTATCTAGTCCTGATTGCATACTACTATTTATTGATTCCTAAGTAAGAAAAATACTAATTAACCCATGTCTTTGGCCACCTTTCTTTTCCACTTTGGTCTTGCACACCCTCTTTCTTAGTCTAATCTCCAACCCTTCATTTTCTCTGAATCTGGACACCAATCCCCAACCAGGACACCAACGCTAGGTGCCCTCGTCCCCTCTGGGTGTTCCTGACCTCTTTGTACTTTACTCACCTCTTTTGGGTCATTTCTAGCCGTTTGAGAACTTTATCTTTTTGCTAGTCGGCCTTTTTGGGGTTAATTACAAAATTCAAGCAAGGGAATCATATAAATATAAAGTTCTGTGATCATAATAAAGGACCAAGGACTAAGCATTATCTATCACCACCTAAGGTTTCATCGAAAGGCTATTAAAGAGCATTTAAACATCTATTCTACCATCCATCACAAGGGACAAGGACCATTTTTCTATATTACACTTCATAAGAGGGGAGTCTATTTTATTCCATGCACATATTTACTACATTTATTTACATCTAGCTATTTTCTCGCTATCAAGTGTGACACGCACAAGAACCACCTAGGGCGTAATTCCACACACACACACAAAAATACATTAGGTCTGAAATGTAGTGCAATGATAAGTCATAAGATCACCATTGTGACAGCTGAGGATAGTCTGACCCCTCGTTCTGCATATTTTGTTTTAGGATTTGATGTCTATTTGAGGGTTTTGCAAGTTCACACTTCATTGTAGGTTTCCAGCAAGCTCGATGATCTTGGTGTGAATTTTTAGCAAATAAATGCAAACAATAACAAACACCTTGTGACCTTGAAAAGTTGGGGTTTTGAGCATTTTTGTAGACTCGGGCAATTATTTCCAGTCTGTAGCACCCGTGGGCGCCCCTGCCCATTTCTAGGCACCCTTGTTCAACCTATTTTTCTAGTTCTATATTTTTCTGGGCCTCTATGCGATGATCTTGCCTCTCCATTCACCCAGTCAGCACTTCGGTACAATTCAAAATTAATTGTGAATCAATTAAGTACCTTCTTCTCCTCTTTCCAATTAGGTTTTCATAATTTATTTCTTAGTCACCTGGATTTTATTTTATTTTCTTAATTATTCATTTATTTAATGCTACCATAACATTCAGATTAGGTTACATATATTTCCACATTTATCTTAATCAATGATTGAATGGGTTGAGATATAGATTGTTGTTTGGAGATAGGGACATAATAAGATGGATACGATTGTGTTGGCTATTGAGAGAGGGTGATATTAGATTAGTTTTGTATGGTATGAGTTGGGATATGTCTGTGGGATGATTGAGGTGTTTGGATAGCTTGATTGGGGAGGACGTGTTGAACAACACCTCAGAGTGGAGGTTGATGGGTTTGAGAAGATTCTTGATAATTTTGAATAGGGGCATTGATGAAAAAAGTGGACAAAGAAGTAATGGGGATGAAAGATTTTGCGATGGTGCGAGGTAATTTGGGTGGAATGGGTGCCACCAATTGAGTAGTTTGATGGGTTTGGGGGATCATGGTGGATTTATGGACAAGATAGTCATGAAGGATGATAGGACTGGCATCAAGGAGTTCTTGAAACTCTGAGCATCCACGAGGGATAGTAGGAGGTCCAAGGGTCTCCAAAGAATAAGCAAACGGGGGCGTAACTGGTCTAGAGGAGATGGAATGATGAGGTACAGAAGGATTGGTTTTAGAATGGGGATCATTTTGGATGACATGGGTCTCATAAAGAGAGACTGTAGAAAAAAGGGGTTGGGGGACCAACGACATAATGATCATAGGTGTAGAAGAAGAAGTGGAAAATGTGGAAGCTTGTTGGGAAAGATCGTCAGAAGTGGAGATGTTATTGGATGAGGTAGATTTTTATGTTTTCTTGGCCCAAGAATGAGTGATAATAGACATGAAGCATAAAAATAAGAACATATATAGTTTATTAATAAACAAGTCAAGCAACAAAATTTTGATCATCTTGATTATTTAGATTGATGTGAAAAAGAAAAGAAAGTGGACTTAAAGGGAACCAAGGAAATGGCCAAACTATGGATGGTTTCAAGTAGTTTTGGATGGCGTCCTCGATATACCCAAAGGTGCGCAAAGATCAAATCTGCGATGACTATCGGTACAAGGCTTAATATTGAGGCCTACCCCTGCACTTCACACACCGCAACGATAAGGGTGTCTGGCTCTTAGCCAATATATCGATAGTCAAAAAAATTGTAACACGGTTAGAAAATTATAGCAGATTTCCTATTGGGTGATGAAATCCCAATAGTTCCACCTGAGAGGGTATGTTTAAGATGTGTAAATAAATGTGTGCATTTTGGATGTGTGTGGAATAAGTGAATGCAAAGGGTTAACCTCATAATTAGACTATATTGTCAAGCAAGTATGAAGAGGTTCCTTTTCAGTCCCAAATTGAAACGCGAAATTCGATGAAAGTAATCAGATAAAGATGTGAAAAGAGAAAAATAGGGAAAAATGAAGAATACCCAGATACACTATTTTCCTTTTATTTTATTTTATTTTAGAAAGTGCATTGTTGATCAAAGCAAGAAATCCACCACGCACCCAAGAAAATAAGGCTCCTACCTGCGAGGTTAGTAGAAAAAGAGAAATGAAAAGGGAAATGGAAATGAAAACGAATGAACACACTAAAGAAGGGTGGTCCCACTAGGCGTGCTAGAATGTTGACCAAATTTCCTTGTTCTTGTTTCATATTAGTGAATGAACAAGCCCCTGCCCATTTCCTAGGCACCCTTGTTCACCTATTTTTTCGAGTTCTATATTTTTCTGGGCCTCTATGCGATGATCTTGCCTCTCCATTCACCCAGTCAGCACTTCGGTACAATTCAAAATTAATTGTGAATCAATTAAGTACCTTCTTCTCCTCTTTCCAATTAGGTTTTCATAATTTATTTCTTAGTCACCTGGATTTTATTTTATTTTCTTAATTATTCATTTATTTAATGCTACCATAACATTCAGATTAGGTTACATATATTTCCACATTTATCTTAATCAATGATTGAATGGGTTGAGATATAGATTGTTGTTTGGAGATAGGGACATAATAAGATGGATACGATTGTGTTGGCTATTGAGAGAGGGTGATATTAGATTAGTTTTGTATGGTATGAGTTGGGATATGTCTGTGGGATGATTGAGGTGTTTGGATAGCTTGATTGGGGAGGACGTGTTGAACAACACCTCAGAGTGGAGGTTGATGGGTTTGAGTAGATTCTTGATAATTTTGAATAGGGGCATTGATGAAAAAAGTGGACAAAGAAGTAATGGGGATGAAAGATTTTGCGATGGTGCGAGGTAATTTGGGTGGAATGGGTGCCACCAATTGAGTAGTTTGATGGGTTTGGGGGATCATGGTGGATTTATGGACAAGATAGTCATGAAGGATGATAGGACTGGCATCAAGGAGTTCTTGAAACTCTGAGCATCCACGAGGGATAGTAGGAGGTCCAAGGGTCTCCAAAGAATAAGCAAACGGGGGCGTAACTGGTCTAGAGGAGATGGAATGATGAGGTACAGAAGGATTGGTTTTAGAATGGGGATCATTTTGGATGACATGGGTCTCATAAAGAGAGACTGTAGAAAAAAGGGGTTGGGGGACCAACGACATAATGATCATAGGTGTAGAAGAAGAAGTGGAAAATGTGGAAGCTTGTTGGGAAAGATCGTCAGAAGTGGAGATGTTATTGGATGAGGTAGATTTTTATGTTTTCTTGGCCCAAGAATGAGTGATAATAGACATGAAGCATAAAAATAAGAACATATATAGTTTATTAATAAACAAGTCAAGCAACAAAATTTTGATCATCTTGATTATTTAGATTGATGTGAAAAAGAAAAGAAAGTGGACTTAAAGGGAACCAAGGAAATGGCCAAACTATGGATGGTTTCAAGTAGTTTTGGATGGCGTCCTCGATATACCCAAAGGTGCGCAAAGATCAAATCTGCGATGACTATCGGTACAAGGCTTAATATTGAGGCCTACCCCTGCACTTCACACACCGCAACGATAAGGGTGTCTGGCTCTTAGCCAATATATCGATAGTCAAAAAAATTGTAACACGGTTAGAAAATTATAGCAGATTTCCTATTGGGTGATGAAATCCCAATAGTTCCACCTGAGAGGGTATGTTTAAGATGTGTAAATAAATGTGTGCATTTTGGATGTGTGTGGAATAAGTGAATGCAAAGGGTTAACCTCATAATTAGACTATATTGTCAAGCAAGTATGAAGAGGTTCCTTTTCAGTCCCAAATTGAAACGCGAAATTCGATGAAAGTAATCAGATAAAGATGTGAAAAGAGAAAATAGGGAAAAATGAAGAATACCCAGATACACTATTTTCCTTTTTATTTTTATTTTTATTTTAGAAAGTGCATTGTTGATCAAAGCAAGAAATCCACCACGCACCCAAGAAAATAAGGCTCCTACCTGCGAGGTTAGTAGAAAAAGAGAAATGAAAATGGAAATGGAAATGAAAACGAATGAACACACTAAAGAAGGGTGGTCCCACTAGGCGTGCTAGAATGTTGACCAAATTTCCTTGTTCTTGTTTCATATTAGTGAAATGGAAACAAGAAAGTAAGTAACTCCAATATGAGAGGGTTTAAGGTACCTCTAGATGAGATGATGATGAATAAGAGTGCAATAGATAGATCCTCCTCACATTGAGCTTAAATAATCTGTACAATAAAGAGAAACTAAACAAGTTAAATGGATTAGTAGATAGGATGGTGGGTTGCCCAATAATTCCAGTCCCAAGAAGTGAAAACTTCCTAGGATGGATGTCAACCCACTTTGATAGAAAATAAGAATAAAACAATAATGGATAAATGGTGTGATACAAAAAATAACTGAATTGAAATAGAGATCTGAAATGTGCCAGATAAGACAAGATAAGATGTAGATTTGATAAAAATAAATGATATTAAACCAAACTTGATCGGGTCAATGGAAACCCAAGACTAAAAGGTACAGTCGAAGGTGACTGTAGTAGAGTTGATAAAAAAATAGATCTGCAACAGGCTATAAAATACTGAGAAGGTCTTAGATATGATATGGGAAATCTGGGAAACATAAAGGATGCAAGAAAATTGATAGATTTGATAACTGCAGACAGGGTCGATGGCAACTGGGCTAGGTCAATGGCAACTATATATGGGTCGACGACAACTAGGATGGGTCAATGGCGACTGGGATATGTTGATAACAACTGGTTTTGGGTCAAAGGAGACTGGAATGGGTCGATTGAGAGTGTGGCATGATATGAGAAAGAAACACAACAAATCCACAAGAAGACCTAAGCTCTCAAAAATTGTGTCTTGAGGAGAGAGGGGTATGTGTGTATTTATAGGGTTGATGGTGACCCACATAGGTCACTGCTGATTGTGACAGACCATCAATTTGGGTCAAGGAGGATTGATCAACGTGAGAGAATGAGCCCCTGATGAGGGAAGATTAGGGCTTTAAGGTGTTTAGGAGGGATAGGGTTGCATCGAGAGGATAAAAGGTGGTTGGGGATAGGAAAGCATTAAACGAGGGTAGGTGGGAACCTAGGGATGGATAAAAGGTGGTTGGAGGGTGGAAAATCATTAAATGAAGGAAAAGGGGAGATCAAATTATTAAATGAAGTCCTTGGGAGGATCAAAGGGGCATTTAGGGAGGATAAATGGGTTAATGAAAGGATTTAGGAATAGTTAAAGGAGATTAGGGATTAATTAAGAGGGGAATAAATGATAATTGGGGGAATAAAATAAGTGATGTGATAAGATAGGAAAGTGGAAAATTCAAATAAATTGGATTTAGGAGGGAAAGCGGAATTCAAATAGGAAGGGAGATATACATGTGCGAGATGAAGACGAAGGGGAGAGAATGCAGGATGAGGGGCAATGATATAAAAAATTGGTGTCTACACTTTGTGCATAACAATAGGCTTGGCAATCAATCCATTAAGTATATTGAGATTTCTCCTCCTACTTACAAGCATCATATCATTATATCTCCTTATTTTTTTCCCATATCAATTATTCCATCTCTACTCAATCCTCTTACTCATGAGGTACCATTGCATGAAATGTAAACAAATACCAAATAATCTTATGATTATCACCATGATGAGGAAACCATTGTGCGTTAAGAACAAGTTGAACTTATATCTAACTTTCATGTTCAACTTCATGAAAATCCTCATCACATTAAGCCTATTATTAATATTCTTCTCATTTTCAAACTTGCTCAAGATTATAAATTTAATGAAGAAACCATTTTTGGGAGTCCTCAACCCTATGCCACTATGCAGACATCTATTATTCCTACATCTACAGTTCTTACATCCATGGGGGCACCTTATATCCCAACACATAATGTCTTTATGCATGTTCCTACGATTATGGTTATGTAGTCACCAAATCACACACTTACTATATACATATAGCCTCTAAATACTTCATTTATATGCATGATTCCTAGGCAAGAGAACTCGTCATTAACAACACTCGTTTTTCTTTGACATTGTTTTTATTTTTCTTATCTTTATTGGTTATTGTTTATGGGCTTACACCTTACAATTTTTCATACTAGTTGACATATTTCTTAGCTCTTATTTCACTATTTTACCTTTTGAGTGCCTGTACAAAACTACCCATTAGAGATAGGAGCACACAGGCGTTGTTGTCCACTTTGGGCACTTTTTCCAGTTTATTTCTTTTTCTGATTTTTTAGATGTTACTTCTTTCTTGTCTTTGTTTATCACCCTAGGTCTCCCTTTCACTTGTTAGTGATGGAACTTAAAGGAATGAATCATATATATACATGACTTATTTAAATTCATTGAGGGGAAAGCATTCAAGAGGCATATACATCTACAAAGAGCTAATATTTTCTATATATTACATAAAGGGATGCATTTTGGGAATGGATAATTCACTACATAGGAGGGTCTATTATGAATTTCATACCACACATTTTACATTGGGACAAAGTATTTGTAACCGACTATTCTTTGTGTTAGTGACATTAGGGCAACCTAGGTCAAGAGACACTATTCCAATCACACAAAAACTAGAACTACATTGAGTTTGAAATGTAGTGCAGTTCTTGGTGTCAATCACATTGGGGTGATTACCAAGGTTAGTATCACTAAATAATATGTATTATTTATTCATCTAATGTGAAATTGATTATTGTGCAGATAGTCAGGGTTTCTTTTACAAGCACATGTGCGACAAAGAAGAAATGCAAAGAACCTGACATGACCTACAAGAAGTGACACAGAAAAAATCAGGACTGAAGTTATTCTAGGAACACCAACACCCATAAAAATGCTAATTCCTAAGTGGTCGTGGCCTCTCCCAGGAACTTATGTTCCTAGGATTGCCAACTCCTTGTTTAAGAAAGAGAGCTTACACAGTCCATGATTTACCTTTCTAGCCTATTCATCAGTCTAAAATCAATCCAGGCCTACAATTACAAGGTAATACATTTTTATCTCCTATCTTTCACTCTTATTTGTAATTCTTTAGCTAGATCCTTCATATTTATTGTTATATTTATCTGATCAATAGTGACCTTACATAGATTTAAGTTTTATTAAATCGGGTTATTCCTACATGCAATCATAGTGGTTCATATGCTTCTTCTTCTAACATGTAAGATCTTGAAACCCTTGTTCACACTTTACAAACTCATATCTTATAATTACAACAAGGTGCATCCACTTCTTCTCATACTATAGACTCTACTCAATTGATTCATAACCCGCTTACACCCAAAGTGGATTCTTATCCTTTGTATCTTGGTTTTGTTGCTCTTAAGCTTCCTATTTATGATGGAAAGGGTGATCATGTAGAGCATGTTTTATCATTGCACATTGCTTGCTTCGACTATGGATCTAATGACATCTTCCTTACATAAATCTTCACTAGAAGTCTCAATGACTTTTCTTTACAATGGTTCTATGATTTTCCCACACATTTTGTGTGATATTTTACCACTTTGGCCAATCAATTTCTTGCACATTTCTCTATCAATATTGGGGACAATTTCTTACACTCAAGTTTTTAAAATATGACAACTGTCTAATGAGCACATCAATGATTATGTTTTATACTACAAGACTATGCTTGATAAAATGAATAATCTTGTATAGTGTTGTTCATCGTACTTTTATTTTTTTCTGAGTTGCGTACGATGTCGAACAAGGTTTGATGCCCTTATCAGGACGTTGATATGTAAACTTGATGTCAGACAAGATCTGATGTACTTGTGATGTTGCATATGTTATTATATATTTTGTGATCTGAAGCTCGATATTAGAGTGCCAGGAACTCAATGAGTATGTCTTTGGTGGTCGTCTAAGGCCACATAATGATCATGATGTGATACTTCTCTATACATACTTTATTCGTAAATTCGACTTTTCTTTTCTCTTCCTTTTCTGGAACCAATAACTTCTGCCATTTAACTTTTGGTTGAGTTACTTCTTGCAATTTTGGGTATTTAATATTACAGTTGTATTAACATAATGATTTTCACACCAACTACTGCTAAGTAGCCATTTACTTTTCTTAGATTGAAAGTTGAATTTGAGTTGAAATTTTCCCTTGAGTTTAAAATTTATCTTCTCGCTTGACCCAAGGTGATTGAATTTGATGCCACTTGGAATTTTTTCTAGTTGATTGGCATGTTGATTTTAATGTTGTTATGTGTTGTAATAGGGACATGGGTTCACCATGGGTTGGTGGTACCAATGGGTCAACTTCGTTGTATAGGGGTACGCCCCAAAGAGTTATAGATAATTGGAGTGATTATCGAACTACATGTTATTATGTCACTTGGGTTAGAGGTGCTTGGATTCCATGTGCCTAGGGCAATAGGGTGGCTGACCTCTTTGGTGGAGAGAAAAGGAAAATTGTCTTCATTTTGTTTTGGTGGAGGTGGCAGCCAATGCTTGATACTTGGGAGATATTATTATTTGTAGTTGGATACCTATTGTGTTATGTTGTAATGTGGTGTGCATATTTCACTATGATTGTTATGTTGTGATGTTGTAAATCAGGTGCTCATATGTATGCTAGGTTTTCTATTGTGTCTGGCCTCTTTGGGTGGAGAGAAAAGGAAAGTTTATCCTTTATGTTGTTTTGGTGGAGGTGGTAGTCGATGCTTGATACTTGGGAGATACTTTTATCTGGAGTTGGATACCTATTGTGTTATGTTGTAATGTGGTGCACATATGTCTTTGTGATTGTTATTTTGTGATGTTGGAATTCATGTGCTCATATATATGTTATGTTTTCCATTCTGTGTCTGGCCTCTTTGGGTGGAGAGAAAAGGAAATTTTAGCCTTTATGTTGTTTTGGTGGAAGTGGTGTTTTATGTTTGATACTTGGGAGATATTATTATTTTGAGTGGTTTGGAAGGTTTATGGAGTTGTTTGGGAGGATCATGGAGTTGTTTTGGGAGGCTCATGGAGATTGGGAGGTGTATGGAGTTGGTATTTATGATTCATGAGTACTCATATGAGTTTGGTTATGTTTTATGTTGTTGAGGATTGATGCTCCTCATTGATGATATGATATTTGATCCCGTCATGACACTGTGTAGTTATAGTTGTGGTTTTTGAGTTACGTGAAACTTGTGTATGTGTATTGTTGGGGATTCCTTATTGTTATATTAACCTTGTGTTGTGTATACTATATTATCCTGGGGCATATGTGTGTCGAGTACTATGTTGTGTGGACTGTATATTTCTCCCCATGGTTGGGTTAGTGGTATTGTGCTCAGTTACAGTCGTGAAAATGTGTTAACTAGATGTCTTGTGGTTCATTAATGTTGTGTTTGAGCTTTGTGTGACATTTGATGTCAAGTTCTGTTGGGCACCCACAAAAATAAATCAAGTTAAAATCCTTATCAAAGAAAAAATGACAAGTATTGAATAAAAGAAATTGGTATGAAAGAAAAGGGAACTCCCAATCTTCCCAGAACATAAATAATTGAAGAAAATTATAAATTTTGTTGTCCTCGAGTGGTTACATTGTACTACAATTTGTTTTGCTAAGCAACAAGTGTCAAAATTGAATTTCCTTCTTTACTTATCCCTCTAGCTAACCTTAGTATCGTGTCGCATCGAGGACGATGCTCTTATAAGGGGAGGGAAATGTTATGCCCATCTTTTACACATGGCTAGTAAGATTGTGGGTCACATTTTTCATCCAATTAGTTTGTATGCAATTGTTCCTCACCAAAATTTTCGAACGATTGAGGTTTGGATCCCATGCGAGTTTGTCGTTGAGTCTTATACAAGGATACAAACACCTCACTGGGCGCAAGTTGTCTTCTTGGTTGTCATACTTTGTGTTTTTTATTTCTAATAAAATCTCACTTATATTATAATTTTAAAAAATGATAATATTATTATGATCCAAACTTAGTGTATTAAATTGATAAAAATAATAAATATAGAAATAAGTAATTACACATTATTTATATATGTATATATATGTATACACACACGTAATGGTCTAAAAGTTAGTATAAATAACTAAAATCGAAACGTTTATGTAAAATAAAATCCTAAGTAGGAGTTTTGAGATAGGTATGGGAACCTACCAGTGCACAAGAATGGATATTTGTAAAATATAATAAAATAACAAATAAATAAACAAAATGCATTAAAATATAATGAGACTCGTATATACGAAAATTAAAAAAAATAGTAAATAAAACAAGCTACGTTGATTGTGTTCGGTGGAGTGGAGAGTAGGAAGTAATGGAGTTTGGTGGGGAAAGACTTGTGTCAGGAGAATTTAGGGTATGACAGTCATGGACGCCCTCACCAGTTGTCACTAATGCAATAAACAAGTTCATAACCAACCAGTTCCTTGACCAACATTCACCTAGCCTGTGCTGTGCCAAAATGGTAGCTATGAAACATGTTTTCTTTTAGTTTTGTAGCTGACTGGTATAAAAAGAGGCGTAATCCCTTGAACAACATTGGTGCAGGCTTTGCGAAAAATGGATTTTGTTGAAAAAGTTCTATAAACTTTTAGGCAAACGTGACTGGCAGGTGGAAATCCATATTTCACAACTATTGTTGTGTCTTGAAGCATGGCAGTTGTTCCACCAAATTCAATCAATAGGCGTCTACATGATTGGTTCACTCTTTTTTGACATACTCTCAGTCATTAATATACGAGATTTGGGATAGGGTATGTACATCTACCAAAGTATATTGAAAGACGTTTTTATTTGGCAGTTTGTGTTGTTTCAAAGGCCCAGATAATCATGTATGCAGCATAAGACAGGGTGATGACCTGCTTGACTAAATGCCTGAATGATATGTGGCCTTAGAACATCCCCCGATTAGGTTACATGGATTTGTTGTAGTGAGAAGAGGTGTAAGTTGGGCATGTGCATGTGACCTCTATCTCCCAGCCGGTGCAAATATGGGAGATTTTAAGCAGGGTTTGAATGTCCACCAAGCTATGTGATTGATTTTCCTAAGGAGAAAATAAAGGAGATTGGGACAAGGTATTTGGTTTTAGTTTTTCATTAGATTACATTTAGTGTGATTTCATTATTGAGGAATTTCATTTTATTGAGTAAATATTCTTCAAACACCGTCCACATCACCTCCTAGATATCAATTCTTTGCTCGTGCCAGCAATGCTCCAATTCTGTGCGAAGATGGAACTCCAAATCAGGGATGACACTGGCTTTGTTTAATTTTATTGCTAGTTGGAATGTGTGCAAATGTGGAAGCATAGACAAGGCACACAAACTATTTGATAAAATGCCTCAAGGTTTAACAGCCGCTAGGAGGGAAATGGGTACAAGATGCGCTTGATTTGGTTTAAATCCAGACCTCATCCATGCCAACATACTCTCTTGTCAGATGTTTTAGTTGTAAGTGCCCTGGAAGACATGTATGCAAAGATGTGGAAGCAAACACAAGGCCAGCGAATCATTTGTCAAAATGCCTGAGGGAAACGTGGCTGTATAGCCATTTTTGTTGGAATTTTCTCAACACATGGGGTAAGGTGGTTAACGCCTAAGGCATGCATAGGGAGTTGTGGCATGTTTGAGTTTGGAACGTGGAACCATGTGGCTATTATGTGGATAGCATGTGGTCTTCCGGCTAGACATGTATGCAAATGTGAAATCTTAGACAAGTCGTGAAGTGTTTGACAAAATTCCTTTAAGGAAGCTTGGTCTTGTAGAATGCAAGGATCATGGGATATGCACAAGATGGATTTTGGTGAAAATGTTGTTGAACTCTGTTAGCAAATGCAACTGGTTCTTAATGACAACTCTGGGATGGTTTTCTCACATTGAAATGCATAATTTTTGTATTAGTAGTTTCCCTTTTTTCTATGATATCATATTTCTAATAAAATTAAGGGAAAACTTACAATTTAATTAAATAAAATGTAGTTCGAAATGACAAAAAATGACTTTTTCCTACGCAACTTGATTGATTTTTTTGATTATCAACTGTACTCGCATCCATGACCTAATACGTTGTAAAACCATGGTATAAAAACTAGATATTCATGTCTGCTTGAATTGGTGAGATTGAGTTGAATTTTCAACTAAACCACCCCTTTTTGTTTACCTTGTAAGTTAATAAAACACTATTTTCGATGTCTCGTAAAACACCCCTCTAAATCCCGAAATGGGAAAGTCGAGTTGTGACTATGTTCCCAGTCATGTGGGGTATTGTATCCAACATTAAAACTCCCTCAAATGACCATTCGTGCACTTTTTGTCACCTCACTAGGAGCCCTATTAACCCTTTTTGCAACTTTGGGAAGCAGCTGAAAATCAAAAGTTGGATTTGGTTTTGGCTTGTTGTTTTAGCCCTAGGTGAAGAAATGGATATCGACATCTGTAGACCTCTAGTATTTATACATGAAACTTGTTTGCAACCCTTAGTTCTAAGAAAAACACCTTTCTAGTTAGTTTTGTGAGGGTTATTTTGGTCCACCAGTTGTTGGTTAACCAAGTCAAACTAGCCTAATTATGACCGGTGGCTCCAGAAAAGTAGTCTCCATTTGTACCCTCTTTTTTCTAGTTCTAAGTTCTATTAACTCCTATGAATTTACTGTATATAGTATATCGTATAGGAATTGCCTTGTGGTGCAGTCGCCCATCAAAAATCAATTTTTGAACGTGGTTTCTAAGCTCTCGGGTTAAAATTGGACGTTTTCGCGTACTAGTAAGAAAATGTGAAAGGATGGCATAGCACCCTCTTCAAGTCAATTAATCGACAAGAAACTTGTAGACACTTATAAATGACAGTATGGAACTCTCTTTTGTGGCTTGTTTTGAGAAATTTTATTGTCGAGAAAATGGTGTTTTTATTTCTCTCTCCTCTATCTCTTTCACTCTCTCCCTCTTCCTCTAATTAAGAAATGAAATAAATGTATGTCTAACCCTATCTTGTTGTGTGTTTAGTATTATAATCATGTGAATGAAAATTATGAAAACATGAATTATGCTAGATTTTGGGTAGATACCATGCCGATAGTTTGTGATGACCATGTGTTGGTTGCGGGTACCAAGATAAGGACAAAGTCAAGTGTTGTTTGTGTTTACATAATAACATGTGATTTTGAAAAGATTATATCTGTATATGATATATCAATGCTATTGTTATGAATAGAATTTTCGTTCCTTGTTTTCCGTAATGGCTATGACATTGTTAGCCATTGAGAAAGTGTGTTTTTTTGTACTTGGTTTCTCTTTTATACATGTTGACTAAATTCCTACTTGGTCGCACTTCTATATGTCGGTTACATAAATTAAGGCATTTGTACCTTGCTGTTATGGAAATTGGTGTAAAACGAAACCTATTGATAGTATTTGATTGAATCTTTAGAGGAGGGCGAATTTTGAAATATTGTTAGTTAAAGCAAATTGTACCATGGTAATTTTGGATGTCGAATGTACTAGTAAATTGGATAGTAATAAGCTAAAAATGGCATACCTTATCTACTTGCCAGTGATGTGTTGAACCTAGAAAACCTTTTAGTCCTCAAAAGAGATAACAACTTGTAGTTACACGTTTTCATTTGGGTGGGAAACGAAAATCAAGCTTATAGTATGTAATAATAAACCTTGCCATAAGGAATCGTTCCCTTGAGTTTACCTCGTGCCTTATTTCCATATCGGAATTGAACTTTGTCAACTTTCTAATCGTGTCATTCCATTGATGTATCGACATTAGGTCCTACCATTTGCTGAGAAAAAAGGGTCTCACATGTGCCTTCATGATCGTCTTGAGGTAGGTATACTTTGTACCTCGTCCATCCTTAGTGCATGGTCCATGAGAATGCTCCTTCTCTTCCCTCGTGGGCCAAATTGTCACCTTCGAAAGTTTTGAACTAAAGACTTATTAATGGTGCCAAAATCACATCGCGAAAGGAACCTTGTAGCAACATTCCTAAGCCTTAAGGTTAAGGGTGTTTTCTTAGCAAGTAGTAGCGAAATACCTCGGGATTTTACAAATTTCTTGTGAGTTAAGGATATTGTGCACTCTACTTTTGAATTGTAATAGTGAAACACTCAAAATTACAAGAGTTGGAAAATGAGGATTTTTTTTAAAACATAAAAAAAAAATTACACAGCTACAATCGTACATATTAATTTAATCAAATTCATTAAATCAGATTTGTTCTTTTGATCTATCTGACAACATCCATGTAAGCCATGTGCGGTTGAGAAGGGTGTATCCAAATCTCCACAATATCCCTTCATCACTACTTTGAGTGACAATGTTTAATAGCATTTCGGCTCAACCTTTATCAGGTCATGGGAAGCATGTGAAAGTCCTTGGGCCTACCACGAAGCTAGTTTCCCAACTTCATATTCCGGTATCTGACCATTGCCTACCTCATTTTCAGTGTTCAACTTCTCATGATCAAGTTACTGATTTTTTTTTAATTGGAGGACTAGGTGATCAAACAATGCACAGCCATCAATGCATTACTTTGGCCAAAGTTATCCGCCATGCAGGTTACGGCTAAACTCAAGACATCACACTAGTCTTACGAGTTTTAAGTCTTCCACCACCTCACAACTATCCCTTTCACTGTTATCTAGATCTTATCGTTTGTATTTACTTTATTTCCAATTAAACTTATCTTGCAAGAGTTTATATCGAGATAGATGCCAAGGCCAATTAGGATCAATATGAGATGAGTACATTTGTTATGCTAAAATGTAACTATTTCAACATTCTGCATGTACTTATCCCTTAATATGCCTAATGAATCTTTTCATCTAATTACCTTCCTGTGTTTCTCTTTTCCTGATGTTCGATTTTTAACCTTAAATTACCTTTTTATAATGATACTCTTTCATCCTCTAAAAATTAGGCTTTACAATCTTAACAAATTAATGTCAAGTTTACCTGAAAGGCCAAATTAAATATATATTAATATATATTTAATTATTCCTCCGATCAACTACGCCACTAAATAGCTATTTACTTTAGAAATTAAAAGACAATTGAATGTTATAATAATTGTCCAATTTTCGGCTTCATACATTGGTAAACATCAAATAAATATATTTAACAATTTATGATATGTAAGACCTCGTAATTCTAGTATTTATCATTTACTCATATTGAGATATTATTCATACAAAGTAATCATCTCTTTGTTAAAAACATAAATTACATATGCCGTTAAGGCAAAATATATAACTGATATTGTAACTCGTGAGGTTTGAATATTAACAATGGGTCCATGATCCCAATAAATTCAGTCAAAATTCTAGGATATTATCCTTCTACAAATTGAGATCCAAGTAACTCATTTAGATCCATGCTACGATAAAACTTCTCAAGACATGAGTTTCCGCATATCCGAATGTGACGGCTAATTGTCCTGCAAGACTGAAGTACTGGTATGATGTCAGTTCAAAATGTACTGACATGAATATTGCCTCCATTTTCTAATGCAATTATTTAATAAAATATGAAAGATATTAATGTTGTTTTATCAACAGGCACATGGTAATACAACTGAGAATGTATTACTACATGTTTTCTATAAAGATACAACTATGAATGCACACAAATAGAACCAATTTCTATTTCAACGATCATGTTTCCCTCTAATCACAAGGATCAAAACATCCTTATTTTAGCTTCAAACAATAAATATTTGACATTTACAATTTTACATAAATTGTATGAACAATATGATTAAGACGAGTACATTTTTTTTTTCTTATTTTTAATAAGTTACCATCACAAGAAAAAAAAAGTAATCAAACCATAATCATTCAACATCCGAATTTAGATTATAACCACAAGCAAATCATGCTTTACATGGTACAGATTTAAATATTATTTTACTTACCCTCCAATCAACGAGCAACTTAACAAAACTGTCTGAAATCAACATTTCCAAATACCAATTAAACATATTCTCTTTAGGTAATGAGCAGCTCATCATATCATCCAAGAACATCATTAACAAAGAAAATAAAACATAATATTTTCAGTCAATGAGCAACACTATAAAACATCAAAGAACATCATTAATAAGAGAAATAAAACATATTAATTCCAGTTAATGAGCAGCTCTATAAAACGTACAATATATTCCTTTCCAAACAATCAAAACACATTTTTCTTATATATATGAACAACCCAACTAAACAATGTAAAAACACCATGATTACGTCATTTAAACATGTTCTTTCTGGTAAACGAACAGCCCAACAAAACAATATAGCAGTACCATGATTACATCAATTTAACATACTCTTTCTAGTAAAAGAACAGCTAATAATTTCTTTCATACAATATCATTATATTAAACCCAATCATGCCACCAATTACTCCTTGGTACAACTCAGTCTAGTTGTCCTAACTTTCATGCCCTTACCAAGACAAACAATTTCTTTTTCACAGCCATGCAAGAATCCAAGTCATATTGTCAGGCTGGAAGTTACAGGCTAAATGCCATTTTTTGTAGTTATTCACACATAACAACACACCCTCATTTATACATGAACCGATTTAGATGCCCATGATAAAAAAAATTCTGGAAAATGCAGCCCCATGCAAGAGCTTTGACATCCACAAATTTTCATTGAAAAGATCTTAATAAATTAAAAATCCGACATGCATATAACAACCAAGAAGGAAAAAAAAAATACAAAACCCCAACCAGTTGCATATCCATATCGATTTGGTTACCCAAATTGATTCATTTATGCAAATCAATATGTATACCCAAATTGATTTGGGTATCAAATTGATTTGTTTACAGAAAACACAATCAAATTTCTGTTAACAAAAATGAAAACCCACAAGCACAAATCGATTTGAAACACACAAATTCACAAAAATGTTTTCCTTCTTCCAGTACAGGAAAAACCCAACTCTTTTCTTTTTGGGTACAATTTATTTTAATGCAGAGAAGGAATTTTAACTTTCATTCTATTTTTATTTTTGCAGATCAAAACCCAAAACCCCACCTGCGATTTTTTTTCTAGGTTTAGCTAAAACCACACAAAGAAAACTTAAGAGAATACAAAATCCATCAATTTCCTCTTCAAATTTCATCTCCAAGCAAATAAATCAAAAGTTGTCCACAAATTCTTTTGATTACCATTAAAACAAAATGTGTATTTCCTCATTTTTTACAAATGATGCAGCAAAGAAAGGAGAAGATATTCATGCCTGAAGTAAACCTAGAATCAACAACCTCTTACTCTTCCAACTCCAACAAGTTGAATCTTTCCTTCCTCCAAAACTCACGCAGGTATCCCAGAAAGGAAGGATGAAAATAGACAAGGAGAAATAAAAGAAACAAATATAATGAAAGAAACTATAGTTGGACAACATATTCGAGAATTTTCGGGCTTCCCAATGTTGGCACATGCATTAATGCATGCCACATACTTGTGCTATGTGAAGGTGTTTCGTTTTATGAAACCCACGAATTTTAAATATTAAAATTAATATATATATTTTGATATAACTTTTGACTTACATGCCAAATCCTTCTAGAATATATATTACTAATTTTACAAATTAATATTGCATTTTTTTAATTTTTATTTATTTTTATTTAAGTTGTTATCCAACTTAATGGTTAAGTTAAAATTAATCATCATAATACAATTCCACATATTACCAACAATATATTATAATAATAATTATTTGAATTTCCACGTTTCATACGAAACATTCCAATAAACGAAAATCACCAAGTCCGTAAATAATAATTCAAATATTCTCATAAAGTTGGCTTGACATAACATCGTCAAATAAAATAGAGGCAGTTATTATTACGCTCATTGCAAAAGTCGAACAAAACAAAAGACAACTAAACCAATTAAAATAAAATAACCGAAAGATTCGTCATCGTTTATGAACCGTTTTACCTACGATTAAGGCCTAATCACGTTTAGGAAGGATCATCAAGGTGGGTGCGGGGTTACCCGTTCAACAGTGTCATGCCCCGCAGCAGAAGTTATGGGTCATGACATGACGAACCAAATGAATTCTTACACACAATGATGATCTCGTCTAATCCTGATTAGACGTAACCATGGTTAATTTAACTTACTAGAAATTTGGGATGGTACAAATAGGGAATATAACCCTTGAGTGTAAATGGAATTATATTAAACCTAGGACCTCTTAAGAGGTAAAATTTATGGTTGAAACCTATAATTAACTCGTAACTATCGATAATGATTTTTTAAGATGATGGTTTAGAAGTAAAGTGAAATGTGAGATTCGTTACTTAAACTCAATGCAAAACCTCAATAACATTAATACGCGTGAAATGTATTCTTCCATGTGTAACATGATTCGTGAAAATAAGGAATCCTAATTGGAAATTAGATTGTGAATCACGTCACGAGCAATGCAAACTAAATAGTTATCTTACATAGTTAGTTGTAATAATTGGGAAGTAAATAGAGTGTATCCTTAGTATTTGAGTGTAATTTTGAGTAAGGAACCAATAATCTGTCTACTCTTAGACCTATTAGTTTACCTTGTTATTTTCTGTGAATCTTCCTCCTTATAATGAAAGTATAATGCAAAACCAAGTAAACATGTCCCTTAGAAACGAATCCTCAAGAAAAGTACTAGTAGACTCGTGTGTTTAAATGTTCCTATTAATCATGTTATAGATTCATTGCCATAAAAGAAACGAGAAAAATCAAATGAAACCATTATAGGTAAAATGTTTAAGGAAATGGTTAATGATGACAATACCTTGCAAGCTTTGGAATGACGGTCTCTAGGTTTCACGTGTCTTGTACCGTGGGAAGTTCAATTATTTTTTGGGAAAGGAAATGAAACAACTGTTTTTTGTTTTTTATTCCTGCTCTGGGCATGTGGATCCATTTTGTCATGTTCTAACAACTTGCAATGGGCTTGATTCAGAATGGGAGGTGATAGAGTAAGAACAAAGCCGACCACTTACTTACACCTCACGAGTGATTCCACACTATAGAGACTCCTGCGAAGAGGGGGGGTTTCAAACTACATACAGTACCTTAAAGGTAATGATCCTCATCTCACAATTGATTTCGGTAATGCCGAGGGGTGGTAGTTTTAATTTGAGGGGGGTGGAGATCTGTATAACTGAGGATGTCATCGTTGAGGTCACAAGCTTATCCTTGGAGCACCTCAAACTCTTCAAGGATAAGTCCAGATGCAAGCACAAAATCACCACTTTTTTAGCCCAAATGAGAGGATTCTCGTGTACGAAGATGACATTGCTTAAAGTTTTCTTCTAGACTGTTGGGTGGATGTTTTTTTGGTGGTCATGAATTATCTTACCCTCGAAGGAAAGTTTAGGAAAATATTCTCATACCACCTCTCTATTCTTAATTATCTGAGGAGAAATCAAGCTATGAGTCTGCCCTTTTTTATTGAGATCCATTATAACTTCTATTTTTGATTTCAAAAATGACAAGGTGGATGTGTCCCTTCATCAAGGTTTAATCATGTTGTTGTTTCGAAATGGAAAACCCTTAATTCCTACTCAGCCTTAAGCCCCTTCTCTAACAATGAAACCCTATCCGTGGCCATGAAACGGTTCAAAAAAGGTAGGGTGCAGGACAACATAGATGACATTTTTTATGTTCTCTACAATCTGAACTAGGGGGACAAGGAAAGGGGGGAAGGCTCGGCCAATAAAGATAGAGATAGTAATTTGGTTGACTGGAAGGTTAGATTGTTGAGGGTTGAATCCACGGCGGATACCATTCTTCTTATCAATAAAAACCTTGTCTAGGAAGTCAGAGAGTGTTCACGTAAAATCAAGGTGTAGACTGTGGGGATTAGAGGGCTGATTGCGAAAAATTATTTGATGCAAGAACAAAGGATATCCACACTATAAGACTAAAATGCCAAGTCCAAAGCTGGGGGTGATAAGAAGAAGATGAATTTGGTGATGAGCAGTTAGGAGGAAGATGACTCCATGGACAATGAAGACAAAGATATCACTAAGAAAACTCCAAAAAGGATCATTATAAAAGTTGCAGCTGTTAAGGATAGCGACTCAAGTACCAGGACCCGGAGCAGAGCTCCTCACAACAAAACAAAATGAAGGATGACTGTACGCACCAAAATTTGCACGTGCTACATTGTTAGAAAATAGTTACAAAAAGTCCCCAATGATAATTTATATCTTTTTAGAAGGTGTTCGAGATCCTAAACCTACTTGCAACTTATATTTTTAGCTTAGATTTCCTTACTTAGCCTTTGCATGTTTTTTCTTAGCTTCTCGCTTCATTTTAGGCTAGTTTTGACCTTTAGTGTCAAAACCGCCACCATGAGTAGGGCAGTTGTCATGTAATCACCACTCTGCACAAGGCGGCGGTCCTATGCGCATTTTCCAGAATGTTCCAGCATGACTTTAGATGCGTGTTGTTTCACTTAACTTCACTTTGCACGCATGTTTCTTACCCATTTTGGCTGATTTCAAGCCTGACTGCCTTGTGGCATTCTCTTCTTCACTTCTAATTTGTGATTGATTGCGATTGATAGTTCAAACTCCCTCTTCATTGTTGATGTGGCACCCTTTGGCTACCAAATGGATTCAACCATTTCCCAACCAACCTTCTATAAATTGATCGCTTTTTTTCAAGCAAATGGCCAGAGATCATTTTGAGTATTCTTGCAATTACTAAGTTGTCTTCTTTCTTGTTGGAAACTGCATGGCCAATCTTAGTTCTATTGTGCTATCTTTCTTCCACTTGCATTGTTCCCAGATTGCCAATTCAAGCTGCCATTGTTGCAACGCTTTTCCTCTATTGTTGTCACTGCATTCCCAACCTCTGGACTCGCGTGGACACGAGAGACTGAAGAGATAAGATGAGGGGACTAAGTACCACTCACCTGGATTGCCATTGTTTTGTATTCCATATTGGAGTTGTTATTTGCTTTCCTTCATTTCTGCAAATTTGTTAAATCTGAATTGTATGCACATTATCAAATAAAGTAGAGAATCATTTCAATAGTTAAAATCATTCAAAGTTACAAATACATTAATTGTTTCAAACCCAAAGCTTTCTTAGGAAAGATTGCTTCTTTTGCCTATCTTTATAGGTTTGCAAGGAAGTAAATATGGAAGAAATCTTATGTGGCTTTGAGAATTAAACACAAACATCAATCCGTATAGAAAAATTATTTGTTGTTTTGGGGAAGTTGCAAATAATAAAAGCTTCCACAAAGCTCTAATTTCTTCTTTTGCCTTTGAGACAAAATTGAGCTTAGATTTACATTCATAGTTAGAAAAGCTTTCATTTAAAATAAAATAGATATCCTCTCTGCACAGATAAACAACTATATCCAGGTGTTTTATTTGTTTTAGGATTTAATTAGTTCGAAGCTTTATTGTTATTTCTTCATTTAAACAGAAAAGAACAAAAATATTTTCTTTGTTAGATTAGTGGCTTTATTTGTTTATTTCATTAAAGTTATTGAAAATAAAAAACATACATAATTTCATTTCAATTAGATTAGCAGTATTTGTTTAAATAGATTAGATATTTCCAATTCATGACTATTAATGGTCCCGAACAAGAACATAATTACAGAAGTGATCCACGGGTGCCACAACCAAACGACCTCGAATTACTCACGGATATAAATATTGGACTTTCTCTTCTTGTCCTTAGAACATCAGCTCGATACACCGAGAAAATCCAACAACTCAACGTGTTAAACATTGCGGCCAATAAGGTCTACGAGTTCTGGACTGCCCTCGACAACATAATTTGACCATTTACATGACCATACAAGGACCGCAACAACCAAGAACATGTGATAGCAATCCTAGAGTCCCACAACCTAATGTGCCAGAATTAATCACTGATATTGACACAAGTCTGCGCACATTGGTTTTCCGTACATCAACATAACCATCAGATATCATCTCACAATTGATCACTCTAAACAAGGAAGCTCAACAAGCCCTCACATTTTGGAACGCTCCCACCAACCGGATCTGATTTCATGAAGCCACGCCTCTTTCGCTTGTTCAATGACCTTGTTTGGACATATTTGCAAGGCTCCCATTGGTTTCCCACGAATTCCACAACCGGTAGAAAGGATATCTGTAGAGCTCGATATTGACTGGAGTCTCCACGTTGTGATCCTTTCTGATCCATCTATCTGACCCATCCAGGTTAGGCAGGCTTTCGTTGCACTTGACGAGCAGATCCCATTATTACGAGTTAAAGACATTGTATTGCCTTGACAACCTATCCATACCATTTACGCATACTTTTGTCCACTACCACATTTTCGCTACCATTTAGCCATCTATATTTCCACATAGGCTGACTAAGCACAACCTTGGGGAGTCGAGTGTTGTTGAAGGTCGTGTGTCGATTTTCATCTGTACAATGACCTTTGGCTACACTTTTGGCAGTGTACTGGGATGGTTTATTCTGTTATCTTTACTATTGCTTGTGCAACTATTTTTTTAAAATTATGTAAACTTTTGGTTGGCCTCCTTGGGTCATGCTTTATATGGGGGTTGTCTTTTAGACAAGCATGTTTGACTTGGCACCCTTTTTTGTTTTTGGGTAGGCCTCCTATCTGGATTTTTTTTTCGTAAAGATTTTTTTGGTCCCTTCAAAACCAAACCTTATTTACCTTATCTAAAAAAGAGTTTAATGAAATAAAGAAAATGCAATCTAGTTTAAAGAAGAATGAAGGTTTGCATGTTAAGTGTTTTTCAAATAATTAAGTTCAATAATGAAATAGGATGGTAATAAATATTTAACTATAAAAATGTTGTGTTGTGGAAGGTGTCTATTCCTAAGTTTATATTATGGCTGGATCATTTTTTATACTTGTTCATTTTGGGATTGTGATTTTGATGTGCATCATGTGTTTTCATGTGGTTATGTTTTCTTCTTGTTAGGGTGAGGTTTCATCGGAACTTCACATTAGCTTATGAAACATGTCTTCCATTCACCACACAACCATCTCAATATAGTTATCAGGATTCTTTTTTGTTCATTAAGTATTTTAAGTTTCAATCAGAAGCAACAATGTCCACAACTCATCATTCTAGTGAAGAGATCATGTCAATGGCACCTTACGATCCATGTGGGAACGATAGTGACTACGTAATCATCATTATATCTTCACTACCCTCCCCATAGCCATCCTAAGTTAGTACAAGTAGGACACTGCCGATAGGATAATAAGACATGGTGTTTATGCTTCATTTACATTTTATTGTTATCCAATATATTTAAGTATATTACTTTATAATAATGAAAAGTTGTTTAGTAACAATCTATGACATTCCTTTCCAGAAGAGATTAATAGTAACTTAGTAATTTACTATCATCAAGTATCTCTCAATATTCTTTCGTGTTACAAAACGTGTTTAAGAGCATAGGATAACATATCGTGTTTTTTTATCATGAAACGTTTCACATATAGTTACAATTATAGCTATACTCTCATAGGTTTAACAATCAATTAGAATAGCTCTCTTAGTTCTTATTTGGTCGCCATAGATCATTCATAGGACAACATGTTTTTATATAGTATACTAATGATATGACTGAGTATTCATTACATCATACTCTGTTTTGTGTCTGTAAGTCTATGACACCTTTGATTATCCACAAGGACAATATAACAAAAGTCATGATTTCTATTTCAAATCATTAACTTTATAATTACTCACTGTTGTATTAAAATCAGTACTTATTCACTTTTAAGTTTGATAAGGTACTACGGTGACTCGTCATGGTGTCATCATATCAATTGTCTATTTTGTACCTGTTATCCAAAATTTCCCTTTCAGGTATTTTGATAACTTACAGTGAATATTTAGAATTGGACAAGGATAAAGCTGATAAAATGGAAAATTCAAGTGTCCCGAGACTTCCCCTTTCCTTTGCATGATTCCTTAGTTCCATACTTGGGAAAAAAATCAAGAAAAATGGGAAAATAGATCATTTGCAGTGTGTTGAGGAAATGCGGGTGGCAAGAGGAATTGTGGAACTAGTTCTCTTGGGTCCTTGGTTCTTCGCATTGGTCTTGAAGCCACACAACAAAGGAGTTTGAGTTTGCGGTGCATTGCGGGTAAGGGGAGTGCAGGCTAAACTAGTTCTACGGGCTCAAGGGTTCCACACATCCAATGGCGGTCTGTAATGCGAATAAAACAATGTTGTACAAGTGAAGCGGAAGAAGTTAGAATGTGAGGAACTAGTTCCTCATGACCGAGGGTTGTCCGCAGGGTACGTTGACTCGATGAGCAAAGGCATAGAGAAAAAAATAGTTCGGAGGAGAGTGTAGTTGGGAGAATGAGGTGTGTGTGCAACGAGTTCCATGTTCCATGGGAACTTAGGTTCCCCACAACGAACCTAATGTAGCTCTATGTGTGTGCCCTGGGTGGCTCTTGTGCATGTCACACTTGATAACAAATAACTAGATGTAAGAAAATGTAGTAAATGTGTGCATGGAATAGAATAGATTACCCTCCTATGAAGTGTGATGCAGAAAATCAACCCTTTTCCTTTGTCCCACAAGTAAGGGAACCTTAAAAAAATGATTTAAGTGTTGAAAGAGTGTTGGTACGCTTTTCACATTTTGGTAGTTGTCTTGAAACCAACACTAAGACATCTCACTTATAGGAAAGATCTCACCTTGATCTCACTTTGTAGCAATAAAATTTTGTCGATTAAATGATTTTTATTTTAGTTTGGACTAATATTTAACTATTGAGTAACATTTTGATAATCTTAATAATTTTCTTATAATTTGATTATAGAGTAATTTCTTGATGTGGTTAATAATTTTTATTTTCATTTTAGAAGAGAAATAGTTATCTATAATTTTATTACATATTGTACTTGATTTTGAATAGTATTAAAACAAGTTTCATTTGAATGGAATCTAAAAAAACTTTCTTGTCCATCATTTTACGATTATAATTTTTATTTTTATAAAAAATACGATGATAGCCACAAATTTCTCTACGCATAACCTTGTTTGCTTACTTCCTATCAGCGTGACCACTGCACCACTTAATGCATGATCTGTAAACTATAGTAGATCCCCTAGTATCAAATAGTTTTTGAAACATATACTTATTAATATTCTCAATTTCCCGATTTTAAATGAATTGAGAATTGATTGTAAATTGATTTAGAACTACTTAGGAGTTTGTAGAAACTCAAAACATCAATTCATCACTTAAACTCTTTCAATTTGTCATTTTACGATTTTTTCGTAATTTTCCTTAGCTTATCATCAATCCATCCAAAATTGAATTAAAATTGATAAGAAACACAACAAAACTGAAAGAAATAATGACAAGGATCTTGTTAACGGAGTTCACCAATTTGGCTACGTCTCTGGGTTCGTTTAAACGACAAATTGATCCATTTTTAAATATATTGTAAGTAGAATATGAAAACTCACAACACAAAATGAATCTGAACATGCAATGAATCTTGAAGGACCTGGAAATTTGAACTATGAATGTCCTCCATGAATGGATCCAACAACGTTTAAGTTTCCTTGTTCGTCTAAGAACTCCCCTCCAATGAAAGTGACTCAAAAAAACTCTCAAATAACCTCTAATGATAGCCTTTGGATGCAACCTTAGGTGGTGATAGATACTGCATAGTGTTTGGTCTCTTATTATGATCACATAACTTTAACTTTATATAATTCCCTTGCTTGAATTTCATAATTAACCCTGAAAAGGTTGACTACCAAAAAGATAAAGTGCGCAAAAGGCTAGAAATGACCCAAAAGAGGTGAGTAAAGTACAAAGATGGAAGGAGCGCCCAGAAGAGACGAGGTCGCCTGGCATTAGCGTCTTGGCTAGGCGCTAGCGTCTAGACTCAGAGAACTTAAGGGTCGAAGGTCAGACTGAATAAGAGGGTGTGCAAGACCAAAAGTGGTAATAAAAAGCAAATAAAGGTGGCGAAAGACATGGGTTGATTATTACTTTTCTTTCTTAGGAATCACATGAATAGTAAGAGCTAATACTCATATTATAATTTTCTCTTTACGATTTGGAATTGATTGCAGATTCTGTTTTAGCCTTATGGATTTTTTGAACATTGCTTCCATAATAGACAATCGATATTTATGTACTTCATCTACCCTGTTTGGGTTTAATTTCATATTGGGTTTACTTTTTTTATAAAAATGGATTGATACAATGCGAGCAACGTAACGACCATAAAGTGAGATCAAGGTGAGATATTTCCTATAAGTGAGATGTCTTAATGTTGGTTTCAAGAAAACTACCAAAATTTGAAAAGCGTACCAACACTCTTTCAACATTTAAATCAAGTTTTTAAGGAAAAACGGATTTAAGTGGGTGCAAAAGAGGTCGACACAATTTTGGCAACAATTCAAGTTGCTCTCTTTTGACCAATAATGCCAAAATATAACAAGGGAATTTATGATTGGTGATGAAAAGTACATGGCATAACTTTGGCAGAGTTTCCCCTAATTTGATAACAAAGTAGAAACTAGGACAAAGTTTTACTATGTATGATTTGTGATGGACGATACGTGACACAACTTCAATGGACTCTCGCCTTGTTTAAAAAACAAGGTTTTGACTCCGAGGAAGTCTTGCTTTATAATGGTTCTTTGAAACTCTTGATTTGGATAATGGTAAAGTTTACCCCAATGCCAAATGGCTCCTTAGGATTTTGTTCTCAACACTCGCCAATAACTTATCTAAGAGAGGTACGCTTTTTTAGAATAAATTCTAAACAAAATATCATTACCCCATAATCAAATTAATGAACGAGGCCTCAACATTTAGCACTCCTCGCGTGTTTTTCTAGTCAAGTAGATGATGGGGCACTTCCCGTTTCGTCAACCAGTTCCCTCAATGTGTTGACTACTTTAGGGTTCCTGTGGTACTCCTCACAAAGAGTTTTATGGCTTATACCAAAGAAATTCCCACAATTAAAGCAGTTTGATAATAGCCTTATACATCGCACCTGCAAATATAGTGTGAGTGAATGGTGTGTTTTTTAATCTTTGATTTAAAATGTGGTTTTGCATGCCTTTGGAAACTTGCACGCAATATATCAATATTTGTCTCGATTTTATTCTTTGACAAGCGAAAGGTCCTGTAGTCAAGAGATTAGTAATAAAAATAAATCGTTCACGACACTCAAAACCAGAAAGTTGCTTAGGAGTAGTTGATAAAGTGTGAAAAATTTATTGCTTCACATCCATAAAATGCAATTTATCTTTATAACCACTAATCAAATGACATGGATTTATTTTTATAACGTATTTCATCCTAAGGAAATTTGCCCTTATCAAATGAATCTTTTACATCACGCACTGGATTTATCTTTATAACCCCTAATCAAATGACATGTATTTATTTTTATAACTTCTTTTATCCTAAAAACATTCACCCTTATCAAGTGAATTTATTAACATAATACAATGGATTTGAGAAGGATGTATCATGGAAAATGAATTGGATCAGATTATACTATATGTTCAACAGTTAAGAAGTTAGATAAAATTCTAACAATCCTTCAGGACACTCAAAATTGGATAGCTACTTAGGAGTAGCTAGTAAAGTGCGAAAATGATCAGTTCAAGGTAAAACAACTTGAATTGATTGGTAGTGAACAATGAGGGAATCACTTGATTGCTGATCACTTCAAGGTCAAAATTGTATTGTTACTTTGCTCGCATTATATCGACCTTTTTTGATACTTAACCCTTGTTTTTGAGTTGAGTTTTTTTGCCTTGTGCTAGTCCCTTTTTAATACTTGCATCTTTTTGTTTTAAACTTGATTTAAGTATTGAAATTGTATTGTTATGCTACTCGCATTTGTATCAGCCATTTTTGTGACTTAAAGCTTGTTTGTATTAAACTTTATTTAAGTGTGAAATTTGTGTTGTTACGTTTTCAAAATCACTTCAACCCTTTTTTAGTACTTAAATCATGTTTGCTCAAAACTTGATTTAAATATTGAAATTGTGTTGTTACATTATGAAACAACTTTTAGGAGACATTTTACAAGTAGAAAAAGTTATCTTTGCAATTGTTATGCTACTAAATTTTAATCAACCATTTTTACTTTCACACTTGCAACTTGTTTTCCAAAACCTTGTTGGATTGTCAAAATTGTGTCATTACGATGTCTATTTTCCTTAATTTCCTTCGAAAAATCACATGAGCATCCCCATATTTGTAAAATATCTAGTTGGTCGCCATTACATTATCTGAATCGACATGAAACTTCCTTCCATTTGAAGGAATTCAATCATACATTCTAGGTCTAGGCATTTGGAACCAAAAATGTCAACCATGACTGGATATCACATGGTTACTCACACTTATGACAATAGGGAACCCATTATGTTACCCCTTTCCCCACCTTCATCTCATAGGCATTGGTATGATTCAGATGCTTCTAGTCCATGGTATGATTTTGATTCTCCTACTCATTTGTATCCTTCTAATCCTCCCCATCAGCCCTATTCTCCTAATTATTCTAATCCATGTTATTTTATGATTCCCCTCAGTCTCCTGAGCCTCATCCAATCGAATTTCTTCCAAGGAATAATCAATCGCCTCAACGAAATTTTCCTCCTCTAGGGATTTGTATCACCACAAATTCTCCCCATCATTCCTCTAATTCGACTCTTGATTTACCATTCTCCCTTTCTCCGTAGGACCCCCTTTATCAATCACATCAACGACGTTTTCCTCCTTTGAAGATCTGTGCAACTCAAAATTCCTCTAATCAATCATCTAAGTCGACCCCTATATCGCAATCCAGTGACTTTATACATGATCCACTTTGTCTACCTGCACTATGTCCTCTTTTAGGAAAACATATACCAACCTATTCCAAATCCACATCTTCTTCAACTCGCGAGACATCCAAATCCAAATCTAATTTGTCTCTTGAGTTATCTTCTTATCAATCAAACTCTAATCCCTCTTTGGCCCCCGGGTCATTTCGATCATTCCTTATTCTATCTTCATCAATCTTGTAAATATCGATGTTTGCGTCCACGTCGAACAAGTCACAAGAAATAATGTGCTAAGATATCTTTTCAAAGCATTATCAAATTCCTTTGTGGGAGCAATGAGGTTAAACCTTCCCATTATCTCCATCACTTATTAGTTCACCTTCGGGTAGCCCTTTGTCTTCTTTTATTTATGGGTCATCACCTAGTAGCTCATTATCTTCTATTCTTGGGACACATCCTAGTAGCCCTTCGTCTTCTATATGTGGGTCATCTCCTGGTATCCCATTATCGTATATCCTTGGGCCGTGTCGTAGTAGCCCTTCATTTTCTTCTATTTGTGGGTCACCTCCTGGTAGCCCATTATCTTTTATCCTTGGGCCACACCCTTGTAGCCCTTCGTCTTTTATATACGGGTCATCTCCAAGCTTCTATCTATGGGTCATCTCCTAGTAGCCCATTATCTTCTATCCTTGGGCCGCGTCCTAGTAGCCCTTCATCCTCTATTTATAAGTCACCTCCAGGTAGCCCATTCTTTTCCATCCTTGGGCCGCATCCAAGTAGCCCTTCGTCTTCTATTTCTGGCTCACCTCCTGATAGTTGATTCTCTTCAATCCTTGGACCATATCCTCTTCATCCATCATATCATCCTTCTATCAACAATTGTGGCAAGACCACCATCATTCCTATCATCATTCCTAAACATACACTTTCTTCTCCCATTTCCCAAGGCCAACCAAATCATACATTATCGTGTAAGAAGTACCAACAATTTCTTCATCAAGATAAAATCAAAAATCTAAAGAGCTCCAAAGCACCAAGAAAATCCAACACCCACAAATCTAAAAATTAAACGCAATTCAAGAGTGCACAACAATGCAACAATCAAGTATGACATAAAGTGCCAAAATATATGGATAGGGAACTCAAGCTCCCACATATAAAATTCATGTTTCAAGATAATTCGTAGTGACTTATCGAGTATGAGCTCACAACGATCATCGAGATTGGAGATAATATCACTCTTGATAAGCAAAAACTCCTAGTCTCTCTCATAAAAGAAATCACAAACATTGTTATTGGATCCTATCACATGGAGTGGCATTTTTGGTCCCAACTTCCCAATCATTCATCTTCAATCGTCTTCTCCCTTCATGGTTTTCCCTTCACAAAACTATCAAAAATATTTAAAAATCAAAATCAAAAAATAAGAAAACATTAAAAAAAATCAAAGGTTCAAATATCAAACATTGCAATTAGGTTTTGCATACACATGGATGTTCTTTCCTTTCTTGTCATTCCTCTACTAGTCACCCATCATTTTCATCCCTTCGGTGATCTTTTGGTTGGTCTATTCGCACTCATTGTGTGACATTTATTGCTAGGGCATCCATTTGACCTTGGTCTTTTATCATCTTGGTAAATTAAAGAACGATTGACCTCTTACAGATCTTATCACCATCATACATTTAACAAACTTGTTGTGAAGACCTTTTGGCGTATTTATTGACACTAGTCAATGTCGTCATCGTAATCATTCCCGCATCCTTCCATCAAGACATCAGTGGTTCTTAACCCCTTATCAAAACAATTGAGGGAGCTGAAATATATTTTCAGAAAGCAAAAAATTCGAAAAACAAAAAAAAATCAATATATAACTCTCTTGGGGTATTTCCAGTGTCTCTATTGGGGCTATGAATGCTTGGCTGACAATAGAGCAATTCTATGACTAGAATCAAATACATCTTCGTTGAGGCTATGGACTTCTGGCTGGTAGCGGAGCAATGTATGGCTTTCCTTCCACCCTTCGTTCACCAATCAACTTTCCAAATCAATCATTCCTACACATTGGCTAGTTTGTCCTCATTTGTTGCCTATCAAATCTTTACTTCGAGAAATAATTCATTTCCATTTGCACACACTAGATCTCTATGAGAAAACATGATTTGTATGTTACCAAGTGTTGTTTGGACCTTATTCACACTTTTACTTTAGTCCTTATTTTGTCTCACGATTTGTGCCTTTGGCCCATCACCTTTTTATCGCAAACGTCTAGTTACATCTTTTGTATCCATCTATAGCATCCACAATGTTCTCCTGCTTCGTTCAAAACATCCATGTGTATAAGATTGTTTTTTTACCATGTTTGAGGGAAACTTTGTTCCTTCTTTCAATAAACAATCTTGTCCTCTTTTCTATCATTTGTTTCTTGGTCAACTTGCACTAGGGGCATGCTCTCTCCTTCTTAGCTCTTCACTGGCTTGCATTCATCATATTCTTGAACCTAACCCTACTGGTGATCCATAGGGATCCAAAATGAATCTACTTCATCAAAACAGTTAACACGAATAAGGAAAATTGATACACGGAGATTCTGTGTTTTTAGTAACATGACCGCTGCTCTGTGCAGAGCGATGGTTACAGAACTGTCAGCCAACTAGGGCAGCAGTCTTGGGACTACCGGTCTGCATTGGGCGGCAGTCCTGGCTCTTTCAGATAGAAAACAAAAATATGAAATGAACAACCCAGAATTTGGAAGGTTGTTCATGGCTCTTCTCCTCCATGACCTTTCCCATTCTCCAGTGCACGAGAGGATATGGGAAAGGCTATAAATACATGTTTGTAGAAGAGAATAGGATCATCGAAGCATGAAAGCAAGTGAGCAAGAAGTTCTTAGTGCTGGAATTGTGTTTTGTAGAAAAAGGAGTGTTGAGACAGAGCAAACAAGTATTTGGGAGGAAGTGTGAGATATTATCTACTTCTCTTTCATACTTATTGTAAATTCTATACTTGTTATTTTGAATTGGCCAATAAAAGTCGGAAGAAAGAGCAATTGCCCTTCCTAACTGGTTTTTCCTCCTCTGGAGGTTTCCAGGATAAAAAATTGTTGGTGTTTATGGGCTTAAATTCTTTCCTTTCCTGTAGTTGTGGATTCTAAGCATAAGCATATTTCATTCACTAGCTATCTCTGTCATTTTCTAATATAAAGTAGAACAACAACGTTTATTTTTTGTTTGTGGATAATTCCAAAGTTGAAGAGTTTACAGATCATTTTGGTATCATAGCTAACAAGTATCCAGGACTGTGGTATTCGTTCTTGGATTTGTATGACAGTGACGAGATCTAAAGGTGAAGAGGCTTTACCTTGCGATCCAGAAATTTCTACAAAGAAGTGGAAACAGAGAATTCGGGGACAAATGGAGGAAGAGAACTTGGTCCATAGAATCGAGATGTTGGAGACCATGATGGATAGGATGTTTAGAAGGCAAGAAGAGCTTGTTGATTTACAGAAGACAACTTCTTTCAAACAAGACTCCATGGACTCAGTGGTTCGAGGATTAGTTGAAAAGTTTGGCATAGGAAGGAGCCACCATGAGGAAAGTTATGGGGAAGAGCATAAAGAAGAGATTCAAACACGAGAAAAGGTAAAATCTGATCATACTCCTTTTAAAATTGAGACGAAAGTTGATATTAAAAGCTTTGAAGGATAAATAGATGCGGAGTTGCTTGATAAATGGTTAAAATAGTTCGAATTCTACTTTAGTGTTCATAATGTCACTAAGGCACAAAGGATCACCTTTGCACGTCTCAAAATGGAGGGGCACGCTCTGGAAGTATGAAACCCATCTAAACACCAGTGAAAAAAAGAAGTATCATATTGTGAAATCTTGGCAAGAATTTAAAGAATTACTTAGAGCTAACTTCTATCCTATTGGCCACAAGATTGACCAAATGATTAAATGGCAGTATTTTAGATAAGGCAGTGGTCAAATTGTGCAAGACTATACTACGGAGTTTCGGAGGTAGGCCATGTTGCTAAACATGGACTTGGAGGATGAGGATATTTTGACCAAGTACTTGGGAGGAATTCACTCTCACCTTCGAAGAAAATTCATCTCCACCAAGCCCAAAGATCTCAACGAGGCGTGTGTGCAAGCATACTACATAGATGATGAAAAGAAGCAAGGGGAAGTAGCGCCAAGGGCAAAGCAGTCGACAAATCAACAGAAAAAAGAGTATGGGCAAACAAGTAACAAGGGTAAGTGGAAAGGGAAAGGTAAACAAGCTGCCACTACTTTAAATACTTATAAAGATCCCAAGAATTTTTGCAAGAATTGTGATATTAATGGTCATACTGACGCTACATGTTGGAAGTTGCATTCAGAGTTGCATCTGAAGAACTGAACCAAGGACTCGAAGAAGTCCATGACAACTGTAAGAACAAAAGAGGAGGTGGAAATCGAAGATGACTCTGATGTAGGCGAAAGTCTTGGATGCACGGCCACCAACATGGACAGCTAGGAAGAGGAGATGAGTAGACTATTCCAGATCAAAATCTAGATCAAGAGAACTAAGGTAAATGCTTTGGTTGATACCATTTCTCATTCTAATTTGATTTCTGAAGCAGTTGTAAAGAAGCTTGGTCTTGAGACTTACGAGCATCCACACCCTTATCCTTTGGGTTAGGTGAAGAAGGGTATTGAAATTCAGGTAACAAGAAGATGTAAGGTCAAGTTTGGGGTAAATTCCCAGTATATTGATGTTTTGGAAGCTGACGTTATTCCACTTGATGCTTTTGATGTTGTATTCGGGAGTCCTTACTTGTATATCAGGGATGCTATATTTATGAGAAGGGAAAATCGGTAGAGATGGGTCAAGGATGGGATCAGCTACAACATCTGGGCACACCAACGTAAAACACGGGTTACTATGGTGAGTGTTAACCAAGCAAAACGAATTATTCAGACAAATCATAATCAGTTTTGTTTACTTTTCTTAAAGGACAAACAAGATGGGGTAGAAGTTTCAGAGATTTCTAACCAGGGAAAGCATGATTTGGATAGTATTATTCAGTCTTTTCAGGAAGTTTTTCAGGCTCTCAATGGGTTACCACCAAAATAGGAAGTAGAGCATGAGATTTAGCTATTGCTAGAGTTCCCTCTATCGAACATCGGGTTGTATAGGCAATCCTTGCTTGAGAGTAGTGAAGTAAAGAAACAACTCTAGGAACTACTAGACCAAGGGGTGATACATCCGAGCACCTCACCATGTGGTTCGCCTATTGTGATGGTGCCAAAGAAGGATGGTTCTTAGAGAATGTGCATCGACTACCGCGCTTTGAACAAGATCACCATAAACAATAGATATCCACTTCCCCGCATAGATGATCTCTCGGACCAGCTTCAGCATGCCAAATTCTTCACGAAGTTGGATCTCAAGTCCGGTTATCACCAAGTCAGAATGAAGGAGGAGGATATATGGAAGACTGCCTTCAAAACAAAATAGGGTTTGTATGAATGGTTAGTACTTCCGTTTGGGTTATGCAATGCACCCACTACATTTATGAGATTAATGAATGATGTATTGTGGGATTTCAAAGATTCATGTGTCATTGTATATCTAGACGATATTATGATTTTTAGTGCCACATGGGAAGAACATCTAAGTCATTTACAACAAGTCTTGCAAGTTCTCAGGGAGAAACAGTTACTTTGTAATATGAAGAAATGTGAATTTGCCAAACAGTCACTTGTCTATATTGGGCACGTTGTTAGAGGAGGAGAGCCATGAGTGGATCCAAAGAAGGTGGAAGCCATCACTAACTGGCCAACACCAACATGAGCCACAAAGACTAGGAGTTTTGTGGGAACAGTACAATACATGCGGAAGTTCATTCCGGGATTCTCCACGATTGCAGCACCTCTACACACAGTGGCCGCAAAGAGTAAGGGTTTTGACTGGGGTAAGGAACAAGACAAATCCTTTGAGTTGTTGAAATACAAGATTAGTCATGCTTGAGTACTTGCTCTTCCTAATTTGCAGCAACCTTTTGAAGTAGAGATGGATGCCAGTGATTATGCCATGGGCGCAGTGTTACTTCAAGGAGGTAAACCCGTATGTTATCATTCTGAAACTTTCACTTCAGCAGTTAAAGGATATTCAGTATATGATAAGGAAATGTATGGACTAGTTCAGGCAATTAAAAAATGGAAGCATTATTTGTTGGGTAAAGAAACTATTGTGCACACTGACCACAAACCTCTCCAGTATTTGCAATCACAGTCTAAATTACAGCAAGCAAGGCACTACAAATGGATGGGGTTCCTTCAACAGTTCCATCTGGTGATCAAATATAAGAAGGGTAGTACAAACTTGGTGGTCGACATGTTGTCTAGGCCACCCACACATGAGAAGTTTTCCTGTTTGGCCACTATCTCTCAGATCGAGCCCTTCACGAAGGAAACTTACGGAGAGGCATATGCCTAGGACAAAGACTTTGGGTGACATTTCAACAGTTGCAATCCCAAGGGACTGAAAGGACAGGGATTGAAGAAAGAAGAAAGAATTCTATTGATGAGGGAAACACATACCTCGAAAGTAGTGGGACATTTCGGTGTTGGTAAGACCCTAGCACACTTGCAAAGGTACGTGTATTGGCCCAATATGCAAGAAGAAGTATCAAAATTTATACATGGATGTAAACTTTGTTGTACTAGCAAGCCTAAGACTAGAAATGAGGGTTTGTATATGCCTTTGCCAATACCTACTCGTCCGTGGGAGGACATTTCTATGGATTTTTTCAGGAGGATTACCTATGTCTAAACATGGCCATGACTATCTATATGTTGTTGTTGATAGATTCAGTAAGATGTGTATTCTTATGGCATGTAAAAAGACAGTAAAAGCACATGAGGCAGCAGATATTTTCTTTGCTAATGTATGGCGTACATTTTGGTTTGCCAAAGTCAATTGTTTCTAATAGGGATTCCAGGTTCTTGGGGAAATTTTGGACTACTTTGTGGGACAAGATGGATACCAGGTTACAGAGGAGCACAATTTTCCATCCACAGACAGATGGACAGACAGAGGTGGTAAACAGGACTTTGGTACAGTTGCAGAGAGGGTATAACAACAAATATCCAAGGATTTGGGATGAGTCCTTAGTCTACATCCATCATTCCTATAACCAGGCAGTACACACATCCACTATGAAGTCACCGTTTGAAGCATCCTTGGGATATCTACCTACAAATCCACTAGACATATCAATTGGGCAATAGGATGAGGAGGAGACACGAGACACAAAGGTGACTAGAGAAAACAAATTCATTGAGAGGATCCAACAAATCCATCTCAAAGTCAAAGAACAACTAGAGAAATCTCAAGCCAAGTACAAAGCTAGGCACGATCAACATAGGAGAGAACATAAGCTACATGTTGGCGATAAAGTTTGGCTTTACTTGAGCAAGGAGAGATTACAAGGTCAAGCACGGAAACTCGAGCCACTACGATATGGGCCCTTCACCATATTGGAGTAGGTTAGAGAAAATGCTTTTCGAATTGACTTGCCACCATTTATGAGGATGTAATCTGTAATAAACTGTGAGAACTTACACCTATTTGAGCCATCCATGCTAGTGTTAAGGGAATAAGAGATAAAATATGTGGAATAATCCTCACATAATCGCAACAGTAGAAACTAATATGCAGAAATTATTACAGATCTCAAATAAAATTACACAATAAAATAACACAACACAAAGAGAATATTTAACGTGGTTCACCCAATTTGGGCTACGTCCACCAAGAATCACTTGCTCAGATTTTATTACAAGCCACCGCTCTCTCAATACAATACCCAAATTCGTTTGGAGCTATGCTCAACAAACTCTACAGAATTCACACCCTAATTCAAAGCACATCTGCAATGTTTTTCATTATATCTATCATATGCATAAAACCATATAAATAGACAATTGCTTAAGCAGTTTTACAAAAAAATGGGTATCAAAACCATGGGCAAAAACCGTCCCATAAACCTATGGGTCAAAATCCCGCCCATATGAGAAAATCATGTTTTCCGATATATCGGGCACGTTTTAAGGCCCAAAAAAAAAATTCGGGGGTGCAACCCCTAGACCCCTGCTCGGGGCGCGGCGAGGATACATGAAAAGTGTACAGTACTCTTAGTGTACAGTCTTCAACACTTTCACACATGAAAACAGGCTCCACGACCTAACAGCTAGATGAAGATGAAGGTCTACAGTTGCTACCTTTCATTGAGGATTGCGTCTTGGACTCAGGAGGCGAATTGGAGGAGGATGTAGTGCTATAGCAGAAGGTCAGAGAGACTAGGAGAGGTCCGCAAGAGTCTTGGTAGATTGGACTGAAAAGAAAGACACCAAAGCAGGCCCGGTGGTACTCAAAGGAGCAAGTGAGGGAATTATTTCCTCATCTACTCCCCCATTAAGTTTTTGTGGGACCAAAAGCCTCCTAAGCAGGGCAGGTGTGATCCATAGGGATCCAAAATGAATCTACTTCATCAAAATAGTCAGCACGAAGAAGAAAAAATGATACACGGAGGTTCTTTCTTTTTAGTAGCAAGACCGCTGCTCTATGCAAAGCGACGGTTATAGGACTGCCGCCCAACCAAAGCGGCGATTCTGGGACCACCGGTCTGCATTGGGCAGCGGTCCTGGCTCTTTCGGATAGAAAACAAAAATATGAAACGAACACCCCATAATTTGGAAGGTTGTTCGTGGCTCTTCCCCTCCATGACCTTTCCCATTCTCTAGTGCACGAGAGGATATGGGAAAGGTTATAAATACATGTTTGTAGAAGAGAATAGGATCATTAAAGCATGAAAGCAAGTGAGCAAGAAGTTCTTAGTGCTGGAATTGTGCTTTGTAGAAGAAAGGATGTTGAGACAGAGTAGGCAAGTATTTGGGAGGAAGTGTGAATTATTATCTACTTCTCTTTCATACTTATTGTAAATTTTGTACTTGTTAGTTTGAATTGGCCAATAAAAGTGGGAAGAAAGAGCAATTGCCCTTCTCGATTGGTTTTTCCTCCTCTGGGGGTTTTCAGGATAAAAATTTGTTGGTGTTTATGAGCTTAAATTCTTTCCTTTCCTGCAATTGTAGATTCTAAGCATAAGCATAGTTCATTCACTAGTTATCTCTGTCATTTTCTAATAGAAAGTAGAACAACATTTATTTTGTGTTTCTGTGGATAATTCCAAAGTTGAAGAGTTTACAGATCAACTGGCTTTAATCTGACTTATCTTCTTTTTGTATATATGTGCAATATTTCCCCTTGTATATTCTCACCTCTCACTGGGGACATATTTGCATCTTCATTTTCTTATACATAGCTTTGAAAAACTTTTTAAAAACCCAAAAATTTCACAAAATCCTAGAAAATCCAAAAAACATTGGTAAAACCTCCAAAATCCAAAAAACATTGGTAAAACATCAAAATCCAAAAACATTGGTAGAACATCCGAAAATCTAAAAACATTGTTAAAAGCATCAAAACATCCTAAACATTCACGCAAAACAACACCCTCAAACATTGAAAACTATCCTACAAATCATCTTACTTTAGTGTTTGCTTGTTCTAGCGCACAACATGTGAATCATCTTGTGATCTTCCTTCATTAACAAAATTGGTTTGATTGCTATGTTTTTCTTCCCTTACATATATTGTTGTTCGGGACAATTTCATAGTGCACGTTTCTTTTTCACGAGACTTCTATGTCCTTTGTTTTTTCCTTTGCATGTATCCTTGCTTGGGGCATCATATTAACCCTTGTCGTATAACTAGAACATTTGGGAACTGAAGTTGGATAACAAAAACATTGGTGCAACTTTCTTGAATATTGTTTGTTTGTTGGTCTGCTTGTTTACTTTCTCGTATTGTAGTGCTTTATGTATTTTGCTTTAAGTTAGTCCTTTTAACAATGAACAAAAATTGATATTATGGCTTTTCATGTCATTTTACACTTTTGTTGCATACTTATATCAAATAAATAGTTACTTCTGAGCCAAATGGTGCATCATCTACGTCGTGATCTTCCCATTCCCCATCTATCTTATATTCCATTCCAATTCACTTTCCACCTATCATTTTCCAATTCTTCCCCCCTCCCTTGCTTCTTCCAATTGAGGCATGTGCTCCTACTTAATCAATCAATTTAAACAATGGCCAACTAGGCCCAGTTTGAATCCTAGTCGCCGCAATGTTTTATTCTTCTGTTGTGATCCTTATTCTTTTTGAGCTTCAATTGCCCTCTTCTATCACCCCATCGACACTCGAGGGGCAACATCCTCCATCTTCGTGTACTCCTTCAAATTTGTTTAAAATCGTCTACAATCTTTGAAATGGCGTTGCTTACGCTATACCACATCAAAGAGGGGAAAATGTTGACACTTAAATATGACTACGCAGTTTTAATACTAAAATTGCACTAATTATCTTACTTTCTAGCATTTCATTATAATTTGTGATTTCCCGCTAATTTGCTAACATTCCCCATCATTTCGGTCAATTAACGACACTTCGTTAATTAACTAGCATCATATTTCATCATGGATGCCAATTAACGACATTCCGTTAGTTAAAATCCCCTTTTAATTAATTAATTAACCATTATTAATTAATTAAGTCTTTCTTGTAATTAACTGATAAACATTCTTATTAGTTAAATCTTCGTTTGAAACCCTTCAAATTCTACTAATTTCCTTCTAAACCATCTCAAAATGGCTTTTATAAGTTTAACTTGGTTTATTAATTAATCAACTAGGATTAATTAAATCACCTCAACTCCCATGAGTTGTTAATCACAAATTAATGTCTTTTAATCATACTTATCTATTTCTATTTCTACATTCTCTTTATCCCACATTCACTAGGTTGCATGTTTCTCCAAAACTTGAAAGCTATATAAAGAACCTAGTCCACCTTGCCCAAATTTACAGCATGTCCTTGTAAGATATTTGCGTATGATAAGAGCATTTCAATCTAAGAAGACTTATTTATCAAGCAACTTTTTTCATCTTTTACTTGGCAAAGAGTAATAAGAGAAGAACCAAACAAGACAATTAAGCCATATTGGTGAGATCTCTTCCTTTTCCATGTAGAATTTCCTTTGATCGCACATAGCTACATTCAGCTCAGTAAAGGAGTACCTACAATTACAAAGCATATCCAATATCAAAGGATCGGTTTGCATTTAATGTTTTAATGTTTAATGCACATTTAGTTAAGTTTTGGATTTTTGGCTTTATCATGATGTTTATGTTTGATTAACTAAGTTAGGAATCTATTTGGTGTTAGCTCCTTTCATTAACTTAGATTAGTTATACATGCATACAAGAGGACATGGTTTGGTGCAAACCATTGTTGAAATTTATCACATAGCTATAGTTTTTCAAGTGGATCGCGCAAAAATGAACAGAGATGAATAGTATAATGACATCATCCACTTTCTAATGCTTGGTACTTGTCCTCCACAATTGAATAGAACACAAAGAAGAGCTCTAACACTCAAAGCAACTCAAGAGAAGAGTCTTATACAAGAGGAATTATGAAGCAATTTACCTTGCATGTGTGACAAGAGAAAAGGAAGCTCAATTAATTTTTTATTTTTGTGAGTTGGGTGGGCATCCTTTCAAGGATGTCACTTGTCACAAAATTATGAGAGTTGGGTACTATCAACACGTGCAATCTTCAAATATGTTCATACACATGTTAAAACATGTCACCAACACCAAGTATTTGCAAAAAAGGGAGAAAAATAATGGCATGCCTCTACAACCAATCATAGAAAGAAGACCATCTGTTCAAAGAGGGTCTTGACTTTGGAAGTAATCAATCCTAAGTATTTCAATCAACATAAATTTGTGTTAATAACTATGAATTACTGCACCATATGGTTTGAGGTAACCCATCCAAGAATAGTACATCAAAAGAGGTCATCAAGTTAGAGGAGAATATCATCATGAGGTTTGGTACTCATTTCTCTTTATTTTGTGACAATGGTCATGCATTCCAATTTGTTGAGTTTACCGAATGGGAATATGACCTCAAGATAATGTTGAGGTTTTCATCAAACTACTACCCACAAGGTAATGGTTTGATTGAATCTACAAACAAGAATTTGATTGATGTCGTTAAGAATTCTACTAAAGACAAACCAAGATAATGGCATTCACTACTTGAGGATGCACTTTGGGACAATAGAACAAGGGTGAAATCTACTTTAAAAACTTCCCCTTTCTTATTAGTTTATAGGCACTAGCCTATTTTTTCCATCAATCTAAGATACCCACTTATCACTTCTTGCATGAGTATATGGATGGGCAAGGACAAGTTTAAAACAAGGATTTTGGATATCTTAGAGATGGAGCAAGCTAGAGATGAACCACTGGAAAACTTCAGTGAGCATTAGGAGGTGGGTCAAGTGTTGGTTTGACAAGCGAGCCAATGTAATAGCTTTTAAGATCTCAAATGTGGTCCTATTGTGGGACAAATCTCATGAAAATAAGGGACAACATTCCAAACTTGGTCCATTGTGGATTGGTCATCATCAAATATCTAAGATCTTGGGAAACAATGCATTCAAGCTAAAGAATCTACAAGTGGGGGATTTGTCACTTTCAATAAATGGTCAACACTTGAAGCACTACATGGATGCACCATCTCCCACGTGACAAGTAAACAAGTATTTATGTAGAGCATGATTAGATTAGTTTGCTTTCAGTTATGTTTTTCCCCTTCTTAGAATAGTTTCCTTGCTTTCTAGTTTAGTCTTTCATGCTTTTTAGGAATAGTTTTTCCTTGCTTAGGTTTAGGTTCCCTTCCAATAAACACATGTTCATGACACATGTTTTTAGTCCCCAAACAATCCATAAATGATGTAATTTTCTCGTGAATAACATCATTTGTGTTAAAACCCAGTAACTGAGGTGGAGCTCACTAACATTGGTTAATAGTTGAGCTTGAATAATCTCTTTGTTTATCTAGAAGATTTGAAACTGATTTTTGAAATTCTTAAATGGATTTTAGAAACACCATTGAATGAAGGAGAGTCAAAACACACACTAAACATAATAATGTAATTGAGAATTAAGACAAGTGCTGAGAAAATCTATAAATGTTTGCTTGAAATTTTACAAAAGGAGGTCAATTTGGTTCCCAAACCTTTATTTTAAAAAAACAATAACACAAATAAAAGAAAACTTGTTGCCAAGAAAATCATTTTTTTCTTAGGGTGATTCAAGTAATCCCTACCGAGACTATGGACACTTGATTGACAATGAAGTAAGCCCTTTAGTGGAACCAAAATTAACTATCGGGGCTATGGACATCTAACTGGCAACAAAGCAATTGCCCGCCTTCCATGTTTAAACAAAAAGCTAACTTCTATTATATCTTCTCATTCTTATTTCATGTTTTTAAGAAAGATGGATTAATGCACATTTCACACACTTATGACTCTTAGAAGTGTTTTGACTTAAAATGTCATGTAATAATATCATAACTTGTTCTCAATATTAATGATTTACAACTATGTTGTTTATTTTCAGTTATTTATCTTTGTTGGTTAGTGAAACCGAGATTTATGGATTCTAAACACTTCGATAATGTTTTCTCTACAATAATCATCATTTGTTGTATGCAACACACCCCTCCTTTCTTCATAGAAATTGGGGACCCTCTCGGAAAAATTAAAATATGAATACAAGTAGAAAAACAAGAAACTTACTTTAAACACTCGTGAAATTTTGGCTCCCCTTTGGTATTAATTTGAATCCCAAAGACATTTTAAACACCGCCAAAACCCTCAATTTAAATTAAGCTTGGGCACCCCTTTATACATAAACATTGAAAAAACCCAACACAAATCTAGCCAATGACATGTTCTCAACCCCCTGGGGTCACATCTCTTTATCTCTTTATGTTTTTAAGTTGGAAATGTGTGTCCGCGCACACGCACACACCACACGCACAACCCACACATGCATACACCCACATTCGCGAACGCACAACCCACACACGCATACACCCACATTCGCACACGCATGCACCCACGCACACACACACACCGACACACACACAAAGAGACAGTAACATTGACATGAACCTATCACCATAAATAGCCTACATATTTGAATATTCGAGGTCAAATGTAGTTCTTTCAATAAAGATATACCATGTGCATCCTTCACCAATAAGGATTGTGTGCTCCACACAAAGCTCACCATTGTGCTCCACACACAATAAAGTATTCATGCTCTACGCATCATAAAGTACTTACACTCAATGCACAATGACATCAAACAACCCAATAAGAAACTATCCATGCCTTAACCTTACCTTTACTACAACACTATTGCCCTTACCTTTAAGGCGCAACAATAACACTATATCCCTAACTTCAAGGAAAAATAATAACATAGTTGCCCCGATATTCAAGGAACAATAACAATCTTTAATGAGAAACAATAACACAGTTTCCCTAATCTTTAAAGAGCAACAATAACACTATTTCCCTAATCCTTAGGGAGTAATAGTAACACAAATGCCCTAATTTTTAAGGATCAACAATGACACTATTTCCCTTATCTTTAAGGAACGATAAAACAGCTTTAGAGAACACACTTGACCCAATCACAGTCATCACAACTTTAAGGCACACACCTGCCCCAATCACAACTTTAAAGCACACATTTCCCCAATCACAAGAATCACAACTTTAGAGCAAACATTGTCCCTTCCCAATCCAAGAGTTAAATTATTTTCCAATCGCGACAATGTATCCCAATCCTACTGTTATCCAAGGACAACAATCCACTTCGTTTTGTTTTCCAAGTATAATCCTATTGATTTCAAATTATAACAACACTAGTTAAGATAGTAAAGGGCATTACTATTGTTTCACACAACAATCAAGCATGGTTGTAAGGAGTATTACTATTACTATTGATTTCATCCAACTAATAACACAGCAATATGTTCAGTACTTCTTATAACCATGCACTAGTAAAGTGCTCTATGTTTTCTCAAACATAACTATGCATTAGCGAGGCTATCAACCAGCATTTCCATTGTCCTTTACCAACCAAGAGTACTAGAAAAGTTATCAACTAGCATTTTTATTGTTCGACAACAACACTAATACATATTGAAATCCTATTAATGTCAACAACAATATTATGTATGTTCATCGCTATTATTTATGCAACGAAATGCTTTTTGCAGGTTTCTTAGTCTGTCCAAAACTCTACGGTTTAAAACATAATACTCGTACAAATTTCATATGTACCTTCATACGAGAAACTTCGAGGCGTCATGTCTTAAATAATGAACTCATTTTTGAGCCAATAGTCTTCTCTCGATCGTCTTTTAGGCTAATAAGCCCTGTGACTGATATGATGCATGATATGCACAGTAGTCCTCCAGAGCAAGATGACTAATGTTCCATTCTCTAAAATGATTAAACCCTTTTTTGAGGTCTTGTAACACTCCAAGATATGAATAGCATTAAGTATGGCAACAGATTAAAAAAAGAATAATATGAATTTTACAAGAATGAAATAAGGATCATCATAATAGACGTGTGCTCACAATTCATTAGATGAAATGCGTATAGAACAGAGCATACCTAAATTTTATTCCATAAACAGCCATAACCCTTGGATGAAATGTGAAATGCTTCATGCATTTACGCAACATGGTAACTCTATCAAATGGATCCCTTGCAAAGAAGTAACAAAACACCTCTCTTTAAAACTGAAAATGCATAGGAAATAACCAAGAAATGTGTACGTCATGTACTACTTGGAGAGATGGCAGTCTGGTTAGTGGCAGTGGGCCTCAAATAGCTCTACATCCTCTCAAAAAGTTGTGAGCACACATGCCACTGACGTCAGCTTGACTTCTTAGTATAGGGGCCACCTGGGCAAGACCTAGGAATGTAGGTCTAATCTCATCATCAAGGAGTTAGTTCTGGTTGTGCTTAATATATTTCTAATCAGAGGATTTCAACTGATTATTAATAGGCAATGACAGATAGGCAATAACAGGGACTGGCGGAAGAGTGCTTATCGACACCAATTGCAAAATGTGTCTATGCACATAAAAAACAATTTATAAGACACTTAATCCTAAAAAGGTTGAATCAATCAAAAAGATGGCACCAATGAATAGAATAAAAGCAAATAATGGTGCAATATTGAGATCAAGGGGGAATTGAGTAATACTTTCCACCAATAACCACAATTTGATTTAAAGGGAACATGGACAAATAATCTGATACCATCTCATCATAAAAACCTAACCACTTTAATTTGATGTCAGCAAGTTAAGGCCTAAATGACCTATCTAAGTGCTCTCTCTAATTATTACAAAACTTACACTCAATTCTAAATGATGTAATAAGATAAACTGGATTCAAACTACCCATAACACTAAAACACAAGCATAGGGACTATCGGAGATATAATATACAATGTTGATGTTTAACTTTAAAACACCAAGTACACTCTAGTGAAGCTGCAAAAGCTAACTCCTAAATCACTAATATTGTTCTAAGTACTGATACTACTCTTAGAATTGTTGTTTGTAGACATCAAACCTATTATGAATTTATAATCATAACTTTTGGTCTTACTAGTGTACCATCCACTTTTCAAAGTATCGTGAATTTTGTGTATAGGCTGTTTTTGAAAATGTGTGTTTTGTCTTATTTGATGTTACTCTTGTTTATAGAACTAGGAAAGGCCACCTACAACAGGAGGATAAAATTTTGCAGCTCTTGGAGGAATATCACCATTATGCAAAACTCTCTAAATGTTATTTAGGTGTATAAAAAGTTGTTTATCTCTAGAGCAATATTGTCTCCTTTCAAGTTTTGAGATGGACACTAAGAGCAAGATCAAAGCAATGATGGATTGGCCACTTATATGATATTAGTTATCACAGAAAATTTCTGAAGCTTACAATGCTCCTCAAAAATGATAACTTTGTTTAGAGTCTAGACTATCGAGACAACTTGAAAATTGGAGGCACTAAAGTAAACCATGTTTACCCCTCATGTTCTTGCTAGACTTGACAAATAGCATTGGAAAGTCAACAACTAAAAGGTACACTACCAAATCCACATACAAAACAGAAATGATGGCCATGCTTTATGCAATTATGTAGCGGCATCTTTAGTTCATGGGAAAACACTACAAAACTAAAATGAAGTGAGATAGCTTGAAGTACTATTTGGAACAACTTTCTTCATATGACCAAAACCAATAGATTACAAAATCATTGGACTATGACTTTAAGATTATTTATAAGGAAAAGGAAATGCGGTTGCAGAAGAACCTTCCAAAAAGAGAAATCCAAGTGACTCCTTACCCCATCGTGCAATCACAATACATCCGGCCACAACTGGTGTTAACGCAACAAAATTGAAATAACAAGACTCATCAATGTGGAACCTCATTCACAAGCTTCAACAACATCCTAACTCATCTGATAAGACTCTGTGGAGGGATAACTCGTTTCGGTAATAGGATAGGTTGTACCTTTAGCGAATTTCGTATCTAAAGAAAGTGATACTCTCAAAATTAAACGGCTCACCAATTAGAGGACATTCACTCTTTTCTCAAAGCCTACAAGCACGTCAAACATGATTTTTTCTTAGACTCAAGGCAATGTTCAAAAATTCATAGAGAAATGTGCTATTTTCTAGCAATTTTTATTCAACTCTCATTCCAGAATTCTTTTAAATCAACCTTAAGACATTTTACTTTTAATGCTCGAGATACATTTAAGCATGACGAGCTTAGGCATGTCACTCAGTAACTCAGTGGGGGCATAGTATCCATAAAAACAATCAGCAACAACATGTAAGAGGCATTGAAAGTATCAGACAGAGTAGCTTCAGAAATTTTCACTCCAAAATAATCACTTTAGCCTTATTCTGCAATGTTGTGATTTTCCTGTGCAATGTTACAGGAGTGGAAGCAATTGCTGTGAGACCTGCAAGCTCCACAAATCATAGGTTTTGGATCATTGAATTAAGTGACACTGTAAAAGTACTTGTGCGACACCATAATTATCGATTGTTGTTGGCTACACATAACTGGTGGGTACAAATGCAAGAAAAATTGGTTTATAATATAGTCCATAAGCATAGAGAAGGGGCAAATTATCTTCACAAGCCTTGTGCTTTAAGAATCTACATCGTACTAAAGGATGTCTCCTAAAGCTACAAGAGATGACTTTATCGACAAAAGGAATCCACACAATTCAAAAGCAACTATGATGAGGTGGTTGATAGAGTTCATAACTACCAACTTGAATCTTTTAAGTTTTAACAAGGTTTATGAAGGTACTCTTTTGCTCTGCGACTCCCATGTCTTCTTTTACTCAACTAAAATCTGATATCTAGTTGTGTTCCTATGATAGTGATAAATCAATAGCAAAACTTCATTCAATATACAAAAGAGAACTCCCTACTCTTGAAAATGTTGAAAGAAGCATGAATTTTCTTCCATTTAAATCATACAGAGAACCTTTTGTTTTACCTAGAAACTAAAAATTAGGTTCCTTTCCAAGAAGAATATTTAAGCGATTTATACTTTAAAATCGGTTGTCATATATCTCCACTAATAGGAAAATTTAACTACCATAAACATATGTTATTGCCCACCAATTGTTCAATAGCCACTAAGAATTAATACATCCATTTTAGAGACAACATCAACTTAGGAACCACCTTAGTAAGCATAACAACATCACACATTCAACTTCAAAAAACCTTCAAAATTAGGTAACTTACCATTTATAGTAATATTATTAAGGTCTTTGTTCAAATTAGTTATTATTATAAATTTATAAGCTTGTGACGATGTAATATATATTTGGAATTTCAATACAACTGAGAATTCCACAAATTTGAAATGTTGCTTAAAAATCAGGTTCAGTTAGTAGGGAAGGAGATGATCCAGAATTACATGCATTCCTATGTCATTGGACAGAAATATCCTAATTTTCAACTATTTATCTGGATAGGAGAAAACATGAAACTTGAGATAAGTGGTCCAAGACGCAAAGAAACTCACATGCATGGTGTGAGTCTTCCCACTGCTAGTAACACCATAGGCAAAAACAGTCCCTGCAAAGTTACAATGCATTATTATTTTTGCTACATGAAGCTAAAAAGTGTAACATGTACATCAGAAATGTGTCAGCGTACTAGACATAGAAGTACAACATACCATACAAAAATAATATGAAGCTTAATTTGCTAGACTGCACCGAAACGTTCCCCCCCCCCTTTTGTACCAGGCCTGAAATTAGGGAATGCTACTATACAAAATCATTCTTTCTTGCAAACAATTCCTAGCCACGCTTGCAAGCATGTCAGGCCAGGAAAATGGACTGTGCAAACAAATTATCTTTATGCAAACCAAACTTGTTATTCATTAGCTTGTAACTGAGAGAAAATAAAAAATTAAACATGTATGAAGACTTACAAATGTGGCAACCTCAATTTAGCCTAACCCTAGATGACCCTGTTCAATCCTACATAATATAATGCACCCAATGCCCTACAATATCCCACATTCATCCCACAATTACACTTAGTTTGCATATATATCGCAAATTTTGAGGCGTGAAGCAATATGAAGAAAAAGAGCAAAGAGCACCCCTCCTGGAGGAAAGAGTGTGGACCTTGGCTGAGAGAAAGAGAGCTAGCAAATAGACGGAGAGCCCACCCGTCCGTAGAACAAGCGTCGAAGACCACAAGTCTACAAAACAAGGAGGATCTTTTCAGGTATTTTTCATGCCTTCAGACATCCATTTTTTTTAATCTTTTGATCCATGTGTCGTATGCCTGATCAATGGATCAGTTGACCCTGACTGATGTGTTTCAAACTTTGACTAGCGGTAACGTGATTCATACGATCTAAATTTGCTTTTCAACATTCCTTATATTTTACGGTTTTTACAAGCTCTCGATTAATGCTCTTCCATATTGTAAAGTTTAATATTGGAGTTCTATTTAATTAACATGTCTGACCCTTTCAAAATGCTCTCACCTCGGATCAATTTATGGCAAACTTGGTGATCAAAATCAGAGAATGATCGTGTAGGGGTTAACTAAATTAACTAATTTTTTGATTAGTTATGTGTTTGTTTGTTCTGTCTTTAAAGTTTTAAATTGAATTCGTTATAAATTTAAACGTCTACCGTTGTGTGTATACTCTCACATCGCACCATTTATGATGAACTTGGTTATCAGAATCAGAGAATGACATGTAGGGGTTAATAAATTAATTATATAATTTGTATTTGTTGTGTTATAATAGTTAATTAAATTATTTTGCTATCCGTTTTAAAAAATATCTCTCCCATTGTAGGTTAAAGTAAATCAAAAATTGTAGTCGTGGTATCAAGTTCAACTTCAGGGGAGCATGGGGAAGCAAGCCAGGAAGAAGGCACACAAGAAAGTATTCCAACTGGCCACGAATAGTGAGATTGAATTCTTCGTTATCCTTAATGGAGGCATGTAGAAGTGTTGGAGCTCGTTGTTGATGGTGGTATTCTGTGTTTGGGTGTGCCCCCATTGTAACATAACATTCAAATCCTTTTATACCCAACAAAAGACCTCATATAACTAGGGATAACAGAAATGAGCAATAGACCATGTAAGAAGGTGGACAAGAAAACAATATTTATATACTTAACAAGAGCGAGAGGAGGCAAACTTTGAAATAACAAGAGCTCGTTCTAGAACCATTTCTTTACAGCAACGGACTATGGGAAAACCACCAACAACAACACCATCATTTCATCATTTCATTAAGAGTAATGTTGAAACTGTTCCAGTTGATTCCCCTTTTGATGAAGATACCCCATCAAGCAAGAGAACAAAAAAGGCCTTTAGAAAAAGCATTTAACAATGAGAAGAGAGATATTGCAGATGAATTGGTAGCTCAATGTATTTATGCAATGTGAGCTACCCTTCAATGTCTTGAGGTCACCATAGTGACAGCAAATGGTGAGAGGCATTAATGAAGCATCACAGGGGTATCCAAGCCCCAACTCTATGAGAAGGTTCGCACATTTATCTTGGTGAAAGAAGTGGACCACATATAGACTTCATTGCAACCGATTAGAGATTCCTAGAAGGATTCAGGGGTGTCTATTATATCAGATGGAGGGAAAGCCTCCCAAAACAAACCTCATTGTCAACATTGTTGTAATAAGCCCTAAAGGGGCAATGCTTTTTGAAGGCTAGTTGATTGTGATGGGGAAATAAAAGATACACAATTTATTGCAAACATTCTCACTGAGGCTATTAAGTGTGTGGGCCCTCAAAACATTGTCCAAATCATCACAGACAATAGCCAATAAATTTCAAGGCAGTAGGGTTGATAGTAGAGGGTAGATATGAGCACATATTTTGGACACCATGTGCAATACACTTGTTCAATCCGATGTTGCAAAAGATTGGGAAAATCTCATGGATGGAGAAAAATACACAAACAAACTAAATTCATATGTTTGTCACCAACCATCAAATGTCTCAGGCCATTTTTAGAAGATTCTCAAGATTGGAGTTGTTGAAGGTAAGGGAGCAATTCATTAGTTTTTAGTTTTTAGTTTTTAAGTTTTTATTTTAAATTTTTGTGGTCACTTGTTGGACATTTAATAAAATTATCTTATCTTATTAAATCAATTTATAATTTGTGTACTATTATTAAATTGTTTCTCATTCCTTTTTAATAGTTTCTAGGTAGTTGAGACTAGACTTGCACTCTCACACACTTGTCTTAAGAATGACTTGTGAAGGTAAAACATGCTTTGAGCAATATGGTGATTGACAATGTTTGGACTAGTCTAGAGGCAAGCTAACATATTGAAAGAGCCCATAAGGATAAAGGCATTGATCATTGATGATGATTGATGGGCAAAAGTTGAGTATTTGTTAAGTTCCACAAAGCTTGTTCTTTCTAATTATGGTCAGATTTGTAGACAAAAATAGTGCTTTCATAAGATAAATTTCTCATGGAATTGACTTCATGCTTGAGAAAATGAAAGATATCATTCAAGCCCGAGAGAAAGACCCTGAAGAAAACTTTTATAATGAAGTTAAGAGTGTGGTCATGAATAGGTGGAACAAAATGACCACCCCATTACATCTCTTTGCCTATGTCTTAAATCCCAAATATTATAGCAATGAAATAGTTGGGTTACCTGGTAGACAGCGACCATATGATGACCAAGAGGTTGCAAATGGGATGAGAGGGCAACATTCAAGAGGTTGTTTCCTGATCCAACTATATCTAGTGCAGTCCGCCATGAGATGGCAATGTTTGTATCTGAAGGAGGTAGCATGGGAGAGATTGAGGCTCTTTGTGACAAAGCCACCTTGGATCCAATCATGTAGTGGATTGTACATGGCCATGATGCCAAATATCTACGACCTGTTGCAATCAAATTGCTCTCACAAGTATAAAGTTTGTAACTTGTTATTTGATATTTTAATTACCAATTAAGAATTAAAATTCAAAATGATATCATTCTTTTTTTATATTAATAATACTTTGTTTTTGTGATAAGTGGCTAGTAATTCTTTTGCAGAGCGCAACTAGAGTACTTATGGTTTCGTCCACTCAGCCAAACACACCTTGTTGGCATCAAAGAAGGCTGAGGATCTAGTATACGTTCATTCCAACTTGCAACTCTTAACGCATAAGACGGAAGAGTATACTAGTGGTCCTAACAAGCTTTGGGACATCCAACTTGAAACCACAGACTTTGAAGCTTTTGCTGCTTGTTTATCCAATGTTTCACTACTTGGCGTTGATGACGAACTTCCAGGGAGCCCTTCACAAAGGTTCGAAAGTGGAGCTAGTGGGAGTGGAGCTGTAAGTGCCATCCATGAAGATGATTTTAAGGATCATCTAGATGATATGCTCTAGAAGTTGAGAACTTGAATCATTAATGTATTGTGTTATTAACTATTATGGTTTGAATATTATGAATCAATACAAACTCAAGTCTCAATTCTTAAAGTATTGGAAATTTGATTTCATGTTCTATGAATGATTGTAAGTTGTATGCGTATTAAATTTCAATAAGTATGCAAATGATTCTTTAAATTTATAATTTTATATACATATATATAAACGTACCCAAAAGCGTACCGTACCCGAAGTTTTTAAAAATTTGCCGTATGAGCGTATTGTTCTCGTACCCGTACCCGTACCAAAACAGTCTAGTTAATTTGCATATAGTATACAACATATAGAGAACTTTGGAGACATGGCTGTCCCCAATAGGAAAGTATGGATGTCGTGCCCTAATCAAATGATCTGCAAACTGGTAAACCTTGTGTCATGAGATCATGAGAAGCATTGAATAAAAATATACAAAACTAATATAAAGTTTTTAATCAGCTTTCAAAATGTATTTCCCAATATGCTCAAAACCTTTCAAGTCTAAGAACGGGTCGTTCATTATATTCTCATCATTCCATATAAACATTTGTTAATGATCTAATTCCATTGCACATACAAGTTTAGTTCATTATGAGTAAAGGTTCTTCAACCTCAATGTTATTCAATTTTGAATTTTCTATATAACGGAGCTCCTAAATTCCATGGCAATATAACTACTTTTAGGACTGCTCAAATAGACGGGGATGGCCGATCTAGAAAAACAGGATATTGTGATCAAGATGTCGCAATGTCATAAAACTTCAATTTCATCTTCTCCTTTTTCTCTGTCATTTCCGTACTTCCAGGCTATAAGCTGACAAAATTTTCTTCAATGTAGAAAATAAAGCCATATTGGGATTCTCTCCTACAAACTTTTGGCAACATTACACCCTTGAAGTGTTTTCTTGATTCTGGGAAGGAGATTGGAGGCAAGGTTCTATTGAAACCGAGAAAAGTGTGAATTAAAACATTCAAGTTTGATAAGAGAATCTAATACAACCAGTGGTTTATTTTTGTTGTCAATTACTTTGTTGTTATTTCTGGATATTGGTTGGAACTTGGTTTGCAAGATTATCTCCTATTCACACTGCCGCTGAGCCCTTTATTGCTAACATATAAAAGGATACAATTAAAACAGAAGAAAAGACATGAGACAAATAATATGATCACTAAAATCACAAGCAAAGCCCACCACCCACAGCTTACAAAACGAGGAGACGGGGCATTGGAAGCTTTTAACCCGCCTACGTTAATTGTTGAGAAGTGTTCGTTTAAAAAGGAATTATCTAGCAAATTTCTTCTCAGAGATGCATAGCTCTACCATTATGAAAATTTCACTCCAGATTATTATAACATCTGGGATCATTACTCACACAAGGACCAGCATCATGCCTGTTTCCATTGTAATTGCATGAATTTTAAAGAATGAACTTGAAAATAAAAGATCCAAACCATCCATATGAGAGTGCATTTCTGAACATTATAGTGACATTAGATTTTTTTGGCTGGATACATTTGCAAAATCGGCATAAACTCCCGCATAGTGTTAACCAAAAAAGATTCAGGAAAATAAGAAGACATCATTTTATTCAAGATATAAAAACACAAAAACAAAAAAGACAGAAAGACACCATAGCGTATAATGAATCTCGCCTTTCAGCCCACATCCTAGGCTGAAAAGAACAATTGACAAGATTCAAGACCTGCTAATGTGCAATGAATGCATTCCATAAAACCATATTTTTAATCCCATTACATCCTGCTTAAGCAAAAAATGTTACAAACGAGCAAAAAAAAACTTATCAAAAAGGAAAGTAATTTAAAATAGTAAGAACGCAAGGAAGAGCTGAGATTATTCCTTCGATATCCATACTTATTCAATAAATCATTTCATAGAAGGGCAGAAATGTAGAGACAGTACATACTTCTCACGGCCTGTAAGGAAATTTACAATACTATCTGGAAGCATTGCATCTTTCGTTGCATTCCTCAAACTCAATTGATCTTCAGCAGACACAAGATCAGAACTCTCTTTGGATCTGAGTTTTTCCTGGCTACAAATTTCCTGCTGCTGTTCCTCACTCAATCCCACAGGTTTTGCAGTTCCTTTCAGCTGCTTTCGGAGTTCCTCTTTCTTTGTTGCCAACTGTTTTCGTCTTTTCTTTGCTTCTGTAGCTAACCTGAACCAAGCGAAACCCAGAAAATATGAGAATAAGCCTGAAAATACCCATGCTTTCAGCAATACACAGCATGAATGAAATCAAATTTGCCCAAAGAATCATAATAGCTTCAAACGCGGATGGCAACTACTGAAATGCATCAGCCACAAAAAAATCTCAAAAAGTCAACTGCATGATGAACCTAAGCATGAACCTGCTATCCATAATACAAGGCACCATGCATTGGCTTGCAATATATTTTTACCTTTCCGGTCTGCTGTATGCTTGAGTTGAGAAGACACGGAGGGAGATCACATCAGATTCATAAGTGGACTGTTTCAAGCAATTTTTGATAAAAGAGCATATTTTTGGTTCTCTTTTGCATACTTGTTCTTATTCAAACTTTGTAATAACAAATATACTAATGAAAAGCTAAGCTAAGTCCATTTTCAGTATGAAATGCAAATATGAAAATACCTTCTTTGATTTTCCCTCTCGGTTTTTCTCAAGTTTTCTGCCTCTTCTTTACCCTGCAGCACCCAGGTGAATATTTAACTACATGTAGAGAAAAAGACATTTAAATAAATGTGATTTGTGTTACCAAAATCCTCTTTAAATCAAGAGAATTACAAAATAAATAAAAAGCTCCCACTGTCTTGTCACAAATAATAATATAAATGGCCAATTATTATAGGTCACTATGCTTATCTGCAAAGCAGATACTTGAATTCATGTTTGACACAGATAAAGTTTGGTTCAAGCTCCCCAATGGATTACGTTTGAAGAGAATAAACATCTTTAAATTCAAAAACAGAATTTTTTTATCATTTTTATTTTCTAAAAAGATGCAAGAGGAACAGAGTAGAGAGAACTTTCTGCTCTCTGCTACCACTTGATAAATGTATATTTGTGCATTTATAAAATAGTGGAAAAGCATGTTAAAAAACTTCCCATGTAAATATATATTATAATGGATAAAATTCGAGTTCATGTTCAACAAGGATGAAGCTCAAACATTTTCCATAAAATTTGGTGTACCTTGTGACATAGCTCACCTCTATCAAGTCAACGATACTAACAGCATATATAGATTTATCTGTTTGTCATACGTAACTAGCAACCACACGTGAGCAGTGCAATGGAGACACCGAAAGGGATGCAATGAGGACCTTAAACTTGAAGGAGTGAAACATTGGAAAAGGAAGAGGGGTGGAAAAAGGGGGGATTAAGGGAGGAGATGTCCATGGATGGGAAAAATGTTGGGGGAAGGAATGTGAAACGCTTCTTTCTTTCAAAAAAACACATGTGCATCTGATAAGGGGCCAATGAATTCGCTCAATTTGATAACCACAAAACATGTCAGGTCAAGTGGTTTTGTGCCATTTTTATAGACCATTATTTAGGCCATTCTCTAGGCTTTCCCGAGAAACAACAAATATCAACCACAAGATTTTTTCTTGTGGTTTTGTATTTGACATCGTCTTCTCAAGATTCTAGTTTCTTAAAAGAGATTAAATTTAAAGCATTGTGATGTGTATAATATAACACCTTTTATTTTGAATTTTTTGTTGCATGGATCTTTGCAGTATGAGGGAGTGGTGAGAGAAGCTGTGAAAGGACCAAATCTATTGGTATTTTCATAATATTGTAAGGAATTTATCAAAAATAAATGCAATAACTATAAACCTCAAAATCAACACGTGATTTCAGATGCACTCGGCTTCCCAAGGTCGTGCCGAGACAGCCGAAGTAAGATAGATGGGATGGGAATGGGATGAATAAATACGGTATAAATGAGATAGGTGGGAATAATTCTAATACCGGGATCTATGATCAAGGCAAACACAGATGCTCGACTTGCAAATTGGGAATTTGCAAGTCAAGGGCAACGAATGCCGCCGAACTTGTATAGGAGTGATATTGCGGTCGAGAATGATTGTTGTCCGCAGGTCTCGGTCTATGTTAGTGAAGCTAAGTGTGACTCGACCCAGTTGACAGATTCGAGGGATCACCCTTCTGCCTCTAAATGTACCTCTCCAAAGAGAGTCGTGTAAGAATGAGAGAGGATGTTTTGAGGGCAAACTAAGGGTTTCATGGTCTAACCCTATTGGCTAGATCAGCCCAAATATTGTTCTGATATGGTCACTAAGTTGTTAAGAGCGTCAAGTTGGCCAATGATCTCTGGTGGTATGGGGGTTGCTCTAAAGACTAGTGCCCGCAGTCCTAGGTCTATGTCTCCCTGATATCAATCGGTATTAGGTGGGTTGATAATTGGTTCGAATAGCCTTCTACGAGGTTCAGGTGGGACCCGGGATGGTCATACGGGCTCCAACTCATGAGAAAGACGGAAGGAAACAAACAATTAATAACCAAAGGAGCTAAGGGCTAAGTATGGGTAGCCTAGGCCGCTAAAAAAATGTGGAGTTGTGTTCATTCCAATTTCTAATCTACTTTTAGTTCCTCACTTCAAATAAATAAAGCAAGTGAATCCAAATTAAATAAAAGACGATTAATTTATCCTTTAATCTAATTAAATTACATTTGCCAATATTCCAATAAAGTAAAACAATAACAAGTTAATTATTTCTTTTTGTATTTTTAACAAGGCTTTTCAAATAAACAAAATGATTAAAACAGATTAAATTCCTAAACTCTCTTTTTGTATTTTTTGGATTTAAAAGAATTAAAAAAAAAAATTACTTGTAGACACATACACAAAGAAACTAATGTAAAATAAAACAAGCTACTTCTAATGAAAATAAACTAAAACATGGAATAACCAGATGCGGTTATTCCTCTGTTGCAAGATTGTAAGATAAGATCTATTCTAAACAGAAAGTGTATTCAAAAGTTATTATTCTGGAAAATGGAATTTCTTCTAACTAAACTTTTGCCTCAAGTTCTTGGGAAAGGAAAGAAAAGCTTCTCGAAAGCAATTTCTTCTTTACCCAGAAGTTTTCCCCAGCATAGTGGAATTAAACTATACGGATGATAGTAATGAAGAAATAATAGAAGATTACAGAGACAAAATCTTCCTCCAACTTCATTCCCCTGCAAATCCACATGGATAAGTAGAGAAGAAGATATCAATGGAAAATTTGTGCAGACGATGCACAGACAAGACTTTTGTATGGGAAATGAAGAAATCTTTTAATTCTACCAATTTAAAACAATGTACTTCTATTCTAACAAATGCAATTAATCAAAGCTTGAAGAATTCAAAAACATCCCCAACCTGTTACTATTGAACTGAGATAGAACTCCAGGTGTGGTATTGTGTTTGTTGTCTCCTGAGCTTTCTTTTCTTCTCCAGAAATGATTTCCAATTGATCCAAAGGTGTGCAGAGTGTTGGCTGGTAGCAAGATGATATAGACAAATTGTTGTGGTTGGCTAGTTGCAAGAACGTGAATGAAAAAACGCAGCAGGTGCCAGGAAGGAATAGAGAAAAGAACTATTCGTCTATGTAATTCCCCTCAAAACTTCAACAGCATAACTTTACATCCAAAATATGAAAACTCCAACCCATCATTCGGGTAAAATCTGGGTTTTTTATAAAACTTTGGGGGAAGAAAGAGTCTAACAACACATGTCCAACAAGAAGTGACAACACATCAACATAAGTGACAACACATCAACATAGTAAACTAGGAAGAGAATTCCAATATGAATCCAATGAGCCCAAAATTAGGCGAAATGGTTGAGAAACGAGTGAGAAAATCACTCTCAAAATCTAAACACACATTGAACAACGTATGTTTTTAACTCTCGGATTAAGGTGATAGGACCGCCAGTCTAGACACACCGGTGGTTACGCAACCACCAGGGTGGTTGTCCAACTATTACTGAAAATAAGGCATGGAAATAGTGGGAAATAGCCTGCAAGCATAGAACAAACTTGAAAACATGGACAAAATAGGTCATAACAAGCATGCAAAAGCGAAGGGAAAGGATTTGGATCTCATTGCCACACAGGAGAAGATTTTCTTCATCATCGAAGACTTATCACGTTCTTCCATGTAGCACCGTGTAAGTTTTGGGTGAGTACAGTAACCGTTGCTTCATTGAATGTTAATTTTTAATAATATATACATATTTTCTATATCTTGTTAAAAATTTACAACCGTCATGCTTGTACTGACTTCGTCATTGCTACCAATGTTATGGTCAAGGTTTGAACAAGTAACCTAACATTGCTCAAAATGTTTTTTTTTTGTTTTTTAGTTAGAGACATGGATTTCACCACTTTAGTCAAGGTTTCTATCTTCTACATTTATCCAAATTAAATGCACTAACTATCGATGAACATTAAAATCTATTTTCTAATAGTATATATAATTATAGGAAGGGTAGTTGATTTTAGCAACATAAACATTTAAGTGGGTAATTACCATCATTATAGTCCAAGAATATAATATAAAAGATCCCATGAAAACCCATTTTGAATATGATTATACGAATATTATGGAATACATGAAATTTTAATGAAGGTTGTGGCTATTCATGAGACTATTGTCTTTCGGATATGATACTAGACAACAACATATATAAAGATGCAAGATTTTAGAATTTGCATCATAAATTATATTTCTAATAAATCCCCACACATGGGACAAGGTGCACAAAATACAATTGGATTCTAAATGAATCCTATAGACAAAGTTAGGGGAGATGGTTGACCTATTTGAAATCCCCCAACAACTCAAATCCTTCCACCATCTATCGAAGACCACATACGCACATAAACCTCAAGAGAATGCATTAACGTATAGACATATAAACAAGAGATTAAGCCACAAATGCATGAAATCAAAACAAGTATATTGATAATAAATTAATGTTTATGTCAACAAACCAATGAATAAATTCAATCAAATTACACTCTAATTTTTTAAATGTAATCAATACCAACACTACAATTTCTTTATTGTTTGGCCTATAGCTTCGATAGAATTGTCAGAAGAAAGAAGTAGAATTTGTTAAGGTATTTGACATTGGATAGAGTCTAATTTTTTTTGGCAAAAGGCATAAGAAATAGCTCTGTAGATTATAATTTTGAGGAAGCCTCTCTGACATAATATTATTTTAATTAGAATAAAAATGGGAGGTTTTTTATAGATGATATATTTAATTTTGGTTCAACAAATGGCAGACATGGGGATGGACACCAACCATTTTTATATATCTTACATGTTTTCCATGACCACTAGACTAAAATTGACTTTGGCGCCACTATATTTAGGGTTTCTATCTTCTATATTTATCACAATTGAATGCATTAATCATCAATCCATTAAATGTTATTTTATAATACTATATATTTAATGATAATTAGGGTAGTTGATTTCAGCAACAAAGATGTTACAAATGATGAATACCGTCATTATAGTATGAAGATTCTATAAAGGATGTTGCAAAGAAACCACTATGAATATGATTATTTGAATATAATGGATTGGATATGTTATTCATGAGGGTTGGAGCTATTCATGAAACATGTTTTCTTTAAGACATGAGACCTAAAATTGAACAATGCTTTTTTCCAGTATGGAACTTGAAACTATATGGAGTTGGCATTCTAAAGTGGGACCTCAAATTGTATGGAATGATTTTTCAAAATAATACCGACAACCTAGAATTTATGATTTTTTCTTCTTGGGTTATGTGAGAACACTATAGTGTATTGGACACATTTCCTACCTCACATTAATTCGATGAAACTGATAAAGAAAGAAGTGAAAACGTTTCAAAGAATTCAACATTAGATAATGAAAAATTTGATGATACAAGATTTGAGACTTTTCCACCTACATTATATTTCTATTAAAGCCTCTCACATGAGGAACACGGTGCATACAATACGATTGGAGTCAAAAGGGATCCAATAGATGAAGTCAAGGGAGTTGGTGACCTCAGTTGAAAGCGTCCAACAACTCAAATCCCTCCACCATCTATCGAATACAACATGCGCACATGAATGTGTAAACTTATAAATAGAATATTTAAGCACAAGCAAATCAAATCAACAAAAGTATATAGATAATAAAGTAATGCGTGTTTAACCAAACCAACATTAAAAATCAATTAAATCAATATATTGAATTTTTTTAACATAATCCATACTGATGTTACACCATCTTAATTGTTCTTCCTAGTATATTGATAAGACGTGAGGTTTTTTCACTTCTTCGCAAATAAACCAATATGAATATGATTATTTGAAAATTATGGATTGGATGCTTTGTTCGTGAGGGTTGGGGCTATTCATGAGACATGTTTTCTTTAAGATATGAGACCTATAATTGGACACAGTTGTTTCCAATATGGAACTTGAAACTATATGGAGTTGGCGCTCCAAAGTGTGGCCTCAAACTATATGGAATGGTTTTTCAAAATAATACCAATAACCTAGAATTTATGATTTTTTCTTCTTGGGTTATATGAGAACACAATAGTGTATTAGATGTGTTTCTATATTAAGAATTGTTTGAAATATGTATACATATATGTTGCTCGGTAGAGTAAATATGAGCAACATAGTCGTAGACAGTATCTATGAGGCGGGATTTTGCCTCGTACGAAATTGTCACCACGGCCTCGCAGAGTCCAAGCATTGGAATGTGCAAGAGCTTTAAAACATTGTTGGCATCAATGATCTTTTGCTCTGTAGCAAAGTGTGAAGTGCCTCGATGGGGTAGCGACCTCATTAATAACTACTTATTCAGCAAAAGAAAAGTCTACCATTACTACGACATCTTTCACAAAGCGGCGGAATCATTAAACAATCCATGAAATATTTAGCGATTAGGGCTTTTCAGCTTTTAGGGTTTCAACAGTGATCAACAGCTCCTAAAGACGCGTACATCAACAACCATTTTAGATGCATCTTCACCGTCTATTCCTCTACAACATGTCAGAGCCAAGGGGTTTCACTCCCCTTTGGCAAACGCCTTTCGGTGTAAAAATAAGATGTGAATCAGACATTAGGTCGTTGCCTTTCCTGACAGATGGTGTGTCGCGAAATGCTTATGTTTTCAAAGGATCAGTTGCCAGCATTTCTCAAGAGAGATCAAGAATTTAGTGCCTTTCCTTATAAGCCAAAAACCTTAAAGGTGCCAAGTGAGGGTAGACATTTGGGTAACAAAGTTGACTATGATACGAAGTTGTAATATATGTTCCAGTCATAAGACTATAAACAAAGACACGTTATTGGAGTAAGGATGAGGACACCACATGAAAGAAAAGTTCGATGAAAAGGTAACAAGACTTCCTAGCACAATGACCAAGTAACATGCATCCCCTGCCAACTATAATACATATGTAATATATCACTGCCCTCCTTATTCATATACTCCCATCATCCCCATACCCAAATCACAGGATACCACTCTTATATAAGGAGTAACCAAGAAAAATATCAAAACAAGCCCTCTTACTAGTAGAGCTAAAAAATGAAAGATCTGTCAGTTATTACAAAACAAGAAGCAATTTACAATCTTAACTCGGGCAACAAAAGTAAGGTAGCTAACAAGGGATACAATTATGTGAAAAGACTCTGATGATAGAAAATCTTTCATGAAAATCATATAGTGCGTTTTGGTTCCCTATATTTGGTAAAATAAAAAGAGACAAGATCTTGTCAATGAGCAACAGAGAGTATACAACAAAGTTACCAGGTTCGAAAATCTGATTAAATTCGGAATTCCAAAATTCTCAAAAATACTTGAAAAAATCGAAAAAAATCCGGTACAAAACATATATACTTATTTTATTATATATTTATATTATTGTATTATTTTATTTTATTTTATTTATATATACTTATCTTATTTTATTATATATTTATATTATTATGTATATATTAAATTAATAAATAACAAACATTACATAAACTAACAAACAAAATAACTTAAAAATAAATAAAACAAAGAAAAGTAACACATTATAATAAATAAAAACATAATCGAATAAAATAAAAAAATTGAAAGATCCCAAATAAAATTCTTTGCCCTAAACCAGATTTTTATACTTGTAAATGAAGAAATGGAGCTGTTGAAACCCTTGACCAACAAACTAGGGCAAAATGCAGCCTTTCCTAGTCAAAACGACTAGGGTTTTGAATGGATCTCCACACCAAACACACTCAAAATTTATGATTTCTTTTCCCTTTAATTGCCAATATTTTTAGAGCTCAAATAATATAAAAATCAGGAATAAATGCAGCCAAACAACTGAGAAAAACCAGATCTGAAACTGAATATAAATTGCTTGAAAACCCTCTTTTGTTTGGCTCAGAAAAATACAGCCTTGTTGCATAAGTATTTGAAGATATCTGACAACAATTTTTAGAAGAAGAATACCTCCATAAATGTTGCCAACACAGTCCTCATTAAGTCGACCCAGCTGCTGTAATAAACCACTAAAAATACCTCCCAAAACACTGTTGAAAACAACCTGGAAATCTGATTATAATTGCTGGAAATTTCTGAGTGAAATCCCCTCTCAATCCCTTGAGGTTTTTGTCCACAAGAGATGAAATCCACAAGGGTTTCCGTCCTTGGAATTTCTTACAAAAGCTTGAAGCTTCTTGCAATGCAAATCTGATAATAAAAATTCTGGATGATGCCTAAGCAAGTCAACTTGCTCATATAAAGGGAAAACAGCCCAAAAAGCACCTCTAAACTCAGCCAATAATATACTCTTTCCCCTAGGCTGGTCGCATTTTTCCCTATTGGCCATATGGCACATTTCCCTATTTATGACTCCCAAGAGCAAGTCGCATTTTCCCCCATAATACAATTAAATTTAATTGTATTTTGACATTGATTTTTTTATTTTATTAATAAGCTTTATTATTTATTATATGTGCAACTTATAATGTTATTTTAAAAATATTTGCACAATATAATAAAATAATAAAAACCTTAGTCACCCTAGATACCTCCTTTGGCCGTCGGGTAGACAAAAAGGGCCAAAGGTCTTCGTCCTAGCTCGTTTGGAAAAAGGAGACATTACAGTCCTCCCTTCCCGAAGTTGCTTGCCGACAAGCAACTGTAGTAAAGTTGGATGTTGAAGAATAGACTCACCCTCCCAAGTGGCATCCTCCAGAGGTAAGTCTCTCCAACGAACCAGGTACTCACGAATCACCTTGTTCCGCAGCCTCCTCTGTCTCCAATCCAGAAGCTCCTCAGGAACCAAATCCAATCTCCCCTCATCATCCAATGGCGGTAACTCTACTGAAGAAGTCACATGCTTCCCCAATGCCTTCTTTAAGCAAGACACATGAAAAACATTGTGTATCTTACTTTCAGAAGGTAACTCCAACTCATATGCTACCTGTCCAACTCTCCTCACTACCCTGTATGGACCATAAAAATGAGGCTTACGCTTCTCTACTCCACTCTTCTTAAGAGTGCTCTGTTTGTAAGGCTGAAGTCGCAAAAAAACCATGTCTCCTACCTCAAATGATCGCTCAATCAGGTCCCTGTCTGCATACATCTTCTGCTGATTTTGGGCATGCTGCATATTATTCTTAAGTGTCTTAAGGATATCCTGGCTGTAATGTAAGCACTCACGAGCCTTAGGAGCTCTATTATCTCCAAACGCCATATCCACAAAGGATCTTGCATCATATCCGTACAAAGCTCGAAAAGGGATCATACCAATGGACAAATGGTACGTAGTACTATAACAATACTCACACAAATAAAGTTGCTTAACCCATGCCCTCTGCTGTCCTCAAACATAGTTGCGTAGGTACCCCTCAATCCACTTATTCACAATCTCCCTCTGCCCATTTGTCTGCGGATGATAGCTAGTGCTCGGAGTCAACTTAGTGCCTGCCAGTCTAAAGAGCTCTTGCCAAAATGTGCTCATAAACCTGTTATCCCGATCGCTGACAATATTCTTCAAAAGCCCATGCAACCTGAATATCTCCCTAAAAACCAAATCAGCCACCTATGGTGCCTTAATGCTTGTGGGAATAGCAAAGAAATGCCCATACTTAGTCAACCTGTCAACTATTGCATAAATGCGATCATGTCCTTGCACAACTGGTAGTCCTGTAATGAAATCCATCAATATACTCTCCCACCTCTGCTCTGGAATAGGTAAGGGCTGCAATAAACCTGCAGGGAAAGTATGCTCGGACTTGTTCTACTGACAAGTCATGCACTCTTGAATATACTGTAGAACATCCTCCTTGAGACCCTTCCAAGAGAATCTCTCTCTAACCTGCCTGTATGTCTTGAAATAACCTGGATGTCCTGCTAAAGGTGCATCATGGAGTGCGTATAGAACCTTGCCCTTAAGCTTAGATTCAGGTACTGTTAGTGCAAAATCACAGCACCCCTGGACGCACATCAGGCTTCTAGGTTGATGTTCAGGCATCCTGTGTGATTGCACAACATGGAAACCTCTCTCCAAGCGTGGGACTTGTAAAACCGAGAGAGGAATCTCCAGAGAAGGCTGGTTCCTGCTCCTAAACTAACCTACCACAAGCTATTCCAGTGCAGGCAAGCTAATCTTAATCCTAATCTAACCATGCCAAGGAGACAGAGAGAGAGAGAGAAGGGAAAAACAGCAAAAGCCTACGCTAAAACGGTGATACACCAGAGAAGGAGAATGTTGAACATCTATCAAAACTGCCATGGGACAAAGAGAGGTGAGCAATGGGGAAGGATGGACAGATGCATCACAGGCCCACACACAGAAAGTGTCCCCAAAACTCCATGAACACAGCTCCAGATCTGCAGTGAACGTTCAAACATGCACAAATACCTGCAATGAAGAGAGGCAAGAAGAAAACAAGCAAAAAACAAGAAAGGATGGACAGATGCATCACAAAACACGTTTTGTTGCTTCAGAAGTTTGCACAGAACATCATTCCATTAGTAAAAGGCAAAAAACGCCATTTACAGAGCAGGGAGGAGGTTCGAACTCCATTTTCAACCCGTAGAGAAGAAAAGAAGGGAGGGGCCGAGCAGAAAGAATGAACAACTCTTTTTTATATTTTGCCACTCCTTACAATATATAGGAAGAATGAGAGAAGGAAGAAAGAGGAAAGTCAGATCTCCTCCAACCACCTCCAGGTCGTATTTTAAATCATTTCATCATGGTAGAAGCGACGGATCCTGGCAAAAACGGCGGGCTGTCTGCTACATTAAAAACTGGTCGCTGAAATGTCACTTCTGTCATTACCACGCGTCAGAGCCGTTTCTCGATTTTCTCTCTCTAGACTGCACCAAAATTCGAGATTAGCCCCAGAATCATGTAGAGGATTTCACTAGCTTTCCGTTGATATAAAGGAACATGCAAATCCGAGCTCTGGATCAAAAGATATGACGATTTGAGGGATTTAGGGCACGGAACAGGCGAAAACAGATTTTTAAAATATTTTCCCGTGCATTGCCACCTGGATGACACGTGGCAGACTTTGATTGGATGAGAAAAGGTCTTCAGCCCGTCGGGTTCGGGATTTCTCCTCTCCATTTGCATCGGGTTTGGGAGGTGGCTCAACATATGTTTTTCGCCCCATGCTTTTCCGACTTGTTTCCCCGACTATGAAACCCGATTTTCTTTGTGCGTCGGGCTTTCCAACCCCTCCGACACATTTCTTAAGGTGTCGGGTTTTTTCAACCCTTCTGACATGTTCTTGCGCCATGTTTCTCCGTCGTGTTTTTCCCGACTATGAAACCCGATTTCCTTTGTGCGTCGGGTTTGGACGACCCGACGACATATCCCCTTTGTGGGGGTTTTCGCTTGGATACGTGGCAGCTTCTCATTGGTTCGGATCAGCGCTCGAAAACTCGCCCTTTGACTTTTTTGACCTTTTCCCTTGTGAGGACACGTGGCAGCTTTTGATTGGGCTCTCGGCTCCTTCGCGTACTTCGCCTCCATTTTGTCCCAGATGTCCCATTTGATTTTGGACCCTTTGTGCTCATTTCGGCCGATTCGGCCGGGTTCGGGCATTTTTGGCCCGCTTGTCCCACTTTGCTTTGGACTGACTTGACCCTTTTTCGCCCGGGTCGGCCAGTTCGCGTCTTTTTGGCCCGCTTGTCCCACTTTGTTTCGGACTGCTTGTGCTCATTTCGCCCGGTTCGGCCGCTTCGCGCCTTTTTGTCCCAAATGTCCCAAAGGCGACCCTCTCAGTAGTTAGCCAATTTTTTTCTCTCGGTCGAACCGGCATTTCGCGCCCGCCGTGTACTTTTTGTCCCAGATGTCCCCTGTTGCTATTTGGGCCGCTTGGAGGCTTTTCGGCCGATCCACGCCTTTTTGTCCCAGATGTCCCAATTGCTCCTAGGGACTAGGACTTAGCCGATTTTCACCATTTTTTCTGGATCAACCTTCTTGCCTTCTGCAACCTTTTTTCCCGCATTTTCTCAGAGCTTGCTCCTAACTACCTGGACAGGAGAGTTAGAAATATATCTGAGAGAACCTCAGAAACATGATGTTTGCTCTGAATCAATCAATGCGCCCGAGACTTGAATATTCTAATGCATGTTATCAAAATTACCCAGTGGGGGGTGAAATTTTGATAACAGGTACCAAATAAGTTCTACCCTTATAATAAATCAAATCAGAAATTACCTGGTAACGCTCATCCTGAATTTTGCCATCCATGATCTCACATGCCAATGTGTTCTTCGAATACTCGACCAATAATTGAGACTTCCAATCTGCAAAAATCTCACTCACGGAATATAGGACAGCAATATGTGGCCTCCTCGAAAGTGCATTAACCACCACATTCTTCTTCCCTTTGACATACTCGATGTCAAAATCATAGGCCTAGATCCTGCTAACCCACTTTTGCTGCCTCTCATTGAGTTCCTTTTGTTCCAAGAAGCACCTCAAGCTATTGTGGTCAGTCCTTACCACAAACTTCCCACCCACCAAATATTGTCTGAACTTCGCCAATGCATGCATGATGGCGAGCATCTCCTTGTCATACGTGGAATACAACCTCTCGTTCTCCCTCAACTTCCTACTCTTGTAGGCAATGGGATGACAATCCTGCATCAAAACTGCACCAATACTTGAGCCCGAAGCATCACACTCTAAAATGAATGGCCTCAAGAAATCTGGAAGAGCTAGGACTGGACATGTGCTCATCACCACTTTGAGCCTCTCAAATATCGCCTATGCCTCATCTGTCCAACTGAATGCCCCCTTCTATGTGAGATCTGTCAATGGTGTTGCAATATCTAAATAGCCTCTCACAAATCTCCTATAATATCCACATAGCCCTAAGAATCCCCGCAGCTCTGATATGTTCCTAGGTGGAGGCCAATCCTGTATAGCTTGTGTCTTCTCCTGTGGAACTTGACCCCATTGGCCCCAATGACATGCCCAAGATACAGTATCTCAGCAAGTCCAAACTCACATTTGGACATCTTAGCAAATAGAGACTAGGTCTCCATAATGCCAAGTACCTCATCCAAATGCCTCAAGTGGTCCTCCCATGTCCTGCTATATATCAATATATCATCAAAGAAGACCAGCACGAACTTCCTCAACTTCTTGTTGAAGAGATGGTTCATGCATGACTGAAAAGTGGCAAGGGCATTAGTGAGACCAAAAGGCATCACCAAGAACTCATAGTGCCCGTAGTGACATCTGAATGTTGTCTTGTGGATGTCCTCCTCACGAACATGAATCTGATGGTACCATGATCAAAGATCAATCTTCAAAAAGTAAATGGCCCCATGCAACTCATCCAAAAGCTCATCAATACAAGGGATGGGATACCTGTTCTTGATTGTCTTCTTGTTGAGAGCACGGTACAATACACATACTCATCATCCCGTCTTTCTTCTTCACCAACACCACCGAAGAAGCAAATAGGCTAGAACTAGGACGGATATGCCCCATATCAAGAAGCTCCATGATGGTCCTCTCTATCTCATCCTTAAATTTCTTAAGATGACGATAGGGTGTAGTAATCACAGGCTTGGCACCCTCCTCCAACTCTATAACATGCTCAAACCCCCTATCTGGCGGTCTACCTGGAGGAATGTCACCAAAAACCTGCCCATGCCTATCTCTTATGGTCTGAATATCAGTATGCAATTTTTGTCCATCATCTGAAGAAGACTTGGATGAAATGAAACATTGGCCTGCCCATGCAACCTCTCCATGACTGATGATAGACTCCATCTGATGTGCTGAAACAACCCTAGGCCCACCATCTGAAAGAGCTCGTAGCACAATCTTCTTCCCATCTGCCATAAACTCCAACTCCATCCGTCTAAAATCCTGCACATATCTCCCAAGAGACTGAAGCCACTAAATACCCAAAACTGCATCTATCTCTCCAAGTCCAACTATGTAGAAGTCATTTGTCAATGTATAGTCCCCTAGTTGGATACTAAGTTGTGAAATCCGTTTAGTGCAACTCAGAGCAAAGCCATCTGCCACTCGTACACTGAACCCTTCAAACTCCTCAACCTGCAATCCCCGCTTCATCACAAATCCTTCATCAAGGAAATTGCGTGTAGCACCACTATCAATCAAGCAGACAGCTCGCTGGCCCTTAAGTACTCCTTTCAAATGAAAGGGGTGGTACCTAGGGACTCCAGAAAGTGAAGCAATAGTACTTGAGCCTGATGTCTCTCCCTCTCCAAGCTCTACCTGGGGTTGCTCCTCATGTGCATCATGATCATCATCGTTGTCCTCTATATCTACATTTGGCGAAGATTGCCTTTACATCTGAAATAACCTCAATAAGATGCACCTTGCCTTTTCCAAGGCAGTTGTGTCCAAGCTCCCAGTGGTCCTTGCAATGAAAACAAAGGTTCTCCCTCCTCAACTCATTCCGAGTCTCTTGATCCATCCTAGGAGGGGGAGCACTCTTCTATTGATTTGTGGAACATTGAAACGGTTTGGAGCTCGTCAAAGGATTCTTACTAGGCTGGTAAGAAGTGGGGGATGTCTCCAAATCTAAGGTTGTCTGAATATCATCGTGTAATGTCCTAGGCCTAAGGGCCTTGACCAATCCTCTTAACCTATCATGCAGACCCTCAATGAAAAGTATCACCACACGTCTCTCGGGCATCTCTAGCACCATGACTGCAATCCGCTGAAATTCGTTGATGTAAGAATCAACGTGCCCACTTTGTCGAAGTTGTGTCAAATCCCTATAATATAGCTCCACATCTTTGCAATCAAATCTGGCAATCAACCTCACACTAAACTCCCTATATGATTCGTAGTAGGTCATGCCCTCTGTGTGATAAGCCCAAGGTGTCACCAATCGTATGCCACTCCCTCAAGGTGTAGAGTAGCAAATTGAATAGCCTCTTGTTCCTCCTGCATAGGTTTGAGAGTGAGGTATGTATCAAGCTTGTGAATCCATGCCTTGGCACTAATCTTTCCACTACCATCAAAAGTGGAAAGGGTCACCTTGTTGGTAACCTGCTTCAATTCTCTATTCTGCTGGGCCCTAGGCCTTTGTACCTGTCTAGCTCTCAAGCTCTCTCTCCTTTGAATACAGTACTGGCTGAAGGGGAAAGGCATTTCGTACCTCCTCAGATAATGCTCTCCACTCATCATGAGCTGCCATCACATTATCTTGAAAGACTGTGCCCTCAAGTGGGTCCTCCACTAATGGTGGCTCCTCCCTCGGTAGGAAACTAGGCTGCATAGGTCTATCTGCAGTCCTTGTGGATCTCCTCTCCTCTGTATGTCTCCTATCACGGTGAGGGGAACCTCTCACGCTACCCACCTTATGTATGTAGGTGCCTTGTTGTGCCTTCTGTGGCTATTGGCTACGGATGCAGATCTTTCCTTTCTGTCATGCCTATCTCTTGGCCTATCCATAATCATACTCTCCATCATCTGTCCCATGGTTTGTATCATCTCATGATGGGAATCGATCATACCTCTGAAAAGAAGATCTGGATCAACTCACTCTTGTCGTGGAGGAGTGTGTGATCCCTCTCTCCTGGCCATGATTTCAGTACTACTCTCTATATCCAAATTTGCTAGAATGCGAGTTTGCCTCCTTGTATGATACCTATGTGGCCCAACTTCTCTAGGCTGCATCAAACAAAACCCTCCAGGTGGGAGGATCGTTGCTCTGATACCACTGAAAGATCCCAAATAAAATTCTTTGCCCTAAACAAGATTTTTATACTTGTAAATGAAGAAATGGAGCTGTTGAAACCCTTGACCAACAAACTAGGGCAAAATGCAGCCTTTCATAGTCAAAACGACTAGGGTTTTGAATGGATCTCCACACCAAACACACTCAAAATTTATGATTTCTTTTCCCTTTAATTGCCAATATTTTTAGAGCTCAAATAATATAAAAATCAGGAATAAATGCAAGCCAAACAACTGAGAAAAAACCAGATCTGAAACTGAATATAAATTGCTTGAAAACCCTCTTTTGTTTGGCTCAGAAAAATACAGCCTTGTTGCATAAGTATTTGAAGATATCTGACAACAATTTTTAGAAGAAGAATACCTCCATAAATGTTGCCAACACAGTCCTCATTAAGTCGACCCAGCTGCTGTAATAAACCACTAAAAATACCTCCCAAAACACTGCTGAAAACAACCTAGAAATCTGATTATAATCGCTGGAAATTTCTAAGTGAAATCCCCTCTCAATCCCTTGGGGATTTCGTCCACAAGAGATGAAATCCACAAGGGTTTCCGTCCTTGGAATTTCTTACCAAAGCTTGAAGCTTCTTGCAATGCAAATCTGATAATAAAAATTATGGATGATGCCTAAGCAAGTCGACTTGCTCATATAAAGGGAAAACAGCCCAAAAGCACCTCTAAACTCAGCCAATAATATTCTTTCTTTCCTCTAGGCTGGTCGCATTTTTCCCTATGGGCCAAATGACACATTTCCCTATTTATGACTCCCAAGAGTAAGTCGCATTTTTCCCCATAATACAATTAAATTTAATTGTATTTTGACATTGACATTTTTATTTTATTAGTAAGCTTTATTATTTATTATATGTGCAACTTATAATGTTATTTTAAAAATATTTGCACAATATAATAAAATAATAAAAACTTAGTCACCCTAGATACCTCCTTTGGCCGTCGGGTAGACAAAAAGGGCCAAAGGTCTTTGTCCTAGCTCATTTGGAAAGAGGGAACATTACAAACATAGAAGAAACGTAATCGAATAAAATAAAAACATAAAGAAAAGAACAAACCTAATCGAATCAAACAAAAAAGAAAACAAAGGGAAATGACATCCCTGGTTCGCGGTAGCTGTTGCATAGGTCTTCACTGCCGCTACACACTTTTTCAACCTCGTGGGGAGAACTGCGACCAACTTCATCCATGACTGTGACCACGACCACGAATGGCTTAGGAAAAGCAAAACAAGGCCACGGATGGCTTAGGAAAAGCAAAACGCGACCACGAATGGCTTAGGTTTAGGGTTTTTTTGTTTTGTTTTTTGTGAAAATAGTTGACCGAACCGTACCGGATTTATCTGGGCCCTTCAAAAAATTCAGTTCGAACCGGATTTCCTTCAAATCCGGCCGAACTTGGTAACTATGGTATACAGTGACCAGGTAACATGCATCCCCTGCCAACTTTAATACATATGTAATATATCAGTGCCCTCCGTAGTCATATACTCCCATCATCCTCATGCCCGAATCTCAAGATATCACTCTTAAATAAGGAGTAACCAAGAAAAATATCAAAACAAGCCCTCTTACTGGTAGAGCTAAAAACTCAAAGATCTGTCAATTATTACAAAACAGGAAGCAATTTACAATCTTAACCCGGGCAACGAAAGCAAGGTAGCTAACAAAGGATACAATTATGTGAAAAGACTCTAATGATATAAAATCTTTCATGAAAACCATATAGTGCGTTTTGGTTCCCTATATCTGGTAAAATAACAAGAGATGAGATCTCATCAATGAGCAACAGAGAGTATATCAGTATGAGTACAAATAAGGGTGGACTTTCTCCAAATTTTAGTTTGTTTAATTCTGATATAGTATCATATATTGCCTTCTTCCAAAGCAAGGGATGTACTATTCTGTCAAACTGCACCTAGTAAATTAAAATAGAAAAACAAAATTATAGTTTAAAGTCAAATATCTATAGAGTTAACCAAACATTTGGGAGTTGACTGTCAGAGACATTATGTTCCTCCAGAAGTAGTTCAGGGCACGGTAATACAAGTCTAAAAGAGAGAAAGCATGGAAGAATGGGAGCACTGGTGCCGAGAGGGAGGAGAAGAAAGCAGTCTCTACCTCTTTCACCGGATGAAAGCTTTAGCCATACAAGTCTACAAGGCTGCGAGGATAATCCAAAAATACATTTAGCTATTTCTCTCTAAAGAAGAAACAACTGAATGCAAGTTTTACCATTATAATTGAATGTATTGGATTCTGACTCAGAGACCCCTAAAAGTATATTTCAGAATCCTAAAAGTTATGGCTGTGTGAAGTAATATCATTTGATAATAAAGGTAATAATACAGACAAACATTTAGGTATCTATTCTGACGTAATGCAAATATGAAGCCCCCAAATAAAATAAGGCATTATGAAAACCATGGAATGGGCTACATAACATTGCTGGATCCATAATATGACCATAACATTTGATGGAACACAAAATAAATTCTTTAGTACATTAATTATCATATAATTTTACTACAAATTGTCTATAATTTCTAGCTTATTATCAAACAATGACTTTACCTGTTGCTATCATTCTCTGGATAAGGCTGAAATGAGGTTAAATGATTTTCTTGTTGGGCTTTCTGCAATGTAGTTATATTGTAAAATGATTGCAACAAAAAGAGTCCATGACTGTTATCTATTAACTAGTTTCTCATTTTGAGTTGTGATGGAGTTATCTCAATCAGTCAACCTTGCGTGTGTATTCACCTGAAATTATCTATACTATGAAGAGTTTCCGAATACACAACCATTGAAAGATGTTATTAAAGCATTTGTATACAGAGAAATCATGTATCTTGAAGGTGTGCAAATACCGTTTTGACAGTAGGTATTGGAATCATAGTATGAACAGAAGGCTGCAACCATGCCTTCTCAATTTTGAGGGTTTCACTGTGTTTTCTCAAATACAGATATTTAATCTGCATGAATGGATATGATCTGCTCAACAAGCTATGTTACCAGGGTTCACCCCTCACCCTCCTGCACCCCTCTGGATACGTACCCAGTACGGATACGTCCCAGGTATATTTTGATGTATCCAAGACGTACCTGGTATGTACCCAGACGTACCTGGGACGTATCAGTACCATTGGGCAGTGTGGGGGCTCTAAATTTATTTTATTTTATTTTGACTCAAAACAAACTTCAGTTTTATTGAGGACTAGACAAGGAGGGCATGGCATCCACAAGGAAACCTGGAGATTGTTTAAAATCCCTCTAGTTTATTGAAGAGAAAATATTCAAAGGATATCAAGAGTGTTTGAGGTAATTATTTGGGAGCATCACAATTGGCCAAGGAAAGAAGCTATTCATAGAAATTTGGACATATACTGAGCCTCCGTACAAGTTTTTTATGAGATCAAATCTCAAGTGATCTTCAATACTAATAGAAAAATTTGGAACCGCAAATTGCATAGCTTAAAGTTTCAAAGAGCATCCTTTCCTAAAAAATATCAAGGCACAGCATTGACTCCTTCCCACATCCTTAAGGAGGATTAGAAGGTGATTTTGGATAATATGAATGCAAGAACCAACCATTGGACTGACCTCTTTAGTTATCATTGGCAGGTTAGAGTCAACCTAATTAAATATGTCCTTCAGGAGCTCCCAATATACATCTTTTATGGCCACCATTGCAACACAAAAATTAATCTCAAAGGAAATGGATGAAACAAAAAGGAATAGAATATTCATATATCATAGAAAATGTAAAATCTTAAGTATATTGAATGTTTTGAACATTGATCATACTATATTTTTCAAGTTTTGTATTTCTTATGGTCTAAAAAATGAGTATATGAACAATATGTGCACACACACACACACACGTACGGACGTATCCAAGACATATCGTACCCAAGGGTTTTTTAAAATTGACGTATCCACGTATCAAACCCATACCCGTACTTGTATCCTGGCAACAGTCAACAAGGAGTCAATTGGGTTATTCTTACTATGGGTGTATCCTAATAAATTGGGAGGGTTTATCCTCTTCATCAATTTTGTTAAAAGGCTATAGCTAATGAAGCATTATTAAATTCCAACATTGTTTAGTCCAAGTGGGTAGGCTTTCTGCTTGTTACATGGCATGCCCTTTGAATATGGATGCATCCTAATATAGTAGGAATGTTTATCCTCATCTTAACTCTTGTTAAAAGCTAATGAAGCAATATTAAATTCCAAAATTGTTCATTGGAACTGTCTAAGCTTTCTGCCTATTAAATGTCAAAGTTATAGTTGGTATAGAAGTTGAGCTCAGAGGGTAGGATTTTCTTAGTCAAGAATTGCAGTCTAAAAACAGAGAGTTCGATCATGATGTGCATTTGAATCAATAAGTCATTGGACTTGTAAGTTGAAGTGGTTAAAGTGCTATACTACCAAACACACAAGCCTGGTGGCAAAAGTAATACCATTTTGAGATCCAGAAAGAATTTTTTATGGTGAGGAAGGGCTGGTACACTTCGAATGAAAATGAGCTAAAGCCAAAAAATATGAATAAAAAAGAAGCTTATGGTGATAGAGGAAGGTAAGCTATTGAAGTAATTTGTACTGCCATCACGAAAGACATACATGTGCAAAATATAAAGGTATGTCAAGATGCTTGGATACTCTGAAAGGTTTATATTGCCATCACAAAAGACATACATGTGCAAAATATAAAGGTCTGTCAAGGTACTTGGATACACTGAAAGGTTTATACAAGACACCTAACGTAACCAAGGTTCTCTATCTGAGAGTTATACAGTGAGAACAAAAAAGGTGGCTCAAGCACTATCTCCCCACTCGGTAAATTTATTTTCTAATGGTTTGAGTGTTGATGAATCTGAATGAAGAATGCCCTAGAGAAAGATGGTGTTGTATTTTTAGTTGAATTTCTTTTAATGATAACAGAAATTTTTGTGATGAGATTTTACTGTAATTATTTTGGGAAATGCATGATCTAATAAAGCAATATTTGTGGAAGTTTCATGCTGCGTGTGAAATTGTGAATATTTGTTGGAGGACTTATGAATATTATGAAACAATGATATTAAAGTGAATCCTCGACTCAGACAGTGAAACATATTGTTAGATATGTGAATCTTCAAAGATGCAAGCTATTCACATTTTAAATGTATCACAAAAGTTAACAAAAGATAACTATGCTATTTGGAGTCAAAGAATGTGAATGTTCTTTAGGGTGAAAGGGGTGTGGGACATTGTTAATGAAACCAAAAAAGACTACAGATGGGGATCCAATGCAACCCAAATATGATGCATCTAACCTTGAAAGCTTGTGATACATTGCCAACTCTGTCAGTGGCGTTATTGTCTCCTCTATTGCTGGTGCAAACAATGGTATTGCTGCATGGAAACAATTAGCTGCTTTGTATCCTGACTCAAATGAAACTAGGATACCTTATTTGAAACACAACCTGTATGCTTTGAAGTTACAGGAAAATGGATCAGTAAGTGACCACTTCAGAAAATTGAAGGACATGAAAAGCCAACTTTCAGGTGTAGGTGAAACCATAGATGATAAAGAATTCAAATCCATTGTATTAAACAGTTTTCCTTAGGATTATGAAGGAACAGTCAAAAAATTGTCATTTGCTGCAACAACATGAGATTTTGAGATGATTTTAGTTATTTATTGCACGTAGAAATGGATGCAAAATAATGAAGAATTCAAAAAACCAAATTCAAAGAAGAGAAGCCTCATGTAGCTCATGTAAAACATAAGGGAAAATGGTAATACAATCAAATATTCAAAACCTAATACGAGCAAATAAAATGATGGTAACCTGACAACTCATAAACCTAGGAAAACAATTTTGCCGAAAATTTTGGAAATGGAAAAGACATAAAAAAAGCAGAAGTAATGGTTCTTTGATTGAAGAGATCTTTTGAAGTGTATCCCACTTGGAAGATGTTTTGTAGTGATATCTAATTGGATACTATGATGTGGTATTGAATATATAATGTTCATTTAGACTTGGGAGTGGATCGATCATACTTAGTTCATAATATAAGGTTAGAGTTGATTAAATACATGTGAGGTGTCATTAGAATTAAATAAAGAGATTAGATATAGGTGGTTGCATACCTAACACTTTATGGTGATGAATAGATATGACATCAAGTTATTATAAAGATACATCATTCTTTCCTCTCATCCACATGTCTTTTCTATTGACGTCTCTTCTGATATGTTACTATGCATAAATCTGACTCAGTAATACTGTACATGACCTAACAAAGCATGAAGGCAGAGGAAAACGAGAAATGGGCACCAAAGCTAAGGAAACTTCAAGAATGAAGATTCAAGAAACGGTAGCTTCAATTCAAGTAACAAGGGTAAGTGTTAGTAATGCAAATTACCTCGATCTACATGGTGGTGCCAATGACCAGTTGCGCGATGAGCAATGACAATCTTGGAGGCAAGTAATGTATTGTAGAATGCACAGGCAGGATTGACTAGACTAATCCACCCAAAATACATTTGAGATAAGCAGAAGACTGATATGCAGAAATGCAACTTCTATTCCCTATGCAGAATAGTGAAAGTATAGATACGTAAAATACACTAGTAAGGCTAAGAGTGCAAGTTCTTGTGATCAGAAGGGAATGCGTCCTTGCTGATTTATGTAGAATAGTGTGAAAGAAACCAGAACAACATATGTCTTTGATGTCATATACTCAAGGCATGCTAACTATCTCCTTTCTGGTATGTGTGTGTCTCTCGGCTCTATAGGTGCATAGATGCCCGGAGTGTGTGGTTACAATACATATTCATACAATGTATGATTACAGGATGGCAGTTACAACTAACAACAATTGCAAGAGATACAGTTGAGAGGCTCTTCATCTTCTTTGGCCAAGTAACGGTTGTGATTTGAAGAGCAGCATTAGGTGAAATACTTTGACATGGCATTGACGTGGAGTGTGCCACCTGAAGTGTCACGTGGCAATGACGTATTGACAAGCAAATGTTGAGCATACAAGCCTTACCCAGGTAAGCCGCAACACTTAGCATGTGAAGGAGCAAGGCACGAGCAGGTTGAGTTGCCACAAAGTTGTGAGGTCATGCACAATATTGCAGCTGTTGTGCGTTGAGTTGGCACAAGACTACAAAAGTTGTGAGTGCTTGGCAGTGAAGGATGCAAGACTGTAGAAGCAGCAAGTATTGCACCTGACTAGTGCATGGCTGCAGAAGTTGTGACGGCTACAAAGCAATGGTGCAATGTGCTTGCGTCTGTGGGGAGCAAGTACACAAAGGTACTGCGACACTTGGTGAATCGCACGAAGTGTGATAGCAATACAACCATAAAAGAATCAGGTTGAATTGGGATACAAGCATTTTATTAATTTTCAAAAACAAGTGATGCCTTTACTCCGTTAACCTCCAAAAGACAAAGGACTTTGGACTTTGGACTTTGGAGAAAGTCCTAACAAAGTATCGGGCAAGCTGCGAGACAAGTGGGTATTGTGCAGTACACAGCATAACATTGCCCCAATACCAGTGGAGTGTTCAGTACTTTCAAGAGAAGTGATGAGGCTTACACTGTTGTGCACGTTGCAAGTCTAACCACAGATCATGTCTGGTCATCATGATAAGGACATTGCAAAAAAGAAGTAAGATCATTCTCCTTCAAGCAAGAAAGGCATTTGAGCAAACATGTTGTAGATGAAAATGATGATGATAGCTACAATCACTGTAAGTGGTCATTATAATCTCTACTAATCAAATAGTGGACAAACAATATCTACGAAGGCATCGTATGTAGACTCAGGTAACAAAAGGAACATGACAAATGAAAAGAAGTGGCTTGCCTTGTTGAACAACAATGAAAATCCTAAAGAGACTCATGCTATAGGAGATAAATAGTTCAAGATTGAATTAGATGATGACACTTGTCCCATATAGAACAACAGGGATCATTACTAAGTGTTACAAAAGATTCCAAGAAAGATGGTCTGAGTAGGTTTACTCTTAGAGCAGTAGGACGACAAGATTGGGAACAACTTTAAAATTTTCAACACCATCACCAATGGTATTGACATCTTAGCTACTGGATCCTTGCATTTTAAAAGAAACTTAAGATCATCCACGGTTTGCTTCCACCAGTGAGAGAAACATACTTGTAAAGCTTGCATTTTAAATTATTTAATAGAACAGCATAGAGATAAATTTGAAAATAAAGTGGTACCAAGAACAAGCATGCAATAGGAACTGGTGTTTAGGTCCAGAGAGTAAGTATGAAATCCGAAATGGTGCATAGGGACATTTATGATCACTTGAAAATTACATCTTTTGCAAGTGCAAAGTGCATAACGAAATCTACTAACTACTAGTCATGTAAAATTTGGGTGTACTTTCTCAAGTACACATTAAATGTTGTTGAAACACTCAACGAATTCACAGGCGCAGTTGAGAGGCAATGTGGAAAGAGATCAAGGTTCTTGTTGCATATGCAGGAGGGGGAACAGGAAGTGGCGTGGTAGGGTCAGAGGAATGTAAGTCTAACAACTTCTACAAGTACTTTAATACCCACAGTATTTGCAAGCAACTTACTTCCTCGTATACTCCACAGCAAAATAGTGCTGTGAAGATAAAAAACTTGGACTACTATCAGGATGGTCATGACTCATGAGCAATCTTCAAGGCAAGATTATCTGAAACAAGTTTTAGGCTAGAGAAGAACAAACAATAGTCTACCCACCCAACATAAAACCATTTAAGATCGTGCTAATATCACTCTTGAAGAGTCATTGAGTGATCGAAAATCACAAATGAATCATCTCAAAACTTTGGCTACAACAAATGCAAAAGGAGCAAGCTAGAAGAAAAAAAGCTAAAATGTATCCTCTTGTAAGGTTCGAAGAGGAGTCCAACACAAATAGGCTTTTTGATTTAGTAAAGAATAACAAAAACATTGAGAGACATGGTCTTGATGAACACCACAGGCAAAAAGAAACAAATCAACTTGTACCATGGCTTGTTGAAGACAAAGATGACAGGGTGCTGCAAATGAAGATAAATGCATACCAAGACATAATAAGACTGTTCAGACAGCAAAGGATGTTAAGAAATTGGAATCAGCATGGAAAGCAATAAAAAAATCAAAGACTAGGAAAATCCCAAAGTGGTGTCTAAAATCAATAAGGGATTATAACATATAGAAAATACATCTGACTAGTGACTAAGGTAGACAGTAAGGAGATATGGAAATCAGCTTCGCATCAAAGGTAAGAAACAAGAAAGGGAGTTAAGAAGGTTACAACAATCAACTTTGCATCGAGCAAATGCTACTTTGATGTCCACGAGTTTGAGCTGACAGGACCCTAATCAATTTGAAAAAACAACAGATAAATTGAATGGGAAAAAGCAATTAAAGAGGGGGGGTGGGAATTATATGTTAATTTGACTCTGCAGAAATGGGGGGAGGGGGACTATTCTAAGCTTCCTTGTCCTTGTTAACTTCTTGCAGTCAATACAATCCCAAGAATAGATTTCCTATGGATCAGCCACTTGTCCTCCCAGGTTCTTCAAGGTATACCCTAAGCAAGCCTGAAATTATATTGGATTCTACTAAAATGCCCTAGCAAACCTAGTCAGAACAAAATGGGAAGGAAGAGAAAATGGTAGGACGAACAATGCACAGTAGTTTTTCATCCCTGATACACTTTACAATGTAAGATTACCAGTGGACTGAGGGCCAAGGCAGTCTGTTTGTGTTTGTGGTGCTGATGCTACTGACCAGATGGCGAAAAGCAATTGAAGAGGGAGGATGGGAGTTACATGCTATAGCCTATCATCCCTTGACTCTTTACAGACGAGGGAAGGGGAGCAATGCTAGGCTCCATTGCCCTTGCTACCTTCTTGTAGTCAATACTAACCCAATAATAGGTTTCCTATGTAACAATCACTCATTCTCTTGGGTTCTTCAAGGCATACCTGTTAGCAGAAGAAGACTAAGAACGAGAAATGAAGGCACAACTGCCCTGTTCAAATGACACAGGCAGAAGTTTATTTATTATAGGAAGAGGTAGTTACATTTGGTTGTTTGGTTACAACCTCTTCAACTGCTAGGAACCGCATTACATTCTATATAATGCTCTATAGCTCTATATTTTAACACCCCCTCTTAATGACTAAACCGGAAACAAGACAAAGTTTGTCCCGAAATTTTACAAATTTCCTAAAGCCCATATATTTAGTCATTACATCTACAGATTGTGCCATAGGTTGTACTCCAAAATCATTAGTCCATGACTGTGTTGCAGTTGTCGAATGAAGAAGAACCACAAAACAAAAATCTGGTCCCATGAACAAAAGATATGACAAGTGGTCCATTGGTTCTTTGTTACATGATTCATTGACCAGTGATGAATCACCAATGGCTGAGAGTGTCAGCCCCATCTCCAGAGTGCTGAAATCAGAACCTTGGAGATGTGGATTGGAAAATCTATTCCAGACTTGTGTAGCCTGCTGGAGTCTATACAAAGACTCAATTATCCTGCAATCGAAGTCACCTCGATCACGTCCTTGCAACACCGTGTAGTGCTCATCCAACTTTTTCAAGAAGAGAAATGTGACTATCTGTGCAATAGGAGTTAGAACCGACTCCGCAATAGTAGGAGAAATAACCATCTCCGTCTCAGCAGTGGTCTCCATCTCAATAGCGGTAGGAGTGAGAATCAACTCCTCATCTACTTGCTCATCTATCCCCCTCTATTGGGAAAGATCCTTCACAACACAATGAGCAAATTGCTCATGCTCTACTGTCCTTCAAGCAAGGACCTCTGAGTGAGTGGTTGGGCATGCCATCTCACCATGCATCGTAGGAGAAATAACCATCTCTTTCTCAGCAGTAGTCTCTGTCTCAATAGCGGTAGGAGTGAGAATCAACTCCTCATCTATTTGCTCATCTATCCCCCTCTGTTGGGAAAGATCCTTCACAACACAATGAGCAAATTGCTCATGCTCTATTGTCCTTCAAGCAAGGACCTCTGAGTGAGTGGTTGGGCATGCCATCTCACCATGCATCGTCAGTGCTTTTGGAATAGTGGAGTCTCCATCCACAACAAATTGTTCTTCAGAATGAGGAAATAGGCATGTCCACCTCCCATACACTTGGTATAATGGATACTCCCTCCACAATAGGTGCATGTAGGTTGATTGTATCCAAGTCAACAAATTTGTGAGGAATGGCTTCCTCCCAAGGCATTACAGTCTCCTGCACATCCTGAATGGTGGAGCTGTCCTCCACACGTGCATTCATGTTGATCACAGCCGGATCAACAAGCCGATACTGACCACCTTCCCCAATACCAAGGGCAATTATCTGTCTTTGTTTCACATCAGAGACAACACACTTCTTTCCACATAAATCCATAGAAATATTGGGATTTTTAGTCAATTGACGAATAGATAGAAGATTCTTTTGTAAAGAAAGTACATATCTAACATTATGTACCAACAATTTATGAGCATTATTCAATACAATGCATATATCTCTTCTCCCTTCTACTGCAAGTGATTCTCCATCAGCCAGTACTACTGATTCAAAACAGATATTTGCAGTAAATGAAACATACCAGTCCCTGCGACATGAGAAGTGTGCAGACGCACCAGAGTCAATGATCCAGTAACTGGTACCACTGTCATTCGAGCATGATGTCGTAAGACAATAAAGAGCATGCTCGTCATCTGAATCCCGTTCTTCTACAACTGCTGCCACATGCTCCTCATTACATGGCTTTTTGTTTTGCTACAAAGATCATACTTCTGCTTCCGGCAATCCTTCTTGAGGTGCCCAACCTTGTGATAGTAATAGCATGTGACCTGATACCGAGTGGAAGACTCACCAGATTGATGTTTCCACTTTCCCTTTGATTGAGTGACAAGAGCACTCTCTGAATGGTCACAATTAGATTCTGCCTAAAGTTGTCTCCGCTCCTTTTGCAACAGGTAGGAACTCACCTTGTCAAACGTGAGTGTTTGAATTTCAGCCATTAAATGGAGTGCCTCCACAAATGACTCATACGAAGAAGGTAAGCTCTTCAAAACCAAAGCCACCATATCATCGTTGTCCACCTTTTTTATTTATGGAAGACAACTGGTCTCGGAGATCTTTCATCCAAAGTAGGTGCTCAGATAGCGATCCACCTTATAATTTTACGAAAAAGAGCTTATTCTTCAGGTATAAAACCCGACTCTTTTCTGACGCCTGATATTTACCCTTCAAACTGACCCACAACGTGTTTGCCACAGTGGCATTCCGCACTTCCAGTATCATATCATCCAATACCGATAACTTGAGAAGTAATAACGCTTCCTTATGACATTTGTCATAATCCTCGAAATTCGTCGTTGGTCAACTTTCATCACCCTTGATTATTTTATCACAATCACGAAACTCCGCAACTGTTAAAATCTTATGACTCCAAACAGTGAAATTAGTGCCCGTTAATTTTTGTTTCTCCAACAAAGTCAAGTGTGAAATATTTGCCATTTTATTTTTCCAAATTAACGGAAATAATAAAATAATATTTTGCCCACACTTAATAAATATTACTTTTTCCAGCAAATATTATTTAATTATGGAAATCACCCCTCCAACTATATTTGCTTGTATTAAAAATTATTATTACGTAAATACCTTTGTTGGAAAAAATGAATATTAATCCATCGACTTTTCAAAAGGGAAGAAAAAAACGACTCTGCCTCTGCCGTCTTTGCCAAGATTTGCAACTGGTTATTTCAAACCACGATTTTGCCTCATGACTGGTCATGTAATTGCTTGGTCTAGGCACGTCTTTACCTGCAACAGGATTTGCGACTAGAGTTTCATCCACGACTTTGCTTCACGAAGGGAACGATGAAACAGTTTGTGCCACGATTTACTTCTACCTTGTCTTTTTAATGGCATTGTTGCTCCGCGATTTTATGCCACGTACCACGTCTTCTGGACTTTGAATCACAGTTTTGTGTAAAACCGACTTAATTTTTGCCCTCGGATTTTCTTCACATGACAGGTTCCAGGAATCCACGATTCTCCTGGTTGCCTTCAAACAGCTTCGAACTGCCCACGAGTTCTCCTAAACATACAGGATAACAACAGCGAACAGGAATAAAAGTCTTTTCTGTCAAAGCAGTGACTCGAAGATCAGTCTTCTTTCCCTCAAATGCCGTAACCTCCCTCCAATTCATGCCCTGTTAAGGGTTCCTCGAATTCTGTGTCAAACTCCCGTACCCTTCAAGGGCTTCCTTCGGTAAATCGCTCTGATACCAATGTTAGCAGAAGAAGACTAAGAAAGAGAAATGAAGGCACAACTGCCCCGTTCAAATGACACAGGCAGAGGTTTATTTATTATAGGAAGAGGTAGTTACATTTGGTTACATTTGGATGTTTGGTTACAACCTCTTCAACTGCTAGGAACCGCATTACATTCTATATAATGCTCTATAGCTCTATATTTTAACAATACCTTGAGCAAGCCTGACATTCTATTGGATTCTTTTGAAATACCATAGCGAATTTAGTAAGAACAAAATAAGAAGGGAGAATGGGAGGACAAATGGTGCAAAGGAGTTTTTCATCCCCAATATACTTTACCGTGTAAGATTACCAGTGGACTGAGGGCCAAGGCAGTATGTTTTTGACCGTGGTGTTGATGCTAATGACCAGATGATGTGGATGCCAAAGAAAAATCCACATCTCATTGTCTATTTTTTAACTCGTTTCTATCCCATGTGATCCACAATATATGGCTGAAATGGCAGTAAGCCGCTTCCTGCTCAAAATTGCCTCGGACACAACCCTGGAACATTTCTGGGATCCTGTTAAGCCTACATGGGCAGATTTTGCATCATATTAAACTAGAGTCCACATGTTGGGTAATGTTGTTATGGGGGACCAATTCAGCCCAGGAATGCCTCAGTTTGTCACATACCCACAGGGTTTGACAGTTTTTTCGGTCAAAATTTGAATCTGACTTCACTAAGAACAAAAGAAATAAAATAAATAACTTAAAAGTTAATCTAAAATCTACAACAAAACCAAATTAAAGAAACAATGACTCAACTACAGAGAAAAATCCTAAGGAATCGAACAGAAGATAAAATGAAGATACACCACTGGTTCCCTGGAGGAAGATATGCCAGCCAAAAGAAAAAGGAGGCTTAGGTATAAGATCTTTAGAAACCATGAACTTGGCACTAGGATCAAAAATGGCATGAAGAATTTAAAAAGAAAAAGATCAGTTACGAAGCAGAGTTGTCAGGACTCAGCATTACATACCTGGACTATGATGCAGCAGAAAGGATCTTCACTTACGAAAGTTGCCCAATGTGTCCCAAGCATGGAATTTTTTGAGAAGATGCATACCTGTAGTAAATGAAAAACTACGATGGAATAATAAGCAAGGGAATAAAGCAGCTTTTCAGGATGGTACATGGGTGGGAGAGGGATCTTCAGTTATATGGAAGGAATGAATGAGCTCAAGGAAAATGCAGAAGATAGGTGGGGGAAACTAGTAAACATGTACTGAACAGAAGGGGAAGATAGAAGAAAGTGGAAGTTCAAATGGCCAGGAGGGTGAAAAAGAGAAGACAGACAAACCACCTAACATACTTAGAAGAAATGTTCAGTCAAATGCTCGGGAAGAAAATCAAATAATGTAGAAAATTTGGGGTAGATTCTTTAGCAAGATGAACTTGACATGGGTAGGGCCTGAATCAGTCCAAAAGAGGGTAGAGGCATGGACAGAAAGTGCAAAGGAAGGACTTCTGAGATCAATTTGGACGATAGGACCGGCAATCATCATATGGAATCTATCGTTAGAAAGAAATTCAAGGGTCTCCAAGGAAAAGGAGAACCCAGTTCGGCAAGTGTGGGAGAAAATTGAGCCATCCATAAAAGAACTCAATGCGTAGAGACCAAAACCTAGAAAACTTGCAGGCGTAGAAGAGGAATTATTAAGTAGATGGAAGCTAGTTAAACTAACCAATAAGGGGTTTTGTGGGGAAAAAATGAAGAAGGAAGAGAAATGGAAGAAGCCCCCAAGGGTGTAAAGCTTAACTTTGATGGTGCAGCAAGAGGCAACCGGAGCAGCAGGGGGCAGGAAGTGTATTTAGGGATGACAAGGGGCTGCCAGTGCAAATGCATTCACTATTCAGTGAAACTAGGATTGGATACAAACAACAAAGCATAACCAATACAACTACTAGAAGGGATAAACATAGCATGGCAGAAAGGATAGATAGACTTGGAAATAGACTCCATGATAATAACAGAAGCAGTAAGGAAAGGGAGATGCAGTGACTGGATATTACAAAATATAACATTAATCCGAAAATAAATGAACGAGATAAGAGTGTCAATAACCCATATAAGACAGTATGGGAATAAGGTAGCCGATTCAGCAACAAACTGGGTGTAGAGAAAGATCAGATAATAAAGAAAACCTTCCCACCAGAAGCAATGACACTGATAGTAGACTATTTGAATTTCTGGTTGTCAAAAGAAGACACCAAAGAAGCAAAATTAACATCATAATTGAGTGAATTGGATGGTAGTATGTGCTAAAGGGAGGGGTAATTAACATCATAAGGCTCTCTCCATAATGCGTATACGCCATTGTTAGAAGAAAGAATGAAAAAACAGGTGGTGCAGGAGCATGGACCACAGAGAGGAGAACAGAGGACATGAATTCATCAGCCGCAAATACCCCCAGTCAGTGGCTAGATGTCAAGTTGTGCGGGTGCTAAAGTGAACGACCCAGATGATAAAAGTAGGGAGGGTGAGAGTGGCCATAACAGACCATGCTTCACACCAATCATCAATAACCAAGGAAAACAAAAGGAGTAAAAGAAAATAGACAAGGTGACAGCTTCATTCATCAAGGTAGACCTCTCTTCATACATAAATAGCAAGTTGAAAACCCCATGCCTGAGGATATGGATGGAGAGGATGTGGAAGTGTGCAGCAGAGACTGTTGCTGAGGAGGGCATGGATATCGAAGAAGTGGTTAAGCAAATGATGTCAAATACCAAATCCATCGTTACGAGGAGGAACATTTATGATGTTGCAACAAACATTTTGGGAGCTAATATTCTATCCAACGTCGGACTACATTCCTACTGCATGAAGATCACGGCCACCTGGAGTGGGTGGTAGAAGAAATAGATGATTGAACAGCTTGTCATTGACACTGTATATTGGATGGGCTGCGCACTGTCCACACAGTGTGAAGGAGATTTCTGAGCATGCCCGATATGATCCTTCATAGGACGCAAGCACCCAAATACCCCAATGCTACTGTGAGGATGTTGAAGAGGAAATGATCCAAAATTGCACTACTAAACAAAGTATGAGGAGAGAGTGATCGAGACGGAAAATATGAACCTTTGCACTTGCATATGCATTTATCCACGGGACACACAACATACATCCTTGAATGGATTAAGAATTACTGCATGTGGGACAAATATGCAGAATCTGAAGATCACAAGTGCACACATAGATTTGCAGAAGATTGGCATATAAAAAAAGTGGACAGGATCTAAGCAGAATAGAAAACTCACTCAAATCCCAGGCCTGCAGCATAAAAAGCACAGAATGAAAAAGAAGCAAACTAGCAAAGCACATCCCTATGAATCAGAATATGGACTGAGATAAACGAAAACAAGGAGGTCGGCTGAAGTAGAATAAGAAACTAGTATTGTAAAGAATAGTGATAAGGTTATATGAACAATGAACTTTCTATTCACTTTTTTCTGGAAAGGGAGGTTAACACCACCTAGAAGTTGGCTCCTCATCAACCTTTTTTTGGATATTGGGTCCATTAACACAGGCATCTACCCATAATGGCAAAAAACAAAAAACCCAAAAGCTAATTTTTCCAAAGCAAAAAACAAAACAACACACTGACCTCTCATTGCACACTTACCTTCTATGAATGCTTAGGGCTGAAACTCCATCAAGCTACATTTCAACTGCATTGTTTTGGTATTCCTATGCCACTACTATGTAGTTTGAAAGCTGTCTTTGATTTAGCATGACATTTGGCATCAAATTATGAATTTATTAGTAGTATTTTTCAGTTCTTTTATTTATTCCATGCATATTATGTGGTTAATTTTGCTTATTTGGCTACAATTATTATAATTTTGATATTTCATATATTTTTTGTATATCCACACACAGCCATACGAAAATGAACAAAAAACAATTGTCGTACTGTCATACATGATCCCCGTACCTGTACTGTACCAGAAATGGCAACTTGGATAAAAATGTCAAAAAACCACTATGTATTAAAGTAAATTAAATCCTGGTTACCGGACAGAGAATGGGAATCCATCCTTTTCCAAACATGATAAGAGAAGGGGCAGCCCAAAACTTTTCTCGAGAAACCATCTATCCAATGACCTACTTATTCTGCTTCTTTTCTCAAGTTTTCCTTTAAAGCTCTGTTCCAGTTCTATCCAGAGCTGCAATTACTTTTACCTCTGCTACTTTTACTTGTCCCAGTTCGCCCATTTCTTTTGCAAAGCTTCCTTCAGCTTTAGCTAATTCTGACCTTATATGTGTGTGTGTGTCTATGATGCCAAATGTCATCCATTTATTGGGTTAATTTTTCTCTATTTTCTCCTTGAAAATTTAACTGGCAGTATTATTTAGATTCTCCTTAAGCATAGGAAGTGGAGCAGTAATTTTCAATTACTATGAGACCATATTCATGCAAACTGCTCCTAAAATTTCTGAGCAGCAGCTGCTGAGAAAATTCAGGAGCCCCCTTCCCACAGGACGAGTATCTTAGCCCATATAACAAAAGGTTGCCCAGACAACAACCTGGGACCGTTAGCATAGATATGAGTAAATGTTAGTCGAGTGGTATATCCATCTGGTAAGGAAAAGTGGTTATAACACAATTGAATCCAGATATATATTTCAAAAATGGGAACATGTGGAAATAACCTCAAAACATATTACTTGAGTGTTCTGATGTCTAACTGTAGTCACTAAATCACACACTTACTATGTACATCCAGCCTCTAAATACTTCAATTATATGCATGATTCCTAAGCAAGAGATACCTATTCCACAAGAGACCAAGCATGACACACCTCCTTTAAAATTACCAATATCCATAGCAGCATCACATCCTACTACTGAGGAAACTAAAGCACTATCAATTACACTTGAATCATTGCACACTAGAAAAACAGTAATATCAGTGGAGCCATCACAAGCCCAATCTAAGGCTAGCACGAAAGAAGATTCTCCAAGCATTTCTTCTCATTCACAACAAATGTAGATAGATTTCAATAGCACAAATTTTGAAGACTTCCCTGATGATATGTGGATCAGCACAAGTATGGGATCATATGTGCCAAATCCTAAGTATACATTTACACCATCTTCTAAGAGCAACCTGCAGCATAATCTCACTCATTCTCCACATGCTATGACATATCCACCTTCACATGGCACTACATCCTTGGCTCATGATCACATACATTTTGTCCTCGTTGGATAGATCACTATGGCATACACACTTGGGGGTATCCTAATGCCCCCACACCACCCGATGACACACTCTTGTTCCTGGTTCATGCTTGATTGTTGAGGGCATCCTTACCTACATGAACCTCCCTTTGCACACCAGGGGGCATCCTTATTCCTCCCTTCTAGCTGTTCTGTTTCACATATTTGCAATAAAATATCCAAAAACATGTTTGCTTGGATCTTGATTGGATGTACTCTTGCTTCCTTATGCTACTATATGTTACACCTTTGCTTATCATGTTACTATTGTTCCTAGTATGCTTTATCAATTTTTCATACACACATGCACGTTCGCATGGTATCTTGAGGTGAATGTAGGTCACTTACAAGTTGTTACACGATGTATGATGCTTGGCCCTGTCCATTACCAATCCTACTGAGGCTCTTGGGGGCATCTACCTTTTCCCACTTATTATCAAGTTCTATCATTGCACTACTTTACATTTTCATTCCTATATTTAGATATTACATTGTGCCATACTATTTACCTTTCCTAACATGCTAACGGATGCTTCATGTGTAGCAGTTGCCTTGCAAAACTCCTTCCAACCATGGTTGTTTGATTTTCTTGTACCTTGTTTGTTGTTGTTTGCAGGCTATGCCCTATGTTTGCTTGTTACCTTGTTTGTACAAGCATTGATGGCTTTGATTGTCTTGCAACATCCTGAGTGGTATCCCATGTATGCAACCAGCTCCTCACTGTGTCCTTGTTTGTTGTTTTCCTATATGCTTTCACTAGTTATTTCTATGTGCATTGCTTGTTTCCCACTAACACTTGTATGCTAGCATTTTCCAATTGTTTTCTTTGCACCATGGTAACTACTATGGTATGCATAATCCCTATTCCCCTGCAAGAATCCCTATATCAAAATGAATATTAGTTTTAGTCTTCCTCATTTGGGCTTTGTTCGCTCTTGTTCATCTCAAGCACCCCAAACGTGTGGGGGCAAACATCGGGTGAACCTTTTCACCCTCCCAGAAGTTACAAAAGCACAGTCAACATGATTAGGGCAGTAATCAGTCACAAAACAGGGTCAAAAACAAACTTGGCCACAAAACTCAGCTTGGACAGAACCACCTAATACAGACAGGAGTGATGGTCGCTAATGTCCCACCTGGGCACTCTTGTCCTGGGGGCAAAAACAGTTACAGGGCAATTTTCAGAAATTGCACAAATACAATCTTCTCCAATTTCGGCAGTTACACAGTCAATTTTAGATTGCAATCAATTACTAACAGGAACTAAACAAGGAACTAACTACTTACTTAGGAACCAAAGCAGGAACGAAATAAAGAAGTGGCACCTAGGGCATATCTAGGACAGCGATATGCCTATAACAATGTGTCACCCGAGGCAAGTTACAAATCGGATTTGTGATCATCTACAGTGGCACTTATCCGTGGGGAAGCGTTAACGGTTGGAGGGCAAAGCCTATGAGCTCTCCCAATACACTTTCCCTTGGCGGCAACAAGACGCCTAAATCTGAAGTATAGCATTGGGACACTTAAATCCCTAGTTTGGCGACAGGACGCCCAAAGCCTTCATATTATTCCAACTCCTAAGCAACAAGTCTACAAGCAGGAACAAATTTCTACCCCTTTCTCTTTCAACATTTCAGGTGTACTCTAACCCCTTGGTTTAGCTTTTTCCAATACGGATTTCCAATTTTATATATTGTTCAGTTAAAATTCAATTGCATTTACCTAGAGCATTGACTACACTTGTCTTTTTTGTAGGTCCTATCCTATCCCAATGAAGGCAAAGCACACAATCAGCCATGAAGTAAATCTCAAACACACTCCGACAAAGACGATATTCCAAGGAACTACACGCACACATCATTATCACTCCACGCATGCAAAGGTCACCCCTAGGATGCTTATCCTTACCTTCCCTTAGAATTCCACAATACACATTTTGCACTATTCCATTCGGCACGCTATTGTGGACAATCTTCAACTCCCCAAGGTACACTTTTCTTTTCTACTTTATGCTACCGAATACTTATTCATCGGCATAAAATGGGGACAAATGTAGTCATTAAATCACTCACTTACTATGTACATCTAGCCTCTAAGTACTTCATTTATATGCATGATTCCTAAGCAAGAGAACTAGTCATTAACAACACTTGTTTTTCTTTGATATTGTTTTTATCCTTCTTATCTTTGTTACTTTTCTTTTCTGGATTTACACCTTACAGTTTTGCACACTAGCCGACATCTTATTCAGCTCTAACTCCACTATTTTATCTTTTTGACATCCTGTACAGAACCACCCATTAGGGACAGGAGCGCCCAGGTGCTACTATCCCCTCTAGGCGCTTTTGTCCTCCTCCCTTTTTCTAAATTTTCAGATGTTACATCTTTCATGTCTTTGTTTACTACCCTGGGTTGGCCTTTCACTTGTTAATGACGAAACTTAAGCGAAGGAATCATATATATACATGTCTTATTTAACCTTATTAGGAGGAAAGCATTCAAGAGGCATATACATCTACAAGGCGCTAATATTTTCTATCTACTACATCAAGGACTTCATACTTCACTACATAGGAGGGTCTATTCTGAATTCCATGCTACACATTTTGCATTGGGACAAAGTAGTTGTAGCCCATTATTCTTTGTGCCACTAGCACTAGGGCAGCCTAGCTCAAGGGACATTATTCCAATCACACACACACTAGAACTACATTGAGTTTGAAATGTAGTCCAACTCTAGGTGACAATCACATTGGGGTGACTGTCGAGGTTAGTCCGACTCAAGCATATGCATTATTTATTCATCTAATGTGCACTTGAGTATTGTGCAGGTAACTAGAGTTTCTTTTGCAGGTACAGGTGCGACTAAACAGAATTGTAGCGAACTTGACACGACCTACGGCGAACTAAAGGTGAAAAGAAATGACGCAAGAAGACCAGCGCCCAGAACAGACACTAGTGCCCAAGCGGCTGTGTCCTCTCCCAGACACTTATGTCCGTGAGATCATCAACTCCCAGTTTCAGAAACAGCGCTTACACAGTCCAAAATTTGTCTTTCCAATCTGTACATCAGTCCAAACCTACAGTTACAAGTTGAGTCGTCTTTATCTCGTATCTTTCACTCTTGTTTGTACTTATTTAGCTAGATCTTGCATATTTATTGTTATATCTATCTGATCAGCAGTGTCCTTAGATTTAAATTTTATTAAATCACTAACTTTTCCCTCTTTATTACAAAGTGTTCTCCTAATTTCTTGGGATACAAAATGATTTCAGGTTCTCCATGTTATGAGTCATTTGACATAATGATTTTGTCGAATACAGAGTTAAATTTGTTTCCTGAAAGTGAAATTCTTTTCAGCTTGATAAGTTTTGGATAAAGTTAGGTGGCACCTTTAACACAATGTGAGGTGCGCTTATCTTGTTCCCGTGGAAGGATAATCCAGTTTTCTCGGCAGGTACTGCAGAGATAATTTGGTAATATATGCAGTCATATGGTGCCATGGAAAATGAGATGATCTATTCTGTTGCCTCTTTCACGAATTTATATATACAATTTCATTTGAAAAAGACTTATTAACAAATAACAAACCACATATAAACACCCATTTGGAAAAAATATTTCCTAAAAAACTCTTAGCAGTTGCTGCAAACATTTTGCCCCCATCCCCAGCAGAAGCTGAAATCAACTTTCCTAGAAAATAGCTGCCCTGAACTTTCAGCGCGAGATTCTAAAATTTACAGTTCTGATATTTTCATATTGCATGGGGTCCCCTGCATCATGATAATAGATGCAGTAGTTGCCTCCGTAGGACTCGCCCTTAGACCACATTCCTCGTGTTTGCAAACATGGATTACTCTTCAATGCACCTCGTTATCATTAAACCACAACCTCGCCAACAAGTCTGTTGGAGTTACAGGAAGTGGTGGAAGAATTGAACCTGGTGGGCAATCTTACTGGTTTTGATGCCAATTGTGTTTCCACAGTATTCCCCCATAATCGTTCGCCAACATGTATCCTTGAGTTATGGGCAGGGGCAGGAGATTTGAATCTAGTAAACCAGCCTATTGGTTTTGGTGCAAATGCAGGAAAAGGATTTGAAACAGCAACGCGTAACACTATATACAATTGCCAGCAAAGTGAAATTTCGGCCTAGTTATCTCTATTATTGGCTGCAAATCTTACAGAATACAAAATAAAGCCAAAAAATTCCTACAGCAAGCAGTTCGTAGAAACAGTGTATTTTAAAGTTTCTTATCTAACCCTACAAAAAAACATCACAGTTATTACTGAATGCAAGCAATGATAAAATTATTCTCCTGCGATAAAAGCATGAGCTGAGAGATTGTAAGAAAAAAAGATGGATATACGTAACCATAATAATACCTTGACTAGGGTAACTTCCTCGGGCGCATCTGTGTCTCCTTCCATTGTTGTTACTTTTCTGAACTTTGGGGGTGCTCTGCAAATATTTTCTCTCGCGGCAAATACGTCGATGGTGTAAAACCTCGAAGCTACGAACTAATTCTGATGCGCAAGGATTTTGCTGATCTTACTTTTCTTAAAAGATGTAGAGACGATTTCGTTATTCAGAACTTCATCTGTATCTCTCATTCCCTTAAAAATAAAAACAAAAGAATTCAATCAATCTAGGGGAGAGGACCTCATAACCGTGCACCCTAATTTTAGGGGCACGTAGATATATGTAGGAGTCTCTTTAACATAAAAAAATTTATATCATTGTATAGCGTATCATCATGCCACATCAGCATTTTCATTTCGCGTGTTTATTTGGAGGGAAAAGTAGTTTTTGAATTGATTTAAAATGAAAAATAATAATATAAAGCATTTGAAAGAGGTACCAATGATCAAGCGCCCTATGTGTCACATTGTCATTAGCTCTTAAAAAGTGTCATTAATCATATAGTGAATAACTATTAGTCATTTTTTCAACAACCAATGGTGAAAATCAATGTACATATTTTGGTACCTGCACAATTATGGGGTCCTCTCCCCTATAAAGGCATGGTCTCATGGAGGGGGGTGCAGCGCCTATTTTCTTGTGGGAGAAGGTCCTCTGATTAATTTTAAAGCCAGCTACACGAAATAATAGAATTTGGGCCTACAAAATAGGAGCTCCACTTTTTAGCCCCTTAAACTTAAGAGGTGGTTCGAGAGGGGGGGTTGGGAGTTTTCCCCTACAGTTTACGCTGGTTTTGTCCATGTGGAATATAATATGCATTCCCGCCATTATTTTTTTATAATTTTAGAGGGAAATATGATTTTATTTACCTACAAATAACCATAAAAATCTAACGGGATCTTATAATATCTCAGCGGGTATAGTTGAGGAAACTAATAAAAAAAGCATGGGACCTTAAAACTACTAAAATGCTCCTAAATTTTCTTAGCAACACCCAATGAGATAATTATGGAGCCCCCCCTCCATGGGACCGTGCTCTTATCCATTCAAAACCTTGTGCACCTGGCGGGGTCTCATCGTGTGTTCAGCAAGTGTCAAATCCTTGGGTGCCCAGCACAACTCGTGGTGTATGTTCAGATGTTGTCCTTCCTCCTAATGTTTTTACATGTTCCCCCTCCGCAACTAATTCTTTCCCTTCTCTAAATTTTATCCCTTCACATAGTTTCCTCAGCATAACATTGAGCTAATTTGCCCCTCATTTTGATGGTGTGACGTCTCTTTCTAACGATCCAATGTCTCTAACCTAGGTAATATTATTAATCTTTCTAGCCTTATTCTTGATGCCCCTTCTATCAAATTACTAAATAGAGGTTTTGGTTTTGCCATTTCCCCTAATTTAGTCCCTACTAAGGATATTATAGTTAGCATTGAGCGAGCCTTATATGGTTTACCGGAGTCTGTTGCAGAAGAAGTTCGTCAAGATTGTGCGTTTATTCTTAAGAGAGAAAAGCCACCAAAAAGTAATATAACTTAAGATGAATTCATTACATTAAAGAACCTTAAAAATAATAATTTTTTTGCAATTGTTAAAGCTGATAAAGGCAATGTTGTGGTTGTCCTTAACCATGTGGATTACGTGTCTAAAATGATTGATCATCTTAATTGTGGTAATTGTAGAAAATTGAGTAAAAAATCGTATTAATAAAATTTTAAGAATTGTTTCAAATGCCATTAAAAAAATTTCTCTCGATGCCAAGACACTTCATCAAATAAACACCTCTTCTCCTCTCATTGGGTCAATTAACGACACTTCGCTAATTAACCACGATCTTCACTCTCTTTTGGTCAATTGACAACACTTCATCAATAAACCACCATTTTCCCTCTATTCCCATTAATTAATTACATTTCGCTAATTAATTAGCCTTCCTATCATTCAGGATGTTGATTAACGACCTTTCATTAATTAATATCCACTTCTACTTGGGTTAATTAATTATTATTAATTAATTACGCTCACTACTCTAAATCAATAAATCATCGTTTATTGGATCAAATTTCCCTCTTACATCCCCTAAAATCATACTAATTTTCCTCTAATTAGCTTCTATAAGCTTACCCCTACCTATTAATTAATCACCTTTGATTAATTAAACCCCTTTCAACTCCCACAAAGTGCACATCCTTTATTAAACATGCATGTCCTTTGTATTTCCTCTTTGGGGTTTATCCCACATCCATCAAATTGCTAGCCTTGCCCAAACAGGCAAGCTATATAAAGAACCCTCCTCCTTCCCTTTCTTCTTACACCTCATTTGCATTAGTGAAAACTATAGGCATTTTGATCTTGAGCATTCTCCATTGATTTGGATTAGCCTCTTCATCTTGCATCCATTCACTCAAATTTGAGTAGTATGGGAAGATCCAAAAATGGCCTTGTAGCCATTTCTTGGTGAGATTCCATCCTCAATTCTTGAGGAAAACAACAATCAACTTTGATTGCTAAATGATCTAACTAGGTTCATGTTTAGTTAGCAATCTAAAGAGTAGGAATGGCTTAGTATGTTAGTTTGATTCATTCATGTTTCATGCATTTGAAGAAGTTAGTTTCTATAAGCTCTTATCTTAATGGTTCTTGTTTGATTAACTTTTCTTTGGAACTATTAGGTGTTAGTTTCAATTCACATAGCATAGTTAGTTTTACATGAACACATTTGGCATGCCCGGTGGGACTTACCCCATAGCATTTGATTTCAAGTTTTGTTAGTTTTGTCTCAATTTTGGCTAACCCTTATTATGCACATGTTAAATAACTTGAATTCCTTGATGTATTTTGCTAACTTTACATGTGTTGAGTCTCTTTTGTAGGTTTAAAGGAGATGGGTTGTTGTTAATTTTGGGCTAAGATGACAAAAAATTGACCTTTTTGAGTTTGATGATGTCATATATGTGTGTTTATGACATCCAGAAAATCCGTTGGTGCACACCTTGCCCTATGCTCTGTTATGATGGGTCACGCTACTATGTTAGAAAGGGCACGCTGGTGTCACTAGGGTTGCATTTGTCACTAAAATGTCACACGCTGTGTGTCACTAGGCCACAATGTTGGTGTGTGCTTTGGTTCGTTAGTTTCCTTTCTTCTCCCTACCGCACTGGTGTGACCACCCCCCACGTTATTGTTTCTCTGGTTGTGCTCCTGTCATTCTATGTTTGATATTCTGCTTTTTTCTGTGAGGCTCGCACTGGTGTTTTAGGGCCACGTATATGTCTCTCTGCCCACACTAGGTGTCTCTGTTTGTTGTCAGTCCCTATATTTTGTATTAGACCCTGCACTCCTATGTGTTTTGGGCACACGTGCTATTTTTCTTCAAAGCTATTGTGCATTATTGTTATTAGGGCCATGCTACTGTTCAAAATTGGTGTGCTTTGCTAAATTTGAGCTCTATTTTTTAATTTTCAGGATTTGATCTTGGATATTTCTAACATTTTGCAGGTTTTCAATGCTAACCTATGTTTGCAGGGTGTTTTGAATCATCTTTTGCTAACTTGTTTGATGATCTTTAATGAATGTGGTGCTTTCATATCTTAGGATGGGGTTGTGTATGCTCTTCCCTCGCACCTTTTAGGTGATCTTGGGAATCAAAAACAACTCTAAGCCTTCTTGCATTTACAAACACTTCATTAAATTCATGGTTAAGGGAATGAACAACAATTGGTTAAAATGAGTTGCCTAGTCATTTGATTTACAAGCTTTTCCATTTTCAATATAGTTGGATTACTTGTTGTGTATGCTCTTCTCTTGTGTCTTAGGATGATCTTGAGAATCAAAAACAACATTTGCAATCCTCTTTCATGATGTTTTGATCTTATGGAAAACTATTAACCTTTGCGTGCAGGACCAATACTCACTTGTCAAAGAATCAGGATCTAAACCAATACTAATACAGTTTGTTGCAGGTTGCCAATGGTGTGCAAAACCAAACTAAGATAAAAGATAAAAAAACACACCACTATTCAAAACACTGTATTTGCAGGTTTGGTTAAGAGCTACGGCTCATCCACTTAAAACTGGGGGAAGTGCCTTGGCATAAGCCATAAAACTCAATATGAGGATTACCCCAGGAACCCCAAAGTAGTCCACACCTTGAGGGAACCGGTGGATGAAACGGGAAGCACTCCACTTACCCACTTGACTAGTACACCTTTGTGAGATTAGCATCAAAATTATCTTCACGTGACCCCAGTGAGATACAACTGAATGCAATTTATTTCTCATTGTATCAAAGGGGGTAAAGTAAAGTCCAGGATACTCCTTGATTTAGTCAGTGTGATTTTCTTGGAAAACCACGCTCGCAGAGATAGTTTGTGACACCTAGAGAGTGAACTAATAGGAAACCATTTTGCATAGGAGCCAACTTTACCAAAACCAATCGTGTTTCAAAGATCTCTCACAAAGTGACAAATTTTTTGGAGTCAAAACCTTGTTAGTCAAACAAGGGGAGAGTCCATTAAAGTTTGAGCCTAGTGTTATTCATCACGAAATTTGTGAAGTGTTACTTTGTCTTAGTTTTTCACTTGTCTTAAGACAAGGTGAAACTCTTCCAAAGTTACGCCAAGTATTTTTCACCCCCACTTGGTCTACTCCTTTGTTTTCTTGTTTCCCTTTTGGGACAAAAGAAAACATACATATGTAGTGTTACTTAAGATTGTGTCCACCACTTTTGCACCCACTTACATCCTTCCTTATTGCAACTATGATAGTAAGCGTTGAAAGTGTGTTGGTATGTCCTCAAATCTTGAGTAGCCTTGTCTTGATACCCATGTCAAGATGTTTCATCATAGTTAGGCTTGCTTCATCATCGATCTTCCCTTGAGGTGTTACTTTGCTTGCATTACCTTGATACAATTTTGATACTTACATCTTGTTTCTCGTAAACTTGATTTAAGTGTCTAGATTGTACCGTTACGTTGCTCGCACCTTAACAACTCCTTGGTATACTTTGACCTTGTCTCCTTCCAAACATTTCCTCAACCTTGAAAAGTGTTGTTGTTACATTGTTTGCGTGTCATATCAATATTATTTTGATACTAATATCTTATTTTTCCGCAAAGCTTGATTAACGTATCTAAGTGGTATTGTTGTGTTGCTCGCATTTGTAACTTCCACTTTTTGGGATTTAGGCCTTGTTTGTATCTAGATTGGTTATAGTATACTTTGTTGGAAGTCACTTCAACCCTTTGTTAATACTTATGCCTTGTTTATTTTAAACTTGACTTAAGTGTTGACATTGTGTTGATCATCTTGCGTCAAACTACCATTGAGATACATATTACATAGGGAGTATTTCCTTGTAGATTGGATTGGTTTTCCGAACTTGCGTGATTGTTCCTTGTGATATTTCATCTTGTAAACTTGTTTTCCTAGGAAAATCCTTTGGTTACTTATTCTTTGACATTCGACATTCTTTGACCATTGTTGAGCATTATTTTGTGACATTTATGTTGTCACACTATAGGTTTTTACTTAGGTTTGTTGTGTCCTTGGTCACATTTGACAAAACCTTTGTAGAAACCCCTTGCCATGCCCCTATCACAAGGATGACATCCAAAATATTAGGGTCTAATCCTTTCATTGGTCATGATTTAGGACCCCTTTTCTTTGCAGCAAAAGAAACAGAAGACCTAATCGATCATAGTGGTGATGAATTAGGCTCACCTCGGGATGATTTTGAGTTCGATCCCACTCACTTAGATGAATTCCTTTTCCTTAATAGGGATAGAGTACTTGCATGAGTTATAGAATTAGGTGCCAAGATGCCACATGAACATGAATTTATTGCACCTACCAATAACATCCATGAGGAAGAAGAAGTACAACATCCTCCTCTCATTAATATGGATGACAACATAAACCAAGGACATGCTTCTACTTCGGGTCCCCAAAACAACAATAATGAAAATGAGGTACCTAAACACATGAGTGGTTATCAATTACCACCTCTTAAAATGCCTCACAAAGTTAGGGTGGAACATGAGCACAAAGAACAACCTCCTCCACATGACAACCAAGAAGAACCCCAAAATGATGAAGTTACTATACAACAACAAATACAAGTCCTTAGTCAACAATTAGCTAGCTTGGCTTCCCATGTGCATGGGGACATGAACAAAGAAACACATCAAGAAAAACCTAAGGCCAAACATAGTGAACTTCATACTAAAAACCAAGAGGGTGAAACATCAAAGTATAGTCGGGTATACATACCAGCTTCCCCTACCAAAGATCAACTCTTCACACAAGAGTTATAGTCCATGAAAAGTATACTCACAAGCCTTCAAGAAAGCAATGTTGGGCATAGTAAAAAATACCAATACGAAGAGCTATGTCCTTACCCCTTTGACAGAGCTATGCTACGCACACCATTCCCTAAAAAATTTTGATTGCCCAAAATTTGATAAGTATAAAGGTAAAGGTGACCCACGTGATCACGTCAAGGACTTCTACATGGCATGCCATGAAGTAGCCTACAGTGACAACTACCTTATACACTTATTCCCACGTAGTCTAGGGGGTCAAGATTTGGAATGGTTTCTTCACATACCTAAAGGGTCTATCTTTACATGGCCTGAATTAGCGGAAATATTTGTACGACATTTCTCATTCAACGTAGAAAGTGACGTTACCATGTTGGACTTGTGTAGTGCTAAACAAAGACCTAATGAGACCTTTGCTAATTTCTTACAATGATGGAGAGGGTTAGCTAGCCGCTTCCCTTGTTCAATTCCAGAAAAACAATTGGTTAGCATTTTTGTACCCAATCTAAATCCAGACATTGCTTTCCATTTACAAATGCATTGTGTCAACAACTTTGAAGAAGTTATAGAAAAAGGAAGCCAGATCGAAAAGGCTTTGTTAGCTAAAGGGACATTGAAACCCTTTTCAAAAGACAATCAAACATCCAAACCCAAATTCTTCAACAAAAATAACAAACGTCATAGGAGATGGTATAACTGATTCAAAACGTATCCAAGCAGTTCAAATTGGTCCTCCTTTCAAACTTACTAAGGGACCTATTCAACCCACAATCAAACGTCGAGTGTTCACTCCTCTCATAGACTCTTTGTCCACAATCCTAAAATAGTTGGATGTAGTGAACATGGTCCAGTATCCTAACACAATACCCTATGTCGATGATGCACCTAAACCATCATGGTACAAAGACCATGAATATTGTGAGTATCATCGCGTCAAAGGTCACAAAATAGACAAGTGCCTAAAATTGAAACACTTTATCCAGGATCTTATTGACAGTGGAGAAATTGAGGTTGATTCACCTGAACCTAACCAAACACCTAATCAAAAGTTAGGAATTTATAAAGAACCTTTCCCTAAACATGAAAAATAGGGAGAGAAGAAGTTGGATCAGGGTCAATCTTCCAAGAACTACAAAGCTACCAACTACGTTTACGCCAAAACCAGTAATCCATTTGATTCACTTATTGGTTGTGTTCTTTCCTCTAATGAGCATGTAAACACTATAAGAATCAAGAACCGTGATTGTGTTGTGGCAACACGATGCACTCAGCTTGTGATTCTAGAACCTCCTCTGCCTACCCCTCAGGATGGTCGATATGATCTCTTAAAACAACTTGAGAAGACCACTGCTAAGATTTCAATCTTAGATCTTCTTAAGATATCAAATGTTCATAAAGACATCCTCTATAAAACACTTCAGGGGTCAGGAGTGTTAACAGATATTGATCCTTCGCACCTCCAAGCGGTGGTCATGCATCTTGCTCCTAGTGAACACCTTACTTTTAGCCAAAATAAAGTTCCACATGATGATCATACACACAACTTACCCCTATACATTGAGGTATTTGTTACTCACAAAAAGATAAAAAGAGTGCTTGTGGACAATGGGTCTGGTTTGAATATTTGTACTTTGAAGTTAGTTAAGCAACTGGGATGCACAGAGGAAGACCAAGAGTCTCATATCATTACTATCACAGCCTATGAAAATGCAGAACATGAGTCAGCTGGTACTATAATATTGCCTATGGAAGTGGGGCCTACATATCACGATACCAAGTTCCATGTCCTAGACTTGGAACTTCCCTATAACATGCTCTTGGCCACCCATGGATCCATGCCATGCAGGTTATACCATCAACCTTCCATCAATGTATCAAGTTATACCATGAAGGACAAACAATTACTATTCAAGGAGATAGAACCATTTGCACATTGTAGAGCCTTGCATAGCTTCTCTCACACAACCTATGAATGTCCTTCTGTTGATATTGTTGTACCAATTCAGTCTAAAGCTCTCACTTCTCATGTTGATCTAGACACACTAAGTTCCTGTGATAAAGATGCTTCCACATCCATTTCTCCCTTTGCTTCATGGGAGATGAAGGTCATTGATTATGGTTGCAGAGAGTACGACCTTCAACAGGTCCTACATGTTTCTAATCTTTCCCTATCACCCAAAACATGTGGTAGGCCAAGTTACCAATATAAATAGTCATGGGAAAATTGTACTGTTGAGAAATTTCTTCCTGGTGGCCTCCTAGCATATGAGAAAATGTTGGATTCTCCCACAACCTGGATCCCTGAAGACACAAAGACTTCCTGCTACCAAGCTCCAGAATATTCCATACCCAAAAAAATGATGTATGCAATGGGCTACAAAGGATACGGGTGTGGTACGAATGAACAAGGTATAAGAGATCCCATTCAAACCCCACATAACAAGATGGAGAGATACAACATTGGTATTAGACCTTATGGATCTCATCCTCCAGACATTGATGCTACCTCTTCTGAATGTGAGGATAACTCTACTAATTCAGATAGTGACACAGATTCCTATCATAGCCAATACGAGGATCTTGCCTCTACAAACCTTTTCCTTGATACAACCATCCTTACCTTGTCACAATATGTTCCCCAAGTAAACCTTTTCCATCCCACTCTTGTTGACTGGGACCAAAAACTTCATGTACCGATCGATCTCTTTGAAAATGATGAGGCAATCATTGAATTCTTGGGTATCCATGATAGCATTCCAATCAGTGATCACAAGAAAGGTTTCTCCATCGACTTAGACACATGTGTGTATTTCAGGGAGGAGGATGAGATGTGTGGTAAGAAAAATTTAAAATAAAGTGAGGGAAATAGTTCTTCTAAAAAGCCTCAGAAAAAAATGAAAGTCCAAGATGCATAGTGAAAACCTCTTTGAGGCGCTAGTGGATAAACAAGTAAAAAAATCAATGGACATACAAAGTGACCACACCAAGGGTGAAAATCTCATTGAGACACCCTTGGAAGAAGATCTCAATCTCCCCCTGATCCTACGCGCATGGAGGATACATCCAAGATGTTGGTGGAGGAGACCATTGATGTCAATATCAGAATAGAAGACAACCCTAAAATGGTCAAGTTGGGAGCTTCACTCTCAGCAAAGGAACATAAGAATTTTGTAATGCTTCTATGAGAATTTTCAGACATATTTTCTTGGTCTTATGTATATATGTCGGGCCTGGATCCATCATTGGTAGTGCATAATCTTGTTGTGCACACAGACGCAAAGCCCATCAAACAGAAGCTTAGAAAAATGCATCCACGTGTTGCCCTCCTGGTTAAAGAAGAACTAGAGAAATTGTTGGCAGTAGGTTTTATCAGACCTATTGATTACTCGAAGTGGATCTCCAACATAGTTGTGTAGAAAAATCCAATTGGTATCAGAATATGTACAGATTTCAGAGACATAAACAAGGCATGCCCAAAAGATGATTTTCCTCTTCCCAATATCGACATGATTATCGATTCGACTGTAGGCTATGAAATGTTATCCCTCATGGATGGATTTTCTGGCTACAACCAGATCAAAATCACAAAATAAGATCAACACAAGACTACCTTTACAACCCCTTGGGGGACATTTTGTTACCAAGTTATGCCCTTCGGTCTCAAAAATGTTGGAGCAACTTATCAATAGGATATGACCGTGATCTTCCATGATATGATAAATGACATTATGGAGGACTATGTTGATGACATTCTAGGAAAGTCCAGAACAAGAGAAGAACATCCAGAAATATTAAGGTGCATCTTTCAATGCCTTTGAGATTACAAAGTCAGGCTAAATCTGAAGAAATGTGTCTTTGGTGTATTGTCAGGAAATTTTGTTAGGTTTCATTGTATCAAGAAGAGGGATTGAGGTCGATCCAGCCAAAGTTACAGCTATCACTGAAATGCCTCCACCTAAAAACCTCAAGCAGTTGTGCAACTTGCAGGGAAAAATTCAAGCAATCCATCATTTCATCTCCCAGCTTGCAGATAAATGCCATCCATTTACCCATTTTCTTAAAAAATATGTTTCCTTTCATTGGGGTCCCAAATTCCAGCAAGCCTTTGACCTACTCAAGAAATATTTGGTTAATCCCCCTGTCCTTATGCCGCCAACCCCAGGTGAGCCATTGTTGCTATATATATTTACAACCCAATTTTCTATTGGCACTCCTAGCTCAGTATGATCTCAATCAGAAAGAAAAAGTGGTCTATTATCTTAGCCGCACCTTGATCACCTATGAGCTTAATTATCCACAGATTGAAAAATCTTGTCTAGTTGTTGTCTTTGCCTTCCAAAAGCTTCGCCATTACCTGTTAAACAACAAGACCAAGCTTATCTCTAAAGTTGACCCTCTGAAATACCTTTTGTCTAAACCAACACTTACTGGTAGGATGGCTAATTGGATCATCCTACTCAATGAGTTTGATATTGAATATGTACATCAAAAGTCAATAAAATGATAGGTGCTTGCAGACCAATTGGTTGAAGCCCCTCTACCTGGAATAGAGCCTTTGAGTCTGGATCTGCCAGACACATCAATGTTATACATCAAAGAATCTGTCATATGGCAAGTACACTTTGATGGATCATTCACTTTCCATGGTTCTGGAGCTGGCGTTGTGCTCGTCACTCCTTCAGGGGACTTCATTCCTCAAGCTTTCCGTCTGGGTTTTCCATGTACAAATAACATAGCGGAGTATGAGGCACTCATTGCAAAGATGAAACTCACTATCAAATGGAATATTAGACAACTCAAAGTCATTGGAGATTCACAGTTAATCATAAAGAAAGTCAATGACGAATACAAGGTTCAAGGATGAAAAGCTCATCCCATATAAGAAAATGGTGGAAACTCTCAAAGAATACTTTGTGTGCATCACTTTTGAGAAAATCCCAAGAGCACAAAATCAGTCTACAGACATTATGGCTACAGTAGGATCCTTTCTTTGTATTCCACCAGGGAACAATGATATGTCATTCTTCATTGAAAATCTACGGATGCCTGCATATGACATGTCAGAATTGTGTCTGGTTTGTGAAGTTGTTGGTCCTTTTTCCCCTGGTATGAACCCATTTTCAATTACCTCCAAGATGGTACCTTCCCTCCTAATATTTCCCATCCTGATAAAAGAAACCTAATCCAAAGAATAGCTCATTACACCCTCCTTGGAGGCACCCTCTATCATCATGGCTATGATGGGAACTTGTTGCGTTGTCTTAATTCAGTTGAGTCCGTCTAAGCAATCAAAGAGGTGCACGAAGGTGTCTATGGAGCTCATACAAGTGGAATGGTGCTAGCAAAGAAATTGTTAAGAGTAGGTTACTATTGGCCTACCATGGAATCAGACTGCTGCAAATATGTTAAGAAATGTTCATTGTGTCAGAAATATGGAAATCTCATCCATGCACCAGCGCAATCCTTGCAGCCAATCACAACACCATGGTCATTCTCCAAGTGGGGATTAGATCTCATAGGGAAGCTCACTCCAACTTCCTTAGATGGCCACACCCATATCATTACTACAACTAAGTACTTTACAAAATGGGTAGAGGTTGTGCCTCTTACATATGTTACTGGTGCCCAAATCTCCAAGTTCATCATGAATCATCTCATCTGTCGTTATGGCATCCCTTCCACCATTATAGCTGACAATGGTAAGTCCTTTAAGAACAAGACCGTGAAAGCATTGTGCCAACACTTTCAAATACACCTAAACTACTCCCTATTACCCCAAGGTAATGGACAAGCAGAGGCCTCCAATAAAACCCTTGTTCACATCATGGAGAAAATGGTAAGAAAAACTAGTCGTAACTGGCATCTGCAAATCCATCCCACCCTCTGGGCTTACAGGACCTCCATTCGCACCCCTACTGGTGTTATGCCTTATTCCCTAGTCTTTGGCACTGAGGCCATCATCCCATTGGAAATTGAGCTTCCCTCCCTGAGAATATCTCTCAGAGATTATCTATACAAAGATGAAGACTACCGTGTGGCCAGACTGGCAGAGCTAGAGTTGTTAGATAAAAAACATTTGTGCACTCAACCACCTGAAAGTGTATCAGAATCGAGTGTCTCAGGGCTACAAAAAATGTATCATACCTCGCCAATTTGAGGTAGGGGATCTCATCCTTAAAGAAAACCAGTTCAATACCGTCAAAGAAAGAGAAAAGAAGGGTAAGTTTGAACCAAATTTTTTGGGACCCTATGTTGTGGTAGCAAAATATGGATCAGGAGCTTACAAACTTTCCCATCCTACTAGAGATGAGTTGTGTGAACCTATGAATTCCATGCATCTCAAGCGGTTCTACGCTTAAGCATGGGGACGTAAATGTCAAAAATTAGAAAAGAAATTAAAAAATACAAAAAAAAATCTGAAAAATCAAGAAAAAAGTAAAGAGAAATCAGTTCGTCCAAGTGTGAAAACCATGCAATTGTGGCACTTTGGACAGGTCCTTTGGTGAAAATTGGTTTTCGGTGCCTTGGGAGGATTCATTGTTCACAAGAATCTCACATCTGGGGGGTACATTTGCTTTATCTAGGGCTAGTTTTCACCTACATCTGAGATTCCTTTTGAGCCTATCCTTTCGAAGCCTTGATCTGGTTGATCCTCCTCTTGTAAATATGTGAAGGGTTTTCCTTTGTACATTCCCATCTAATGTTGGGGGCATCTTCACATCTTCGCTATCCTGCACATATGCATGGCATCTACCCTTGTACATTCCCATCTAACACTGGGGGCATCCACGTTTCTTTGTTTTCCTGTACATAGCTTCAGAAAAAAATTCATGAAAACTCACAAAAACATTCAAATATGTTCAGAAAAATCACAAAAACATTCAAATATGTTCAGAAAATCCCTAAACATTAGAAAATAATTTCATAGATAGAATATGGTCTTATAAAACTCCCAAAACAACACAAAACATGTCAAAAATTGTCCCACAAAACAAAGTAGTGCTTTTCTTACTTGTTTGTTTGTGTGTTTCTTGTTTTATTTGCTTGCTTGTACATTTTGTATAGTGTGTTTCTTAACATACTTCTTAGATTGGTCTATTCTTTCCTTGATTAGATTCATTCTTTCTTGTTTATATTCAATGTGTTTTGCATGCTTGTTTATATTTGTACATAGTTGTGTTGTCAAGTTGTTTAGTGTGTATATTTGTTAGATTTGTTAACCTTTACTTGTGTTTGTTTGTTACTTGTACATTTTTTGTTATCACATCATCATCTATATCACCACATATAACATCTCATATATCATATATCATCAATAATTGCTAAGCTACATCATCATGAAAATAAACATCCAACATGTATGCTAAGCTACTATCATCCTACCATATCATCAATGGGGCAATAGGGATCACCTTCTATACCCTGCTCACCAATATCAAAAATTAAAAAAACATGGAATATCATAAGTATCTCATCAAAAATAATGTGATATCATCTAATTTTATCTCATACATCAAACACATGTGATACAATCATACATCATAATAAAGTCCATCATCATCATGTAAATGTGTCAAATATATCAATGTCCATATACAATGTGTCTCAGTACATAATCATCAAATACAATGTATGCCATCATGGGCAGGGATAAAAAACATGCCTTCATATCGAGGCATACACCAAAAACAATACATATACATCATCTCAAAAATGTGCCTTCATATCAAGGGTACATCAAAAATAGATACATATGTACATATGTCATCATGAAATGAGTCAACCATGAATCTCGCCCATTCGTGGACTGCCTAGCCTGGGGCCCTGGGGTGGTGGCATCTGCTGGGTAGAAGCTTCCTGGTGAGCTAAAGGTTGTTGTACTGATCTCATCGACTGAGATGGCCTATGTGACCTCGATCTCGAGTGACTGTCGGCTAACTGACTATAATCCATATCCCTCTGACCCACTAGAATAGCCCCATGATATAACATCCTATAATAGGTGGCCTCCCCAGTGATTGATGCAAAATCATAAACCAACTCTTGGGCTCCTACTGTTTCCCTTGCTTGTTGAAGCACATCGCGCTCTGCTTTCACGCTCGCTAAATCAGCTTGTAGCTGTACCCTCTCTACAACCCACTGTGTTTTCTCCCCTACAAGTGGACATCACGAAGAAATGGCATGATCCATCTCCATTGTGGCCTTCTTTAACTTCATGTGCAAATATTGAACCATAATGGAAGTAATATCCAGGTCCCTCTAAACCTGTAATGTGTTCACAGATGGCCCACCTGCACCTGTATCCATGGGCCTCTGTCCCTATTATGACTTGTATGGTATCCCCTCCATCCACCACCTATTGGACTATGTGGTGGGGACCCCCATCCGTATCGTCCATCTACTCCACCCATCCATCTCCTTCATCTCCTCTGGATCCTCCATCATGAGGCGGTGATGGTGGTGGTTGTATCACCACCTGTTGTTTTATCAGTTGTGGTAGTTTTATGCGATGTTGTAGGGGAGGACCTTGTTGTGGCACCTATATATGTGCACCAAGTGCACCATGAACCTATGTCTACCTGTGCATGTGCTCATGCCTGTGCTCTAAGAGCCCTACCCTGTAAACCCTATGTATTGTTGTTGCAACACCTACATCTATGGTCGCTTGAGGTATGGTAAGCCGTCATGGTAACACTGTAGCATACCATGCTCCATAATCTATAGTATCCCTAGGATCAACCTACCTAGTTGAAATGCAACCCAAGGTTGTGGAACCACCTTCTGAAAGCTCTCTCGAGCCCATCATGTGTCTAATCCATGGGCCAATGTCAAAGGTCTCCCTAGACCTGCGACCCATACCACATCTCATCTCTAGGAAACCCCTGTACATGTAGCCCAAGTTGTCTTTGGACTTGTACCACTCAATAATGTAGTCCTTGTTGCCAATGATAAAGTTCTCTACCTCTACAGTACTCAGCTCTACAACATCCTGTGGCCACTGATATAATCTGTAAGGGTGCCATGTAACCATATGGAAACTTGTATATCATCCAATGCCCTCCTGTAATATGTCGTGTCCCCAGCATGTCCACTTAAATCATCGCCAACTGGTGCCCAACCCATAATAGATGGCTCATCAGGAGCCCTGACTTACAACACTCCTAGTGGGTGCCTGATCGTAATATGGTCCCATGCCCATATCTATAGTAAAGTCGCATGACCCACGGTCTTCTGACCACGGTATGCTATCAAATGGAGATCCAAATACAAGTGGGCTAATAAGCATTGACCCCAGCAGTAGACCTCTCCACTCACAAGTCCATGTATCACTCCAATCAGACCTAGAGAAAAGTGTGCACCAATCTTATCAGGTAGCAGAATGCCACTGATAAGAGCCATCAGGTATACTAGTATTCATGAGATTTGGTGATCATTGAAACATTTGTACAAGTCAACTGACATGCCCCGATGAGGTATGTTAGCTACACCAAACATATCCACAATGCACTACAAAATATGGGCGTGATCGCCATCGTAAGTAATCAAATCGCCCTGGATGGGCACTCTGAGTATATGCCAAACATCCTCCAATGTAACACTCATCTCGCTAGTCACAAATCTAAAGGTCTGGCTCTCACTCTGTCATCTCTCTACTAAGGTCATGAGAAGGTTGTGATCCAGTGTAATCTATGGCATGCGAGCCACGTATGAAAAACCCGTGACATCTAACATTATCTCCAGGTAGATAAGCTCGCGGACGTTTAAATGTAGCCTTATAGGCTCACAGCCAACCGTGGCACTCATATGTCTCCAATCTGGCTAGTTTGATCTACAAATATCAAACACACTTCGTTAACAAAATTTCTTCTGGAAAACATCATCTAAATTTCCTCTATTCATCACTAAATTCTTCTACAAAACTCCTAAATTCTTCTTAATCTATCTACAATTGACAATTTAATGTCAACACTTGTGTTTTCACACCAGCGCACCTCTTTTAGCCTTGGCGCGCCCTAGCGCCAACGCCTGTCTTTTAACACCTGCACGCCCATTTTTACATTGGCACACCCTACACCATGCCCCATTTCACACCAGCACTTGTGTTTTCACACTCAAGTGCGCCCCCTACTAAGCCCCATTTCTAATGCATACACTAACATGACGTTAGTATACACCCCCTCCACGTTCATGCCCCCTTCAGCTTGCATGCCCTAGGGGCCACGCTGGTGTTCCCACATTTTTCCCCTAGCCCTAATAAATAATAAATGCACTCAAAAGTCAAGATTTTTGTTTTGCATACTATGGGCCATCCCCGAGAAGCCTCATGTAGTCTTGCACCTTGTCTGTGGTTTACGGTCCTAAAATTGTGCCATTTCTCTCATAAATCAGAGCAAAATCCTCTCAAAAATCAATAAGGGTAGGGTAACAATAACTCGACCTGATGAATTTTTACCCTCCCGCCTTGTTATTTATAGCCATTTTGACCTAATTCGTCGTTTTTCTCACCCCCGATGGGCGTCGATAGGACCGTCATGATTCTTCTACATTCTTCTAGCACTCACCGTGATGATTATTTTTAATAAATAGTCATTTTTCACCTGTTTTCGCTATGTTGGGGCATGTTTTTGCTTCCCAGTGACCCTTTCTGCTACTTGGGGCATATTTTTGCTTCCCAAATTTTTTTTGGCAATGACCACATATATTTTCATTCTTCTAACTAATTTTCTTCCTAAAAATAAAAAATCCTAAAAATTTGTAAATTGTTTAAAAATTCTAAAAATTTGTAAAAATTTCTAAAAAATCCTAAAAAAATCTAACAAAAAATTGTTTAAAAATCCTAAAAATTGGTAAAAAATTTAAAAATCCAAAAATAAAAATTTCAAAATTTTTCAAAAATTGGTAACAAGCATGCACACAGCTGAATCATTGTCAAATGCATTATACTCGAACATTAAAAATTATCCTACAAAACATCTTTCTTTGATTCTCACTTGTTCTTGTGCGTGACTCGCGGATCATTTGGATCTACCCTCCATCAACAAAAGTTGGTTTGCTTGCTATATTTGTCTTCCCTTGCATGAACACGTTACTTGGGGCAGTTTCATAGTGCACGATTGATTTTTCATGGGACTTCTACGTCCTTCACTTATTCACCTCGCATGTATCCTTGCTTGGGGTGTCATTCTTAACCCTTGTCATTAATTCACACAGGTCGGAATTGAAGTTTGATAACAAAAACATTTGTGCAACTGTCTTGAATGTTGTTTGTTTGAGTATGTGTGTTTGTACTTGTTTCCCTGTTAGGTTAGCTTGTGTACTTTCTCGTATTGCATTACGTTATGTATGTTGCATTGAGTTAGTGTTTTGACAATGAACAAATGTTTGTATTATGGCTTTTCATGTCATCTTACACTTTTGTTGTATGTGTATATTTTAATAAGGACCGATGACGTAGATCATAAGCAAAATGATGAAATAAAGTTGTTTCTGATCAACAAGATGAAAGCTATTTCCATTTCTTCATCTTCATTTTTCTTCCATTTATCATTTTATTCTATCAACTTTATTCTTTCCTCTATCACTTAGGGTAATAGGGATCACCTTTTATCCCCTCTCCCCTCACATTTATTCTATCTGTTTCCTTCATCTTTTTTCGATCGTCGATCGACCTCTTCCATCACCCCATCGACACTCGAGGGGCATCCTTCATTCTACTAATTTTTCTTCTATCCCTTCAAAATTTACTTGTTTGTACTTGTCTACTATCTTTGAAGTGGCGTCACTTACGCCACCCCAAAGAGGGGAAAATGTAGACACCTAAAATTTGCTTACGCAATTTTAATACTTAAATTGCACTAATTATCTTCTTTCCGACAATTGACGATCACTTCATCAATTAACCAACATTTCCCTCTATTCCCATTAATTAATTACATCTCATTAATTAATTAGCCTTCCTATCATTCAGGATGTAATTAACGACCTTTCGTTAATTATATATCCACTTCTACTTGAGTTAATTAATTATTATTAATTAATTATGCCTTCTACTCTAAATCAATAAATCACCATTTATTGGATCAAATTTCCCTCTTACATCCCCTAAAATCATACTAATTTTCCTCTAATTAGCTTTTATAAGCTTACCCATACCTATTAATTAATCACCTTTGATTAATTAAACCCCTTTCAACTCCCACAAAGTGCACATCCTTTATTAAACATGCATGTCATTTATATTTCCTCTTTGGGGTTTATCCCACATCGATCGAATTTCCATCCTTGCCCAAACTGGCAAGCTATATAAAGAACCCTCCTCCTTACCTTTCTTCTTACACCTCATTTGCATTAGTGAAAACTATAGGCATTTTGATCTTGAGCATTCTCCATTGATTTGGATTAGCCTCTTCATCTTGCATCCATTCACTCAAATTTGAGTAGTATGGGAAGATCCAAAAATGGCCTTGTAGCCATTTCTTGGTGAGATTCCATCCTCAATTCTTGAGGAAAACAACAATCAAATTTGATTTCTAAATGATCTAACTAGGTTCATGTTTAGTTAGCAATCTAAAGAGTATGAATGGCTTAATATGTTAGTTTGATTCATTCATGTTTCATGCATTTGAAGAAGTTTTTTCCCATAAGCTCTTATCTTAATGGTTCTTGTTTGACATAGGTCAGAATTGAAGTTTGATAGCAAAAATATTTTTGCAACCATCTTAAACATTGTTTGTTTGAGTATGTGTGTTTGTACTTGTTTCCATGTTAGGTTAGCTTGTGTACTTTCTCGTATTGTATTACGTTATGTATGTTGCATTGAGTTAGTGTTTTGGTAATGAAGAAATGTTCATATTATGGATTTCCATGTCATCTTACACTTTATTTGTATACATATATTTTAATAAGGACTGATGATGCAGATCATAAAAAACATGATGAAAAAAAGTTGTTTCTAGATCAACTGGATGAGATCTATTTCCATTCACTTCATCTTCATTTTTCTACCCTATCATTTTCTTCTATCAATAATATTCTTCCAAATCACCTGGGGCAATAGGGATCACCCTTTATCCCCCCTCCCCCTCACATTTCATATATCTGTTTCCTTCATCTTTTACCAGTCACTCTTGGACCCAAGACGGTGCTTACTGAGTTTTATATTATAGATCGGGAAACCAACTATAATATGATCCTTGGTCACCCTTGGATTCACCGCATGAAGGCAATCCCCTCCACCTTATTCCAAGAAGTCATATTCTTGAATTTGGGAAAATTCTTTGTCACTCAAGGTGATCCAAAGCCCTTTGATATACATCTGGCCAACCTGAAGCAAAGGCTAGGGGTCCACTCTGAATTCGAGCTTCCCACCAACTAGTTAAAAAAACCAGCACGCATGTTACCAGAAGAAAATTTGGTTCCCACAACGGAATTAGAGGTTACAGGTTTGAACGAGGGTATTCTAGTGGTCAAGGATGAATTTTTTTTATAAAGACGGTATCATTAGGAACTACAAAAAATATTGTTGAACTATTAGAAAAGGATTTGCCTATCCTTCTCCCCTTTTGATTCCATGGGTATGGGACATGCTTTGGGGCTTGCTTTCCTTCCAGCGGATGAAGTTTGTATGGTAGATGTAACCAAGATAAAATGAGAACTCACAAAAGATGACTCAACATCTGTTTTTCTGAGTTATTGCTGGACCTTTCATTTTGATGGGGCCAAGTGTCGCTTCGGCGCTGGGGCAGGTGTAATCCTTACTTCGCTCAAAGGAAGGGTTTTCCCTTTTGCTTTCAAACTGAATTTCGAATGCACAAACAATGGGGCCAAATATGAGGCTCTCCTAATAGGTCTCATTGTAGCTAAGAGAATGGGCATCCTCAATATTAGGGTGTTGGGCAATTCATAGCTAGTCACAAATCAGGTATCCGAGGTATACAAGACTCGGGCTGAACACTTACAACTTTACAAAACCGCTATGTTGGGCCTAAATAAGGGGTTTTATTTTATATCAATAGAGATAGTTCCACATGAACAAAACCTTCTGGCAGATTCTATAGCATCATCTGCCTCACGCTTCACCCTAAGTAGTGATTTACAGGACACCAACTTCACGGTTTCGCTCTGCATTGAATCTTTGATTCGAAAAGTGCCAGTAACATTAATGTTGACATACGTGGAAGCTGAAGACCAGCTTGATCCTTTATACCTTGTTGATAGGGATGAGTCAACCTTAAGTTACTTAAACGCTCTAGCGGAGTTACATCTTACTTGTCAAGAGTTAGAATTTTCCCCAATTCCACGCTCCTCCTCTTATTTTAGAAATCCAATGATTGAGTCCTCTCCATGAAAATATATTGAGATTTACGATTTAGAAGAAGAAGGGGATTTGGAGTTTCCTCCATCCCCGTCTGAGTTTGAGGAGGGTAACGCCTCCTTGATTGAGGGAACGATTGATATAAACATTGGAATGCAGGAGGAACCAAAAATCATAAAACTAGGGTCTTCCCTAACTCCAGCGGAAATAGAAATTCATACCAAAATCCTCAAGGAACATCACAAATCCTTCGCATTTAGTTATAAAGAAATGATGGGAATTGCACCACACATCGCAATTCATAATCTCGTCACTAAACTAGACGCCAAACCAATTAAGCAGAAATCAAGACCTATGAAGCCAAAAGTGGCCCTTATGGTAAAAGAGGAGGTAATGAAGCTTCTCTAGGTAGGATTTATCAAGCCCATCAATTATTCACAATGGGTATCTAACATTGTCCCCATCCTCAAAAAGAATGGAAAGATTTGTATTTACATAGACTTCCAGGACATTAACAAGGCTTGTCCCAAGGATGATTTTTCGCTACCATCCATTGATGTTATCATTGATGCAACAACTGGATTTGAGTTGTTGTCTCTTATGGATGGGTTTTTAGGATATAATAAAATCAAAATCTTTGCCGAGGACCAAGTATAACTCCTTGGGGAACCTATTGTTATGTCATCATGTCGTTTGGTCTTAAGAATGCTGGTGTTACATATCAACGAGAAATGACCTACATATTCCATGATCTTATTCCTAAAATTGTGGAATCCTATGTAGATGACCTACTGGACAAGGCCAAGAAGCGCTGCGATCACCTAGAGGTGCTTCGTATCATTCTCTTGTGCTTGATTAAGTATGGTGTCACATTAAATCCAGAAAAATGTGTATTCAGTGTGACAGGTGGAAAGCTCCTAGGTTACATTATATCTTCACGAGGGATTGATGTTGACCTGACCAAAATTTGGGCTCTGTTAGAAATGATTTTGCCATCAGACGAGTCTGGTATTAGATCTTTTCTTTGGAAACTCGGTGCAATCCGAAGGTTCATCCCCGACTTGACCTTCTTCATTCATCCAATCAAAAATTTGTTAAAAAAAGATTACAACATTGACTAGACGAAGGAATGCGATGAGGCCTTCGAGGCAGTTAAATGATTTTTGTTACATCCCCTCCCATACTAATGCCACCTAGGTCAGATTACCCTTTGATCTTATATTCACGGGCTACAGACATTTCGCTAGCCTGTATGTTAGCTCAAGAAGACGATGATAAGCGGGAACGAGATGTTTATTTTATCAGTCAGGCATTGCTCGATTATGAGACACGCTACACGCAGGTAGAGAGAGAATGCCTTGCCATAGTTTTTACAACCAAGTGCTTAAGACATTATATGCTGAATCAAGAAACAAGAGTCATTGTCAAGTCAGATCACTTACGAACATTCCTCATGTAGGGATCCTTGTCTAAAAAGGCTGGGTGTTTCATTACATTAATGGGTGAGTTCGAGTTAACGTTCGTAAATCAAAAATACATTAAAGGCCAAATCATTGCAGATTGGTTGGATGATAATCCATTAGATGGTGGTGATTTGGTAGATTTGGAATTTCCCAATGAGTGTGTATATTTTGTTGAAACCAGGCCTCCTATCTCTGTGTGCCCTTGGTAGATTGACATTATCAACTTCATCATGGACCACATGTACTCAGAAGGGGAAATGTCACAAAAAAGAAGGTGGTTACGCATAATTTTCATTAAGTATGTTATCCTGGAACAGGTTCTTTACTGAAGAGCCTTTGACATAATGTTATTGAGATGTGTTGATGTTGAAGAGTTTGAGAAGATTCTTTATGAATCACACAGTGGGGTATGTGGTGGTCACTTTGGCGGCCATGCCACTGCTTGAAAGATACATCGGATGGGCTATTTTTGGCCCACCCTGGAACATGACGTAGTAGAGTTTGTACACAGATGCCACAAGTGTCAAGAGTCTTCCCACGAGATCCACATACCTGCGCAATCTTTATAACCAATCATAACTCTATGGCCCTTCTCTACGTGGGGTCTAAATCTGATAGGGAAATTATCTCCCTCGTCAATGGATGGCCATAATTTCATAATCATGACCATAAAGTACTTTACGAAGTGGGTAGAGGCCATGCCCCTTACCACTGTCCCTGGCTCTGTAATTGCTAAGTTCATCCTAAACTAGATCTTTTGTAGGTATGGGATGCCACAGGTCATTATTTCTTATAATGGCATGTCTTTCAAAAATGACGAGGTGTGTGAGTTGTGTACAAAATTCAAAATAAGTCATCACACGGCCTCTCTCTACTACCCTCAGGCTAAAGGACAAGTTGAGGCTACCAATAAGACTTTAAAGTCCATTTTTCTAAAAACCGTTAAGGAGAATAAACGGGATTGGCATCTAAATATTTTTTTGACCTTGTGGGCCTATCAAACGTCGGTTAGAACACCAACAGGGGTAATCCCCTTTTCCTTAGTGTTCGGTGCTGAGGCATTCCTGCCACTCGAAGTCGAAATACCTAGCCTCTGCATTTCACTACATGGGATCCTGAGAGAGGAGGGTTATTGAGAAGCTCATCTCTCCCAATTAGAAAGCCTCGACGAAGCCAGACTAAATGCTGAGTAATGACATAGTGTATATGCTGACCGCATGGCTCGGCAATACAATAAAAAGATCTATGAACGTGAGATCTACGAAGGAGATTTGGTATTAAGGCTTGATAGCCAAATAGACAAGAAGACTGGGGAGAGAAGAAATTTCAGACCTAGGTGGTTAGGTCCATATCGAGTAGTTGAAGACTATAAAAATGGCGCATTCCACTTGTGTACTCTAGAAGGTGAGGAGTTTAGTGAATATGTGAACTCTCTTCACCTAAATAGATACTACACATGATCCATCAACATTATCATTTGTACATTATTGCATCTACATTACATTTTCATTTGTCTGTTCATTTTGTAAAAAGTGTGATCAAGGAGCTTATTCTTATAACAATTCCTAAAAAACTTCTGAAAATATTGGCAAAAAATTCAAATCGTGTCTCTTCAAATCTTCATCACATCATCAACTATTTCTGTATCACTTATCAATCCAAACAAGACAAGACAAAGTTTTAACAGTAACCATACCAAGGCCTGCATACTTGGTTCTTCTTTTGGTCTCTTCTTAGGATAGGTGTCTTTTGTTCATGGTTTGTTCTAGAAGCTTCATGGTGTCATATCTATCCCATACACATCTCCTTGGAAATAAGAACATTCTAAACATTTTTCCCAAATAAGTAAGTCAAATGAAAATCAACAGAAATTTTTTATTTTACACATTTCTTTGCCCTACCAACCTTCGGTGTTGAGCTTGCATCTCTTGCTAGTGATGTAGGGTTGGGAAAGGAAGGAAATTACCTTACTCACCTATGCCTTGTCTATGGTGGTAAGCCCGTGTTTTCTACTGGTAGTGTAACATTCCCATTCATGACTCTAGAACAAGGGAATTTTTATTTTTTTTACATAACGTTCTCTACTCTAAATTATTATAATTTAGAACACATGTTCTAAGTTTTAATTAATTTTCTCTGTTCTAAATGACTATGATTTAAAAAAAACATTACGTTTAGAATAATGTTTTTTGTTCACATATTCATAATATGGAACACACATTCCATTACATTTAATCACATAATAGATAACCATATGTAGTTGTAATGACTCGACTTGATGAATTACCGATCTCCCATTTCGTGTCTTGGAGTTTCATCGATCTCTCTTTTCATGACTCAACTTCTTACTGATCCTTCATGTTAATTAAATGTAATTTATACTAAGTATACCTGGTTCTCTTTACCCTTTCGGGTATTGAAGTGTTCTATTTAAGAGGCCTATCTGAATATCTATTACCGATATCCATAAAAAATCCTGCTTCTTAAACTAGGTGATCCAGGACAACGCAACCAACAGCTTGCGATACTTTGGCCAAATATTTTCACATGCTTAGCATGATTATATTCCTAGATGGCATACTCATCAATGGAATACTTCATTTACCCCACTTCATCTATTATCTAGAAAGGTATTTTCTGACTCCTGTCAGTCCTCTTGTCTAAGGTTGAACCATAATCTAAGTCAGCAATATGAAAAGGTATAGAGAAGCACTCATGATGACTAAGGGTACATAGACATGTTCCTAACTTGGTCCAAAGTAAAAATAAGGCCAAGTCCAAGCTTATGTAAACCTAGATGATCCGATTCAGAAGGGTGTTGCAACATGTCAGATGCAACATTGTGTCTTCATGAAGACCTAGACCTTCATAATGATACCTTATTGCAGTTGGCGTGTACCAACATCATGTGGAATCCTCCCATCTAGGGGTACATATCTAGCTAAGAGGCTGATCACTTTTCTTATCTTTATAGTTTAAGAATAAGTTTTAGTAACGTTGCTGATTCTCTAACCTCTTTGTTCATTACAGTTGCTAGCCATGAATGACTTAAATTGTTATGTAGATTACTATACAATCTCTCCTCCTTAAAAGGATTGTATATCATTTCTTGGTTCATTATTTAAAGTTTCAGAATTACAGTCCAAATCAGCTTAACCAAGTTCACTCATGGCTGGGTTTTAAATCCATGTTTCTTTATAATAGACTTCATTAGAATGAAGTCTATTTATTATACACATGTATCCATTTATTTTCAATTATCTTACCTTAGTTTAAGGTTTATTAAGAGGAGGTATGCTTTCCTCTTTGTGAATATCCTTTGGATACGACACCCCAAAAGAGTCTTAACGACATTCTTATTCCTAAACTAATTGTCCCTTCCTTAACATTCATTAGTTAGGGTCCAATTCTAATTATTACTTATACCAGAGTTTGTAGGTATTTTAATATTTTATTAATGTCAATTAATAACCCATATTGATTTGAGGAGTAACCATCTGTACTAACCAACTTAGAAATTATATTTAAGAGAAGAATAGAGTATTAATTATCTCCTTCTCATTATTTCATTTAAGTCCACCTACCATCATTTAAGTAAGTTATAAATACAAGAGAGTAGGAATAATTTTACAATCCCCTTTACAACAAACTAAAGTGAATGATTCAACAAATTAAAAAAATAACAAAAAATCCTTTTTCTCATTCCTCAAGGTAAAATATATATGTTTTACAAGTCCAAACATTCATACTTCACTCATTCCAATCAGCATTGATAAATTCAAACAAGAATAAAACTTTTCCCTTTTTTAATTACATCTGAAAGGAATAATAATTCCTCATATAAGATCCGGATTTTAGTTAAATAGGAGAAGCATCATAAAATAACATGTCTTATTTTTCTACTTACAGGAATCCATTTTCAAAAATTGCTAGCAAGTGTTAGTTCTATGAACTGGGCATGATAAACACTTATCATTAAAACGATGTGCTTTTGACTAACTGTCTCATTAAAAGAACCCTAATTTTTATGAAACATTCAAGCAGTTCAGATAGATACCACATAAGAATCAAGGATCAAGAAGGAAGGTCATAATGAGAAACCCACAATACTTTGACTTAGAATCATGATCAAACAACACCTAGAAAGTAGCAAATTCATAAGAAAATTCACAACAATTAAGTAATACTACATCCCAATTACTTAATTGTTTCATACTATAACACATATAGTTCACTTTAGTTTCATAAAAATAAATGACCCAAAATAGGGATCCTAACAATTCTCAGAAAGGAATTACGTTTAAGGAATAATGATTTACAATTCACAACACAGAATAACTCTTCATATGACATCAAAGACAAAATTCATTCTACATTTTGAAGAATGGAATTCATGTCGGATCTAAGATAATCTGAAACAAGAATTCCTTTCCTTTAATTACTCACCTAGCCTCAACTCAGATTAATACAAAATAATGAAAATAACAAATGTAAAGTGAGTAACTTTTTTCATCCTTTAGAGTTCCACTAAAACAACATTATGCCACCAATTCGGATAACAAAAACATAGTATAGATTTCTTTAGCTTTCAAAGATAAAATAGTCAATGAATATTTTTACAGAGAGAGAAAATCATATTATTCTTTCCCTAAGAATGATTATGCATATCAACATAAAAGAACCAATATAGATCTTACAAACAATCTTTCAATTTCTGATCAAACAATTAAATCAGAAATCTATTTGGGTTGGCATAGACTAATTAACGTGAAAGTTAAAGACCAGAGTGGGATATGGTCCAATCAACACGTGAAGGAGCAGATACAGATTTGGTTTAGATATGCAAAATGGGAGGGAATATTTAGATAATAAACTCAGCGTTATTACCACAAGTACAAGAACAACCAAAAATATAATTCCTTACTCATTGATAGCTTCCGCACTACAACTCAAGTTTAGTTTTCTCCCTTCTACAAAATGCCAACCAGAATTACAATAAAATCGACATAGATCCCACCTAATGAAAAGAGCTACTTCATAAGAGGGATAAAACCTACCTGGTTCGATCACAGTGGGGTTCACAAAGAGGTATAAACTCAGAAGTAAAGATCCAAAATCAACTTAACAGGAAAGACAAGCCCAACAACATCAGTTCATTTCTTTGAAATAAACAAACCAAACTTTTAACTTAATCAGTTAAGATAAAATGCTTCGTCAGCAACCAATGGAAATCATAATGCACAGGTGAATAACCCAAAATGGATTCAAACTGTTCCATTAGGAAACAAATAAAAAATTATCTAATTTGAGTAAGAAGGAGCAACTTCATATCAGAGTTTCTCTGAAACTGAAACTTCTACCAAATGTAATCAAAAGTACACCGTAATTTATAGACATTAACCTTTTCCAACACATCAAAAGATAAGACTTCCTCAATGTTAATCTCCTCAGTTTGATTCTAAAATTTAGAAACTTTCATCTATCATAACAACGAAGGGCCAAGTTGAAGTACCATAACCAAGCTAAAGAATTCAAGGATTATTTTCCTTCAAAGGAGTCAAATCAAAGATTCACCAGGCAAATAAGTAAGGTTCAAAAATAGTGAAATATTTCTACCATGCCCACTCAAAAGAAAATACAGCTCTCAATAGTTGTTCCATTTTAGCTCCAAAGAATAACAAATTCCAGCAAAGACAATGTTTTATCCATTCTTTTTCCAAAAGAAGAACAATCCAATTCAATCCTTTATCAACGATTTCATTTTTCCTAGTTTATTTTGCACAGAGAAATCAGAAGTCTAGACAAAGTAAACTAATTTTATTTTCAATCAAATAAACATGATTTTCACAACCATGCATCAATTAACACTCGTATCCATTATTTTTCAAATAGCTAAAACAAGCAGATGATCACAGTCAACGATACACCTAGACATTTTCACAAACCATTCATTTTAAAGGGAAGAGTTCTTTTAACAAAGACGGTTAATAAAAAGCAAAAATATTTAACAAGAAGAGCTTATCATGCCTGATGAAATTTCTTGTTGATTTACAGAAGATTTCCTACCAAGCTTTTCGAAAATTAGTTTTTCTTTAAATAACGTCAACAGTCAACTCTCCCAACTGTCTCCATGTTTTCCACAAGCTCAGAAATAGTTCGAGAATGATCAAGATCTCTAAGGGTCGAAAAATAAACCCACAGGTTCAAAGGAGTGAAACCAAATGCAGAGTAACACCTAGGAAAAACCAAAATGAACAACAACCTTTGCAAAACCCGCTTCTTCTCTTTCCTAGACGGTTTCTTCACTGAAACCAATGCCATTAAATGCATTGGATGCAACTTTCCCTCTCTTTTCTTATGCCATCGCCACTTTGAATTTGGTGAAGTTAAACTTCAAAAGTTTCCCATTCATTTTAAATTTAGCAATGATGCCAACTAGACATCCCACTTTCCTTTTATGCCTCCACCAATCTTGGCGAATTTAGGTTATAAGGACTATAAATTTATTCACATTAATACCTTAGATGCCACCACCACCGACCTCCCTTTTGCCACGTAACCCATAGGTCCCCTTTAGGATTAATAATAGTTTAGGTCATCTTATTAATAGTTAGGTTTCCACCTTAGCTCTTAGATCTTTTTGGAATTTGATCTTAGGTTAAGTTGCAACCCTTAGATTAAAGTCCAAGTAGGATAGGAAATTACAACATAGGTTAGAGCATAATCCCTTAATAATTAAATTCTAATAGGTCCCAAGTAGGTCTTGACACCTTAGGTTAAAACCAACATAATACATGACATTCCATCCAAGTTTAAAATAGGTCCTTATATCCTTATAACAAACCTTTTATCTTCTCACATTATCCAGCATTATAAATTATGTATCCAGGAGATCAAATCTTACTGTTGGCAGCATGATGCCAAGTAAGAATACCTGAAACCTAGGTCTTTCACAATTTACAACAAAACCCAACTTGGTTCCAAAATACCTTTCATTTAGAAGGTCAATTAGCAAGATGACAATAAAGGAAGAACAAAAGCATACCTTGGATCAATGGAATTGATTCAAGGTGTGCTTGTTACACATATAAAACACACACAAACAACACACACATATTTATAACTTATTATCCACAAAATAGAATGGTCTTGTTTCTAAGTAAGAAAAATTATAGCAAGCACAAATTCTGAACAATAATAATCCATTTATTGCAAACATGATTTTCAATGTCAAAGGAATACACATTCCTTAAACAAATCACATGCCGACGTTTGCAATATCAAAAGTGGAGGTCATCATAGTAACCGTCATGATCAAGACGTTACAGGTAGCATAGGGCAAGGTTTAGGGGGTCTTTTTGACAAATCTGAAAGTCATAAACAATTAAATCAATTACTGTGAAATCCTAAGTCAAAACAAAGTGAATTAGATGTTCAAAATTCCAAGAGAATTCAAAACCCTAAAAACCATATTTTGTCAACCAAGTATCTATCTATGGATCTAAGTTTAGATAAACTGTAAAGCAATTCACATTCTAAACTATGAGGTAACATGAGTAGGGTAAGGTTGTAGCGTCCCAATTTAGTTATGTCAAACCGCTGTCTTCCTCTCATCACTGTCATTCAACAAATTTCACGGCTTGTGTCCTTTCTAACTCTCGGTGTTGAGCCCTCGCATCTTACTAGTTGTGTGGGGTTAGAAGTGGGGTGAGCATATATATTCATCATATCATTATATCATCACATTTTGTCAAGATAAATATGAAGTACCGAAGATTGAAAAAGAAGCTAAGTTTAAGATCACATTGTGTTTGCATCATCATATATCAACATTATGAAATACAAAAAAAAAGAAAAAGAAAAAGAAAATCATTCTGTTATCATTTCACATCCATTGCATACATTCTAAAAAGCATAGAAAAGTGGAAATTCTAAACATCTAGTGTACACATGAGAGACAAGCCAAAGAGAGTCAAAATTGGATACAATAGAATGCCGAACCAGAAAAAAAGAGTTTGTATATATCATAGTGGATCAAGTTTGTATACAATGTCATCATGCGTTAGGCATAGTAAAAAATGCTCGCAACGAGCCCAAAACATACAAAAAAATTATATAGTGTCATAAAAATGGTATGAAAGCAATAAATGCTCAACAACCTATCAATCCCTGTGGGATCCCTCAGATGGTGCGTGACCACATCTAGGGCTCCTGCTGCGGCTGCGACAGCACTGAGAGTGGACTAAATGGTGTGAGTGCTCATGGTAGTGCCCACTACCCGTAGCCTCACTATGAGAATGGCTTCGCCTCATCAGGTGCTCAGAGGTCTCGTATCTAGCTACTATGGTATGAAGGGAGGTCACCATCTCTGTAACCTTCCAGATGGGAGAAAACATGTTGGTATGTCAGTCGGCGGCTAAGGGCTGCCCTGAATCAACAGTTAACTTGGATCAGGTCTTCCCTGAAGGGATCAATAAGGTATCTACACATACCCGACGAATGAGCTCTCACCACTCGTGTGCGGACGCTGTAAGAAAAAAAAGAGATAGTGAGCTAAGAGAAAATCACGAATGCAAGTCAAAGGAGAATGCTAAACTAAACATGTGAAAATCAATAGCAAAATTAGAGAAAGGAGTATTGAGCATACTCAGGTCTCCAGGCATCCATGTGGGATCGGCGGTTGCTGCGGCAGGTGCTGCTAGTGGCTACGGAGCCTCCTCAAATCCGAAGGCATGGTGTTGTCTCATCACAGACTCATCATCCCCTCAAAGTGTCTCCTTTGAGGCCAGAGTCTCTCTCTCTGTGCTCACCTCCTCACGTGTTGATTTGAGGATCTCCCAAGTTTCATGCCATTTAGGGTCGCTATCAGCTCCCTCTGAAGGTCCTGCCCCCTCATCCTCCTCTCCAACTGACTCCCCCTCTATATCATCTCCTACCTCCTCCTCAGAGTCAGAGTCCAAATCAATAAGCTCATCCTCCTCCCCACTATGAGCAGGAGCCGCCCCAATTTGAAGTAAGGGTGATTGAGGAGCACCATCTACTCATCGAGCCTTAACTACGCACCTAACTACAATAGGCACAACAAGGGTAACAACTATCCAACCAAGATCCCCTCTAGGACCTCTCCACGCCTCCTAAATATTCCTATAGATAGGTGTCACTAAAGGAAGCATGACAGAGTATGGAAGACTGAACTACTGGGGCACCCAGTCAAAGGGGTGAATCTCTAGTCTCTTGGCTCTGTCAACTAGCTAGCTTGTGGAAGAGCAAGCTACCATCGTCACAGTCTCCTCACCCCATATCCCTGCCATGTCTTGATAAGGTTTGGGGGTCATGTCGGCCGTAGTTAGAGAGGACACTGACTGATGTGGAGTCTGGAGCACTGACATGCCTGTCTATCTAGCTTCCCAGACAGTCTCTAGATCTAATACCTGCACCCCCTGCCATACGGGATGAAACACTCATAGACCTAACTCATAACCAGAGTGGGGTGGCTCAAGGACTGCCCCTGTAATTAGACAATTCTGTATAAATCATGGTATGTGGTCCCCAGAATATCTAATCCCCAGGCATACTTACAGTTGTGAGCCGTGACCTGTGCAATAATGGGGGTCCAACAGTACAAAAGTGTATCTCCTCCTTTGTCCCTGATCAGTCTCGAGGACATGATACCCATGATGGCTCTCCGAAGGATAGGAATGGGAGCAGTAGTAATAGACCAAACCTTCATTTCCTTATTTGAGCCAGAAGAGACAATAACATCCCCCATGTATGTAACCTATTGTGTCATCATGTCCCTATGGACCCCAATGCTCTAGCCAATGTTAGTCTCCTACCATTAGTACCAAGAGTCCAAAAATGCGGTATAACATCCTCTAGAGTGATGGTTCACTCCCCCCTTAACACCTGGGAACCAGAAAAGTGTTCTGGTCTGCATCCCAGTAAGAATATATGTCACACATAATATGACTAGAAGGAGAAACATGGGGCACTCGTGCTATCTGCCAAATTCCTGGCCTACTGTAAATGATCCATCTCATCCTGGGTAAGTTGATCTAAAATCCCAGGGAGCCAATCGCACTCTCTCTTTGCTCCAACATATGTACTCCACCTTCTTCCGCATCCACCAAAACATGATAAAAGATCAAGTTAGTAAAGTACATCACATAATAATCTCATCAAAAACATATTAAACTCTTAAAAATCCAAAAAAAATTGAGTTTCAAGCATATTTTGACACTCTGTCAAGAACTACCACCCAGTGCAGGGTGCCAGTTCTTAGACTGACCACCCTTCTTTGGGCAGGTGGTCTTGTGACTGCACTACCCTGCTTTGGGCGGTGGTCCTTAACTGATTTTCAAACCATGCCCTTAACCCTAGAAAGTACTAAAGATGTTAAAATTGACCATTTTCGACAAAATAAAAGCATGCCATATGGGCGCCCCACCTAAGGATCCTATCCAAGATAAGAAATTTTGAAAATCTCCCCCGCTAGGTGAACTTTTCAACATTTAAACTTTTAGGGTACAAAAATACAAAGAAGGAAATAACTAACCTGAGAGTGTGTTGGTTGATCTCCCACTCATGGAGGCATGATCACGATCTCAGCACAAACGTATTGGTTGTGTTCTCATCAAGAACGATCACCGTAAATCCAGAGCTCCAAATGAATCAAACTAATCCAAATCAATAATGCACAAATGAATTCAGAAATGAGTTTGTTTTGATATATATATGTTATATATCTATACTATATATTATATGTGTATCTTCGTTTTGAGTCTATAGTGTTATAGGGCTGGAGCATTGACAGTAGGTATATTTCTGCAGCCTCGCACAAATGGTAAGCCCTTTTGTCGTTTTAATTTAGTGTCTATTTTTTGATATTTTATCTATCTACACTTGATTCTTCCTTCTCTTTCCTAGGTAGCAGGATTTTGGAAGGTGAGATTTCAACACATGTGTGTGTCAGGTATAGCTTCTAACTCCCCATTTCAGGAATGCCATACTCAGACTCTAAGTTTTACGCCTCTTTCATGGCTAAGATGCTTCTCCAAGGGGGTAATATGTACGCACCCAAAATTATATGTGCTACTTTTTTGGTAAAATGGTTATAAAATTCCCCAATGATGATTCAAAATCCTTTCAAGAAGGTGTTCGAGCTCCAAAAACCCATTCGCAGTATATATTTGTAGCCTAGATAGCCTTACTTAACTTTTCCTTGCATTTTTCCAGCTTCCCCCATTCTTTCTGTGCTTGTTTTTGCCTTAAGTGTTAAAACCAGGACTCTGTCTGGCCAGCGGTTTACAAACTGCCACCCAAGATGGTGACGGTCCTAAAACCGCCACCCTGCGCAGGGTGGCGGTCCTGATCAATTTTTCTAGAATCTTCATGCGTAGAAATTACATGCAAAGATTCACTTAAGTTTTCTTTTTTAGCACATCCATGAGCCGAATTTCCTAAAAATAGCTTCGTTTGCTTGTTTCTCCTTGCTCCTTCTATTTTAAATAGATTTAATGAGTAGAACTGCCTCTTGATTGCCTTGTGCATGAAGTAACCTCCTATCCTCCATTCCTATATATTCCATGCTTGTGTTCAAGCAAAAGGTCTGAGAATTTTGTGTATCTTGCATTGTAGTGCTGCCATAATCTTGCTAGGAATTTCATAGCCAAGTTCAGATCTCTTGTGTTATCTTTCTTCTACTTGCATTACACCCAGATTGCTTCCAAGCAACCATCACTCAAGAACCATCCTCTTGTTTATGTTCTTTGCATTCCTAATCCTTGGACTCACATGAACACTCAGAGAAAGAAAGGAAAGAATTGAGGGGATAGATACTCATACCACTGGGATTTGCCAAAGCTCTTGCTCTTCCAGGTTGGAGTTGTGTATTTGTTTGCTTTGTTTTTTCAAATTTTCAATTGCATATCAAATAGAATAGAGAAACAATTCATTTCAATTAGATAGATAGTTGAAAGTAGCTCAAATCAATAGGAATTTTTCTCTTCAATATTACCAGGGAAGTTTTGGGGGGATAATAGCTCTGTTTGAGCCATGATTTGTCCTTCACTTCTGAGGTAGGGTTGGAAAGATTTTATTTGAATTAGAGTAGATCTTAGATTTAGATTCACACATCTACAGAGGTAGCTAGCTACATGCGGCCAGTTATTTGTTTTTAAATTGTTTATTAGATTAGATGCATTGTTTGAAAAGTTAGAAAAGCACAAAAATATTTATTTCCATAGATTAGTTTGTTTTATTGTTTTGTTCTGATATATTGAGAAAACACCAAAAATATAGTTTAGATTTCCTTTGATAGATAGTTTATTTACCAAAAACAAATTAGTTCATTTTGCATGACCATCAATGGTCCGCAACAGGAAAAGACCTACAGTTGCGATCCTTTGGTCCCCTAACCCAACGGGCTAGAGCTAATAACTGACATTGACACAAGTTTGTGCTTAACAATCTTACGCACACCCACCACATACACAGAGAAAATAAGATAGTTAGAGACCTTGAACATAGCTACTAATCAGGCCTATGACTTTTGGACTGCTCATGGAAATAGGATTTGATTGCATGCATGACCATAAAAGGGCCTCAGCCTCAATGAGTCTTTGGTTGTGACCCATATGTTCCATAACCCAACGGACCTAATAGTCAGTTAGATATCGACACGAGCTTATGCACACAGGTATTTATATCTTCACCACTTCCACATGATATTATCACACAAATTTCGTTGTTGAATATATCAACCGATCAGGCTAAGACTTTCTGGACAAGACCAGATAATCACCCTTAGTTCTTGTAGCTCCACTACATCTCTTGTCTCAACTTCCATGACCTTGTCTGGAAACCCATACGAGGAACTTGCAGGTTACTTTCCACGTATTCCATAACCAATCAATAGAATCTCGGCTGAATTAGACATCGATTGGAGTCTCCAAGTAGCTATCATATCAGATCCCATCATCACACCCCTTCAGGTTAGGAGAGCATTCTTTGCCTTAGATTCACATATTCCGTTGTTGTGTGTTGAAGACATAAGGTTGCCCAATTAGCTTGGTCATTGCCATAACTTTCATTCCCATTTCAATTCCACACCGACTGTCTCGGCATGACCTCGGGAGGTCGGGTGCGAAGAAGGTCACGTGTTGATTTTCTGTCGTATAGTGGCCTAGGAAGGAATATACCTTGTGATGGAATATTCTAGAAGGCCATCATTGTAAAGAGTGGAGAGCTCGAGCCTGAAGAAGCATGCTCCCATGGAGGACCACCTTGGACACTTGGAAATGGATCTGCAACTCCCGCGAAGGCTTGAAGATGTTGAGAAAGGCTATAAATACAAGCACCCAACAAAGGAAAAGATATAGAAGGAGAAAGAGGTGAAGCCATGCAGGAATATTGGGAGAACTCCATAGGTTGGGTTTAGAGGATCTGTAAGGGTATGTTTTACTAAGGGGATGGGTTTGAACATTTTTCTTTGTATTATGAAGGGCCTGAGTCTAATTCTGATTGCATGACATTGATCTACATTATCGTGTGAATATGTGATTGCCTGAGCTATTGTAATGTGGTTATCGACATGCTTAATATGAATATATGTGTGATTCTAGTTCTACTACATGGCTATATATATATATATATATATATATATATATATATATATATATATATATATATATAATATTATGAGTGGGTGTAAACCCCTATGCATTTCTTTTCTGTTATGATTTAGATTTATATTCTGTAATGCTTTCCTTATGGGAATGAACACATTGGTCTAGAAGTCGTTCTGAGCTCTAAGATGAATGTGTGGCCCCTTTCCAATCTGTTCACTTAAGTTTCTGTCATGAATAATGCATTCTCACACAAGTCACATAAAGGAGGGACTCGGCGCCCGCGCGTGCCTCGGGTTAGCGCCCAACGCCCACTGGGTGAAAGGTCGGCACGAACGGGATTGTCCTTATTTGTTAAAGGGTATAAAAATTGACTACAATGTGTGTAACATTACATTACATTATACAAAATTCCCTATAATTAATAGAAGCATCAACACTTTCTAGACATGTTTTTTAGGGTAAGTAGCATAAATCATTTGATTAAGAATATTAATGGTGTCAGTTGTGATAACATATAATTTTTTTGAATCATCCAAAGACTTGCATCGAATTTCAATTTTCTTTCCAATCTATGTTTGGACATGTATATTGTAATGGGACCAAACTTATTTGCAGTATCACTTTCTCAGATTTTAATCAATGTAAGTAACAATAATGGTTTCATTGGGAGTAACGTTAGCAATTCTATTAGAAATCAAAAAATATGGAAAAATAAGCAGACTTGCAAAAATCCATAATAGCATTTTGAACGACCGGTATAATTGACGCTTTAATAAGTAACTAATTTATCTAACAATACTACTGTGATTATATATATGTAATATTTATTTACCATGTTTAGCTATGTATATAGTAGCAGTACTAGTGATAGATTAACTGTCTGATATGTTTGTCAATGTAAGATATGGTACAACGGAATGAAAAAAGTTATGATAACATGAGAAAATAAATCTGATTATGGTACAACAATAGCAGTATTAGTAAACTATAATGAGATATTTGTCATTGTGAAAAATAAATTAGAGAATAATTCTAGCAATTATGGTAACATACACAATAAAATTTGATTCATTGGAAGACATCACCAAAAATTGTGAAAGTTTCTTGGCATTGTATGGATTCTTTTGAGCTATTATATGATCAACCTAATTGATTCTACAAGATCTAGATAATGGTAATAACAATAATGAGTTTTACTTATTGCTTATCCTTTTCTTTTCATAGTATGAAAATGCATGCATTTCCCTTGCATTTAAATAGGGTAAACTATCGGAGTAAAAGAAGGGGTCTAAGGAAGGAGAAATACCGAATCAGTAACAAGCCAAAACCTTGTATTGCAAAAAAAAATGTAGGTCGGGATAAACATAGATCACAAGGAATAAGATTGTCCAAAAGGCATATTAACCATGATCGAATTTGTGAACTTACTTGGATACTAAGAACTTAATTAATTTTAAATAATAAAATTATAAAGAATAGTATAGATCTTTCTTATTCTGACGATACACCCTTCATCATTTTTAATTAAGCTATTGCTCGAATCGGATGATAAAAAATGAGTGTCACGTGGTGAAGATTCTAAACTTCCAAACAAGTATGGTGATATCATATTGAGGGCCATTGAAAGAGGAAACTGGATTGATAACAAACCCAATGGCTATTTCCTCATTAGTTTGGACAAAACTTGAACACAACAAATTATGGCATCCCGTCTCCTCATATGAATCACTCTACAAGAGTCATTTCAGATTTAAAAAGAGAAAAAAATTGGAGTGTCTCATCAATCCCACACAACCTTAGATACTTGTACAAAGCTTGTTAAACAACAATATTACATTCCTATAAGAAACTAACAATCCAGTAAGTAAATAGCCCATTCATATTATCTCCATACAACTCTGGGCTCACCTATTAATGATCAGTGCAACTGCATCAATATTACAGTACAATAACTTGTAATTTACATGTATAGCAGCATGATTCATGGTGTGTTAATTTTAAAGTATCAACCATGGTGTCAATAATATACCCACTTGTTAGCTTGCCTCAATGTTGTTAATATTAGAGCCATCAAAAGACCCAGAGAAAACCAACATTTGAGACAAGATGAACTCACCAGGGGCTTCTATGTGGGGTTTCCAAACATTCATACATGCTTTTGCAACATAGTATTCTCCACCTTTCACATAGGTTGTTGCGTGCTGCACAACAAAAAAAATAGAAGAAAGAAAGGAAACATTCTAAAAAAACACAAGTTGTATATATTTATTGTGTGTATATCCTCCTTTGACAAATAGAAACTAGAAAATAAATAACATAATCATAGTATAGTCATTGTGAGCTGTGTATATGTATCTAGTGGCCTACAAACATGCAGAAACACCTAAAATACCTCATGCCCATTGCCATTTGTCACATTGGGCTTCCTTGACACCCAAAATTTTTATTTCTTAGATTTTATGCCATATAGCTCAGGAGAAAACACGCAATAGAACATCCAAAGTAGCCCTCCTAACAGGAATTTTCCATGTGGGCAAGCTATTTCAGTGAGGTGCCATGTTTGGACGGCATGGTCAAACCCTAACTCTGAGCTTCTATTAACCCTGCCTTGAATTCCATAAGGCCTAGGTGGAGAATCCTAAAAAACAAAACCCACAAAATATTTTAATTTACCAATCTCAGTATGTTATGATTTTTATAAATTTTACAATCTTCCTTTTCACAAGAATTTAATCAAAGTTTATTCTTATATTAATAATATTTCCACCTTTTATGGATGATGCAGCCTAGAATTTACCAGATAACACCCTAGATGCGATGACACATCACTCAACCTTGACTGAGCACTCACCCGAAGCGCGCAAAGGTACCTGATCCCTCTTTAGGGTTGCTGTACCAGGATGTTAGCACGATGAATGAAGAAACATATAGATTCATAATCATTCCATCACTCTATAATTCATGCTACCTATGGATCTATGAAAGAACAAGCTTAAATATTAATCATGATTGAATCAATAACATGCACTACTCAATTACATACAAAATTACACTTAGATTCATCCAATATCTTCCATCTTTATTAAATACATAAGCTCCTTATAATAGTATTATCAATCTATACCAACGTGCATATGGATCTGAAATGATAATTCATACATATGTGCATATTCTCTATTACACACACACACACTTTCATACATCTAAAAACATACATCTACTATGTACCTAAGCATCATATATATAGGGTGGGGACTTTCCCTTCACCGCTTATCTATTCCAGAAATAGGCCGCATGTTGTTGATAGCCACACGCCATTTACAAGCATAGCCACACATGCAAGTGTGCTATCTATAGTCCTCTTACAGTTAACTGAAGTGTCAATTCTATTCTCATCTCATCTCCATGCAAAATGCTTTGATCTGCTTCTCCAAATATAGACAATGTATGACACGCATGTCTCTGCATTGTTGGTGTGTTCCACACACCATCCTCTAAAAATAGATCCTCATGTTCAAAATCAACTAAGTCTTGAAAGCTGAAATTGCCTTTCGTGCGCAGGTCCTTCCTGTCCTTTTATGCCTTTGATCCTAGCCTTCTATCCCACGTGGACTCCTTGTGTGATCTTTGAAAAGTATTCTTTGATCAACATTACCCCACACTAACCTCATTGTCATCTCGACAATGGGTATCTCCAAAAATTGAAGTAAAGAATAGAAGAATGGAAAGATTAAGAATAAAAGGATGTAAAGAATTCCTGTGAGGTTATGAGGCAGCCTCTTCTGTATCAGTTTGCAGTATCAACTCTGGATACTCCTCTTTTATTTCGGCCTCCAAAACCTGCCATTCAGTGAGTGCTTTCTCTACTTTTTCTTAGATGTCCACAGCAATGGATTCCAACTCATCCCTCACAATCTCTCCTTTCTCATTCTGCAGAACCAACACAACACTGGACATTGATGTCATTCTTCCTTCTAAAAGGTCCATCTTCTGCGCAATTAGCTTTCCAAGCTCTTCCAGCCGAGTCTTGTGCGGCTCTTGTGCTGTTACCAGGGCCTTGCATTTCTGTTTAACCATTGACAACCTTTATGCGCAACCCAATGTCTCATCTTTCATCACTTTCTAGACCTCGTTGTTCTCTTTGAGGGTCTTGATGTTGATAAGTGCCTCTGGAGCTATGCATACATTTAAATTCTGGTATGCTGGCTTCAATACTTGCTGTAATGCTTGCAACAACCCCTCATAAGATGCAATCTTTTGCATCACTGATGCTTTAGCTCATTCAACATCTTGCTCTGATCTTTCTTGTGTTTGCATACGTAGAGTTTCATCTTCAAGTACCAAGTCCACCAACTTTCCCACATAGTGTATCGCTGAAGGAAATTTCTGTGGTACCTTGGCCTTCAAGTGTGGCCTTGCTTTAATGACATTGTCCCCAATCTCCTCTACGACGCTGATAAATACTTCATTATTATTCTATGTGAAGTCCCTCTCCTGCGTTATGTGTGTTATCTTTGCATCCTTTGCCTTCAACTCCTCACACAGTGCTCTGATCGTGGCAGATTTTTCCATGTTTCTTCTAGCCAACTCAGCAGAAACTTTCACCAATGCATTGTTGACCTGCTCATCTGACATGATAGTAGGATTTATTGTCATGTGTCTAGCTTGAGGTGCCTTCTTCAATAGTCTCAAAACACATGAATCTTCACACACATCAAATTCAAGCTCATCCATGTGGGTGTGCATTGACCACGATAGTTGTTTTCGAGTGCGCATAGTCGCCATATTCTCATCCATTACTTCCTAGCTGAATAAATCTTTCTACGCTATTGTGCTCTGGAAGTGGGCATGGAAAATTCTTGCTCCGTCTTTTGTATACCCCATGGCTGGTGGAATGTGCTCTCTACTTGTTCTTCTAGACTGTTGTTGCTTAGGAATTTTAGCTTCCAAATTAGGGACTTGTGTCTCCATGTCCTGAACATTCTCTGCAGCTGTTTCCTCTGGTCTTTTCTCATCCTCTTCCTTTTCCTTTTATACCTCATCATGTTCTTCTGTGTTCTCTGGAAGTGTAGGAGAATTAGGCATGCTTTCCTCTGACTCTTCTGCCTCCTCATTCAACTTCAGTTTCCTCCTTCTGTACATGGTTGTCTCCTTCTGTGGAGAGAGTTTGGGTGATTTGCGCATAGTTGTTGGAGTAGCACCTTGGGTCCTTGTTCTCCTAAATACCCTCTTAAACTTGTGCTCCCCTTGGACTGTATTCAATTCCTCATCATCCCCCTCTTGTGGCTGAGGTGGTGTAATGGCGTGCTCATCTTCACCCTTATTTGTAGGATGTCTCCTACCTCTATGCTCCAAACCCCCACTATCTTCGTGGTCCTCCTCCTCATCCTCCACTTCAATTGGCTTTGTGGGTTTAGGTGCTGGGATTTTCTCCATTGTATGCTTCCCCTTTGGTGGTGATGGAAGTGTGAACTCACCTTCCACATACTTTTTATTCTCCATATTTGGCTTCAGCTGGAGATACACCAATGTTGCCCCCATATCTGCTATAGCCAGAATTATTGGCTTGATATTCAGTACCTCTGAAATGATCCTCTTTGTATAAGCACTTCTATCAGGATACACATACTTCTTCCTCAATGTATGGTAGTCGCAGTATACCTTATCTACATTGAAGACCAGTTGTCACGTGTTTGTAAACCTATGAACAGATGCTTAGAAATACCTTGCAGTAAATGTGTAAGGAAATTTTCACCAAGGGATCCAAACTCAATATTTCATTAGGAAGCCCTGCATTGCAATAATGATGATATACAACAAACTGAACTTGTTTCCGTGCCACTTCTGGTAGGTTCTTTGGGATCCGCCACTCTTCCCCAAATGCCACATGGAGCCTGTCATACCACTTCTCCTCCCTTTCCTTTACGTCATCTGTCATGGGCCCCTTGCATAGGTACTTGCTGAATCTTTCATCTGGGGACTTGTTCTCTTTGGCGTATTCCCATACTTTCTCCTTCGGTCATCTAGTACTCTGATCTCCATGAATACAAGTGATAGTAGAACAGTGATGCAACCTAGAATTTGCAAGATAACACCCTATTTTCACTGGCACATCACTTAGCCTAGAATGAGTGCTCACCCGAAGCGCGCAAAGGTACCAGGTCCCTCTTTAGGGTTGCCATAATAACACGATGAAGGAAGAAACATATAGATTCATAACTAATCCATCATTCTACAGTGCATGCTACCCACATATCTATGAAAGAACAAGCTTAAACAGTAATCATGATTGAATTAATAACATGCACTACTCAATTACACAGAATGACACTTAGATTCAGCCAATATCTTCCATCTATTAATAAATATAGAAGCTCCTTATAGTACTGTCAATTTATATCAAGGCGCGTATGGATTTGATACACACATTCATACATCTAGAATCATACATACACCGCTCTCTGTGATACATACCATAATCATCTATCTCTCTATTCGTATATATCTATCTCTCTTCTACTATGCACCTAACATCATATATATAGGGTGGAGACTTGCCCTTCACCGCTTATCTATTCTAGAAATAGGTCGCATGCTATTATTAGCCACACGCCATTTACAATTATATCCACACATGTAAGTGTGTTATCTATAGTCCGCTTGCAGTTCAATTGAAGTGTCGATTCTATTTTTAGCTTACCTCAATGCATAGACGCTTTGAACCACTTCTCAAAATATAGAAAATGCATGGTGCGCACATCTCTGCATCGTTGATGTGTTCCGTACGCCATCTTTCAAAAATAGATCCTCATGCTCAAAATCGGCTAAGTCCTGAAATCTGAACTTGCCTTCTGCACACAGGTCCTTCCTGTCCTTCTGCGCCTATGATCTTGACCTTCTATTATGCGCGGACTCCTTGTATGGTTTTAGACAAGTATTCTTTGATCAACATTACCCCACACTAATCTCATTGTCGTCCCAACAATGGGCATCTCCAAAATTTGAAGGAAAGAATAACAATGAAAGAATGTGGATAAATAAAGAATTTATATGAGGTTATTTAAGAAACCTTCTCAGTATCAATTTGTAGCATCAGCTCTAGATACTCTTCCTTTATTGCGGCCTCCAAAACCTGCCATTCAGCGAGTGCCTGTTTCACTTTCTCTGGGATGTCCACAACAATGGATTCCAACTCATCCCACATAATTTCTCCTTTCTCATTTTGCAGAACCAACACAACACTGGACATGGATGTCATCCTTCCTTCCAAAAGGTCCATCTTCTATGCAATCAACTTTCCAAGCTCTTCTAGCCGAGTCTTGTGCGGCTCTTGTGTTGCTGCCAGGGCCTCACGCTTTTGTTTAACCATTGATAACCTTTCTGTGCAGCCCAATGTTTCATCTTTCATTACTCTCTGAACCTCATTATTCTCCTCCAAGGTCTTAATGTTGATGAGCGCCTCTGGAGATGTGCATATATTCAAAGCTTGGTCTGCTTTCTTCAACACTTCTTGTAATGCCTGCAACAACCCTTCATAGGATGTGATTTTTCTCATCACCAATGCTTTCTCCCATTTGGCATCCTTCTCTGATCGTTCTGGCACTTACATATGTAGAGTTTCATCTTTGAGCACCAAGTCCACCAACTTCCCCACATAGTGTATCACTAAAGGAAATGTCTGTGGTACCTTGGGTTCCAAGTGTGGCCTTGCTTTGATTATAGTGTCCCCAATCTCCTCTACGATGCTTATGAACACTTCATTCTTATTCTGTGTGAAGTCCCTTTCCTGTGTTATGCACGCTATCTCAGTGTCCTTTGTCTTCAATTCTTCACGCAGTGCTTTGATTGTGGCAGATTTATCCATGTTTCTTCTAGCCACCTCCACAGAAACTTTCACCAGTGCATTACTGACCTACTCGTCTGACATGACAGTAGGCTTTACTGTCATGTGTCTAGCCTGAGGTGCCTTCTTCAGTCACCTTGAAATGCATGACTCTTCACATACATCAAATTCAGGCTCATCCATGTGGGTGTGCATCGACTAGGATAGTTGCTTTTGTGTTCGCATGGTCACCATATCTTCATCCATCAACTCCCAGCCAAATAGATCCTTTGTGCTCTGGAAGCGGGCGCAAACAATCTTTCTGGCATCCTCTGCATACCCCATGGCTGGTGGAATGTGCTCTCCACTTACCCTTCTAGACCTTTGCTACTTAGGAACTCTAGCCTCCAAATTTGGGACTTGTGTCTCCATGTCCTGAATATCTTCTACAGTTGTTTCCTCTTGTCTTTTCTCTTCTTCTTCCTTCTCCTTTGATGCCTCACCCTTTTCTTCTGTGTGCTCTGGAGGTGTAGGAGATGTAGGTGCTCTCCTCTGATTCTTCCACCTCCTCATTCAACTTCAGCTTCCTCCTTCTCTGTGCGGTCGCTTCCTTCTGTGGGGAGAGTCAGGGTGATTTGCACACAGAGGTTGGGGTAGCACCTTGGGTCCTTGTTCTCCTGAATACCCTTTTAAACCTATGCTCCCCTTGGACCACATTCAAGTCCTCTTCATCCCCCTCTTGTGGCCGAGGTGGTGTAACAGTGTGCTCAACTTCACTCTAACTTGTAGGATGTCTCCTACCCCTATGCTCCAAACCACCACTATCTTCGCACTCCTCCTCCTCATCCTGCACTTTGATTTGCTCTGTGGGCTTAGGCACTGGGATATTCTCCATTGTATGTTTTCCTTTCGGTGGTGCTGGAAGTGCGAACTCACCTTCCACATATTTATTATTCTCCATTTTTGGCTTCAACTGGAGATACACCAATGCTGCCCCCACATCTGCTACAACCAAACTTATTGGTTTGATGTTCAGAACCTCTGAAATGATTCTCTCTGTATAGGTGCTTCTGCCAGGATATACATACTTCTTCCTCAATGTATGGTAGTCACAGTCTACCTTGTCTGCATTGAAGATCAGTCTGTGCGTGTCTGTAAATCTATGAACAGATTCTTGAAAATACCTTGCAGTGAATGCGTAAGGTAACTTGCACCAAGGGCTCCAGATTCCATCCCTCATTGGAAAATGTGTGATGCAGAAATGCTGGTATACAAAAAACTGAACTTGTTTTCCTACCACTATTGGTAGGTCCTTGGGAATGTGCCACTCTTCCCCAAATGCCACGTGGAGCCTATCATACCACTTCTTTGCCCTTTGTTTTACTTCATCTGTCATGGTCCCCTTGCATAGGTACTTGCTGAATCTTTCAGCTGGGGACTTGTTCTCCATGGGGTATTCCCATATTTTCTCCTTTGGTCCATCTGGTACTCCAATCTCCATGAAGACCAGTGATAGTAGAACAACCCCAAAGCTGATCTTTCCCCCTGTGTGTGCTTCTTCAACTATTTTCTCTGCAATATAGCCTGCAATGTTATAGATCGTCCCTTCTGACATCTTTCGTGCCACATGCAACCACATAGTGTTTACCTGTGACCACCACTCCTGATCATTTAACTTAGTAACCAGGTGTGCTACAGCTTGTACAATTAGATAGTTCTTCAATTTATCTATGTCCATTCCATGCAGACCCTTCAGGTATCCCAACTCCTGTTTGGTCTGTAAAATCATGGCTTTATCTACAAGATCACCTCTTATGTCTTCTCCTGTGGCCTTCAGACCTGTAACTGATGAAACCAGCGCCGATGAAATTCTAACTCTGCATCCTACAAAGTAGTAGGAGTCTTCATGTACCCTGCTCATGAGCCATTGGTACAAGGGCTCATACTTCCCGAAATATGGTAGCTCATACAACTGATATACCCCAATTCTCTTCAAAAATTTTCACCTGCATCATCATATACTGGCATGTCATCTTCCATGTGTTTGTTTGTTCTAGCCATGAGCAAGGAATCAAGCTCCTTCTTGTTCTCTGATGTCCTATGATTATATTCACTCACTTTACTTTTTCTAATGGGTGAATCCCACTCTTGGCTGACAATGACTCCTTCTGGGTATTGCATCTCCAAAAAATGACTTTGAGGTGCTATCTCTTCTTCCTCGATGACTACCTTCTTCTTTCCTTTTACTTGCTGTTGTAGATGCCTTCTTTGGTGCCATTTATACCTTGCAAATGTCTCTTCTTCAACCCTACAACTCCGTGAATTAAACCCTAGCTCGATTCAATTATGCCCTAGGTGGAAACTTTGTAACCTACCCCTTTCCTGTCTCTCTACTTCACTCAAACCCTTCACCACCGGGGACACAAGCTTCTTATAGCACAGATCTGGTTGTCACTCTTGGTTTCACACCCTTCACACCTTAACTCGATCACTCAGCTCTTTGCACTTGGCTCTTCTCTCAAATACTCTTAGTTGCAATGGTAAAAATGAATCTGCATCCCATCCTTATATAAATTTTTCAAATTTTGATGCATTTATTGCTCCTCACCTACCAAATATCCCTTCATTCATTGACCAAATCCATTCATTCCATGTGGTACATCTTCGCACCCAGCTATAACCTTCTAGTGCGTGCCTTCCTACCCTCTGGTCACAGACTTCTCTTCAGTGTGCTCCTGCACCCGAGTACCTCATCACTGTACCTTCTCCTGGTAGCTATCATGGCCTCCGCTTACCTCACGTTATATTGTTCCTTCATCCATCTCCATCCTTGGTCACCTTTTGAGAAGCAATCTTCTTTTGACTTAAAGCACACCCGTAGCAGCTTATTCCTTTCATCTTTCAATTCCCACAGTCTTTTTCTATCTTTCTCTTGGATCACTACAACCACCCCACACTAAAAGTATGTGCAGTCCTCTGTGCATAAACATTCTTCATACAGTAATTAGCTTCATGCGCGCAAGCGTGCTTATTACACAAACAACAACTAAATTGACAAAGCATAGTGACAATGAAGGAAATACATTAAGGAAATACATAATTGAAAACCTAAACTAAATGGCAATACTGCCTTATTACAAACACCAAGAAGACTTATTTATAGTAGGGCTTCAACCTACTCCCGTTAAAGTAACCGGGTAGCCGTGTTCCATCAAGTGCTTCTAACTGGCATGCACCTGATTCAAGTATAGAAGTGATAACATACGGCCCCAACCAATGTACTTTGAGCTTGCCTGGATGGTGCAAGAACTTTGAGTCATAAAGAAGGACCATTTGTCTAATATCAAATTTCTTATCTCTTATGTTTCTGTCATGCCATGCCTTCTACCTGGCCTTTTCCTGCTTCTAACTCCACCGTGCTATGGCTCGGTGCTCATCTAGTTGAATCATCTTTTCAATACATTCTTCTAAATCCTGTTCATCAGCTAGACCTCCAGCACATGTGCAATGCGCAAAGAAGGTAACATAAATTCTATAGGAAGAACAGCTTCTGTGCCAAACACCAACTGAAATGGTGTGGCTTTGTTCAATCTCTTGTAAGTTGTTCTATATGCCCAAAGAACAACTGACACTTTGTCATCCCAATCCTTTCTTCCAACATCACATATTTTTGTCAAAGTTTGTCCCAAAATTTTGTTGAAGGCCTCAACAGTTCCATTTTCCTAAGGATGGTAAGGTGTAGTTTTATGGTGTGCAACCATAAACTCATCTAATAGGATCCTGATTGTCTCATTCAAAAAGTGTGTACCTCTATCACTTGTCAAGCTTAAAGGACATCCATATCATGTAAGAACATTCTCCCATAGAAATCTAGTTGTTGTAGCTACCGTACAGTCTTTCGTAGGTGTTGCTTCTGCCCACCGTGTAAGATAATTTGTGCAAGTAATGATATAGTGTGATCCAGTCTTGCACGCGGTTGGTGAAATAGGTCCTACAAAGTCAATGGCCCATTTCTCAAATGGTTTGGCACTAGTAATTGGTCTCAAAGGCATCTCATCTCTTTGCCCTAGTTTTCCTAGGTGCTGACAATGATCACATGCCTTACAATAGTCTTTACAGTCTTTATACAATGTCTCCCACCATAATCTAGCAATTAAGATCTTCCGGGCAGTCGCATCACCTGCATAATGGCCTCCTGCAATACCACCATGAGCTTCTTCCATGATATCCTTGCGCTCATGCTCTAACACACAATGGCGTAATACTTCATCTCTTCCTAGCTTGTAAAGGTCACCACTGATTAACATAAATGGTGTCACGCGTATAGCAAGCTGCTTCTTTTCTAATGATTTCATTCCTTCTGGTGCCATACCTATTCGTAGAAAGACAACAATGTCTTCTAATTCCATGGGCATGCGTTGTAACCTATATAACTGTGCATCCGACATTGTTTCTTCAATTATCTGTGCATCCTCTCCTGAATTGATTCTAGATAAATGGTCTGGTCCAGAATTGCTTTTCCCTGGCTTCACCACAACTGTGAAGTCAAACTCTTGAAATAGGAGCACCCATCTACATATGTGCCCCTGTAAGATGGGCTTGTTTACCAAGTACTTCAATGCCATGTGATCTGTATAAAACACAAATGGTGTTGCTAACAAGTACTGTCGAAACTTGTACAATGCATAGATCATTGACAAAGCTTCACGCTCTGTAGTTGTATAATTCTGTTCAGTAGGAGTCAGCTTCCTACTAGCAAAACAAATTGGATGATTAATAATACCTTCACCAAGTGGAGCTAACACACTGCCAATGGCCATAATAGAAGTGTCCACATGCACATGAAATGGTTTATCCCATGATGGAAAATGTAGAATGGGCACAATAGTAAGTCTCTCTTTTAATATCTCAAACACATGCTGCTACGGTTCTCCCCAATAAAATGTACCTTTCCCCTTCAATAAATCTTCCAAGGGTGTTACAATTCTGGCATACCCTTTTATAAATTTTTTGTAATATCCTGTATGACCTAAAAATCCATGCACCTCACTTTGACTGGTAGGTGCTTCCAGGCCTAAAATGACTGCAACCTTGGCTGGATCAACTAGCAAACCTTCCTTACAGATTATATGTCCTAACAGTATCCCAAATGGCATAGCAAATATGCACTTCTTGATGTTCAAAGAGATACTCAATTGTCTGCATCATTCAAACATTAAGTGCAGATTGTCACAATGATCTTTCACAAGCCCATATACTGTCCAATCATCTAGGTAGACCTGTAAGAAGTTGTGAATAAAATATTTGAATGCCTGAACAACTATCTGTGAGAATACAATAGGTGTGTTTTTCAATCCAAAAGGCATCACAGTATAGGAAAAACTGCCCCATTCAGTAGTAAATGTTGTCTTTTCTTGATCCTCTTGAGCGATCCTAACCTGATGATAACTAGAAAATCCATCTGTGAAAGAATATATTTCACGCCCTGCAACTCCTAGTATTTCCTCAGTGAAAGGCATAGGGAATGGATCTGTGATGCATGTAGCATTCAGCTCCCTGTAGTCCACACATATCCTAATCTGTCTGTCCTTCTTGATACTGATCACCATTGGGCTAACCCATTCTGACTCATCAAGGGGCTTGATAATTCCATATTTCAACATTTTATCAATTTCTTCCTTTACCTTTTCACACAAATTAGGATTCATCCTATAAGGTCTCTTTCTAACTGGCCATGCACCATCCTTAAGTTTGATCTTCATTTCCCCAAGTGATTCATGCATGCCTTTAAGTTCATGATATCCTCTAGGGAATAAGTCCTGATAATCCCTGAGTAATTTGATGATTTTTGCTACCTCCGAGTCTGACCAGTAATCTCCAATTATGGCCTCCTTAGGCTCAGCCTCCGAACCTATATTTACCTTCTTTGTCTTCATGGGTTCATGGTAGGCATGCGTATCCTTGTCTGCATTTTCCAAGACCTCACGCACCCCGTGTGAATGTTCAATATCCAGGTTCTCAACTTCCTCGTCATCCACGATGTAGACCATCTTTCCTTTCTCTTTCTCAAGGCAAGCACGTTCAAGTAGTTTGGAGTCTATTTCTTCTTCCTTTTCAAAACATGCTCCGAACTCTGTCTCACTGAATAATTCCTGAATATGCTCTTCTACTTTTACACTATCTCCCATAGTTAAGCGCTTGACAAATTTTAATGCCTCTTCTATAGGAGGTTGAGTCGAGAAGTAGTCAAATGTCTAGATCATACCTGCAGTCAAATCTTGCCAGTTCCAGTTTCTCTATGTAGTTCTGCATATACATACCAAGCACGTGTGCATCCTTGGAGTGTGGAATATAATCTATGCACCCAGAGTGAAGGTGGTAATGCTTCCTGTCCTGCTGTCTAGAGTCTCTCACACTACTGAATGTGATGTTGAACAGGTTGATCACCATGATAAGTGCAAATTTGCGTAGGTGCATTGTTCCTTATAAACCTAGTAGACAAAGCTATTCCAATCTCTTCCCAGTGTATAAGGTTATCTCTGTGGACTACCCACCAGCGCACTGTTGTCCCGCGTAGTGTATATGCTAACATATCCCTTCTCTTAACTTGATCTGTCCACTGTGTTTCCATGGCCTTCAAAAATGCAGGGAGATCTTCTGCCCCTGTATACCAAGGTACTGTGTTGCCTATTCGTCGAACTGAATGAAGTCCATTCTTGCACATAACCATGCTTTTCACCTCGCACCCTACTAATTCATATGTACCATGAGCCCAATTGTCACAAGCAATACTCATAGTATCACTAATAGAATGATAATCCTCCCACTGTAGGATGCCTTCCTTTGATGGCTCATTGACCTCTGGGTCCTGGATAGCGCATGTACATAAACTCTATTTAAATCCTCCTCACTTAAAGGCTAAACATATGGCATAGAATTTCCATCTGTTAAAGGTATCAAAACCCTCTCCTCCTTATTTTCAAAGTTGACATACCCCTCATTGAATCTCAAGTTAGCGTTATTCGCATAACACCAAGGGCATCCAAGCAAGGCTGGAAAATTGTCTGCTTCTGCAAGTGCTAATACCTCAAAATCCCCAGTGAACTTGGCCCCTTGTATAGTGATAGATGCATCTTTCAAAACTCCTATGGGAGTGGCCTTAGTCTGGTTTTCCATAAATAACACATTAGATGATGGCTGCAATGGAGGCCTCCCCATTTGTACCCATGCATCTAATGTCAACACATTTACTTCTGCACCTGTATCGATCAATATGTTGCTCAAAAGTCACCCATCCATAACAGCATTCAAAGTAATTTCTTTGTCATAGTCAATGCTATCAGGAGGAATATTTGCATGTAGTATCTATCATCTGGTCTCAAGACTTGCGTGTGGAGTGTTCCCTTTTAACCAATTTCCTAAGAGTGGAATAATGTTCTCCTGGCGCAACATCTTGCATACCTCCCGCAGATCATCGATATCAGTTTGGACTATCTCCGATGCCTTCTTCTACTCCTTTAGGTACTGTATCTCACCCTGAAGATTCCTTAGCACTTCCATGGTATCCTGGTAAACTTCCTTCTGATGAGCAGGATCTAGGTACCTCGCATGCAAAACCTCCTCCTTGGTAATCGTAGGCTTCTAGTGCAATGCCTCTCACGTGCACAACTTCAACGTGTGTAGTAATCTTCACTATTAATGCCTCAAGTCCTTTTGTTATCTTGGGCATCCACTGATCTCTTACCCCATGCTGGATTTTAACCATCCAGGTGCCTTTGTTTTCTTGCTTATTCTGCTTACTCAGATGCTCATATAAGTCTAGGAACTCTTCATAGCTATGGTTCTTCCCGTAGAAAGAACATGCATTATTCTAAGGACATTCATGCCTGTAGTGGTCAGGAGATCCACATGTATAACATGTTCCATGAGGGAACTCTCCTCTTCCTCCACCTCAGCCTCATCCTCCATATCCACCATGATATCCACGTCCCCTTCCATGACCTCCTTCAAAATGCCCCTCATTCTTGTCATAGCACGTTTGATTATGATCCTGATCCTGGTGCTCATTCCTACCCTTAGAATTATCTGTTATACTTGTCTATCATACTCCAATGTCTATGGCATCCTGGATCTGACCAATCAACCAAAAATCCTTAGTATCATGGGTCGTGGACCTACAAATCTTGCAAAAGCAAGATACATTCTTCCTTATTGTGCACTGTAACAAAGGACAGTGACTCGCATCATGATTCAAATGAAAAATCTCACAGTCCAATAGTAATGAGTGTACAGATCTGCGAGGGAAACTATCCTTGGTGTGACCTTCCACTTCATAATCTGTACACCAAATTCCTGAGTACATTTCATGGGCTGAATTCACTGATAGCTTCTCTAACTACTTTTCCATAGCTATAATCTGTGCCTCTAGAAATGGACTAACACCAATGTCAATGCTCCTAACTGCCTCAGCATGCAAAGTTACTTCTAGTGCTTTGCATGGATCTGTGTATGTCTTATGTGACAACGCCCTTCTAAAAGGTGTAATCAATCCTCCAATGAACCACTGTGCATGCTGGCTAGCGTGGATATCATAAGACAACTTAGATAGAAGTGTCTTAAAATGAGCATCATACTCACATACACTCTCAGTAGTGCCTTTCTTGATATCTTTGAGTGCACTTATACTCTTCTTCTCAAACTCAGGGATATGGAACTCTTTCAAGAAAGCATCCCTCAGTGCTGCATAATCCATGCAAGTTTGATCAGGGTCAAACTTCCTATACCAGTTGTGCATGTGCCCCTATAATGTAGTAGTGAATTGACTTTCCTTTCACTCATTAGCTGTAATCCCTTTAGCACGCCACAAGATTTCACACATATGCACATGTTTGGAAAGCATCCTCTATACCTCTATACTCTGGGAGACGAAGAGACATCTCCATGTAGATATTATGTGGTTGTTGTGGACCTTGACCACCTGATCTAGAACCCCCTGGGTTCCCTCTACCTCCAGAACCACCAAATCCACTGGAACTAGAACCACCTATACCTCCTGATCCTCCACCTATGTAGCTGGAGTAGGACCTGTAGATGTACTCCCCTGTGCTCTGACAGTAGTACTATACTGAACCCCTAGAGTCTGTGAGGTAGCTCCACTTCTAGAGGTGAATCCAACATTCTGCACGCTCACATTCTATGTGGATGATGCGCCTAAGAATGCTCCTCCATATAACATTGAAGTTGTCTGTCCTGCCATTGATGTACTTGATCCCTGACTTACTCCTGCTCTCCTACTTCCCAAGTTAGCTTGTTGATTACTTGTCATACTAGATACTGAAAAACCAAGCGCAAAGGCTAGGTCACCAGTGGATTAAGATGCGCACCTGCGGCCCAAGTAGTCTCTACTGGCACACTTCTGTGTGAGGCCGAGAAGGGATCTCTATCATGCTTTCCAAGATGGGGGAGTTCCTGATGCTCTGGCTCCATGTCTTCTACGTGAGCCGTAAATCCTTCACGAGCCATCTCTCTCCTCAATGCCATACTTTCTGCAATGGAACATTGCTTCTCTATTTCCCTCTCACACGCCTCATTATACTTAATCCGTCTTTCCTCTCTCTAATTTTCTACCACTAGGTACACCATCTTAATACCAAACTTGTTCCTAACCCCACGCATGGTGAAGTTTAGTTAGCCATCGGTTTACTCTCTAGGTTCAAAGTTACCATTAAGATCTTGATCGCCATTGGAATACTGTGTAAATATTTTCCTCTTGGATACCTTAAAAACTGAAATTCAGTGTTACCTCTGGATACCTCAAAAACTAAAATTCAGCAACCTTTGGGCAAGAGTATGTCGAAATTGAGTATTCCAGAATATAGCTGTTTAAAACACCACAAAACCATTTATCCACCGTGCGAGTCCAAATCAAATCAGCATCATAAAGAGCCTGAAATTCTTCCTGTGTCCAAACAAGTGCGTGATATCTCCAATTCCACTGAGATGCATAAGCAGTAAGCCACTCATAAATTTCTACTAGAAAGATAGCAAAAAATCTCTCATATAAGCTGTCGTACAGGTTCTGTTCTACCCAAGTGTGTGTGTTAAACTCAGATCCATTGTTGAACCATCATGCATATTCTTCCTCTAGATCATGTATCCATTCCTCAATACTTGCTAGAGTTAACCGGTACATCTTCATCATGAACCATCCTGAAAACAACTGAAAAAGAGGTCCCGGCAATGGAACCAATGATGCAGCCTAGAATTTGTAAGATAACACCCTAGTCGCACTGGCACATCACTCAGCCTAGACTGAGCACTCACCTAAAGTGCACAAAGGTACCAGGTCCCTCTTTAGGGTTGCTGTAATAGGATGATAACATGATGAAGGAAGAAACATATAGATTCATAACTAATCCATCATTCTACAGTGCATGCTACCCACAGATCTATGAAAGAACAAGCTTAAACAATAATCATGATTGAATTAATAACATGCACTACTCAATTACACAGAATGACACTTAGATTCAGCCAATATCTTCCATTTATTAATAAATATAGAAGCTCCTTACTGTACTGTCAATTTATACCAAGGTTCATATGGATCTGATACACACATTCATACCTCCAGAATCATACATACACCACTCTCTATGATACATACCAAAATCATCTACTACTATGCACCTAACATCATCATATATATAGGGTGGGGACTTTCCTTCACCGCTTAACTACTCCAGAAATAGGTCACATGCTATTATTAGTCACATGCCATTTACAATTATAGCCACACATGCAAGTGTACTATCTATAGTCCTCTTGTAGTTCAACAGAAGTGTCAATTCTATTCTTAGCTTTCCTCCATGCATAAATGCTTTGAACTACTTCTCCAAATATAGAAATGCATGGCATGCACATCTCTGCATTGTTGATGTGTTCTCCATGCCATCTTCTAAAAATAGATCCTCATGCTAAAAATCAGCTAAGTCCTAAAATATGAACTTGTCTTCCACATGCGGGTCCGTATCTTTCTGCACACCTTGGATCTTGGCCTTCATGACCTTCTGTGCCTTTGATTTTGGCCTTCTATCCCGCGCGAAATCCTTGTGTGATCCTTGACAAGTATTCTTTGATCAACATCCTCGTTTATGTCCTCTACATGCAATCTTCTAAAAATAGGTCTTCATGCTCAAAAGTCCCAAAATTTGAACTTGCCCTCTGCATGTGGCTTCTTCCTATCCACCCGCGCCCTTGATCCTGGTCTTCTCTCCCATGCAGACTTCTTGTGTGATCTCTAATAATTATTCTCTTATCAACATTACCCCACACTAATCTCATTATCGTCTCGATAATGGTTATCTCCAAAACTAAAGTAAGGAATTTTGAATGGATAGAATAAGAAAGAATGTAGATGAATAAAGAAGTTTTATGAGGCAGTCTCCTTTGTATCAGTTTGAAGGATCGACTCTGAATACTCATCCTTTATTCAAGCCTCTAAGGCCTGCCATTCAGCAAGTTCTTTTTCTAGAATGTCCATAGCAATGGACTCTAATTCACCCCTCACAATATCCCCTTTTTCATTTTGCAGACCCAACACAATGTTGGACATTGAGGTCATTATTCCCTCTAGAAGACCATTTTCTTCTTTCCTTTTGCTCCTACTACAGCTACCTTCTTGGGTACAATTTTTGCCTTACAATCGTCTCCTTTTTAACTTTGAAATTTGAAATCAAACCCTAGCTCAATTCAATCATGCCCTAGGTGGAAACTTTGTGCCCTAATTCCGCTATGTTTCCTTGCTTCACTCAAACCCTTTACCATCGGGGATGCAAGCTTCTTTTCACATATATCTATTTTTCTCGTTTGGTTTCACACCCTTTGCACCTTAACCTGATCACTTAGCTCTTTGCACTTAGCTCTTTACTCAAATACCCTTAGTCGCAATGGTAAAAATGAATTCACATCTCATCCTTATATAATTTTTTAAATTTTTATGCATTTATTGCTCCTTCACCTCCCAAATATCCTCTCATTCATTGACCAAATTCATTCGTTCCGCATGGTACATCTTTTCACCCTAACTATAACCTTCTAGTGCGCATTCCTACCCTCGTGTCATAGACTTCTCTTCAGTGCACATCCTTGCACCCAAGTACCTCGTCATTGTACCTTATCCTGGTAGCTATCATGGCCTCTGCTTACCTCGTGTTATATTGTTCCTTCATTCATCTCCATCCTTGGTCACTTTTGAGGAGCAATGTCTTTACTTTGGCAAACACCCGTAGTAGCTTATTCTTTTCATCTTTCAATTCCCACAATCTTGTACTTAAATAACTGCAACCGCCCCACACTAAAAGTATGTACAGTCCTATGCACATAAACATTCTTCACATAGTAATTAGCTTCATGCGTGTAAGCACACTTATTACACAAGCACAACAACTAAATTGACAAAGCATAATGACAATGAAGGAAATACATTAAGGAAATATAGAATGGAAACCTAATCTAAATGGAAATACTGCCTTTTTACAAACAAAAAAAATACTTATTTATAGTAGGGATTTAGCCTACTCCCGTTGAACTAACCAGGTATCTGTGTTCCATCAAGTGCTTCTAACAAGCAAGCACCTGATTCAAGTATGTAAGTGATGACATATGGCCCCAACCAATTTTCTTTGAGCTTGCCTAGATGGCACAAGAACTTAGAGTCATAAAGAATTACCATTTGTCCAATATCAAACTTCTTATCCCTTATGTTTCTGTCATGTCATGCTTTCTACATGGCCTTTTACTACTTCTGACTCCATCATCCTATGGTTCATCACTCATCCAGTTGAATCATCTTCTCAATATGCTCTTCTAAATCCTGATCATTAGCTAGACCTTCAGCACGTGCAATGCGTAAAGAAGGTAACATAAATTCTATAGGGATAATGGATTTGGTGCCAAACACCAACTGAAATGATGTGGATTTATTTGGTCTCTTATAAGTTGTTCTATATGCCCAAAGAACAATTGAAACTTTATCATCCCAATCCTTTCTTCCAACATCACAATTTTTTGTCAATGTATGGCCCAAAATCTTGTTGAAATCCTTAGCAGTTACATTTTCTCGAGGATGATAGGGTGTATTCTTATGGTGTGCAACTGAAAATTCATCTAATAGGATCCTAATTGTTTCAATCAAAAAGTGTGTACCCCTATACCTTGTCAAGCTTAAATGACATCCATATCTTGTAAGAACATTCTCCCATATAAACCTATCTATTGTAGCCATTGTACAATCCTTCGTATGTGTAGATTCTGCCCACCATGTGAGATAATCTGTGTAAGTAATGATATAGCGTGATATAATCCTACACGCGGCTGGAAAAATAGGTCCTACAAAGTTAATGGCCCATTTCTCAAATGGTTCAACACTAGTAATTGGTCTCAAAGGCATCTCATCTCTTTTCCCCAGTTTACCTAGATGCTAACAATGGTCACACACTTTTTAATATGCTTTACAATCTTTATACAGTGTCTCCCACCATAATCCAGCAAGTAGGATCTTTTGGGAAGTGGCATCACCTACATAGTGCCCCCCTATAATACCACCATGGACTTCTTCCATAATATCCTTGCACTCAAACTCTAATACACAACGACGTAATACTTCATCTTTTCCTAACTTGTAGAGGTCACCACTGATTAACATAAACGGTGTCGTGCATATAACAAGCTATTTCTTTTCAAATGCCTTCATTCCTTCTGGTACCACACCAGTTCGTAGAAAGATAGCAATGTCTTCTAACTCTGATGGCATGTGTTGTAACCTATATAACTATGCATCTGGCATGGTTTCTTCAATTTTTTGTGCTTCTTCTCCTGAATTAATTCTATACAAGTGGTCTGGTGCAGAATTAATTTTCCGTGGTTTGACCACAACTGTGAAGTAAAACTCTTGAAAGAGGATTACCCATTTACATATGCACCCTTGCAAGACCAGTTTGTTCACCAAATAATTTAATGCCATGTGATCTATATAAAACACAACTGGTTTTTTTAACAAGTACTATCAAAACTTGTGTAATGTATAGATCATTGACAAATATTTGTGCTCTTTAGTTGTATAATTATGTTCAGTAGGAGTCAACTTCCTACTAGCCAAAAAAATTGGATGGTCTACAATACCTTCACCAAGTTGAGCTAACACAACACCAATGGCCATGCCAAAGGCATATACATGCACATGAAATGGTTTATCCCATGAGGGAATGTGCAGAATGGGCGGGGTAGTAAGTTTCTCCTTTAATATCTCAAACACGCGCTGCTGCGGTTCTCCCCAATAAAATGTACCTTTCCATTTTAGTAATTATTCCAAGGGTGTAGAAACTTTTGCATACCCTTTGATGAACTTCTGATAATATCCTGTGTGACCCAAAAATCCACGCACCTCACTTTGACTGGGAGGAGCTTCTAGGCCTAGAATGACTACAACCTTAGCTGAATCAACCAGCAACACTTCCTTACAGATTATATGTCCTAAAATTATTCCAAAAGGTGTATCAAATATACACTTCTTAATGTTCAGAGAGATACTCAACTGCCGACATTGTTCAAACATTAAGCGTAGATTGTCACAGTGATATTTCACAAACCCTTATATTGTCCAATCATCTAGATAAAATTGTAAAAAGTTGTGAATAAAATCTTGATTCATTCTGTAGGGTCTCTTTCTAACTGGCCGTACACCGTCCTTAAGTTTGATCTTCATTTCCCTAAGTGATTCATGCATGCCTTTAAGTTCATGATACCCTCAAGGGAATAAGTTCTGATAGTCCCTTAGTAACTCTATGATTTTTTCTACCTCCGAGTCTAACCAGTAGTCTCCAATTATGGCCTCCTTAGGCTTAGCCTCCGAACCTATATTCACCTTCTTTGTCTTCATGGGTTCATGATAGGCACGTGTATCCTTTTTTGCACTATCCAAAACCTCATGCACCCCTTGTGAATGTTAAATATCCAGGTTCTCAACTTCCTCGTCATCCACGATGTAGACCATATTTCCTTTCTCTTTCTTAAGGCAAGCGCATTCAAGTAGTATGGAGTCCATTTCTTCTTCCTTTTCAAAATTTTCTCCAAACTCTGCCTCACCAAATAATTATTGAATATGCTCTTATGCTTTTGCACTATCTCCCATAGTTAAGCACTTGATAAATTTTAATGCCTCTTCTACAGGCAGCTTAGTCGAGAAGTAGTCAAATGTCTGGATCATTCCTCCAGTCAAACCTTGCCAGTTTCCAGTCTCTCTATGTAGTTCTACATATACATACCAGGTGCATGTGCATCCTTGTAGCTTAGAATACAGTCGATGCACCCAGAGTGAAGGTGGTATTGCTTCCTGTCCTGCTGTCCAGAGTCTCTCACACCGCTGAATGTGATGTTGGATAGATTGATCACCATGATAAGCGTAGATCTGCGTAGGTGCATTGTTCCTTACAAACCTAGTAGACAAAGTGACTCCAATCTCTTCCCAGTTTATAATATTATCTCTGTGGAATACCCACCAGCGTGCTACTATCCTGCACAGTGTATATACTAACATATCCCTTCTCTTATCTTGATCTTTCCACTATGTTTCGATGGTGTTCAAAAATACAGGGAGATCTTCTTCCCCTGTATACCAAGATACTGTGCTGCCTATCCGTCGAATCGAATGAAGTCCATTCTTGTGCACAACCATGATTTTCACCTCGCATCCTACTAATTAATATGTACCATGAGCCCAATTGTTGCAAACAATACTCGTAGTATCACTAATAGAATGAGAATCCTCCCACTGTAGGATGCCTTCTTCTGATGGCTCATTGACCTCTAGGTCTTGAATAGTGCGTACATAAACTCTGTTTAAGTCCTCACTTAGAGGCTCAACATAGGGCATATAATTTCCATTTTTCAAAGGTATTATAACCCTTTCCTCCTTGTTTTCAAAGCTGATATACCCCTTATTGAATCTCAAGTCAGCATTATTCGCATAACACCAAGGGCATCTAAGCAGGGCCGTAAAATTGTCTACTTCTACAAGTGCTAATACCTCAAAATCCCTAGTGAAGTTGGCCCCTTGTATAGTTATAGATTCATCTTTCAAGACTCCTATGGGAGTGGCCTTAGTCCTATTTACGATAAATAACATATTAGATGATGGCTGCAATGGAGGCATCCCCATTTGTACCCACGCATCTAATGTAAGCTTATTTACTTCTGCACCTATATCGATCAATATGTTTCTCAACAACCACCCATCCACAATAGAATTTAGAGTAATTTCTTTGTCATAGTCAATGCTATCAAGTGGAAGATTTGCATGTAAAATCCGTCGTCTGGTTTCAAGACTTGAGTGCAGATTGTTCCCTTTTAACCAACTTCATAATAGTGGAATAATGTTCTCCTAGCACAACATCTTGCACACCTCTCGCAGATCATTGATATCAGTTTTTACTGTCTCCAATGCTTTCTTTTGCTCCTTTAGGTACTGTATCTCACCCTGAAGATTCCTTAGCACTTCCATGGTATCCTGGTAAACTTCTTTCTAATCAGCAGGATCTAGGCACCTTGCATACAAAACCTCCTCCTTAGTGATCGTAGGCTTCTGGTGTAATGCCTCTCTCGCGCATGCTGCTTCAACCCGTGTAGTAATCTTCACTATCAATGCCTCAGGTCCTTCTACTATCTTGGGCATCCACTGATCTTCTACCACACGCTAGATTCTAACCATCCTGACACCTTTGTTTTCTTGCTTATGCTACTTACTCAGATTCTTATATAAGTCCGAGCACTCTTCATAACTATGGTTCTTTCTGCAGAAGGAACATGTAATATTCTAAGGAAATTTGCACCTATAGTGGTCAGGATATCCACACGTATAATATGTTCCATGAGGGAACTCACCTCTTCCTCCACCATGGCATCGTCCTCCATATCCACCACGATATCCACTTCCCCTTCCACAACCTCCTTCAAAACACCCCTCATTCTTGTCATAACATGTTTGATTATGATCTCGATCTTGGTGCTCATTCTTACCCTTAGAATTATCTGCTATACTTGTCTATCGTACCCCAAGGTCCATAGCATCCTGGATTTGACCAATCAACTGACAATCCTCAGTATCATGGGTCGTGGACCTGTAAATTTTACAAAAGCAAGATACATTATTCCTTATCGCGCATTGTAACAAAGGACATTGACTAGAATCATGATTCAAATGGAATCAATATCATAGTCCAATAGTAATGAGCGTACATATCTACGAGGGAAACTATCCTTGGTGTGACCTTCCACTTCACAATCTGTACACCAAATCGCTAAGTGTGTTTTATGGGTTGAATTTGATGATAGCTTCTCTAACTGCTTTGCCATAGCTACAATTTTTGCCTCTAAAAATGGACTAATGCCAGTGTCAATGCTTCCAACTACCTCAGCACGTAAAGCCACTTCCAGTGTTTTACATGCATCAGTGTATGTCTTATGTGACAACGCCCTTCTAAAAGGTGTAATCAACCCTCCAACAAACCATTGTGCATGCTGGCTAGCGTGAATATCATAAGATAGCTTAGATAGAAGTTTCTTAAAACAAACTTCATACTCACATACACTCTTAATAGTGCCTTTCTTGATATCCTTGAGCGCACTTATACTCTTCTTCTCAAACTCAAGGATATGGAACTCTTTCAAGAAAGCATCTCTCAATGCTAAATAATCCATGCAAGTTTGATCAAGGTCAAACCTCCTATACCAGCTGTGTGCTCGCCCCTGTAATGTAGTGGAAAATTGACTTGCCTTTCACTCATCAGCCATGATCCCTTTAGCATGCCACAAGATTTCACACATATCCACATGTTCGGCAGCATCCTCTATACCTCTATATTCCAGGAGACGAAGGGACATCTCGATATAAATGTTCTGGGGTTGTTGCAGGCCTTGACCACCTGACCCGGAACCTCCTTGGTTTCCTCTTCCTCCAAAACCACCCGAACCACTAGAACTAGAACCACAACAACCACCTAGTCACGCTGGCACATCACTCAGCCTAGGCTGAACGTTCACCCGAAGCACGCAAAGGTACCAGGTCCCTCTTTAGGGTTGTTGTAGCAGAATGGTAGCATGATGAAGTAGTATCACAAACATATATTTAGAAACTAATCTATCTATACATCGCTACACCATACCCAAATCTATAAGCACTTAAGTATAAATCATGATGATAACAATAGTATACAATGACAAACATATCAGACACTTGTTATTCGGCCAATATTCTTCATATATTGATCATACCCAATAATACAAAAGATTCATACAATACTAGACATGCATGCATGGATATGTTATAATTATCCAGTCTTATGCAGTTATGTATCTCTAACCCTTTAAAGCAGTATGTGTATCTATCTATATCTTACTAAGTAATTCATTACATATATATAGGGTGGGGGACTAGCCCTTCACTGCTTAACTCTACCAAAATAGGTTGCATGCTAATAATAGCCATGTGCCTTTTACAACTATAGCCCATACATGCAAGTATGTTATCTATAGATCGTTGATAGTTAACTATAGTGGTGAATCTATTCTTAGTTTATTGTCTGTGCAAGAGTGATTTGACATGCTCTTTGAAATCTCCACAAAGATTGGCGTCACAAGTCTCGGTATTGTTATGTGTGCTCCACACGCAACAACCTCTAAGAATAGCCCTGATGTCAAAAATTAGCTAAGTCCTGAAAGTCTGACTCTACAACCTCCACGAGCGCAATGCCTTCCTATACCTTCACACCTTTTCTCCGGTGTTGTTCTCCCCACATGGACTATGTGTGTAAATTCTACTAAGTTTTTTTCTGTGATCAACATTACCCCCACACTAATCTCATTGTCACCCCCAACAATGGTGATGTCCAAAACTTACACAAAGAATGGATAAATAAAGAATGGTTGAATAAAGAATTTTGAATAAGGTATACACAACAAAAAAAATTTAGGTCTCAGACTCCTTCGTTTCATTCTAAAGTAGTAACTCTGGATATCCCTCTTTTATATTTTCTTTCAAGTTCTCCCCACTCTATCAACATCATTCATGCCTTCTCTAGCACGTTTATAAGGATAGACTCCAGCTCATCCATAGTTATCTTTCCCTACTCATTTTATATCACAAGCATTATGATTGACATAGAGGTTTGCACCCCTTCCAATATATCCATCTTTTAAGTAATGAGCTTTCCAAGCTCATCTAACCTTTCCTTATGCGGTGCCTATGTGCCACAGCCAGTGTCTCGCGCTTCTACTTCACCAGGATTAACCATTCAGCATGACCTAGGGTAGTATCCTTCATAGCCTTTTGCACTTCATTATCTTCCTCCAATATTTTTACCACGCAATCAGTGCATCTAGAGCTATGTGCATATCATTAGTGCATGATTGGCTTTCTTCATCTCGTCATGGATGGCTTGCAGTAGGCCTTCATAAGTAGCAATCTTCCTTGCTACTGCAACTTATGATTTCTCTGCCTCTTCTGCTGAGTCCTTGGGACTGTTTGTGGTATACACACCTTTTCATCCTCCAATACTAATTTTATCATTGTCTTTACGTAGTACATCGCAGAAGGAAATTATTTTGGTACTTGGGATTCTAAATGTGGTCGCACCTTTAGGATACATCATCTCTAATTTCCTCTGCCATACTAACAAAAGTGTCATATTTTCTCTTGATTAGGTCCCTCTCCTCCTACTACTAGGCATGTTATCTCCACATCCTTCGCTTTAAGCTTCTCTGTCAGCACTTTAATGGTAGCAGATTTTTCAATGTTTCTTCTTGTTACTTCAGTAGCAGATAACCTTTACCAGATGCATTGCTTACATGTTCATCTGTCATCACAGTTGGCTTGATTGTCATGTGTCAGGATTTCAAGTGCCTTCTTCAATCGTCTTGACGCACATGATTCTTCACTGACATCAAATTCCGGCTCATCCATATGCGTGTGCATTGACCATGAAATTTGTTCTTCCATGTATCACATAGTGTTTCCTTGTCCTTGTCCATGAACACCCATCTAAATAAATCCTTCTGCTGTGACAGTGCTCTAGAACCGAGTGCACGAATAATCATCTCTTGGGTCTTTTACATATCCCATAGGTATGCACCCTTGGCATCCTTCGCCTGTCTGGTGAGATCTTGGCCCTCTTGGAATGGTTGCATCAAGGTTAGGAATACTTGATGTATCTTCACCCTTGTCTTGTGTGGCCTCTAATTGTTTCCCTTCTCCTTCTTCCATTTTCTCCTCCTCCTCATGTTGAGGCTCCTCTTCTGCTAGAGATGAGGGCACCTTCTCCTCAGATTATTCTACTTCCTCGCCTAGCCTGATTTTTCTTCTTTTCTTCTCCTCTGGCTCCTCTACTTGTTGGGTTTCTCCTTGTTCCCTTGTGCACTTGAATACCTTCTTAAATATTTGGTCACCCTGCTCTTCCCCAGTAACTCCTCCTCCCTATGAAGTCTATCATGCACACTCCTCTCCTTTTGGCCAGATGGCTACTTCCTCCTCCGCACCAAGTCATCTACTATCCTCCTGATATTCATCCTCTTCCTCATCATCTTGCTTGGGTTTAAAGGGCCTAGGTGCCAGGGATGTTCTCCATGGTATGATTCCCCTTCGGTGGCCCTGAAAGTACGAACTCATTTTCCACATACTTGTTATTTTCCTTTTTCAGCTTAAGTTGAAGGTATATCAGCATGCAGCCCCGATATCTGTAATGGTAAGTGTCTCTAGTTTAATGCTCAAAATATCCAAGATAATACTCTCGGTGTATGCATTATTCCCTGTATATCCATATGTTTTTCCACAAGGTGTGTTATTCACAGTCCACCTTGTCTGCATTAAACACTAACCTTCGTGTGTTGGTGAACTGATGACCTAAAGCTTGGAAGTATTGCACAGAAAATGCGTAAGGTAGTTTGCACCAAGGGCTCCACGACCCATCTACCATTAGAAAGCACGTAATACAAAAGTGTTGGTAGACTGCAAATTGTGCCTGCTTCTCTAGAACCGAAGACAACTCCTTGGGTATACGTCATTCCTCTTCAAACGCCATGTGGAGCTTGTCATATCACATCTCCACTCACTCCTTTACCTCATCCGTCATAGACCCCTTGACATAGATACTTGCCGAATCGTTTAGTTAGAGACTTGTGATTCATGGGGTATTCTCATATATTCTCTTTCTGGGCCATCTGGTACCCCCAATCTCCATGAATACCAAACTTAGCAACACAGAACCAAAACTTATCTTGTTTCCTGTGCACTGCTTCCTCTACTATTTACTCTACAATAAAGCCGGCAATGTTGTAAGTGACTCCTTCTAACATGTGCCTTGCCACATGCAGCCACATAGATTTAACTTGTGACCAATGATCTTGGTCATTCAACTTTATAATCAAGTGTACTTCTACCTGTACTACTAGACAATTTTACAGTTTATCAATGTCCATTTCCACGCAGTCCTTTCTGGTAGCCCAGCGCTTTGTGTGTCTCCAAAATGGCACTCTTATCTGCTAGGTCAGTATTAATATCCTTGCATTTGTTGCCTTTAATCCAGTTACTGTGGCAATAATAATGAGTGTCAATCTTACCCTCCGTCCTACAAAATATAAAAATTCCTCATGGACTCAGCTCATTAGTCATCTATACAATGGTGCATATTTCCCAAAGTGTGGGAGCTCATACAACTAGTAGACATCAATCCTCTTCAGTAGCCTTTCCCCGACATCATCATATACTGGAATGCCATCCTTAGTTCATTCTGTTCGTTCGGGAGGTGAGAAATTCGTCTAATTTCTTCTGGTTATCCTTGGTCCGGTAATTATCCTCGCTTATCTTACACTATCGTATGTGGGTATCCTATTCCTGGTCCAAAATTACTTCCTCAAGGTACTACATCTCTGGAAAATTTTCTTTCTAGTGCCATCTCTTCCTCTTCTTCTAGTACCACCTTCTTCTTTTCCTTTACTGGTGTTGATTTCTTCTTAGGAGCCATTCTTCTCTTTGGGTTTTGTTTTCTAGACCTTCTGTTACAATTTTTTTATTAGTTTCCTTCAAACCCTAACTCGATTCAACTGCGTGCCCTAATTTGTAATCATGAAATCATGTGCCCTAGCTCTATTTTGTCACTCTGCTTCGTTCAAACCCTTCTCCTATGGGGGATACAAGCCTTTCCAATACACAGATCTATCTTTCACACCTAGTTCGCTTGCTTCGCACCTTGAATCGCTTTACTTGGCTCTTTGCACGTAGCTCTTTGTCGAATTCTCGTAGTCGCAAGGGTAAAAATGAAATCACATCCCATATCCTTATATAGATTTCCACTTTTCATAATGCATTAATTACTCCTCCACCTACCAAATTTTCCTCATTTATTACCCATTTTTTTCATTTCCATGCGGTACATCTTCGCACCAAAAGCTATAACCTTCTAGCGCACCTTTTTACCCTTTGTCACAGAATTCTCTTCAGTGCGCACTCTAGCGCCTGAGTACCTCATCACTGCACCATCTCCTGGTAGTTACCATGGCCGCCGCTTACCTCGCGTTATACTTTCCCTCATTCATCTCCATCCTTGGTTATCTTTGAGAAGCAATCTTTTGTCAATCACCCTTAGCAACCTTCTTTCTCAACACCCACAACATTAAATCTTCGCAGCATATACCTGAGAGTCACCAACAATCCACCCCACACTAAAAGTATGTGCAGTCCTCTGCGCATCAACATGCTTCATATTGTAGTTAGCTTCATGTGCGCAAGCACACTTATTACACACAAACAAGAACTAAATTGACAAAGCATAGCGACGATGAAAGAAACACATTAAGGGAATGCAGAAAGGGAAACCTAATCTATCTGGCAATACTGCCTTATTACAAACACCAAGAAGACTTATTTATAGTAGGGCTTCAACCTACTCCCGTTAAAATAACCGGGCAGCCTTGTGCCATCAATTGCTTCTAACTGGCAAGCACCTGACTCAAGTATATGAGTTATAATATATGGCCCCAACCAATGCACCTTGAGCTTCCCTGGATGGCACAAAAACTTGGAGTCATACAGAAGTACCATTTTTCCAACCGCAAGTTTCTTATCCCTGATATGTCTATCATGCCATGCCTTTTGGCACGCTTTCTCCTGTTTCTGACTCCAGTGTGCTATGGCTTGGTGCTCATCTAGTTGAACCATCTTCTCAATCTGTTCTTCCAAGGCTTGCTCATCAGCTAGACCTCTAGCATGCACAATGCACAAAGAAGGTAACATAAATTCTATAGGAAGAACATCTTCCGTGCCAAACACCAATTGAAAAGGTGTGGCTTTGTTCAATCTCTTGTATGTTGTTCTATAAGCCCAAAGAACAGCAGATACTTTATCATCCCAATCTTTCCTTCCAACATCACAAATCTTGGTTAATGTGTGGCTCAAAATCTTGTTAAAAGCCTCAGCAGTTCCATTTTCCTGAGGGTGATAGGGTGTAGTCTTATGGTGGGCAACCATAAACTCATCTAACAGAATTCTTATTGTCTCATTCAAAAAATGTGTGCCCCTATCACTTGTTAAACTTAAAGGATAGCCATACCTTGTAAGAACATTCTCCCATAAGAACCTTGCTGGTGTAGCCACTGTACAGTCCTTTGTAGGTGTTGCTTCTACCCATCTGGTAAGATAATCTGTACAAGTGATGATATAGCGCGATCCAGTCCTACACGCGGCTGGTGAAATAGGCCTGAAAAAGTCAATTGCCCATTTCTCAAAGGGTTCTGCACTTGTAATTGGTCATAAAGGCATCTCATCCCTTTGTCCTGGTCGACCTAGACATTGACAATGGTCACATGCCTTACAATACTCTTTACAATCCTTGTACAATGTTTCCCACCACAAACCAGCAAGTAGGATCTTGCGCGTTGTGGTATCACCTGCATAGTGGCCACCTGCAATACCACCATGTGCTTCTTCCATTATATCCTTTCGTTCATGCTCCAATACACAACAGCGTAACACCTCATCTCTGCCTAATTTGTACAAATCACCACTGATTAACATGAATGGTGCCGCGCGTATAGCAAGTTACTTCTTCTCTAAAGCTTTCATGCCTTCTGGTGCCATACCAGTCCTTAGAAAGACAACAATGTCCTCTAATTCTGATGGCGCGCGTTGTAACCTATACAGCTGTGCATCAGGCATGGTCTCTTCTATTGTTTGTGCCTCTTCTCCTGATTGAATTCTAGACAAGTGATCCAGTCCAGAATTGCTTTTGCCTAGTTTTACCACAACTGTAAAGTCAAACTCTTGAAATAAGAGTATCCATCGGCATATGCGCCCCTGTAAAACGGGCTTGTTCACCAAATACTTCAATGCCATGTGATCTGTATAAAACACAAATGGTGTGGCCAAAAAATACTGACGAAATTTGTGCAAGGCATAGATCATGGACAAAGCTTTGCGCTCTGTAGTGGTATAATTTTGTTCTACAGGGGTCAACTTCCTACTAGCAAAACAAATGGGATGATCAACTATACCTTCTCCAGGTTGAGCTAAAACAACACCAATGGTCATGCCAGAGGTGTCCACATGAACATGAAAAGGTTTATCCCATGAAGGAAAGTGCAAGATAGGTGCGGTAGTAAGCCTCTCCTTCAATATCTCGAACGAGCGCTACTATGCTTACCTCCAATAGAATGTACCTTTCCCTTGAGTAAGTCCTCCAAGGGTGCAGTAAAACTTTAGCATACCCTTTTATAAACTTCCTGTAATACCCTGTATGACCCAAAAATCTGTGCACCTCACTCTGACTGGAGGGCACTTTCAAGCCTAAAATGACCGCAACTTTAGCTGGATCGACCAACAACCCTTCCTTGCAGATAATGTGTCCTAAAAGTATGCCAAAGGGAGTAGCAAAGATGCACTTCTTGATGTTTAATGAGATACTCAATTGTCTACATCTTTCAAACATTAAGTGTAGATTGTCACAATGATCCTTAATTAGCCCATAAACAGTCCAATCATCAAGATAGACATGTAAGAAGTTGTGAATAAAATCCTTGAATGCTTGTACCACTATCCTTGAAAATACAGCAGGTGCATTCTTCAATCCAAAGGGCATCACAGTATAGGCAAATCTTCCCCATTCAGTAGTGAAGGTGGTCTTCTCTTGATCTTCTGGGAAATCCTAACCTGATGATACCCTGAGAACCCATCTGTAAATGAATATATCTCGCACCCAGCCACTCCTAATATTTCCTCTGTGAATGGCGTAGGAAAGGGATCTGTAACACATGCTGCATTCAACTCTCTATAATCAACACAAATTCGAATCCTACCATCCTTTTTGATGCTTATCACCATAGGACTGACCCATTCTGATTCATCTAATGGTCAAATGATCCCATATTTCAACATCTTGTCAATTTCCTCCTTTACTTTCTCACGCAAATTGGGATTCATTCGATAAGGTCGCTTCCTAACAGGGTGCGCACCTTCCTTGAGCTTTATCTTCATTTCTCCAAGTGATTTATGCATGCCTTTAAGTTCATGGTATCCTCTTGGGAATAAGTCCTCATAGTCTCTAAGTAACTCTATGATCTTTGCTACTTCTGATTCTGACCAGTAATCCCCAATTATCACCTCCTTAGGTTCAGCTTTTGTGCCTATATTTACCTTTGTTGTCTTCATAGGTTCATGATATGCGTGCACATCTACATCTGCACTGGCTAACACTTCACGTGCTCCATGTGAATGATCCACTTCCAAGTGCTCAACTTCCTCATCATCAATTATGTAAACCAACTTCCCCTTGTCTTTTTCCATAGAAGCACACTCAAGTAGTATGATATCATCGTCTTCATCCTCAAAACATGCCCATGTCTCTATCTCTCGAAATAATTCTTGAATAAGTTCTTCCACTTTCCCACTGTCTCCCATGGTTAAGCACTTGATAAAGCTTAAAGCTTTGTTCACTGGTGGTGTAGATGAAAAGAAGTCAAAAGTTTGGATCATCCCTGCAGTCAAATTTTTCCAATTTCCAGTGTCGTGATGTAATTCAGCATATACATACCAAGCACGCGCATCAACCTTGTAGAGTAGAATAAAACCGATGCACCCAAAGTGAGGGCGGGTAATGCTTCCTGTCCTACTATCAGAGTCTCTCACACTACTGGATATGATGCTGAGCAGGTTGATCACCATGATAAGGGAAAAATTTTTGTAGGTGCATTACTTCTTGAAAACCTGGTTGATAAGGTGGTCCCAATCTTTCCCCATTCTAAGAGATTATCCCTGTGGACCACCCACCAGTGCGTTACTGTCTTGCCAAAGTATATGACAGCATATCTCATCTTTTAAGCTGGTCAGCCCAGTTTGCTTCCATGGCCTGTAAGAATCCAACCAAATCTTTGGATCTAGTATATCGGGGTACTGAGCAACCTATACACCAGACAGAGAAAAAACCCTTTTTGCAAGCAACCGTGCACTTAACTTCGTGCCCTACCAGTTCATAAGTGCCATGAACCGAATTATCATAAGCAATACTGGTAGTATCACTGATTGACTGAGAATCTTCCCAATGAAGGATTCCTTCCTTAGATGGCTCATTGACCTCTGGGTCCTGAATAGCACGTATATAGATTTTGTTCAAGTCCTCTTCACTTAAAGGTTCCACATATGGTATGGATTTCCCATCTATCAACGGTATTATGACCCTTTCCTCCTTGTTCTCGAAGCTGATATACCCCTTGTTAAACCTCAAATCAGCATTATTTGCATAACACCAAGGGTGCCCAAGCAAAGCTGGGAAGCTATCTGCTTCCGCAAGCGCTAACACTTCAAAGTCTCCTGTGAACTTGGCCCCTTGTATAGTGATAGATGCATCCTTCAAAACTCCTATGGGAGTAGCTTTTGTTCTGTTTTCCATGAACAATACATTAGATGATGGCTGCAATGGGGGTCTCCCCATTTGTACCCATGCATCCAATGTAAGTACATTCACTTCCGCACCTGTGTCAATCAAAATATTGCTCAACAACCACCCGTCCACAACAGCATTCAAAGTGATCTCCTTGTCGTAGTCAATGCTATCGGGGGGAAGATTCGCATGAAGTATTTGTCTTCTAGTCTCAGTTCCCACATGCGGAGTATTCCCCTTCAACCAATTTCCTAATAAAGGAATAATATTCTCCTGGCGCAACATTCTACATACCTCTCTGATGTCGTCAATATCAGATGGGGCCTTTTCTGTATCCTTATGCTCCAATTTCTGAGACTACTCTTTCAAACCCTGTATTTCACCTTGAAGGCTTCTAAGGACCTCTATAGTTTCCTGATAGACTTCTTTCTGATGAGCTAGATCTAGATACCTAGCATGCAAAACCTCCTCCCTAGTGATTGTTGGCTTCTATTGCAAAACCTCTCTTGCGCGTGCTGCCTCAGCTCGTGTGGTTATCTTGACTGTTACTGTCTTAGGTTCTGGTGTTAACTTGGGCATCCACTGATTCTCTACTGTGTGTTGGATTCTAACCATCCCTACACCTTTGTTGTCGTGCTTTTTTTGCTTACTGATATGCTCATACAAGTCCAGACACTCTTCATAACTATGCCCCTTTCCACAAAATGAACAGGAAATATTTGCGGGCATTTGCGCCTATAATGGTTAGGTGAGCCACATGTATAGCAAGTTCCTCGAGGGAATTCACTCCTTCCTCCACCTCGGCCTCATCCTCCATATCTGCCTCGATATCCTTGTCCTCTTTCACAAACCCCTTCAAACCTTCTGTCATTCCTGTCATAGCACGTTTGATTATAATCCCTATCCTGATGCTCATTCTTTCCTTTAGAACTATCAGCCACACTCACCTGTCGCACCCCAATATCAATGGCATCATGGATTTGGCCAATCAGTCTACAATCTTTGGTATCATGGGTCATGGACCTACAATTTTTACAAAAGGAGGATACATTCTTCCTTGATCGCGCGTTGTAGTAGGGGGCAGTGACTAGCATCATGATTCAAATGGAAAATCTCACAGTCTAACAGCAATGAATGTATAGTTCTGCGAGGGAAACTATCCTTGGTGTGGCCTTCTACTTCACAATCTATACACCAGATTCCTGAGCATGTTTCATGAGCTGAGTTTGCCGATAATTTCTCTAACTGTTTTGTCAAAGCTGCTATCTGAGCCTCCAAGAATGGACTAACTCTAGTGTCAATACTCCCAACTACTTCAGCGCGTAAAGTTGCTTCCAATGCTTCGCATGGGTTGGTATAAGTTTTATGTGACAGTGCTCTTTGAAATGGGGTATTCAATCCCCTAAAAAACCATTGTGCATGCTGACTTGCGTGAATGTCATAGGAGAGTTTGGATAGAAGTGTTTTAAAACAGGCATCATACTCACGTACACTTTCAGTAGTGCCTTGCTTTATATCCTTGAGTGTGCTTATACTCTTCTGCTCAAACTCTGGGATATGGAACTCTTTCAAGAAAGCATCTTTCAATGTTGCATAGTTAATACAAGTTTGATTGGGATCAAACTTCTTATACCAGTTGTGCACATGCGCCTATAATGTAGTAGCAAATTGACTTGCCTTGCACTCAGAAGCTATGATACCTTTCACACGCCACAATATTTCACACATGAACATGTTCAGCAGCATCTTCGATACCTTTGTACTCTAGAAGACGAAGGGACATCTCCATATAAATGTTCTAGGGTTGTTGTGGACCTTAACCACTCGACCCAGAACCTCCTTGGTTTCCTCTTCCTCCAAAACCACCCAAAACACTAGAACTAGAACTTATCATACCACCTGATCCTCCTCTAGAGTTTGGAATAGGGCCCGTGGATGCACTCCCCTATGTCCTCGACAGTGGTACTATACTGGACCCCTACAGTCTGTGAAGTAGTCCCAGTTCTAGAGGTGAATCCCACACTCGGATGCACTCATATTCTGTGCAGATGATGAGCCTAAAAACGTACCCCCAAAGAATAATGAAGTTGTCTATGCTGCCATTGATGTACTTGTTGTCTGACTTATTTCTACTCTTTCACTTCCTAAATGAAAACTTTGCTTACCTATTGTACTAGATACTGGAAAACCAAGTGCAAGGGCTAGGTCAATAGGTTGGCTTAGATGCGCGCCCACGGCCCAAGTCATATCTACTGGCACACTTCCATTTGAGGCCAAAGAGGGTTCTCTGTCATGCTTTTCTAGATGGGGGAGTTCCTGATGCTCTTGCTCTTCATCATCCTCATGAGCTGTAAATCCTTCACGAGCCATCTCCTTCCACAACACCATATGTTCCGTAACTTCATGCTTCTTCCATATGTCCCTCTCGTGTGCCTCATCATACTTCAGCCACCTCTATTCCCTCTACCATGCTACCACTAGTTCTGCCATCTTTCACAAATCCTGTTCCTGCCCCCGCACGTGGAGATTTTTAGCTTTCCATGGGTTTATCTTCCAAGTTCAACATTACCATCAGTATTTTGATTGCCAGCAGAATACCTTACAAATACGTCCCTCTAGGATACCATAGGAACTGGAACTCTACTACCTCTGGGCACGAATAAGTCAAAATTGAATACTCCAGAATATAGTTGTTTAGAACACCGTGAAACCAGGTATCTACCACACGATTCCAGATCAGGTCAGCATCATATAGTGTTTGAAATTCCTCCTGTGTCCAAACAAGTGTGTGATACCTCCAATTCCACTTAGATGCATATGTAGTCAACCACTCGTATAATTCTACTGGAAAGATAGCAAAGAAGCTCTCATACAAACTGTCATACAGATTATGCTCTACCCAAGTGCATGCACTAAATCTGGATCCAGTGTCAAACCTCCGTGTGTATTCTTCCTCCAGATCATGAATCCACTCTTCAATGCTCGCCAAAGTTATTCGGTATGTCTTCATCTCGAACCATTCTGAAACAACTGAAAAAGAGGTCCCGACAACGGAACCAATGATGCAGCCTAAAATTCTTAGATAACACCTAGTCACGCTGGCACGTCACTTAGCCTAGGTTGAGCACTCACCTGAAGCACGTAAAGGTACCAGGTCCCTCTTTAGGGTTACCGTAGTATAATTATATCATGATAAAGTAGTATAACAAACATATAATGAGAAACTAATCAATCTATACATTGTTACACCATACCAAATCTATAAGCACTTAAGTATAAATCATCATGATAACAATAGTATACAATGACAAACATATCAGACACTATTTTTTGGGCAATATTCTTCATATATTCATCGCACCAACAATACAAAAGATTCATATAATACCAGACATGCACGTATGGATCTGTTACAATTATCCAGTCTCATGCACTCATGTATCTCTAACCCTTCAAAATAGTATGTGTCTCTGTCTATTTTTACTAAGTAATTCATTACATATATATATATATATATATATATATATATATATATATATATATATATATATATATATATATATATATAGGGCGGGGGACTAGCCCTTCATCAACTTAACTCTACCAAAATAGGCCGCACGCTAATAATAGCCATGCGCCTTTTACAACTATAGCCATACATGCAAGTATGTTATCTATAGATTGCTGATAGTTAACTATAGTGGTGGATCTATTCTTAGCTTATGTCAATGCAAGATTGATTTGACATGCTCTTTGAAATATCCACGAAGAGTGGCGCGCAAGTCTCGGCATTGCTTTGTGTGCTCCACACGCCAACCTCTAAAAGCAACCCTGATCTCCAAAATTGGCTAAGTCCTGAAAGTCTAACTCTACACCTCCACACGCGACGCCTTCCTATACCTTCGCACCTTTGCTCCTGTGTTGTTCTCCTGTGTGGACTCTGTGTGTGAGTTCTACTAGGTTTTTTCTCTGATCAACAGTAGCATCCTCTATACCTATATATTCTAGGAGACAAAGAGACATCTCCATATAGATATTCTATGGTTGTTGCGGACCTTGACCACCTGATCCGAAACCTCTTGTGTTCCCTTTGCCTCTAGAACCACCTATACCTCCTGATCCTCCACTTGTAGCTGGAGTAGGATCTATAGATGTACTCCCCTTTGCTTTGACAATAGTACTATACTGAACCCCTACAGTCTGTGAGGTAGATCCACTTCCAGAGTTGAATCCAACATTCTGCGCGCTCACATTCTGTGTGGATGATGTGCCTAAGCATGCTCCTCCATATAACATTAAAGTTGTCTGTCCTGCCATTGATGTACTTGATCCCTGACTTACTCTTGCTCTCTTACTTCCCAAGTTAGTTTGTTGGTTACTTGTCGTACTAGATATTGAAAAACCAAGTGTAAAGGCTAGGTCCTTAGGTTGATTAAGATGTGTGCCTACGATCCAAGTAGTCTCTACTGGCTCACTTCTGTGTGAGGCCGAGAAGGGATCTCTATCATGCTTTCCAAGATGAGGGAGTTCCTGATGCTCTGGCTCCACGTCTTCTACGTGAGCTGTAATCCTTCACAAGCCATCTCTCTCTTCAATGCCATACTTTCTACAATGGAATGTTGCTTCTCTATCTACCTCTCACATGCCTCATTATACTTAAGCCACCTTTCCTCTCTCTGCTTCTCTGTTGCTAGGTCTACCATCTTAATACCAAACCTTTTCCTGCCCTCACGAGTGGTGAAGTTTAGTTAGCCATCATTTTACTTTCCAGGTTCAAAGTTACCATTAAGATCTTTATCACCAATGGAATACCTTGCAAATATGTTCCTCTTGGATACCTCAAAAATTGGAATTTAGCTATCTTCGGGCAAGAGTACGTTGAAATTGAATATTCCAAAATATAACTATTTAGAACACCGCAAAACCATGTATCCACCACGTGAGTCTAGATCAGATCAACATCATAGTGGGCCTGAAATTCTTCATGTGTCCAAACAAGTGCGTGATACCTCCAATTCCATTGAGATGCATAAGCAGTAAGCCACTCGTATAGTTCTACTGGAAAGATAGTGAAAAAGATCTCATATAAGCTATCATACAGGTTATGTTCTACCAAAGTGTGTGTGTTAAACTCAGATCCACTACTGAACCATCGTGCATATTCTTCCTCCAAATCATGTATCCATTCCTCAATACTTGCTAGAGTTAACCGGTACATCTTCATCACGAACCATCCTGAAAACAACTGAAAAAGAGGTCTCGACAATGGAACCAATGATGCAGCCTAGAATTTACCAAATAACACCCTAGACGCATTGACACATCACTTAGATTTGACTGAGTGCTCACCTGAAGCGCGCAAAGGTACCCGGTCCCGCTTTAGGGTTGTTGTAGCAGGATGTTAGCATGATGAAGGAAGAAACATATAGATTCATAAGCATTCCATCATTCTATAATGCATGCTACCCATGGCTCTATGAAAGAACAAGCTTAAATAGTAATCATGATTGAATCAATAACATGCACTACTCAATTACATACAGAATTACACTTAGATTTAGCCAATATCTTCCATCTTTATTAAATACAGAAGCTCCTTACAATATTATCAATCTATACCAATGCACGTATGGATCTAAAATGGTAATTCAAACATATGTGCATATTCTCTATTACACACACACACACACATTCATAAATAAAAAAACATACATCTACTATGTACCTAACCATCACATATATATAGGGTGGGGAATTTCCCTTCACTGCTTATCTATTCTAGAAATAGGCCGCATACTATCGATAGCCACACAACGTTTAAAATCATAGCCACACATGCAAGTGTGCTATCTATAGTCCTCTTACAGTTTAACTAAAGTATCAATCCTATTCTTAGCTTGTCTCCATACAAAATGCTTTGATCTGATCCTCCAAAGATAGAAAATGAATAGCACACACATATCTGCATCGTTGGTGTGTTTCACACGCCATCTTCTAAAAATAGGTCTTCATCCTCAAAATTGGCTAAGTCCTGAAAGTTGAACTTGCCTTCTATGCGTTGGTCCTTCCTGTCCTTCCTTGCCCTTGATACTGGCCTTCTATCCCACGCAGACTCCTTGTGTGATCTTTGACAAGTATTCTTTGATCAACATAAATAAAGCAAGTGAGTATTGTGGAGTAGGAAATATATACAATACCATAGTGTTGGTAACATCAGGAGTAGGCAGCGAATCAAGAGGGACCATATCAACCATGCAAACTAATTTATGTGTAGATTCACGAGATTGGGATTTAATGAATATTTAGGGATCATTTGGCCCAGAAGTAGGGACATCTATGAATGTATTTACATGTTTGGAACATTTTCACCAAGCTAAATGTGATTATGATCGGGTGTTTGGTTTTCAAGATATTTTACCTCCAAGATTTTTATGAGTTGTGCTTAAAATAATAGGGTCGATAGTACGCTAGGTAAAGACTGGAAACAAGATACATGTATGATAACTATTCTTTAGGATCTCATATCTAAAAGATGGAAGTTGAATGAACAAAGGGAAAGTTCTATAGACTAGAAGGATCGGTAGGGGTATCTAATAAAAAGCCTGTGACTAACGACCTATAAGATAGGCAGAGTAAGTCACAGACATTGGGAGGAGTACGCTTCCTGATACTACGCTTACCCATGTTTCATTGTAACAGGTCGTGGTTCTTCCAACAACTAGAATTAGACTAAGTTAATTAAACTACAACTAGAGGAACAGTGTACCCAATGCAAGTTTAAATCCTTTAGCCATTTCATAGGAGCCATGTAAAGTGTTGTAAAGTAGTGCCCTAATAAAATGGTATGAAATAATCCTAAATAATTATATCAAATGAAATGGAATCCCTAAGTATGGGCTGGTGGGTGAGTGAGAAATGACTTAGCATGATCAAGGAGATCCAATACTGTCAGTATTGTGCTCGCATGGAGTCTGACTTGTTGATTTGTCACTTTCCTTACATAGATAGGAATAATCACTCGAAATTCTGGCGTAAAGGCCAGATCTGGAAGGTCTAATTTTATGATTTAAACTGGAGTGACCTCCAGAAGGTTACTGGGGTAGCCCCGAGGTGCCCTGGTCATATAGAATAAGCTGCCCTGATTCCTGCAAAATCTGCATAATCCAGATTTATTTACAAGTGTCGTATACACAGATATCTTGAAATAATCTTTATCTGTCACACTAGATGAAGTCTGCAGCGTGCACTATTCTGTTGCCAAGTGATAGTCACAGATGAAGTATATGACCTACAAAAATAAAGGAAGAATCAAAACCCTAAAAATAAAAGATACTAGAAATGAATGGGTACGGACTGGCCTCAGCTGGTACAACAGTGTGGGCTTATTAAACTGAGTGTTGCACTACTTTTTGGACCCATTTCTGTAGTATTTGTATGTGCTGTGCATAGAATAAGATCGTGCCCTAGGTTATCTTGTGAGCAGTTACACTTTAGTGAAATAGTTAAGCGGTAATAACTATGGCTCCTTTTGCTTTTAGTATAGCTTGTGCTATGGGCAATGTATCCTAGTAGCTCACCTTTCTCCAATGACTAACAGGGTTAATTTTAAGACCTGCCCTTCTGATTTTTTTAGTACGAGCAATTGTATGGAAAATCTTGTGAAAGTTCAACTTTCAAAATGTTATGGCACGTATGTATTTGTGAAAAATGTATCTTCATGGCAAAGGTGATCTACATGACAACCCACTATTTTCTTAGTCCCAACAATTTTCATACATATGGATGCTCTTAGGTTGAATGCCATGATTTCAAGTTTATAAAAAATGGGTTTTGGACATAATAGGGTTGGAACAGCCCAATTGGGTGCTTGGGTTGGACACCTAGTTGGATGCCTAGGTTTGAACACCTAGATGTTGGACACCTGGTTAGACGCCTAGGTTGACATGTATGAAAAATGTGGGAGCATACACATGACACATGAACTGTTGTACAAAATTCCTCAAAGAAATGTGTGCCATGGAATGTCAGATTTCCAGGATATACACAAAATGGGTTTATTGGAAAATCCATAGAAATTTTAATATAATTTTTTTGGTAGATGTTAAGCCAAATCCCTCAACATATTTTTGATTCCCTCCCTACTTGTGTCATTTGGGATAAGTTTTCAAGACATGGCCATCCTCATGAAGTGTGGTCACTGCCAAATAAGAGCTTTAGAGAAGGGTATGAACATGCTATCCATCAAATGGGTTTGTTGAAATAGTTGAAAATCGTTAGATAGAAAATGCACTAAAGAACATTGCAAGTTATCCATTGATAGGAGACTACGGGGGAAGTACCCCAACCGAACATGGTGTTTCAACTCAAAGTAGAGATAAAACAGATAATAGGTAAGTGTAGGGAGGAATACATGTGATAGTCGAAGAAGGTTTACGCATATTGAATGTTGACCAAGATGATTGTGAAGAGCTTCCCTTTGGATAAGAGGAACGACCTATTAGAAACACAACAAGACCACCAAATAGTATTAAATAGCAAATGACACTGGACACCCCAGCGAATACTAGATTTGAGAAGCGTGATGCTTCCTTGAATGGCTGTCAATCCACTATTTTTAACAATTTGATGCAAGGAAAGAGCATAAAAAATAAATCCTACTGTAGTTAATTATGATTTAGGCATCTCATATAAAATACAATAAGAAAATTTAATCTAACAGGAAAGTTATGATTAAATTTGGAAGCTGACAGGTTGATTTGGGCTTTTAGGTTTGATAGAGGTTGTCAATGAGGTCTGGGAAAGGTTTGATAAGGTCCTGGGATACTTTGAAGAAGTTACGAGCTTGCTGGTTTGGAGAAAATTACCAGTCACTGAGACCGGTGCTAGTTAGATAACTGACGCTGGTATAGGGTAATCACTGATGCTGGTTGGGTGACTGACATCGGTAGGGGAAATTGGTTAAAAGGGTTAAAATGAACTATTTGGGATCTCTCTGTGATTACACAAAGAAGGATGGAGGATTAGGGAAGGTCATAGGATGGAGACTCGGAAACAATAAAATAGGTTTTTGGGCAAGGTATGAAGGTTAAATGAGCAGACGATTGAATAGAGGTATTGTGGGAGAGATCTGGGTATGGTATAGAATTGGATGAAATAGATAGCTAGTAAATAACTAATCTACTGAAACCAATGACAAATTAGAAATGTACTTACTTGTAGAATGTAGGTAGAAAGAAAGTGGTGGTGATGGTTACAAAAGAAGGTGGTCCTGAATGAATGTAGGAGTATGAGGAGGACACAATGATTCCCTATGAGTGCACTGGAGCTTTGGATCAATCTATTGATTAATGGTGTGGTGTCTGAACACTGTAAGGGCATTTGGTATCTCGTAAGATTGCTGGAAAACTCAAGAGTAAGGATGTAAGATCGCAAGAGCCAGAAGACAAGATTCATAACTTGATAAAAGAGTTAGGATATCATATTTAAGGTAACCAATGGCAATAAGGTGACCGGTGATGGGTGAGGAATAATCGGCGCCCATTAGGGAGAAAAGGTCATACCTGCTAAAAATAGCATGATTCTTCCTAAATTTGGCATGATTGAGATTTTGGTTATGGGTCACAAGTATGGAATGGAGCTAAATGGAGTGGGAGAGTAGTTAGAGGGATAATAGGCCATTAATATTAGGGATATAATAAGTTCTAGCTAGTTAAGGGAAATGGGGACTTAGTCTTAGGTAATGAATAGGGTTGGAATAGGTCTAGGATTGAGGTGGATGAGGTGGGTGGCTAGGTGAGGTAGATAATTAACTTAATTTTGGTGATTAAATTAATTAAAATGTGTGTAATTTGACATGGTGGGGGTGGTATTGAATTAATTAATTGAAGGGGTTTTAGAGGGTTGCGACCCAATTTTGGGTGTCTACATTTTCCCCTTTTTGTCACGTAGCTTGTATTGATAAGAGACACTGACAAAAATAGGAATGGTTGCCACAAGTATGGGTTGAGGTGATCCCCCTCAAACCAAGAAGTGATGAAGTAGTAGGCATAATCGGTGATGGGTTTTATAAAGTGGTAGGTTATGCAAAAGGAGGTAAGGTGTGGGTGTAGGTAATGGTGATATTGGTGGGTCATGTGCGAGGCTTTCAAAAGCACACACCCGTATAGAATGCAAAAATACACTACGTTGAAGAGCTCTAAAAATCTACATTGTCAAAGGTTGATAGGTCATCCAAACAAGGTTGATGTGGTCCAAGTATCCAAGGTATAGGATACGGTCTTGAAAACAAAATGAGGCTAGGTGCAAGAACAAGAATTAGGTAGGTTCTAAAGCACCAATAGGTTTGGTCGAGATAAATGTCACGACATCAGGAAAGGCAAGGTCGGTAGGCTAAATAACATGAGTAATGTCATCCCAAGGTACAACGAGGAAGTGAATTCGAGTGTCAAATGGGTGAGGTCGGTGTGGGCATATAGGTAAGGCTGTGTGTAAGGCTGAGGTTTAGGTAAAATATGCCCTGAAGTAAACTAATGTCGGGGGTTAGATGATAAGGCTAATAGGCAAGCCTGTCAGGCTAGGGTAAGTCTAGAGGTAGCAAGAAAATGGCCTCTTGCAACAAAATGTTGGACAATGTAGGTTTAATTGGGTTAGGCAAAGTGATCGATACCGATTGAGGGTTATTTGATACCAGTAATGGTAACTGATGCTGATGACATAGGGCATGACCTGATCGATGTCAGTCAAGAAAAGTTGGGGTTAAAATAGAAAAGCCACATTGAAAATAGTTCATCTGGTTATTTCTAAATTTGGAAAATGACAAGAGAGACCACTTTTGTGTGAAAAACGAAAAGGAGAGGTAGGAGGTTGATTTGTCGAGTTGTTATTGGCTAAAAGGAGTGGAGAGTATGGGCCCATGATATTTTTCTAAGCATTTCGATTGGTTAAGAGCTTGGAGGTGGATTGAGACATGGAAGAGGCAAGAGAGGGTGTCAGTGCAACTCTTCTCATTCTGGAGACCCCACCATGGAGGTGACATTGTGTAGAGGTAGGAATTGAGCTCCCTTAGTGGTTTTGGTTAAAAATACAGTAGAAAAATGAATAATTTTGATTTTGTAATGAATTTGAAATTGTGATAAAAAGTGGGCAAAATTAGGTGTGGGCAGGGTGGAATATAGGTTAAGTAGGTGGTAAATGAATTTAGAATGTAATTTGGGGTGATTTGGGTGGGGTTTTGGGGTGTTTCAGGTAAATTTTAAAATATGGGGACGTGGGGGTTTGGCGCTAGGGACGAACCAATGACCGACATCGGTTGATTTTCAACCAGAATTGGTGGGCCCACCGGTTTCAGTGGGGATAAAAGGGCACTGGTATCAGTTAGGGGGACTTATGTCAATCAATATAAAAAGTGACCAATTATGAAAAATAGGTGAATTTGGTAAACAAAAAGACATAGGAATTGTGGGTAGGGTGATTTTATGTTAGGTAAGAGTGGGTTAAGGCTAAGTAAGAGTGAATGGGGAGAAATAGGAAGATGTAAGTATAGATCAAGGTATACGTCAAAAGTTGAGAATGGGTGTAAGGTGTATGAGGTAAGTTAGATCAAATAAGTAAAAAAGGGGGGGAAACAGATGAAATAGAGTAAATGTAGATGTTTAGGCTAGGTAGAATGGTTGTCGGGGTAACTAAAAGTGAATAAATAATAAGGTAAGGTAGAATTTCGATTGAGGTAGGAAAGGTTATATGATTAACATGTTTGATGGGTGATGATGTAGGTGGGGCTACATTTGACCAAAAGGGACTGGCTACAACACCTTTTGGTATAGATGAGACCCAATGTCGCTAAGGATGACTGGGGGCATATGAGGGATGTTGGACTGGGCACCGTTAGGTGATACCGACCAATCATCAGAGATCACATCTTGATGGTCACTTTCATTGACATATGGGATCAAACAACCAACACATTCCACTTATCGATTGAAGAGATGATGATAACTCTAGAGGACTTCTACAGGATTTTGAGGCTACCAATTTTTGGAGAGCCGCTATATCAGATATATTTAGAGGCATCTTTCAATCCTATGGTGATAGTTTTTGGAGAGGATATGCAATATTTATCTTATCACAATGGAAGCATCAACTATGGAGTTATGTATACTACACATCCAGAGGAGAAATTTTTTTTAGTGTTGATGATGGTGGCGGTTGGTTGTTATGCGCTCCCAAACTCAGAGGGTGGGATATTTCCTTGGGCATTGATGGGAGTACTCAAGGATATGATTGAGGAGAGGTTATGCTTTGCATGGGCACCAATTTACCTGGTTCAGTTATACAGAGAGCTATGGGCATATATGAGGATTCGACGGTTTGGGTTATGTTATACTTATCTTCTTCATTGTTGGGCCTATGAGCACATAGTGTGTCTGCGTCCTCCCGACCTACCATGAAAGGATTGGTATAGAGGTGTTTACATAGTAGGTTTTAGGAGATGGTTCCAGTTAGGAGCGCATGCTCAGGAAAATGCAGCCTCACGCAATGTGACATATTACAGGTGCTTACAAGATGGGATATCGAAAGTTGATATTTTTTGGAGGCCGTATGTGGATTACCCTTCCTTTGGAGGTATGGAAGAGGAGTTAACAAGGTTACAGATGGTGAGGTGGATATAGGAACAAAGGCTTGGAGAGCATGAGATGATACCAGTTGACTGGGTTAGACAACAATTCGGGCTGCAACAGGATGTTCCTCTACCTTTTCCACAGTACCGCAGAGATGACGTGGAGATACAATTGTCTCCACCACATCCAACAGATCCCACAGGGTAGGAGGAGTAGGTGGAAAATAGGCAGATTGATGATGTAAGAACTATTGATGGGTATATGTGTTGGTGGATAGACTAGCTACAGGCAACACCTCCAAGGCCACGACATCCTGATTTGGCTACTATGATAGTATAGAGGGACCATGATAGTATAGAGGGACCAAGTTACAGGGGTAGGTGTGACTAGGTAGTGGCCAGATGACGGGGGATAAATTGACTTTGTAGTATAGGTGGCCACTTTATAGGGCTAGCCCAGGCACAGGCACAAGTTACCACCTTATAGGGGCCACGTTACAGCCCAACTAGTATAGGCCGATAGGGTGTAGGCACAAGCTCTATATTGGTACATCCACCGGTAGGGGATGATGGGTTAGGGGCAGCAATTTCCAATGCTAGGTGATTATAGCATGATGACAGATGCTTAGGTTACTGAAACCATTACAAGTAATAGTGTGATTCCACTTTATAAGGTTGATACAATACACTGGGATAGGTGCATTACAGTTTTCATATGACAGGTTTGAGAAGAATGAGGGTACTTAGAAAGGTAGCATACCTGTATTTTGCATTTTTACTTTATATATACATAGGTGCAAGCAAGGGATGGGGGTAGGTGGAAAAACTACATGCTTAGGTGAATGCCTTACTAGTTGGACATATAGTGCCTTGACCACATTATTTCCAGGTGTAACTAACATCTATACAGGCACCGATAGCAGGACAAGGTCCCATTGTATGGGCACAAGCATTGGGATAGGTTCCCATTTTATAGGAAGCAGGACATGGGCCGCTGGAACAGGGACATGTGCCACTATTATTGGGACATGGTCCAAAGGTTGAAGTTAGAGAGATGGCCCCTCCTTAGGTTATATCCATGGCCAGTTACAGAGATATTGTGTCTAAGGCTAGGTATTATTAGGACCAGTTGATAGAGAGTGGTATCCTGTATGTGACTTATGGTGAGCATAGAGCACAACAAGAAGCCAATGCGAGGACCAACTCACATACGCATAGTATCAGCATCTTAGAAAGACACCGATCTCATATGAAGGGCAAACTAGAGATGACCAACTCACAACGATAGAGGCCATATGAGGGTACATGAGAGAGTAGCAGAGGTGTCGGGCCCTCTCGATGATGATATGGAGATAGTTTTTTATTTTTGAATTTATATATACTGGCCTGTATGCTGAAGATGCGAGATGTATATGAGATTTTTTGAGATAATTTATTTCTATCTGTGTATACAGTGTATTGATAAATGGACATTCCAATATATAGATGGATGATGATATTTATACATGTTGTGTTGTGTTTGGTTTATTTAATTTCCATTGTATTGATGTAATGGAAAGTAGATGTAGGCATAGTTTGGTTATGGTTATATGAGTGAATGATTTAATTTTCATTATATTGATTTCATGGAAAGTAGATGATTAGACATGGTTTAGTTAATGTTGTTAGGATGTGATTGCATTTCCATTATATTGATGTCATGGAAACTATATGATTGGACATGGTTTGGTTTGATGTTATTTATGAAATGAAATGATGTTGTGTTGAATTTATAAATTCCCAATGTACAAATGTTATGGAAACTAGAGGAAAGGCATGGTTGAATTTGATTTGTTTTGATTTAATTTCCAATCTATTGGTATTATGGAAAATGAATGATCATGTATGGTTTTATTTTGAGTTAACTTCCACATTATTGTTTTTATGGAAATTAACTAACTTAGTTTTTGTTTGATGGGGGAAACAATGATGGGTAAAAGAGTGATTGAGCTAACCTCAGAGGGCCCCATTCCCTAATAGTGTTGCCTACATAGCCCTTACGAAAGAGGCCTCAAGCCAATGTAGTTCTCCCATAAACCAGGGAATAATGTGATTGGGGTAGGTAAGGTGAGTAGATTGTTTGGGTAGGTAGGCAAGGCAGTTGGGTAAGGCACATTTGAAAATAGAAAAGGTCATATATTGAATAGGTAGTAGACAAATTGAATTAGGAATGGGTATGGATGAAGGTTTCATGATTGATTTAATTTCAATGGTCTTGTCTTGTGTGAAAAAGCAACAAGTAGGAAAAAAGGTGAACTGAAGAGAAGAGAAATGCTCCATAGTTGGAAAGAAGCAAAATTGTCATACCCATAGACTTATTGACAAAAGTACCTAGGTACACTACGTGAGCGATTGGTCTAGAGTTGAAAGAAGTTGTGTGATCACAATGTGTAGAATACATGCCACATCCCTTGAGTTGATGTAGAAAATAATAAACAAAAGGTAAGGTGGAAGAGTACGTTAAGTGTAACCTTGTTGTGAGACAACATGCCCCTTCTACAAGATACCAAAAACCATAATAGGAAAGTCCATGACCGAAAGTTTATAGTTTTCTTGATTTTGTTTTTTCTTTTTTGCATGTATAGACTAATCAATGTAGGAAGTATATGCTGGGATAAGTAGCTTCTCCTTGAGGTCTTCATGAATCTGATCAATGCGGGAAGCTTTAAGATTATTTTATTTGAGAGATATAAATTAGTCTTCTTTTTGGATAGACTAATTACAATAAGTGGCTGGCTTTTTATAGTTGTCCTTCTAGGGAGCATTCTGCTTATAGCAATAAGAGAGAGACATAGATGCCCTTTTGAGGGATTCATCTATTTGACAGAATTTTGACTTAAGGAGCTGAATTTGTAGTTATCCCATATGTTTGCTTTTATTTTGTGCTTGAAGTCATGGATAAGACTATAAAGGAATATAGGCCTCTTTTATGAGGGAAAAAATGAAGCACAAAAATGTTTGCTATGAAAGAAGGGTTTTAAGTGACAAATGACCATGGGCTTCCATCCTGAAAAGGATGGAAAGTATCCATGAGAATTATGCCATGAGTAGAGTCGTGGTACTCATATTGAAGACAAGGTTGGATGGTGACGGATAATCACACAATTATAATTTAATCTTTGGTCCTTAAAAGAGGTTGGTTGAAGGAAAGGGTCACTCAACGGACAAGCATATAAGTGACATAAAGTGATGTAGTACTTTATTCAATAGTGTAACACTCAAATATGTAAGGCATTAAGGGGATCAAGATTGGGTTTACCCTCAAGAGAAGATAAACGATAAGCACCTGATCCATAGGTGTTGGTGACAACGTAGGGTCCAAACCAATTAGAAGAAAACTTTCCCCGTTTACTTTCCTCTTATTTGGTTACATGTTGGTTTTCCTTCGGGACAAGGTCATCGATTTTGAAAGTTCACTCATGAACACATTTTTCATAGGCATGCTCGATGCACTTTTGGTATATTTGAAGATGGTCTAGAGCATTTAGATGAAGGTTATCAAATAGCCCAAGTTGTGTCAAATGTTCTTGGTGAAAATCATCACCAGAGAGCATATATTTGAGTGATATACGAAGAGATGGAATTTGGACTTCGAGGCAGGATGACCTTTATACCGTAGACCAAAGAGAAAGGTGTAGCATCAGTAGAGGTGTGAATACTAGTACGATAAGCCCATAAGGAAAAATGAATTTGTGTGTGCCAATCCTTACCAGTTTCATTAACGACTTTTATGAGAATTTTGGTGAAGGTTTTGTTAGAAGATTCAGCTTGGCCATTGGTTTGTGGGTAATAAGGTGAAGAAAATCTGAGTCAAATACTGAAATTGTCACACAGTTTGCATAGGATTTTATTTTTTTAATTTTTTTTTCTTATTAGTGACAAGGCAATGAGGAACACCAAAATGAAAAATGATATGGTGGTTGATGAATTCCACGCTTTTCTCGACTTTGATAGAAATGAGAGGAACAGACTCCACCCATTTTGTGTAGTATTTTATCTCTGTGATGAATGATTGATGATGCTGAGAAGAATGAGGATTAATCTCTCTGATGAGATCCAAACCCCGTTGAAAAGCCAAAAACATTATCGTGTGACTTGTAATGCGTGACTTGGGGTGTGGTGAAGGTTAGCATATTTTTGCCACTTCACACAGTGCTTAACATATTTACAAAAGTCTTGGTTAAGGGTTGGCCAGTAATAGCTGAGGTGAAGGATACATTTAGCAATGATGAGACCACTGTGATGAATGATTGATGATGCTGAGAAGAATGAGGATTAATCTCTCTGATGAGATCCAAACCTTGTTGAAAAGCCAAAAACATTATCGTGTGACTTGTAATGCGTAACTTGGGGTGTGGTGAAGGTTATCATATTTTTGCCACTTCACACAGTGCTTAACGTATTTACAAAAGTCTTGGTTAAGGGTTGGCCAGTAATAGCTAAGGCGAAGGATACATTTAGTAATGATGAGACCACTGTGATGAATGATTGATGATGCTGAGAAGAATGAGGATTAATCTCTCTGATGAGATCCAAACCCCGTTGAAAAGCCAAAAACATTATCGTGTGACTTGTAATGCGTGACTTGGGGTGTGGTGAAGGTTAGCATATTTTTGCCACTTCACACAGTGCTTAACGTATTTACAAAAGTTTTGGTTAAGGGTTGGCCAGTAATAGCTGAGGCGAAGGATACATTTAGCAATGACGAGACCACTGAAATTTCCACCAAAAATTCCATCGTGGATTTCTTTAATGGTGTACAAAATTTTAGAAGTAGTGAGGCACCTGAGGATATCGTTAAATCCACGTTTGTATAGAAGACCCCCCATGATGACATAATGAGAAAAATTTTGGGGAAAGACTCGCTTACCATTATGAATGAGATCTGGAGGAAAAATTGAAAGGGAAAGGTAGTCCGCAAACTACTTATACCATATGTCACGTGGGTTGGTTTCAATTCTTCCTACAAAATTTATGTCATGGAATAAGTAAGAGGGTGACTGCAACCATTGTAATGTGACAAATATTTTGGAGTCTGAAGGTGAGGCAGGTAATTGTGAGGTGGATACTATGATGAGAAATTTGTTAGTTTCTCATGGAGTGGTTTGATTGAGGTAGGTGTCAAACGTGGTCAAAAGTATGTTGACATCATGTTTATAATTTTGAAGGGTCTCATCATGACACTAGTACAAACCGTTGAGTTGGTTCACAACTAGTTGAGTATAAAAAAAAATATTAATGGTTTTAACATCTAAGGCCATGACATTTTGAAGACCCAAGACAAATGCTTCATACTCAGCAATTTTATTGGTGCATTCGAAGTCGAGTTTAAAGGATAAATGCATAAGCTTTCCATCGAGAGGAATGAGGATGAATCCCTCACATCCCCCATGTTGACATTTATAACCATCAAAGAATAAGGTCATTTGGTAAATGGTGTCATCAAGGGAGAGTGTGACAATGGATTTGGGAAAATCAAAATTAAAATATTGATGTCCAAGAAGCGGAGTGTCTGCAAGCTGATCTACGATGGTTTGTCCCTTAACATACTTTTAATGAATAAATTCCATATCTAGATTGACAAGGAGCATGAGTCAATGTGAGGTGCATTGGTGTTGGTAAGGTTTAACATACATGTAATGTAGGGGATCGGTGTTGGCGACGAAGAAATTTTTGTGGTTGAGTAGGTAATGGTGAAGTTTAGAAGCCACAAAGACCAAGTCTAGGAAAATCTTTTTAGCGTGAGTGTACCTAGTCTCATTATCTAAAAGAGTATGACTTATGTAATAAACCTCTTGTTCCTTGAGTTGCTCATTGCAATGAGAGAGCATGGAACCCAAGGAATGTTCAGTAACAGAAATGTAGAGGTAAAATGGTTTTTCATATTTAGGTGGGATGAGCATGGGTGGGTGAAGAAGGTATTTCTTCAGCACTTCAAAATCTTGTGGCACTCGTCATTCCAATTAAAAGAATCATCCTTTTTATTAAGATGATGAAAGGGTTGACATTGGTCAGAAAGTTGGGAAATAAAACGTCGAATGGATTGCAATTTGCCTTGCAAACTATGAAGTTGTTGAAGGTTAGTAGGTGGAGGCATATCAAGAATAACCTTGATTTTGGTGGGATCGACTTCGATGCTTGCAAATAAATAGTGAAACCAATAATATTTCCAGAGAGAACGATAGAGACACAATTATTTGGTTGAAGGTGAACGTAGTATTTAATGAGATGGTCAAAGATGATTTTGAGAACTGAGAGGTGTTCAGCATGACTTTTGGACTTACCGAGAAGGTTGCCAATGTAGTATTCTAGTATTTCATGCATGATGTCATGGAAGATATAATTCATAGCACAATAATAAGTGACACCAACATTTTTCAAGCTAAAGGACATGACATGATAATAGAAGATCCCACAAGGGTTGATGAAGGTAGTTTTGTGTTGATATTTCGGTACGAGTAATATTTGATTATAACCCGAGAACCCATCCATAAGAGATAACATCTCATGGCCGGTTGTAAGATCAACAAGTTGGTTGATACTAGGTAGAGGAAAGTCATCTTTAGGGCATGCAAGGTTAAGGTTTTGGAAATCCATGCAGATTTAGAGTCCTCCTGTCACCTTGGTGATAAGAATGATGTTAGAAATCCATTGTGGATAGTTAATGTATAGAATGAAGGAAACAAAATGAAGGCATTGGATTTCTTCTTTCACAATAAGGGAAATGCGTGGATGCATTTTTCATAGGTTTATCATCAGGGATAGTCACGATATTGTGGACCATTATATTTGGGTCAATACTGGGCATATCGACATAATACCAAGAAAATGCATTATTATGTTCTCGAAGGAAAGAGGTGAAGGGTTCTTGTTTGGTATAATATAAATATTGGCCTATCTTTAAAATTTGAGGGTCATCCTGAGTGTGAATGTTGATCTTTATGGTTGATTCATTCGACAAGGTTTGTGTCTCAGAGGGTAAGGACTGGTTAATATAAGAATCCTCCACACCTAGATAAGTTAGAATGGAATCATCGTCTTGACATTGAATGGAATTTATAGAATGTGTATCATAATTGATCATGTTAGGATAAAGAAGAGGAAGGGAAGAATATGCCTCACCATCATGATGATAGGTCAGCGGTCCCAAGGAAATAGTGTTTATGAATTTTTTTTTTAAGAGGAATGGATTTTGGATCCATGGACTCTATGGGCAAAGGTGGTGCAATAGGTGTGGAAGGTGAGGAAGGTGGAGATGGATTTTCTTCCTTGAAAAGGTCAATTCAGGCCTTCTTAGAAAGAGGCTCCTCAAAAAACCCAAAGCCACGGAGGTCTTTATGTTTACAGGTGGTGCAAGATATGACTGTGTGATGACCTTACTTGTAAAGACCAAAGCCAAGGCATTTTCAGGAACATCGATGAATAAAAATGTGGGCGTAGTGGTGGTTGGTGAGGTATTGGATGTCGGTGTAGAATGGTCATGTTTGGGTAGGTGGTTCAGGAGAATATGAATAAGTGTCTAGTCCCCCATACATCAGGTTGGTGCAAAGGTGGGGTAGACCGTAGGGAAAACCTTCTCCTACACAATGGTCATAATGTGGGTGCTGGTGAAGGTTTTCATACTCATGAGGAGTAAGGAAAGTGTCTATGTTGTAAAGGTAGTACTCCCCCAGGGTAAGGTGTTGAAAAACACCTACCAAGGGTTCATAGGTCGGAACTTGGTAAGTTGGAATGGTTGAGCTATTTGAAGTATGAGAAGGTGGGTTAGTAGATGGGTTAGATTTGAAATCTGTGGTAGCAATGGGGATTGATGGGTTAGTTGTAGAAGATATATCAACAGAAGTGGTACATGAGGCAATAAAAGGAGATGAAGAGGCAGGGATGGTATATGAGGCAATGAGAGAAGATGAATTGATAAGAGCAGTGGATGGTTTAACTAGAATAAGAACATCATTAGGTTGATAGAGCATGTTACAATTTTTGAATGGTGAAGGATCAACATGAATAGTGTAGGAGTGTCCTTCATATCCAAATTTTAAGAAACGATGAAGGTTTGAAGTTACACACCCCATGACACAAATCTAGGGTCATCCAAGCATCATGTTATATTGGAATTATCCCTCAATAACATAGAATAACTCATGAATGGTGTGGGGGGCCATACAGATGTGGAGGATGATAGTGTAAAGAGTGGAAGTCATGACATCATTAAAATAACGCAACATAACTGGGTTTTTATGCATGCATTTGGTGGGTATACACATTTATTAATACGCATGGGAAGAAATGATATTGATGTTGAAACCTCTATCAATCATAACACGTCGAACACAAGTATCATTGATGTAGGCAGAGATGAAGAGGGTGGTATCATGATCATCGGATTGTAGAGGAACAATATCTTTGTCAGACAAACTGACTGTGGAAACTTGAGGGGAGGTAAATGAGATGGAAGTTTTAGGTGAAGTAGTGAGAGAAACCACATGATGAGGGGTGAAGATAGCAGATATGGGTGTGGGATCATTGGGTGGAACCTCAATAGATTACAGGAACTCCATGAGGGCCTAACGATGAGACTTGGAGGTTTGGATCAAGTTGTACAAGGACATCTTTAAAGGAGATTGGTGAAGTTATTTGACCATAGTCCTATGTGTGACTCCATCAGAAATAGGATAATTCAGCCCGTGGATGGTTACCTTGGGGGTAGGAATAGTTGGAATGATGGGAAAAGTTGCATTAGATGGGCCATAAGTCTTCTCTTTTCCTTTAAATTTCTGTGATCAAGTAGTAACTCAAACCATATTGATTTCGAAGATCAGAGGAGGAAAAGTGGGTTGTGGAGGTGGAGGATAATGATGATATGCACAAATTTTAGTGTCGTCAAACCCTACTAGTTTAGGTTTGATCGGGTCGTAAGGCTTAATGGGTGGAAATGTGATAGTAGAGGTTTCTAACAACCTAGTGAGGATTTTTGAATAAGATCCTGCTAGCGGATTGTAATGAGAATTCAGAGTGGGTTTAGATGAAGGTTTGGGTGATTTTTGTGGGAGAGCTGTTGCTGGAGGTGGAGTTGGGGCTGGGTCAGTTTAACTACCTTTTTGGTAGGTACTGTGGTTTTTGGTTTAGGTTATACCTTCTTGGGTAAAGGTTCTGGGGTGATACACGAAGAAGAAGGGGATGTAGAAGGCATATGCATGAAAATCAACCAAGGTGACAATGAAGGTGTAGGTAAAAGAGAAGGTAAAGGAGTGGGTAATGAAGAAAGTGTGGGTAGTGAAGAAGATCAAGGAAAGGATGTGATTTTCTTTGATTTACGTTTTCCTTGAGAAAGGGGTACATGGACCAAGGTCGATGGGTGTGGACCTAAGATTGATGGAAGAGGCAAATGTGAAAGAGGAGGTGTGGGAAAAACTGGGGTATGTGGCCTAAGAGGTTGGGTGTTCCTTTTAGGTGCAATAATAGACTTTGTGATGGTTTGTGAAGAGGCAGTCAAATCTATCTTCACAGGGGGATGGACTAGATTAGGTTTCAGCAAGACCCCCAATGTAGAAGTAGGTTTAGGTGCAAGTGAAGGTTTGGGTGCAGGTGGAGGTTTGGGTACATGTGAAGGTTGGGGTGAAGGAAAGACCAAGGAAGAAGATGTTAATACAACCTACTTAGGTGGGGAATATTTTATTGCCTTGAATATTTTAGGATAGATTTTCGAAGTATCAGAAGACAACATATGTATTTGAGAAGACACTAGGAGTCGAAGACGCCCCCAAAGTGTGGAGTAATCAACATACTCTAAGTGATCTGTCAAATGAGAGAATGGTGTAGAGATAGAGGAAGATGATGATTCCTTGGTGGTAATCCCTATGAATAATTCTGAGGTATGTGAGATAAGGAAGTTTTTGGCTTCTGAATCGGTAGGTAGAAGTGATGTAAGCAACTTGACAAACTCTTTAAAGGTTGTTGGGGACCTATTGCCAATAGGAAGATAAGATGAGAATGGATCCTCTATGGGTCAAGAAGGGAGCAAGGTAGGTGGCATAGACTCTCCCTTAGGTAGAGAAGAGGATAAGGTAGGATCTTCCATGGGTAGAAGAATGTGTAATGCGGGTTCCTCTACAAGGGGAGGGGTAGGTGGGGTAAAATTCATTGTATATGAAGGAGTAGGTGAGGTAGGTTGTTTGGTAGGTAAAATAGTGGGTAATGTCAACTCCTCTGTGGGTAAAGGAGTGGGTAAGGTAGGATCCTCCACATGTATAGGAGTAGGTAAAATAGGCTCCTTCATGGATAGAGGAGCTCGTGTAAGAATTTACTCAATAGATGGGTTAGGAAGAAACTGAGTAGAGGGGATAGGTACTACGTCAAATATGTCATGAACGTCATGAACATTAGTGTCATGGCTAGAGGTCTCGCTAACCATGTTTGATGATGGGGTATGGTTTGGAAATGGCTTCTTAAAGATATGAAGGTTTTGATTTTCTAGTGCATTAGGGTTGTCCAAGACAAAGATCTCCATTATCTAACAATTTTTGGATAATATTATTGAAGGTTTTACAGTTTCTGTCACTATGTCCCCTAACGTGGTGATAGTTACAGTAGTCATTCTCCTTATACCATGCAGGTATAGGATAGGAAGGATCAAACCCAGTATGTGGTTTGATAGGTGGAAGGGTGATGGATCCCTCCTTTAACAACTTTTCCAACACATAGGAGTAAGGCTATCATATGGAAGTATAACATTTTTGTTCATACTTGTACTAGAAATTCTGAATAGGGGAAAGATTGGAAGCCGGTTTCGGTTGGTTTGACATATGAGAGGGGCCATCTTTTAGGACCACCACATTGGCAGATCCTTTTTCCTTATAATGATTGTTAGTATGATTATTTTGTGGTTTAGAATCAAAAGAGGAGTCGGTTGAGAAGACACAATATTATTCTGAGGAGACACATAAAGAATTCATGCACGGGAACATGGCGCATTTGGAGGCGCGAAATGGTAGGGAAGGAAACACATTCCAGGATAGTTTGATTCGGTACTTAGCCATTTTCATGGATACAGGCTATTTTTAGAGATAGCGTGCAGAGAACACATAGGGATGGAGACTTGCACAACATGAAAATGCTATTTTGGGAACAAGCGTCTTATAAGTGTCATGCATAAGTTCAAGATAATAAAAGGATTACTTCCTCTAGTTAACTATAGGATGTCTATTATTAGCGCACTCACATGTATGCATGATATTGTAAAGGCGCATGGTTTTTTTCAACATGCGACCTATTTTGGGAAGTGCATAGGTGGTGAAGGGAAAGTCCCCACCCCTATAAATATGTAGTGAACTGTGTAGTTTAGTGGTGGTGAGTTATTGTAGAGTTATGTTGTTGGATCTGATATGCACATAATCTATGGTGATATATTATAATGTAAGAAGCTTATATGTTTTACTGTGTTTAATGTAATGGATTATATTAGATGGATAATGCTGTTAAACATGACTGTAACTAGTTCTTGTATGATTAATCTTATTATAATTATTGTTTAATTTATGATTATCTAAGATCTAGATCTGGATTATGCATTGTGGATTGCTTATGTTTATTTATGTATCTGAATATGCTTTATCTTCATCACGCTAACATCCTACACAAACAACTCTAATGAGGGGAATGTGCACTTTGGGTGAGCTCTTAGCTTAAGATGGGTGATATGCCAGTGTTCCTGGGTTATTTATGGTATATTCTAGGATGCATCAAGTCATTCAATTTAAACGGAGCACTCTTGTTTCATAACTAAAGTTTCTTCTCTTCCAGAGCATGGACCTCTAGCTTCTGAGCCATGGTGAATGCCTCATCAAATGTTTAGAATGCTTGTACCTGAAGAGTTGGGGAGATGTGTCGGGCACAATCCCTAGTGAAAAAATCTATTAGCTCGATTTGGGGAAGTTTAAATGTGAGCTGATTGATAAGGCTCTGCCAATGTGCGACAAAATCTACAATAGATTCATCCTCGTATTAGCATATAGAATATAGATTAGTCATGGAGACCTTCTTAATGATATTGATGGAGAAGTGGTCAAGGAAGGCCTGGGCCAACTGATTGAAATAAAATATTGATTGCCTAGGTAAAGCACTGTACCAAACTAAAGAAGGTCACGTCAAGGACATGGGAAAATTCTTAAGGAATAAGGCATCATCGTGGGAGATCAGAAAACAAATGTGTTTGAATGATTGGAAATGTTGTTGCGGATCTTCCTTGCTATTATATTGATTAAACTTAGGCATCTCCCAATGTGTGGGATAAGGATGAATGGGTATAGATGGATGAATAGGATCATTACAGATTTTATAGTAAGTCAAGGCATTGTGATAGCTAGAAAAAGATGCTTATAGGGTCTACATATTATCCATCATCATATTTATAATATCCATCATAATATTAGATTGAGGAGGGGGCCCTACGGTATAAGGAGGTGGGTAAGATGAATAGGATGTAGAAGGCACACTAGTGTATGGTGGTGCCAAATAAGAAAACTTAGATAAAGGTATGTAAGAGGGAATAGATGACAAAGGCATGCACCCTGAATAAGAAGTAGAGGTGATGGGTAGTTGTTGAGGCTGGGTGTAGGTAGGAGGAGCTTGTGTAGAGACCCTTGTGGTGATAGGTAGAAGAGTTTGAGGTAGAGAAAGAACCAAGTTTTAAAATTGGGTATAGGCTCCCGACACAACTGGTGGTTATGAAGTAATAGGGATCGATGGTGAAGGGACCTCTATATGAGGGGTCGTAGATGAGGTATGGTAGATGTTGAAGGTATGAAATTTTTTGGGAAAGTGATGGGGTCATAGATGCAACAGATGCCGAAGGTGTAGCGGATGTCCAGGGCGTAGCAGGTGGTGTTGACACGGGAGTAGGTAACACTGAAGTAGCATTCACAGATATGGCAGGGGGCATGGAGGTAGGCATACCAAACAATGGCTGGCCTGATGAATCATGGGTAGAAAAGTGGGTGAGATAATGCTATAAGGATATAAGATTATAATCGAGGAATTTAGAGAATTCATTTTCACCTTTAGGCATAGTGGTAGGAACGTTGGGGTCCATCGGTGAATAAATAGAAGGTGGTGAAGTGCTAGGAGGTAGTAGCTGATAATTGGTGTGAAAAACTAGGGCGTTGGCTTTCTGATGAGTCAAAACCATGTGAATGGTGGAAAAATAGGCGGTCTAAGCTCTGAAAATGCTACAAAAACACAAAAACGGAATACGGGAAGAATTAGGAGGGTAAACATAGGTTGTTATTTCTGATAAAAATCAAAACACAGAAACTGATACTGATCAGTTAATCGGTGTCAGTTAGGAAGATGAACCAATGCTGTTCACTAGACTGACATCGGTTACTGTGAAAAATAAATAATTTTTAAAATTTGAAGAATAAAGGTGAAAAAATAGTATAACTGGGTTATGTTAATGGTGATAGATACTCAGAAATAAGTTTACTGTAAGATGTGAAACACATAAAGTTACAGAAAGTTAATATATAAGAAGAATTTTTATTTTGACAAAATAATAAAAAACACAGAGAAACCGATGTCGGTTGGGTAATTTGTGCTTGTGTGACGATGGAACTATCGAAGGTCACTTGATTGATGCCGGTTACTGAGATTTTTGAAAAAATGATTTTTTTTTGATTTGGAGTGAATTAAGTCAAAGTAAAGCCAACCGAGAAGTTGTGTACGGCTGAAATATGTCCTATCACACTAAAAAAAAACTTAATACACTAGCTATGATGGTGGAGTGTGAAAGAGATGAAACATTCTCACAACTCAAAACACAATTCAATCAAGAAAAAACTAGCAAAACACATAAATCCTAGGTATTATATTTTAGAGTTTAGTGGCTTATGCCCTTTTAAACTGAATGTGATTAAAATCAATTTTTTAGATAACGAAGGTGCCCTATAAGCAGTCTATGGCTGTTTTTGGGTTATTTTTGGATAAAGTTATTTGATATACCTTTCAATATGTGTGGTCCATGCTCTGATATGAAAACCCGGCCAGAACACCGGCCGGGGCCCACCATCAATGGGTTGTTAAATCCTTTACAACTTCTTCCAGGAAAGGATATTTTTAAGAAATATGTAAATTATTTAAGTGGTTTGGCTTGGGGACTGTGTGCACAAATGTGAACTATGCTTAATCCAAATCCAATCACCAAGTGGTCTTGACCTCCACCGTGTGATTACTAATTAAATCTATGTGAGCTAATGCAACACTCAAAGGATGAAATGCACATATTTTAAGCCCAAATTGAAAATGACATTCGATGTAGCATGAGGAGAATAGGAAGAGGAATGCTCTTTCACTAAATGTAATACAAAATAAAAGAATAAATGTTCCTTTTAAGCACCAAAAGACAAATTAATTTTAGAAAAATAGAAGGATAAGAATATTTCTAGGGAGAGATTTAGTGTGAATTTTTTAGGAAAGAAACAAACACATAAATTCACCCTATATGAACAATGTAAAGAAACCCACAAGAGGGTCCAACTGGGCATGCCAAAATATTTCACCACTAAGTAGAGATAAAATAGCTAATAGGAAAGAGTGAGGAGGAATACCTGTGATAGTCGAAGAAGGTTTACACGCAATGAATGTTGACCAAGATTATTGTGAAAAGATTCCCTTTGGATAGGATGAATGACCTGTTAGAAACACATGAAGACCACCAAATAATATTAAATAACAAATGACAGTGGACTGTCTAGTGAATGCTAGATCCGAGAAGTGTGATGTCTCCTCTAATGGCTATTAATCCACTATTTTTAACAATTTAATGCAAGGAAAGAGCATAAACAAATAAATTCCATTGTAATTAATTATGATTGAGGCATATCATATAAAATACAATAAACAAATATAATCTAATAGGCAAGTTATGATTAAATTCGGTGGGCTAGTAGGTTGATATGGGCTTGCAGGTTTGACAGAGGTTGTTAATGAGGTCTAGGAAAGGTTTGATAAGGTTTTGGGCTACTTTGAAGAAGTTATGAGCTCGATGGTTTGGAGGAAATTACCAGTCAAAGATAACGATACCGATTACACAATCGACTCCAGTATATGGTAATGGTTGACGTTAGTTGGGTGATCAACATCATTAGGGGCAATTGGTTAAAAGGGTTAAAATGGACTATTTGGGAGCTCTATTTGATTACACAGAGAAGGATGGAGGCTTAGGAAGGGTCGTAGGATGGAGACTCAGAAACACTAAAATATATTTTTGGGAAAGATATGAAGGGTAAATAAGCATATGGTTGAATCGAGGTGATGTGGGAGAGATATGGGTATGGTAAAGGATGAGATTAAATAGATAGCTAGTAAATAACTAATATACTGAAACCGATGAAAATTTTGAAATGTCCTTACTTGTAGAAAGCAAGTGATGGTGATGGTTGTAAGAAAAGGTGGTCTCAAATGAATGCAATAGTAAGAGGAGGACACAGTGCTTCCCTATGAGTGCACTAGAGCTCTGGATCAATCTGTTGATGAATGGTGTGGTGTCTGAATGTTGTAAGGGCCTCTGGTATGTCGCAAGATTGCTAGAAAAATTAAGAGTAAGGATGTAAGATTGCAAGAGCCAGAAGATAAGATTCAAAACTTGAGCAAAGAGTTAGGAAATCCTATTTAAGGTAACTGACGGATATTAGGTGACTGGCATTGGCCAAGGAATAATCGTTGTCAGTTAGGGAGAAAAATACCTACTAAAAATAACCTGATTGTTCCTAAATTTGGTGTGATTGAGATTTTGGTTTTGGGTCACAAGTATGGAATGACACTAAATGGAGTGGGAGAGTAGTTAGAGGGATAATAGGCCATTAAGATTAAGGTTAAAATAAGTCTTAGTTAGTTAAGGTAAATTGAGACTTAGTCTTAGGTAATAAATAGGGTTGAAATAGGTCTAGGATGAGGTGGAGAGGTGAGGTAGATAATTAACTTAATTTTGGTAATTAAATTAATTAAAATGTGTGCAAGTGGACATGGTGGGGGTAGTATTGAATTAATTAATTGAAGGGGGTTTAGAGGGTTGTGACCCAATTTTTGGTGTCTACACATGGTCTAACGGGCGATCACTATGGAGAATGCTCAAATCATTCTATGGAACAGGTATAAAATAATTCAAACAAAATGCAAATGGGGGAGTTTCTGAATTCACATGAACTATTTTATGGAATGCTAAAAGATATTCGGAGCCTTGTGGAATGCAGGTAAACCTTCCTGGAGCACCTCATACACTGTGGATACGAATCTTTTCCGGGCATGGTTTCCTTACTTTCATATTTTATAATTTTGTTCTTCATTTACAATATAATCGAAATGTCAAACCATTATATACTTACAATTGGTTATTTAAAACAGAATTGTATAAAAAAACAATAACACATCACCTTGTAACATACACATTGCAAATAAAACATGGGTGTAAACCTTAGAGTTAAACCCACTTTCTTAGATGTTTTGGAAACTCTGTAATCTAACTAGATAGTTGTAGCCCCTCGAGTGGGCTAGTTGAGTTTGAGTTCGTTGTTAAACCTAGCTAACTTTCTTTGGTAAAACAAGGTAAATTATTTTCGAAGGCTGTCAAAAAATTTTCTAGGCGCCAAAAAGGGATGGCAAGATTCATCTATGTCCCTCATTAATGTAACACCTTGAACAAACTGTTATATTTCTCTTTGCATTACAAGCGTTGGCATGTGATTTTCTTGAATGAGGTGTGTTTCCTTGATTGTTGAAAATCATGCTTGTTATGGATAAATCATCTCTACTCTTGGATTCATTGGACTGAAATGATATGGCTTTCAGGAATCCATTTTCACTTCTTGTTGATAAGCTGTAATCAGATTTTTAGAGTTGCAAACTTATCTCTTTTTACTGACTCATCCTTGGATCAATTTTAGTGATCCAAGGAATGTTTTAAATCTTCTTAACAAACTGAATGGTAAACTAACATTCAATAGTTTGAGAGGCATAGCAGACTGAACTTTTGTGTTTTAGCAAATTTTATGGTCTTGTGTGAAAATGTCTTCATTCGGTTGTATGTTGTGCTTGGGTCTTCGGGATTGATCTCTGCAGGACATTATGGCGTAACAAAAAAAAATAGTCTGCTTCATGACTATGAAGGGGATCAGGATCCTAAAGCTAAAGGACTATCCTAATGGTATCCTAAACTAGGTATGAATGCCTACTTCCTAGCTATGTCTATTTAATCGGGTTATAATCTAACCTAAGCTTCTTATTCTATTGTGTTGGGGGGTGACCTAACCTAAGCTCTTGTGCTAAATGAATAAGGGAAGGGGAGATTACTATGGTGATACTATACTATGTTAACCTAATGCCTAAAACTAAAGGTTGTGAATTTGATATAACCTAAGGTGGTACTACATATGGCAATGTTTATAAACCTAAGGAAATTATTTAGGAAATAATTGATGGACTAACCTAAGTTTTGGGAAATCTAGCCTAAACTATTTGAAAGGGGCCTAAGGTCGCAAGTCACTACGATGATGGTTCTAATGGATTTTATTGTGATTTGATTGGATTTAAATACATGGAAGTACTTCCAGTTTGGTAAGGGCTAGTTAAATTTTAGCGGGGCTTATGGAGGCTTCGCTAACTATGGAAATGCATGTTGAATTGGAATTGGTATCCGCCAGTTTTGGGAGGTAGTGGCAAGGAGAGATAAGCGGGAGAATTAGGAGTTATGGCATTAATGAATCTCAGTTTTTGTGTGCAAACCATCTTGGAAACTCAGGAGGTGGGTTTGTGAGAGGTTGTTTGGTTTTTCATGCATCATGAATTTTTCTCTGTATGGAGCTAACTGGTTCTTTGAACCAGCAGTTCAACTTCTTCTTCTTCTTGGCTATTTTTGGTTTCTTTGGTCTATTTTCGATCAAGGGAATGTATAAGAGGCATTGGAAGAAAAATTATTTGGTTGTTGTTCTGTCGTGAGGAAGAAAAAGGGTTGGAAGCTTGACTGGAAGTCTTCTTCAAATTGGCAGAGGCACTATCAGGCATGATAGGCTTTACCCATTAAGATTTCTTGCTTTCTTCTAAATGATTCATTAAAACAACTCTTGTCACTTGATATATATATTTTTACATGATGTGTTTGGTTATTTACTTGCATGTTTTCATGAAATCTATGTGGTTTTTGGAATGTGAATCCATTGCTGTTAATGGTAGTTTTTGGGAAATTTCTCTGTACTAGTTATTAGTGGTATTCTCCAAACATGCAAACTTGCATTTAAAGCTCTGCAACTTGTATTTGAAGGTATGTAGCTTGTATTCAAAGCTCTGTAACTTGCATTCGAGACTAGTTTCGACTCAACTGGCTTTGTTGCTTATATGGTTATGAATCTTTGTTTTAGTCTTGTGTTTAGTTGAGCTTGTGTTGAAGCTTCGTGATTTGTTATGAGCTTTTAATGGGACTTCGTGTTGTTCTGGACTGAGATGGAACTTGGTGTTTCTTAACTTTTGGTTGAATCTTTGTATTCAAACTGTACTCTTATTCAGTTCTTTGAATGCTGAACTTATAGTCTGACTTGTTGAGTTTTGTTCTGTACATATACTCTGAGTGGAAGTTATATTCTTATTTGAGGAATTGAAAATACTTGACTCGTATTTGATCTTGTCTTTTTCTGAGCCAATGTTAGAGCCTTGTGGGGTTCTGAACTTATGTATATCTTGACACTATTGATTCCATTACTGAAGTTTTAAACTTGTGTTGGAATCGACGTGTTATTTGATTCATATTTGAAACTTGTCCATTGTTTAAGTTTTGAACTTGTTTGGAAGAAGCTTTAATCTCATTTAAGGATTGTCTGGTTTCAAAAAGAGTCTTGAGAGATTTTTTGTTTAAAAGTAGAGTCTTGGTAATGTCTTTTGAGACCTAGACTTCTTGTAACTTCTTTTTGGCTCTATTTTGGTACTTCTGTTTTAGAGACTGTACTACCTTCTTCGAGCATGACAGGGCATGTGAATATGAAGTGTTTCCTATTCTTCTCTGCCCTGAGAGAACCCATGTCCTATGGAAGGCTTGACTGTTGTTGTAGAAGGATTAAGGGATTGGAATTATATCTTGTTATGGGTATAGATGATTTTTAGTTTGTTTGGAATAGTCGTATCAATTTTTAGAGGGTTTATGGAATGTATTATTTACTTCCTTTTTGTCATTGATGTTGAAACAAATCCTTACCTGTCATAAGCTTTTAACTAGAACTCAAGAGGCTTGTGGTGATTCTGTTCAGTCGAGTTGGAAGAAGTTTGGGACAGTACTTGTCTTAAACAAATTGTTTAGTTTTCTTAATCTCTTTGAATCTTTCATCTGATTCTGTGGGTTTTAATAGAATGTTGAATATAAAACCTAGTATACTGAGTGTAGTATGAAGGGATATAGTATCACTATTCTGAATGCTTGGTAATATTGTTCTTATTTGGGTTCATGAGTTGTTATTGGAAACCCTTGACCCTCTATCTTGCACTGTTTGTGTATTTATATTCCTTGTTGGGTTCATTGAACGAATCTCTGGGTTTTAGACAAGAGAAATGAATATGATCTCTTGGGGACAGTATATTGTTTAGAGACGGTACCGTGAATTTCGTTTGGAGATTTGAATTTGAACTTGAGCTTGGTGAATGGAAATAGGTAATCAGTTTGTAAGTTTTGTAATGGAAAGTTGGTAGTGTGCATTCTTTGACTGTGCATTCGGTTTTGAGTTCTCTTTTGGGAACTAGCTAAAGAATTTCTAAGTTTGTATTAGATAAGGGATTTCATTTCATAGTATAAATGAAATGAAATATGGATTGGGCTATCTTTTTTTTTTGTTGAGATCCTTTTTCTATAGATTGTATAAGTTCATTGACTGAACTTCTCTTTAATTAATTATCTTCTGAGATGGGAACTTCTTGTGGATTGGTTAAGAGATTTATTTTTCTTGAGTATAGCTTGGATTTGTGGACAGTCTGGTTTTAGACCTTTGAAATATAAACTACTAACATACAGAAGTTAGTAAGACTTTCAGTTAGACTGTTTTAATCTGCTTGGATTGAATTGGGATTCTTGTTTAGATGTTGCCTCCTTATTTATGGACTCCTTATATTGTTATCTTTGGACTGAGGTAGTGTTGTGTGTTCTAAACCTGATTCTATCCTTCAGATGAATTATGTCTCAGGAATAGGTATGTATTGATTCTCTTCTTTTGTTTATATGGAAAGATGAAGCATACTAATATGATCTATGTTGTAACTAACTTATTTTTCTTCTTAAAAAAGAAAAATGTGGATTTCTATTCTTATGGAATTATGAAACAATTGGATGATAAGACATGTTGACTATTTTAAAGTAATTGATAGGATCAATTAAATCTTGTGATATAATTATGATGTTGCGGATTATATTAAGTTCTTTTCTTAAAAGTGAATTCATACTCTTTTATGGTACTTCTTTTTTGGATGTTATTACTTATGATTGTTTGTATGATGTATATTAATTGTTTCATTAAAGCAGAGTTGTTTAATGAAACAATTAGTGGAATGCACTTTACTTTAATGCTTAGTGCTTATCATGCTCAGTTCATTGAACTGACCCATGCTAGCAATTTTATAGATGGACATTGTAAGTGATAAAGGAAGACAAGAACTTTCATGATGTATTAGATTATTTAATTCTTAATCTTGTGTAAAGAGTTTAGAATTATTCTTGAGTTGTATTGGAAAAGAAAAGTGATGTTCTTTTAAGATCTTAATTATGATTGACATGCAGAATGTCTGAATTGCATAGTCTTGTAAATGTATATTTTAAATCATGAATTGAAAGGTTTGTGTTGGACTTCAATTTGTGAAGTGAAATCTTTGTACTTATATGCCAGAAATAATAGTGATATCTTTGCGGTATTCTTTATATCTGTTTATATACTTTTTTTGTTATCAGATATTGAGTAGGATTAAGGAGATAGTATAATCTCCCCTATTATAATGAACTTGTTAAATTGTAAAAGATGTCATTCTTTAACTGCACAACTATAGTGTAATAATGATATATGCATGGGACATACAATTAATCTATATGTGTAATGAATGATAAAAAAGGGGGGTTATGTTAAAACCTAACATTTAACCATGTAGAGGAAGAATCTTCCTCTCCCAAAGAATGAAAGATAAGATGATTAGTGGTTATGATCCTTAATCTTTATAACTTTGTTTATAAAGTAAACACTAGCTAAATCTAGGTGGATGTCACACTTGATTTGGACAACTAAGTTGCATTAGGAATTAAACGTTGATGTTTGTTGTCCTATTTTGGGGATAACTACTTGTTATGCCACGTTAATGAATAATAATGAAAACATGGTTTAATGAAGTTCTCCATACCTAATCAAGATAAGTATGGGTAAAGAACTTAATGAATGTTGGAATTAGGGTTAGGCATGGTTGCTGTAATCTGAATCTTAATCCAATTTAATTATGATTAATGACCACTAAGGGGGTATGTACATCTTGATGAATCAGTTCTAACGGATGTTGGCACATGCCAACTATAGGACTGTACCCTCGAGAAGCCCTTGGGACTTCTTGAGGATACAGTGTTGCAGTTGACATGTGGCAACACCCTTCCATATTTGTTCATCTAGATTTACGCACATCTGGACTTGAACTTAGTTTCTCTCTAGGTCAAGTTAGTAGCATGTTTAGGATAGGTAGTAGATTTCATTGACTCAGGGTACCTCAGAACATCTGGTTGACTTAGGTCAACTGAGTATGCCCATATACCCTAAGTCATTGTGAGCATGTTCTTATAATAAATTATGTTTCTAACCTGGGCTAGGGTCAAACCTTGGGAAAGTAGACTGATGGTAGTCAGTAAAGACCATTCTAGATAACAGAAGAGTGAGGTGAAGGACGTATTCCGAAATGATGAGTATGCCATCTAGGAATAGTAACATGAACAGTATGTTGAAAATCTTTGGCCAAAGTATCACAAGTTGCTGGTTATGTTGTCCTATGTCACCTAGTTTAAAGCAACATGATGTCAGATGAATATTGGTAATAAATATTCAGATAGGTTCTTTAAACAGATCACTTAGTACCCTGAAATAGGGTAGGAGAACCAAGTATATGTAGTATACATAAAGTATTCTATACTTTAAATTAACATTAGAGATCCGTTGGAAACTGAGTCATGGAATGAGAGATCGGTAGCATATTGAGTCATTACATCTACATATGGTTATCTATTATGAGATTTATTGGCATGGAATGTGTGTTCTAAATGATGTTTTATTTAGAACAGAGAACATTATGTCTCAAAAAAAAAAATTCCTTTCTTTCTAAAGTCTTAAAATGGGAATGTTACATCTTGGTATGAGAGCTGAAGGTTGCAGATCTTAGACCTATTGTGTCCATAATCTGATGAAACTTAAATTTTATTCTAACAGAAAATAGTTAGAATAAGAGGAAATGTTACAAATAATCCTCCACCTGAGGAAGGAGAAACAACTGTCTAGAAACTCGATGAGATCCTTGTTGCCCTGTTAGACACAAGAGATTATTTGGCTGTACTTGAACAAGCAATGTAATGGGAAATGAGGAGGAAGAAGATGCTGATAACAATAATTATCCACCTCCTGGGGACAATGCCAATGTAGGTGTTGATAACAACAATGTGAACATACCTGATCAGCCTGAGAACAAAAAGGCTAGGCTGGTAGCTGATCTCACTAATGACATAAAAAGGATAAGTCCACCCAAGTTTGATGGCACCACATTAGGAGATGGGGATAAGAATTGGCTGAGTGAGATGGAGAAATAATTTGCAATAAGGAATTTATCAAAAGAAACAAAGGTGATATGGGGAGCATATCATCTTTCCCATGATGCATCTTCATGGTGGGATAGCCGTAAGACTGAGTTAAATATTGATAAAACTAATATCACATGGGATCAATTTAAAGGTTACTTTAGGAAACATTGGCAGCCGTAACTTTACTATGATAAGAAAATGACTAAATTCTAGAACTTAGCTCAAGGAAAGCTAACTATAACTGAGTATTAGGAGCATTTTACTAAAGTCCTTAAGTATGTCCCTCAGTACTAAACTGATGAGAAGTTTAGGAAATAAAAATTCATCATGAGATTGAATCCCATTATAGGAGGAGAGGTGGATGTTCATAGCACAACCATGATGGAAGGTGTTGTTGAAAAGGCCATAAGGCAGGAACAAAAATTGAAGGTAATTTCTACTCATAAGGAGGAAGTAAGGAAGAAAATCTCCCAACTCCTGTTCATCATCTCTTGCACCTAAGAAAGGACCATGAAAGAAATTCAGAATGAAAAGTAAGTTTTCATCTGATACTAATAAGAAACAGCAACAAACAAGTTTGTCTGGTAATGCATGGAACAACTTTACTCAAGAACAATAATAACGGACATAAGTCCTATGGGGGTCAGAACAATAACTCTAGGGCTAGAAATAAACCTGAGCCTAGAAAGGGACCTATAGGAGGCTGTTATAACTGTGGAAAAGATCATTACTCAAATCAATGCCCTTTGAAAAAGGACGATCGTAATCAATAACATAAGATACATGCTGCAGTAGCTGATAAGCAGGTTAAGAAACATGCCATGCCTATAGAAGTTTCAGGTAAGTTATTTGGTTTACCTACAACTATTATTTTTGACACCGGAGCTACTGAATGTTTTATTTCTTGTAAATTAGCATCAAAACTAAAAAGAAAAGCTAGAAACATGGATAAAACATGGACTATATAGTATGGAAACAATGTTGTTCATACGGTTAGTATGTGTCTTTTTGGAGCATTCCTTGATTTACCTAACTTTTCCACTGAAGTTGATCTTTATGTTGCACCTTTGGGGTCTTATGATGTAATCATAGGTGTTAATTGGTTAGCAGAACATAAGGCTAAAGTGGACTATTTTGAAAAACACATTAGTTGTTTAGATGACCTGTAGAAAACAATAGAGATTTAAGGTGTGAAACGTGAGATTTATATTTGAAAATTCTGTCAGCTATGTAACTTAAAGAGGCTAAAAATAAAGGTTGTACCTTATATGTAGTAAAAATTATTGAATCAACTAAAAGAGAGCAGCGATATTATGGAATGATATCCACTGTTACGAGACTTCAGTGAAATATTTCTTGAATTAATTGCTAGGTCTTCCACCCAAAAGGGAGTTTGATTTCACGATTGAGATCAAGCCTAGAACTTAACATATTTCCAAAGCACTTGTATTAAATGACTACTACATATTTAGTGGAGCTTAAGGCTCAGTTGCATGAAATTGTGTCTAAAGTTTTGATTAGACCAAGTGTTTCACCTTGGGGAGCACCTGTAATTTTTGGGGAAAAAGAAGGATGGAACCCTTAGATTATGCATTGATTACAAAATGTCTAAACAAAGCAACAATCAAGAATAGATACCCACTCCCTAGGATTGATGATTTATTTGATCAGATGCATGGAGCATTGGTATATTCTGATGATAGATCTTTGATCTAGATATCATCAATTACGAATTAAGGATGAGGATATTCATAAAATAGCTTTTAGAACAAGGTATGGACATTATGAGTTCACGGTTTTACCTTTTGGATTAATTATTGCACTTGTACAACATTTATGAATTTAATGAATAATATCTTTCAAGAATACTTGGAAAAATTTGTGCTTGTATTCTTGGATGACATTCTCATATATTCAAAAAGTATTAAGGAACATCATGAGTATTTGAAGATAGTTTTGGGGAATATTAAGAAAGAGATGGTTATTTGGTAAGCTATCTAAATGTTCTTTCTCTGACAAAAAAGTACACTATTTGGGACATGTAATAAGTAAGAATTAAATTTGCTGTAGATCCTTCGAAAATTATATCTATAACAGAGTTTCTTGCACCTAAAGAATGTACATGAAGTTAGAATCTTCATGGGACTTGCTGGCTACTATAGGAAATTTGTAAAAGATTTTTCTAAGATAGTTGCACCAATAACTTCCTTACAGAAGAAAAATAAAAAAATTGTTTGGAGTGATAAATGTGAAATTGCATTCAAAACCGTTGAAGGAACAATTAACTTCAACACATATTCTTGCAGCGAAGATAGAATGTTCAGGACCTAGCTTAGAGAGAATCGACAAGATTAGTTGAGAATCTTTCTTTTCTACTTGACATCCCTTTAACAACAGTCTAATATGGACAAATTTTGATGAAGAAATCTTGTAGGTTTTCAAACTCACTAGGATTTAACCCTAGTAGTTCATTTTCCAACTCATGCGCTCTCATGTCATAGCTTATGAAAGTAGAAAACTTAAAGTTCCATGAGTTGAATTATTCTCCACATGATTTAGAGCTCATTGCCATTGTTCATGCACTTCAAGTTTAGAGACATTACCTACTTGGTAAACCTTTTGAATTGAAAACTAATCACCTTGGACTGAAGTATATCTTCACTCAACCAAATATTAATGCAAGACAACGAAGGTGGTTAGATTTTTATTCTCATTATGACTTTGACATCATTTATATAAAGGGTAAAGAAAATAGAGTGGTTGATGTTCTAAGTCATAGGAAGCACATTTCTTCTCTTATAACGTTGAAGAAATCAATTTGAAGGATGAAGTAAAAAGTGTTATGGAATCTGACTCTTACTTTCAGCAAGTAAAAGTAGCAACGTTTGTTGCAGATTCAAATGATTTGAGCTATACATAGGTTTTCGACTTTGATAACAAAGGAATCTTACGATTTGAAAATATGAGTCTATGTACCTTCGCTAAATTATTTGAGAAAGAAATTGTTAGCATAATTTCACAATTCACATTTTTCTAGGACACCTTGGCATTAAAAAAATGCTTGCTGATATAAAACAACAATATTTCTGGAAAAGGAATGAAAATTAATGTTATAGACTTTGTGACACATTGTCTTGAGTGTCAACACGTTAAAGCGAAACACATGCACCTAGCCAGATTTGTTATATCCTCATAGCATACCACAGTACAAGTGGAAAGTAATAAGCATGGATTTTGTATAAGGGTTACCTATGTCAATAAATAAACATGATGTTATTTTAGTAGTTGTGGATAAACTAACAAAGGTAGCACATTTTATTGCTGGTAATCTGAAGGATGATTCTCCTGTGTTAGCTAAAATATTTGTACACGAAATTTTCAGATTACATGGAGTGCCTGAATTAATCATATCAGATAGAGATCCTAGAATGACGTCAAGGTTTTGGTAAACACTTAATGCAGCTCTAGGAAGTAAGCTAAATTTCAGTTTTGCATATCATCCAGAAATGGATGGAAAAACTGAAAGAGTCAATCAAGTTTTAGAGGATATGTTACAAATGTATTGTATGGACCAGCAGTCTAAGTGGGAAGAGTACCTTCCACTAGTTGAGTTTGCATTTAATAACACATATCATGCCTCTCTTAAGATGGCACCTTTCAAAGCATTATGCAGAAGAAAATGTAGAACCCATGTTAGTTGGGAAAACATTAAGGATAGAGAGGTAATTGGACCTGAAATTCTTATTGAAATGGAACAAAAAGTTAAAATGATTCGTGATTGCTTGAAAGAAACAACATATAGGAAAAAGAGTTATGCTTATTTAAAACGGGTTGAAAGGAAATTTGAACTTGGTGAGAAAGTCTTTCTTCAGGTTAAACTAAAAAAGAGTATCTATAACTTTTGGCAAGGCTGCCAAGTTATCACCTTGCTATGTGGGACCTTTTGAGATTGTTAAATTAATCAACCCTGTAGCTTATCAGTTTAGCATTACCTCTTGCTTTGTCACAAATGCAATGATGTTTTTCTATATTTCTTTGCTTAAGAAATATGTTTTAGATTTATCACATGTGTTAAATTGGAATTCCTTGCACGTCCCAGGACCTAGGAATAATTGTGGTTAAACCCATACGAGTGCTTGAAACTCACCAGTTGCATTTGAGAAATCGTGAGATATGTCAATGCAAGGTCCAATGGGATTAGTTTAATGAAGAGAGTGCAACTTGGGAAAAACTTCAAGGATATTAAATCTACTTTTCCATACCTATTTGAATCAGGATTAATTCTGTTGACTGATAAAAAAATGAGATTTTATCTTTATAATGACAATAAGTAAGCTAGTTTGGGTAGATATTTATTTATTTTGAATAAACAACTATGTAATGCTGATTTCTAGAAGTTAATAATGCTGATATGTTTTTGACATATGGTAAGAAAAGTGAATAAGTTTATTTTCCTTGATGCAAACTAAAAGGAACGATAACCAGATCATGCCAAGCCAAGAACACATATGCTAATCAATCATCATGATAAATAAGATGAAAGAAATTCACCGGAATAACTTTACATAAACCTTTGCAAACAAATGAGTAACAATGATCATATATTATTATGGAACTCAATGAAATACAATCGAGAATGGTCCTTGCTTATATAGGAAAGGAATAACAATATAAGAACCAATCAAGGTCGTAGATCAAGCCATAAAATCATGGAAAGAACTAGTAAATTCCATAGATTTATGAGATAACTAGGCATCAAGGATCTAGTCAATACCATAGATCAAGTTGAAAGAACTATACCTAACAACTAGATAATATCTCCTAATATCTAAATAATAAAAAGTTATCCACACACATAAGTGGGTGAGGATAAATACAATAAAGGTAAATAATGTACCTAGGTGAACATGAGCTAAGGTAAGTACCTACTCTTAACACCCCCCCCTCAAGTGAAGCTAGGGGCCAAAATAGAAGTGGCATGTCCATAGTATGAGTCCCAAAAACTAGGCCTGATGAAGGTACTTATGTACAATATATCCATGAAGAAATATCAAACCAAAAGAAGGAAAGAATCCTACTAAAAGGAAAGAGAAAGAAGAAGAATAAAAAGGAAGAATTTTTCACGAACACCCCCCAAGAACAACTTTTGAAACCCAAAGCATTCCACATAACTCAACGTAGCGAGGTGACTGCAAAAGGCTTCGTAAAGATGTCTGCAACCTACTACTGAGTCAAAATGTACTCCAAGCAAAGAACTCCATCCTGAATGTGCTTGACAAACTGAAGTGGATGTGTGTCTGTTATCCTGTAAAATTGACGAGGGCAATTTTATAGGTAACCATACCAAATTTTGTCCTGGTCCCTCATCAAGGACCCCTCTGCATTCAGAACGTTGCAAAATCCCTTTCCGGGAAATCTAGTTCTCCGAACTTAGCCATTTTTTATCCCCTTTTGGCTGGGCGCACCTTTTATCTATGTTACATAGAGTAAATCTGTGCCCCCTTCATTTCCTTTGGCACACCCTTTGACGTGTCGACACATGTTTTGGTGTGCCTTCCCGTGATGTGCCTTCCTTGCGTGCGCCAAGGTGCATGCACCTTCATGTTCACACATCAATTGTTGCATCGTGTTTTGGTGTGCCAAAGGGCGCAAGAAATGAAGTGCTGATAGTCTTAAAATTGCACCAAAGGTGCAAGTATCCCCGTGTTGACACGCATTTATCCGCGCCAAAGGGCGCACCATTTTACGTGTCGACACATGTTTTGGTGCACCTCTTGAAAAAGTGGTTGGCGCATTTATTGCACCTTTGCCTATATATAGGCGCACCCACCCTGTCACTTTCACAATTGAAAACACGTGATTAACTTTATTCCTCTGCACCTTTTAGCACGCCTGTCGTCCTCATGTCACATTCGTGGACCCCGCTTCATCTCTCACATTATATATATCCCGGGTAGGTGGTTCTTTCTCCTCCTATGTTTTGTTTTGATTATTTGTATGGTAGGAGGCAATGGATTTGTAAACCCCCCCCCCCCTTTTTGCTGTTCTTGCTGTCTTTCTCCCCCAAGCTCTTCCTCCTCTTTCCAGATCTGCTAGTAAGGAGGGCTCTGCCTCAAAAATCACTTGGATCTCCTTGCTGTGCCCCCTTCACCATCCAAAAAAACCTTGTAAAAGATGGCCTGAAAGATCATAAACCTGTCGGGAAAGAGAGAAAACCTGAAAGATTAGTTTAAAACTGTGCTTTTTCCTCTTGGCACATTCACCACGCCTGTTACATAAAATACAGTCGCACCAAGAAGGCGTAATGATCCCGCTTGCAACATGAAAATTACCCGCGCCATGTGAAAACCGAGTAAATCCTAAAAATGGCATAGGCACATCCCCTCTTACAGCAGCACAATGTCATGCAAGCCTTCCCTGCGCATTGTGCCAAGTTCCCCTTTTGCGCACATAAAGCCTATGTTACACACATCAACCCTGCGCCCTTCGGTGCACCAAAGTTCCATGTAACATGAAAATTATATGTGCCATTGGTGCATCCTGTCCCCGTGCAACATGAAAATTATTTGCGCCCAGTATAAAATACATGAATGGTGTAGGCACATCTTCTGCTTACAATAACAATGATGTCATATGCAACATCCTTGCGCCCTGCGCCCTTTGGCAGCTAATTTGTTCCTTGTAACACCCTTCCAATTTTGTGTGCCTTTCTATTAACTCTGCAGCCTGTAATGTTCATGCACCCTGTGCCCTGAGGCCTTAAAATTGCTAACTCCTCATTCTATTCTGTTAGTGCTTTAATGGAAGAACTGACTAGCTAATATGGCTCTTTGGTGTTGGACTTCTCTTCTTCTTCTTGCAGATCAGCAATTGAATTCAGATCCACATATGTCTACATCAAGCAAGAGGGCCAACCAAGTCAAAAGGTAAAGCCAAGCTTACAGAAGAAGAAATGAAATACAAGTACTCAAAGGGTCAGAATGCCCGAGTCTCAGGCAGAATGTGACCTGGATATAAGAGACTCTGAGCTCGGTCACATCGATATGGAAGATTTCTGGGCCAGAACCAGGAGGGTCACAGGGAGTCCCTGGATGGACAAACTAGTAGGCAGTGGCCTGCATTTTGCTGGGGGGATCCCCCTTCAGTGCAGTGAACAATGAATTCATGATGGTAGTGGCCCGCTGCTACAACAAAGACACAAGGTGTGTCCAAAAGGAAAAGGGCGAAGTCATGATCAACCTCACCGCCTAACACTTCAAAATCATGTTAGGCATCCCTCACCACCGACACTTTGTGGCTGTAAGCCAAGAAGATTGCACCAAGGCTTGGGAGGACAATGAAGACCAGTGCATGCAACTAATGAATGAGGTGTACCTAAAGAACAAGAAGGTGATAACCAGATGGCCACAGGTTATTCACCATAGTGACTTCTCTGAGGAACTGAGTGATACTATCACATTCCTAAGCAGAGTATTTGGGCTTTCTGATGCCCATTACTTTCATAAATGGATGCTCAGGTACCTGGAGACCATGAACAAGAACGTACCTGATCAACGCTTCGAGTGGGTGGAGATAATAAGTAGCACCATATCTGAACAACTCCAACAACTCACCACAATGGGGAGGTTCTACATGAACTCCTATGTAGTCTATGTTGCAGCCTCGGAAAGGGATTATCCAGCATTGAGCCGATGCGGGGTTTGGCCCCAGGTGAGAATATATGAGTACTACGCAGAGCTGAAGCAAGAGAATAGCATCCCATTGTTTACCAAGATTAACGGCGCTTTCTTCTATGGCATCGTCTACCTTTTGAGGCCAAAACATGACTCACGGGTCGAATGACCAAGAGCATTGTCACAGCAACGGAGAAGTGGGGGGCCTTATTTACACAATTTCCACCTTCACCTATCTCAGGGCAGCTAACTTCCTGGGTGAGCCCACCAAATTACCGAGATATGCCAGCCCCAAGCTGATCCTGTTGGAGCTATCCAGACAGCTCGTAACATACCATGAGAAGTGCCTGAAGAGAAAGAAGGGTGGAACTCCTTTCCCCCTTACAGTGGGTAGATACACATGCATTTCTCACCACAAAGCCGGGAAATGGTTTCCGAGCTAGAACTGCTTAATCTGAAGCACAACTTCCTGGCGAGGCCCACTTTTGATCCAAGGAATTACCTTCCCAAGGCAAAACTCAATCCTATCCACCTTCCACAGATCGAGGACATTTATTTTGACTTGTATCATGAGGTCGAGCTTAGAAGAAAGGACCATTCTCGCCTGGCCCTGGCAGAGATCATTCAGTACGACGTGGCCATTGTCCCAAAGGGTTATCAAACTACCGATCAAGAAGTTGATCAGGTATATCTTGACACGGATGGGGACAACTAGCCGTTTACTATGCAATCGATAGAACAAAAGCACCCCAGACCATTGAAGAAAGGGTCAAGGAGACATTGTGGAGAACAGAAGCACTAGTGCAGGATGAATGGCCTCATCTACCTCGGGGTAGATTTCACTACATGTCTCCATTGGGAAATGCACCTATCCAGGCCAAAACATTTTCCAAAGGGCAAAGGCAAAGAAAAAGAGGTGAATCAAGCTCTACGCTCAAGAAGGAGCTCCTGAAAGTCCTCCTTCTGCTGTACAAGAACAAGTTGTAACTCTGGCTTCTCCAGAGAAAGAAGCGGCGGAAGGTGTTTTGACGGGCACATCCACTTCAGGATGTTGCCACTACTACAACTGCTGAGGTCCCTTCTATCCCTTCTCCCTCTCCTCCTTCTCCTCCTCGTGTGACCCAAGTGACCATTCCTTTGGTCATGTCCTCTCCCCCATCTTCTACTATTCCCCCTTCCTCGTCATCCATCTTCTCTTCTCTCGCAGAGCTGTCCCCCACCATTTCTTCTCTCATCTCTCAGCTCCCTTCCTTTCCCACATCTTCCTCCCCTGCAGTGTCCCTTCCTCCCGTGAGCACTTTCTCGGCCTCCCTCTCAATGCCGCCACCAAGTGTCTCAACCCACTTTCCCCTCCATTCACTGTAGCTGCTCCCTCTTCCACTTCTGGTCCCACTCCCATAAGTCCAGCATGGATCTCTCAGCATCTGAGCCAGCAAAAGAGGAAATTCCCTATCGCACCGATGGACTTCTCCATCATCCCATCAAAGGGGGCTAAGAAGCAAAAGCCTATAACCCGCTTCTCTTAGAGTGCATCAGGAGAGAGAGTAATGGAGATAGCATATCCCGATCCTTTAAAGGGTAAAAAGGATCTGTCTCCAATAGATTATATAGTGACCCAAGTCACAATGGGAACATCTTCAGAAAGCCTTCAGGGAGAGGCCCTATCTACAGTTGATGCCCTTTGCAAGAAGCTCCAGGAAGCAAAGGAAGAAAAGAGGTATGCTAAAGGAGAAAAATAAACATCTTCTCCACGCCTTGCAGAAAATGGGCAGTGCACCTCCTACAACTGCCGCCGAAACTCCTGAGCCCCTGAGTTAGGATAAGATAAATGAATATGCCAAAATTGGCGAACAGGGTATGACAGTGTCCACCTAGAGAGACCAAATCCTCAAAGAAAGTGAGGGAGTAATAGTCAAGTTCACCGAATTATATCAGAACATCAATTAGGTGAATAAGGCACTCTAGGTGATTGCGGGACCCATCTCCAAAGAGTTAGACCATGCTAGGCTGTAGCATTAGACCTTCCAAAAAATGCTTGACTATTCAGTCAAATATCTGGTCAAGTTTGGCGTCTTCAATCACCCTTAGAGTACCCAACAAAATCCTTTCTACGTCTGGACTACCAGGTCGATCAGTTGGAGTTTGTCCTAGAAAAAGATAGATAAAGTCAAGGAGGAAGCCCTTGGAGGCTATGCACCAGATGGAGCAAATCATCCTGAGAATGTCCCCAGGCTTTCTTACTCCTTCTTTCACCTTGAGGAAGGCAGACGAAACTATTTGAATCTTCAAAGAGATCCTCTCACAAGGGTTAGGGCCAGAAGCCACTTTTGACACCGAATGCATCAACAACCTTCTGGCTTTCCACAATTTTGTGGGGTTCCTGATGGAGGCAGGTAATGATTATTTCAAGCTCCCTGAAAAACTCAGAGATGAGTGGGAGACTTGTGAGGTCATCGGTGATCATACAAAGGGTCCTGCTCAGGATCAACTTCAGCCCATGATCACTAAGTTCATGGAATATCGGACTCAGTTCCACATCACCTCCCCTGAACAACAGCAGAAGCAAGATACCCCCTTCCAACTGCGAGATGATGATGAATAGCTCCCTTCCTCTTGGCTTCTCTTTTTGTAAAATATATAATAGTATGTTGGTACAAATGATGACCTCATCCATGTTGCACCATGGGATGTTGTCATCCACCAAGTTGTCCAAAGTCAACATTGACTTTTAGATATTTTTGTAGATATTTTGTAATTAGTTGTTGGTTCCCTTTTTCCTTCTTTCTTCTCCTTCTTCTATATATACTTGGATACTTGTTGTATTCAAGGATGGATACTTTTCAGATGAAAAAATGGAAGTAAGAAGAAAAGACTTTAAGCTTTTTGTAATAGAAGGAAATATTAATACAATATTTAGACTTTGTGTTGAATGCCTGTGTTATACATCAGAGCTTTCTTATGTTAGATCTGTATGTTTGTTCTATTGAATCTGCTTCTACTTTATTGTCATTTATTCATTAGTATTGCTTTTTTCATCTGTGAGTAAGTTCGGCTCTGTTTACTACCAGCCCAAAACATAGACCCTATGACCTTTCTGCTTTGGAATTCTTTTCTTTTCTCTCTTCAGATCTTTCCTATCTCCCCACCTCACTTCTTCCCCTTCTTCTTACAGTTGGAAGTACCTCTACTGGGATGAGATCCCAACCCCCGAAGGTAGAATATTGTGAGACTTGCACATATTCCTGCTAGTAGAATAGCAATAAACTAGTTTCGCTTTATTGACTTAAAGAAGGGCTATGCCCTGCACACTGTTGGCTCATCTATCTATAGATCTGTCCACCCGATAGATTTTCGGACCAACAGTTTTTGGTGACTCTACTGGGGATCGAACAGATCTATGATAGTGGTATGTCAGAAAATCAGTGAAAATCGAAAAAATCACTACCTGTTTGCAAACTTTAACTTTTGTTCAAAATCTAAAAATTTTGCAAAAAGTGACCCAAACTGAAAATTTTCTTCAAGAGGTCCATAGATCTGGGCTAGTTAGAGATCTTTAGTTCGTTGAGTTTTTACAAAAATCTATATTTTTCCGTAGATCTAAGTTTTTGACAGTTTACCAAAATTTTCAAACTCTTTAAAAAGTCAACTCTAGATCTGAAAATCAGCTTACTAAACTTTACCATCATTTTATCCTCGTTGATCTTTGTCATTAAAACCGTAATCGGTTGTTAAAAGAGGGATAAAATTAAATATTCAGAAAAGTACATGCTGCTGATTTTTGTTAGAAAATTCAGAAAATCAGCAAGTGCAACCAAAAAGAGTTTTAAATCTGCTCCAAGTTATTACAGATCTGGAAGGTACACTGGCAGGTGAACCATTTACTCGTAGTAGGAGAGCTCATGGCAAAGTTGATCCTACTTTCGATCTGCTTCAAAGGCACAACTTTAGTGTTACACCAGCACACTTCTTGTCGCTAGGCTCAATCGACCGGTCATCCAGAAGTGTCTCACCTCCACGAAGGAAGCACCTCTCACAAGGTGCATCCACATCACTTTACAGTGCTTTATTACTTAGTGGGACCATCCTCCCAGCACGTGTTCTCTTTCCAGCTGTTCAAATGGCAGTGCCATAGGGAAATGCTATGGGCCCTTTGGCTTTACCACATCCTGTTCACAAGCTCCCACATGGAAACTAGAAGAATTTTCCTAAATTTGATGGAAGTGGGAACCAAAGCACAGATTCGCACATATCCATGTTCATCATGTCATGCAGTATCCTGGATGTGACCCATGAAGATGTGTCAGTTTGCCTCTTTCTGGAAACCTTGCAAGGACCAGCAGCGGAATGGTTTCAGCATTTGCTGGCCGGATCTATTACCAGTTGGGCCACCTTGCGAACTGCATTCGAAGAAAGATATAAGCCTTCAGAAGATGCGTTCACGTTACTATCCAAGATCACTCATTTAAAGAAGGAGGTCAATGAAACCATGCATGATTTCATCACCCGTTTCAACTCACTAATCAATCGAGTTTTACCTGTCATGCTGCCAACGCCAGAAAATCAGAAATGTTTCTTCGTGAACGCCATGAGCTCAAAAGTAAGTTTCTTACTCTTGCAAGAACAAGTTACTACTTTGGTTCTCGCCCAAGCTGCTGCCATACAGATTGAAGACAATTTGCTAATATCTGGTGAATTAAAGCGAGAGCCATCCAAGCTGAAAGTTTCAGCTCCTTCTCCCGCCACTTCATCCGATCCGGCATTCCAAAAGATGGCAAATGACTTGCTCGCATTAAAAAAGCAGCTAGCTCAATCTTCTCCCGGATCTTCGTACCGGGATATTCCACAGAGGAGCTTTACTTCTAACGTCTCACAAAGGCCCCGCCTACCCACAGCTGCTCCACGGTTAGCACTCGAGGCCCCTCCGGTCAATGCTTTAGCCGAAATCAAAGAAGAAGAGGAGCAAAATTATGAAGAACCTTCATCACCAGGTGAAGATGATCAAGATGTCGGTGAACCGACTGGCGACTCTACTATCAGGTATATGGAATTTGATGAGGAAGAATCTGACGAAGAGGAGGGTACCCAAGGATATGCAAGCGGGCAGTCATATGTTGTTTTTACCCGCTCGCAAGGAAAAGAAGCAGAAGTGGCTGCCAATACGCAGAAAGTGAAGGCCGTGTCACACACGCCTCCAACCATCGCTAAACGAGGTAGTCCCCTTCCTGCTCAACCTGTTATTAAGTCTTTTTCGAAAAGATCTTTTTCCCCTATCTCCCCTCCGAATAAGTCCTCTCATGTTCCTATCAAGGCCAATAATCCTACCCTACCATCACGAAATGAGGGACTCATTCCTTCATCAACGCAACCCTTGGCTGCATTTGACATAATCGATCATGCTAAAAAGACCAAAATCCAAATGTCTGAAGTTGAATATCTTCAGTCAAATCCTGAGTAGCTTGTAAGGTTGACCAAATACATCCAAAGCCAAGCTGTCATAACTACTCAGGTTTCCCCAAAAGGAATCCTTTCTACTCCTTATACATCTCGCATAAACGTTGCCTCGACATCTACGTCAGGAAAGATAGAACCTTTCTATCTCTCCCTCCTAATCAATGGCCACAAACTAAGCAACTGCATAATTGATTCCGGGGCTTCCGATAACGTCATGCTAGCAAAAGTTTCCCATGCCTTGGGCCTCACCCTTACCAAGCATTTTGGCAGATGTTATTCCTTGGAAACCAAAGAGGTTCTATTGATCGGTCAATTCAAAGACACACAGTTTACGTTTGCAACATTCCCAGATAAAAGAGTAAAGATGACCGTCCTTGTTGCTGATATTCCAGCGGCATACGGAATTCTATTAGGAAGGAGTTTTTGCAGTGAGGTCAGTGGAGAGATTCATATGGACTGGTCTAAGGCTAGAATCCCCGTCAAAGGTATAATGCAAACGTTGGAGACAGAATCACAAAAGAAGTACTTGGTTACTAACTCCGATGACCCCAAAGCCCAAATTCTCTTCGAATCATCAGGGATGGGAAACTATTTCTTGTCTACCGAGTCTGAAAAAATGGATGTCCTCATCCAAGAAGAGGACCTTAACAAAATATAGACACTGCAGTTTGATGGCAGTTGCGCAACTAGTGGATGCAACGCTGGAGCCATGCTAATATCTCCCGAGGAGGAGATTATCCCTCTCCTTAAAGTTGTAGTTTTTCAACACAAATAATACTGCTGAGTATGAATATTTTCTACTAGGCATGCAAGCCACAAGGGAAAGAGGAATCAAGAATCTGAAAGTACAGGGTGATGCAGAGCTGGTCGTAAATCAAGTTAAGAGGATATACCAAGTGAAGAATGAAAGGCTCAGACATTACCGCAACACGGTATGGGACAGTATTGAGGAGTTTGACACTTTTTCAATAAAATCCATTCCTAGAGCTCAGAATGACATGGCCGACTCATTAGCCGTCTCAACATCCCTCATGCTCCCTCACCCAGGTTTGAAAATAGACACATATACCATTGAGGTGGTTTTCTGCCCAAGCGTGCCGGACAATTCTCAGCACTGGCAGGTATTCAACGATGACAATCAACTCATTGCCTTTCTTGAAAAAGCGGAAAATTTTAGTGAGCTTCATTTTGAAGGATCCACTTCCACATGCCGTGAGTCTGTTACTGATCAGAACGGGGAATCCGAAGGAAACGACGGCATATGTCAACTCAAAGGAAATAAAATCTTGAAAGGCCTGGTTTACCTAGAGTGGTTGTTTGACAGTCATGATCATTTTGTCAAAAAGAGAAGGCAAGATGATCCTAAATCCTCCCCAGAAACTGAACCGGTCAATTTAGGTTCGGTAGAACATCTGCAGTTTGTGAACATTGGAAAATGTTGCGAACCCGAAGAGAAGTGAAAATTCGTCAAGTTGCTGAAGAAATACATGGATGTATTGGCATGGTCCTATGCCGATCTAAATTCTTTCAAGCCAAAGGACGTCCAGCATGACATCCTGTTGAAAGAGGATGTCAAACCCTTTCGCCAGAAGCAGAGACACTACAATCCTAAGATCTCAGGTACTATCCAGGCTGAAATTCAGAAAATGTTGGATGCAAGGATCATTTTTCCTATCCATCACAGTACCTAGGTGGCAAACATTGTACCAGTACGCAAGAAGAATGGTGAGATACGCATATGCGTAGATTTTCGTAACTTGAATCAAGCCTCCTTGAAGGACAACTACCCCCTTCCCATAATGGATCAGGTTCTGCAAGCAGTGACTGGATCAAAAATGTTGTCCATGCTTGATAGTTTTTCAGGCTACAATCAGATTGAAGTCTCACCTGAAGACCAATTCAAAACAGCATTCACTACCCCTTGGGGTACATTCGCTTATAGCAGGATGCCTTTTGGTCTGACCAATGCCAGCGCCACTTTTCAGTGGGCCATGGACTTTGCATTCAAAGGAATGATGGGAAAAGTCATCGTAGTTTACTTGGATGACTTAACTGTGTTCTCTAAATAGTGGAATGATCATTGCGATCATTTGGAGCAAGTATTGATTAGATGTCGGGAACATGGAATCTCCCTAAATCTGAAAAAGTCTGTTTTTGGAGTCACAGAGGGAAAGTTATTGGGACACATTGTAAGCAAGGAAGGGATGAAGATAGATGCCGAAAGGGTTAAGGCTATTCAGAGCCTTACTTTACCCATAAGCAAAACCGGCGTTCACTCTTTCTTCGGAAAAGTGAATTTTCTCAGGTGCTTTGTCCCTGACTTTGCTGAAAAGACTCGCCACATATCAAACATGATGAAAGGATCACCAACTTTCTAATGCAGCGAAGAAGGAAATAAGTCGTTCGAAGATATAAAAGCCTCCTTCGCTCACACACCAGTCCTGGTATGTCCCGATTTCTCCAAAGATTTTATCATGTATAGCGATGCATCCGAGCATACTGTATCGGCTATCTTAATGCAAAAGAATTCTGAAAATGTTGAATCCCCGATTGCATTCATGAGATCTCCCCTCAAGCCTCACAAATTGAATATGTCTCAGTTAGAAAAGCATGCCTTCACCATGGTCAAAGTAGTCAAGAACTTCAGGTATTACATTCTAAATTCTCATACAACGGTACTAGTCCCTGACACGGCAGTCAAGTCCATCCTAACTCAACAGGAGTTAGGGAGTTTGCGAGGAAATTGGATTGCAAAAGTCCAAGAGTATGATCTAGATATAAAACCCACCAAGCTGGTAAGGGGTAAGGGCATATGTTAGCTCATGGCTGAAAACTGAAGTTCAGAAGACCCTGATAGAAAAGATGATTGCACCGATGGAGCACAAAGCCAGCTAGAAAAGGCTGATTCTCTACCCATGGTTCTATTTATCGCCACCAACGATGAATGGTATTCTAATATCACTTTCTTTCTCATTTATGGTGAGTGTCCATCTCATCTAACTACAAAGGAGAAGCATGTTATAAAGCTTAGAGTGGCCAGATATGTCATCTGTGATGACGGTTTGTACAAATGCGGGATTGATGGCATTTTCGTGCGATGTGTTGATAAACCACAACAGATAAAGTTACTTGAGATTTTTCATGACTCGTCCTATGGTGGTCACTTCTCCTCTTCCGTTACAGCACACAAGATCATCTGGGCCAGGTACTACTGGCCAACGCTATTTCAGGATACAACCGCTTGGGTAGCAAAGTGCGAGCTCTGCCAACAATTTGTCGGCAAGCCAAAATTGGCTGCTTTTCCCCTAAGGCCGGTCATTATTGATGAACCATTCAGATAGTGGGGAATTGACTTTATCGGGGAACTCCATCCCCAATCGAGTGCTAGACATAATTATGTCCTCATAGCAACAAATTACTTCACCAAATGGGTAGAGGCCATACCTGTCAAGCTTGCCACTTCCGAGGTTGTTTGCAGTTTCATCAAAGAGAATATCATTGTCAGGTTTGGCGTTCCAAACAAGATTGTTGCTGATAACGCTTCCAACTTCTCCTCACAAGAAGTTGTTGGTTTTTGCTATGAACATGGGATAACCTTGGCCCACACCTCGGATTACTACCCCTATGGAAATGGTTAGGCAGATTCCAGTAATAAAAACTTAGTGACCATCATACGGAAGCTAGTTGACGAGAGTCAGCGGATGTGGCACAAGTCATTATATGATGCTTTGTGGGCGGACCGTAATACTCCCAAGAGGTCTCTCGGTATGCCACCTTTTCAAGTGTTATATGGGATCGATGTCGAGCTTCCCATTTCTGCAGAACTCCCTTCTATGCGCTTGGCACGAGCGATTGAGGATGAGACTTTCCAAAATTCTCTTGAAAAGAGGATCATGTATCTAGTATAACTTGAAGAAAAGAGAGTAAGAGTGGTCGACAGGATCACCGAACATCAGAATCAAGTTAATAAATTGTTCAATAAAAAGGCTAAGCAAAGGGATTTCCAAGTGGGAGATCTCATCCTTTTGTGGGACAAACGGAGAGATCCAAAGGGCATGCACAGGAAATTTGATTCTCTATGGAGAGGGCCTTTCAAGATCAAACAGTGCAACGGAGAAAATAGCTTCTATCTCTCGTATCTGGATGGAACTGATCTCCCACTTCCCTATAGCGGGCAGCACCTCAAAATATTCAGGAAGTAGAGCTTGCTCTCTTCTTTGTACAGTTCACTTTTGTTGTGTGTTTGCTTTCGTTGTGTGTTTCTTTCGTCCTCGCCCTTGTTTTTGACCCTGTTACCCAATGGATAGGCACATGTTGATCTGGGGTTCTCTACCCTTGAGTTTCGCTCAAAGATAGTCCCCAGAAAGAGCCAGTTGTTATCCTATAAAATTGAGGAGGGAAATTTTATAGGTAACCATACCAAATTTTTTTCCTGGTCCCTCATCGTGGACCCCTCTACGTTTGGAACGTTGCAAAATCCCTTTCCAGGAAATCTAGTTCTCCGAACTTAGCCATTTTTATCCCTTTTTGGCTGGGCACACCTTTTATCTATGTTACACAGAGTAAATTTTTGCCCTCTTCATTTCCTTTGGTGCACCCTTTAATGTGTCGACACATGTTTTGGTGCGCCTTCCCATGATGTGCCATTCCTGTGCATGCGCCAAGGCACATGCGCCTTCATGTTGACACATAAATTGTTGCACCGTGTTTTGGTGTGCCAAAGGGCACAAGAAATAGTGTTGATAGTCCTTTAAACTTGTGCCAAAGGCGCACGTAATTTCTGTGTTGACATGCGTTTATCTGCACCAAAGGGCACACCGTTTTACGTGTCGAAACATGTTTTGGTGCGCCTCTTGAAAAAGTGATTGGCACATTTATTGCACCTTTGCCTATATATAGGTGCACCTGCCTTGTCACTTTCACAATTGAAAACATGTGATTATTTTATTCCTCTGCACCTGTCAGCACGCCTATCGTCCTTGTGTCGCGTTCGTGGACCCCGCTTCATCTCTCACGTTCTATATATCCCGGGTAGGTGGTTCTTACTCCTCCTATGTTTTTTTTTGATTATTTGTATGGTAGGAGGCAATGGATTTGTTACACCCCCCCTTTTTTGCTATTCTTGCTGTCTTTCTCCCTCAAGCTCTTCCTCCTCTTTCCAGATCTGTTGGTAAGGAGGGCTCTACCTCAAAAATCACTTGGACCTCCTTGATGTGCCCCCTTCACCATCTGAATCCCTGAAAGAAATGGCCTAAAAACACACTCAAACCCATCAGGGAGAGAAGAAAACCTTAACAGATCTAGTTTTGGACTACTTTTTCCTCTTGGCGCATTCGCCACGCCTGTTACATAAAATACAGTCGCGCCAAGAAGGCACACTGATCCTGCTTGCAACATGAAAATTACCCGCGCCATGTGAAACCGAGTAAATCCTAACAATGGCGTAGGTGCATCCCCTTTTACAGTAGCACAATGTCATGCAAGCCTTCCCTGTGCCGCGCCCAGTTCCCCTTTTGCGCACATAAAACCTATGTTACACACAGCAACGCTGCGCCCTTCAACGCACTAAAGTTCCATGTAACATGAAATTTATATGCGACCATTGGCGCATCTTATCCCCATGCAACATGAAAATTATCTGCACCCAGTATAAAACACATATGAATGGCGCAGGTGCACTTCTACTTACAATAAAAAAAATTTCATGTGCAGCATCCTTGCACCCTACGCCCTTTGGCGCTAATTTGTTCCTTGTAACACCCTTGATTCAGTGCGCCATTCTATTAACTCTGTAGCCTGCAGTGTTCATGCACCCTGTGCCCTGAGTCCTTAAAATTGCTAACTCCTCATTCTATTTTGTCAGTACTTTAATGGAAGATACTGACAGCTAATATAGCTCTTTGGCGTTGGACTTCTCTTCTTCTTCTTGCAGATCAGCAACTGAATTTAGATCCACATATGTCTACATTAAGCAAGTGGCCAACCAAGTCAAAAGGTAAAGCTAAGCTTACTGAAGAAGAAATGAAATACAAGTACCAGAGGGTCAGAATGCCCAAGTCACAGGCAGAATGTGACCTGGATATAATAGACTCTGAGCTCGGTCACATCGATATGGAAGATTTCTGGGCCAGAAATAGGAAAGTTACAGGGAGTCCTTGGATGGACAAACTAGTAGGCAGTGGCCAGAAACAGGAAAGTCACAGAGAGTCCTTGGATGGAAAAACTAGTAGGCAGTGGCCTACATTTTGCTGGGGGGATCCCTGTGAGTGCAGTGAACAATGAATTCATGATGGTAGTGGCCCACTACTACAAAAAAGACACAAGGTGTGTCCAAAATGAAAAGGGCGAAGTCGTGATCAACCTCACCGCCTGACACTTCGAAATCATGTTAGGCATCCCTCACCACCGACACTTTGTGGCTGTAAGCCAAGAAGATTGCATCAAGGCTTGGGAGGACAATGAAGACTAGTGCATACAGCTAATGAATGAGGTGTACCTAAAGAACAAGAAGGTGATAACCAAATGGTCACATGTTATTCACCGTAGTGACTTCTCTGAGGAATTGAGTGATACTATCATGTTCCTAAGTAGAATATTTGGGCTTTCTGACGCCCATTACTTTCATAAATGGATGCTCAGGTTCTTTGAAGACCATGAACAAGAACGTACCTGATCAACGATTCAAGTGGGTGGAGATAATAAGCAGCACCATATCTGAACAACTCCAATAACTCACCACAACGGGGAGGTTCTACATGAACTCCTACGTAGTCTATGTTGCAACCTCGGAAAGGGATTATACAGCATTGAGCCAATGAAGGGTTTGGCCCCAAGTGAGAATATATGAGTACTACCTAGAGCTGAAGCTGGAGAATAGCATCCCATTGTTTACCAAGACTAACGACACTTTCTTCTACAACATCGTCTACCTTTTGAGGCCAAACATGACCCACAGTCAAATGACCAAGAGCATTGTCACAGCAACTGAGAAGTGGGGAGCACTTTTTACCCAATTCCCCACCTTCACCTATCTCAGGGTAGCTAACTTCCTGGGTGAGCCCACCAAATTTCTGAGATATGCCGGCCCTAAGTTGATCCTATTGGAGCTATCTAGATAGCTCGTAACATACCACGAGAAGTGCCTAGAGAGAAAGAAGGGTGGAACTCCTTTCCCCCTTATAGTGGGTAGATACACATGCATCTCTCACCACAAAGCTCGGGAAATGTTTGCAGAGCTAGAACTGCTCAATCTAAAGCACAACTTCCTGGCCAGGCCCACTTTCGATCCAAGGAATTGCATTCCCAAGGAAAAACTTGATCCAATCCACATTTTGCAGATCGAGGACATTTATATCGACCTGTATGATGAGGTCGAGCTCAGAATAAAAGACCACTCTCACCTGGCCCTGGCAAAGATCATTCCGTACAGCGTGGCCATTGTCCCAAAAGGTTATCAAACTACCGATCAAGAAGTTGATCAGGTGTATCTTGACACGGATGGGGTCAACTGGCTATTTACTGCAATTGACAGAACAAAAGCACCCCAGACTATTGAAGAAAGGGTCAAGGAGACATTGCGGAGAACAGATCACTGGTGCAAGATGAATGACCTCATCTACCTTGGGGTAGATTTCACTACGTCTCCATTGGGCAACGCACCTCTCAGGCCAAAACATCTACCAAAATTAAAAGGCAAGGATATATGAGGGAAAATCAAGCTCTACCTAAGAAGGAGCTCCTGAAATTCCTTCCGCTGTACAAGAACAAGTTGTAAATCTGGCTTCCCCAGAGAAAGAAACGACGGAAGGTGTTTCGACGGGCACATCCACTCAGGGTGTCGCCACTACTACAACCGCTGAGGTCCCTTCTATCCCTTCTCCCTCTCCTCCTTCTCCTCCTCGTGTGACCCAAACGACCATTCCTTTGGTCATGTCCTCTCCCCCATCTTCTACTATTCCCCCTTCCTCGTCATCCATCTTCTCTTCTCTCGCGGAGCTGTCCCCCACCATTTCTTCTCTTATCTCTCAGACTACTCTTCCTTTCCCACGTCTTCCTCCCCTACAGTGTCCCTTCCTCCCTGTGAGAACTTTCTCTGGCCTCCCTCTCGATGCCGCCACCAAGTGTATCTACCCACTTTCCCCTCCATCCACTGCATTTGCTCCCTCTTCCACCTCCGGTCCCACTCCCATAAGTCCAACATGGATCTCTCAGCACCTGAGCCAACATAAGAGAAAAGTCCCCATTGCACGCCAATGGACTTCTCTGTCATCCCATCAAAGGGGATTAAGAAGAAAAATCCCATAACCCGCTTCTCTCAAAGTGCATCAGGAGAGAGAGTAATGGAGATAGCATATCCCGATCCTTCCAAGAGTAAAGAAGATCTGTCTCCGACAGATTATACAGTGACCCAAGTCACAATGGGAACATCTTCTGAAATCCTTCAGGGAGATGCCCTATCTGCAGTCGATGCCCTTTGCAAGAAGCTCCAAGAAGCAAAGGAAGAAAAGAGGTTATTAAAGGAGAAAAATAAACATCTTCTCCACGCCTTGCAGAAAATGGGCAGTGCACCTCCTACAACTACTACCGAAACTCCTGAGCCCCTGAGCTAGGATAATATAAATGAATAAGCCAAAATCAGTGAGCAAGGTATGGCAGTATCCGCCTGGAGAGACCAAATCCTCAAGGAAAGTGAGGGAGTAATCGTCAGGTTCACCGAATTGTATCAAAATATCGATCGGGGGAACAAGGCACTCCAGGTGATTGCGGGACCCATCTCTGAAGAGTTGGACCATGCTAGGTTGCAGCATGAGACCTTCCAAAAAATTCTTGACTGTTCAGTCAAAGATCTGGTTAAGTTCGGCGTCTTCGATTACCCCAGAGCTCCCAACAAAATCCTTTTTACTTTGGATTACCGGGTCGATCAGTTGGAGTTTGTCCTAGAAAAAATAGATAAAGTCAAGGAAGAGGCCTTGGAGGCTATGCACCAGATGGAGCAGATCATCCTGAGAATTTCCCTAGGCTTGCTCAAACCTTCTTTCTCCTTGAGGAAGGAAGACAAAACTATTCAGATCTTCAAGGAGATCGTCTTGCAGGGGCTGGGGCTAGAAGTCACCTTTGACACCGAATCCATCAACAACCTTCTGGCTTGTTGTGACTTCATAGGGTACCTGATAGAGGCAGGAAACGAATATTCCAAGCTCCCAGAAAAAGCTCACAAAGGAGCGGGAAACTTGTGAGGTCATCGGTGATCATACGAAGGGTCCTGCTCAAGATCAACTTCAGCCCATGATCACTAAGTTCGTGGAATATCAGACTCAATTCCACATCACCTCCCCTGAACAACAACAGAAGCAAGATACTCCCATTCCAACTGCGAGACGATGATGAATAGCTCCCTTCCTCTTGGATTCTCTTTTTGTAAAATATCTAATAGTATGTTGGTACAAATGATGACCTCATCCATGTTGCACCATGGGATGTTGTCATCCACCAAGTTGTCCAAAGTCAACATTGACTTTTAGATTTTTTTTAGATATTTTGTAATTAGTTGTTGGTTCCCTTTTGCCTTCTTTCTTCTCCTTCTTCTATATATACTTGGATACTTGTTGTATTCAAGGATGGATACTTTTCAGATGAAAAAATAGAAGTAAGAAGAAAAGACTTTGAGCTTTTTGTAACAGAAGGAAATATTAATACAATATTTAGACTTTGTGCTGAATGCCTGTGTTATACATCAGAGCTTTCTTATGTTAGATCTGTATGTTTGTTATGTTGAATCTACTTCTGCTTTATTGTCATTTATTCATCAGTATTGCTTTTTTTGTCTATGTGAGTAAGTTCGGCTCTGTTTACTGCTAGTCCAAAACATAGACCCTCTAACCTTTCTGCTTTAGAATTCGTTTCTTTTCTCCCTTCAGATCTTTCCTATCTCCTCACCTCGCTTCTTTCCCTTCTTCTTAAAGTTGGAAGTGCCTCTACTGGGATGAGATCCCAACCCCTGAAGGTAGAATATTGTGAGACTTACACAGATTCCTACTGGTAGAATAGCAATAAACCAGTTTCACTTTGCTGACTCAAAGAGGGGCTATGCCCTGCACACTGTTGGCTCGTCTATCCATAGATCTATCCACCCGACAGATTTTCGGACCAAAAAACTGACATTCAATAGTTTGAGAGGCTGGAATGAACTTTGTATGTTACAAGTTCTTTGAACTTGAGTGATCATGTCTTCATTCGGTTGTATGTTGTGTTTTGTTCTTCGGGATTGATCTCTGTAGGAAATTATGGCGTAACAAAAAAAAAAGTCTGCTTCATGACTATGAAGGGGATCAGGATCCTAAAGTTAAAGGAATATCATAACAGTATCCTAGACTAGGTATGAAAGCCTATTTCCTAGCTACGTCTATTTAATCAGGTTATAATCTAACCTAAGCTTCTTATTCTATTGTGTTGGGGGGTGACCTAACCTAAGCTCTTGTGCTAAATGAATAAGGGAAGGGAGATTACTATGGTGATAGTATACTATGTTAACCTAATGCCTAATAATAATGGTTGTGAAATTGATATAACCTAAGGTGATATTACATATGGCAATGTTTATAAACCTAAGGAAATTATTTAGGAAATAATTGATGGACTAACCTAAGTTTTGGGAAATCTAGCCTAAACTATATGAAAGGGGCGTAAGGTCGCATGTCACTATGGTGATGGTTCCAATGGCTTTTATGTGATTTGATTGGATTTAAATGAAGGGAAGTACCGCCAGTTTTGGCAAGGGCTAGTTAAACTTTAGAGGGGTTTATGTGGAGGCTTCACTAAGTATGGAATTGCATGTAGACTTGGGATTGGTATCCGCCATTTTTGGGAGGCAGTGTCAAGGAGAGATAAGCGGGAGAATTAGGAGTTATGTCATTAATGAATCTCAGTTTTTGTGTACAAACCATCTTGGAAACTCAAGAGGTGGGTTTGTGAGAGGTTGTTTGGTTTTGCATGCATCGTGAATTTTGCTGTGCATGGAGCTAACTAGTTCTTTGAACCAACAATTCGACTTCTTCTTGTTCTTGGCTATTTTTGGTTTCTCTGGTCTATTTTCGATCAAGGGAATGTATAAGAGGCATTGGAAGAAAAATTGTTTGGTTGTTGATCTGTCGTGGGGAAGAAAAAGGGTTGGAAGCTTGGCTGGAAGTCTTCTTCCAATTGGCAGAGGCACTATCAGGCATTATAGGCTCTACCCATTAATATTTGGCTTTCTTCTAAATGATTTATTAAAACAACTCTGGTCACTTGATATATATATTTTTGCATGATGTTTCTGGTTATTTACTTACATGTTTTCATGAAATCTATGTGATTTTTGGAAAGTGAATCCATTGTTGTTAATGGTATTTTTTGGGAAATTTCTCTATACTAGTTATTAGTGGTGTTCGTTCAAACTTGCATTTGAAGCTTTGTAACTTGTATTTGAAGCTCTGTAGCTTGTATTCGAAGCTCTGTAACTTGAATTCGATACTAGTATCAACTGAACTGGATTTGTTGCTTGTATGGTTATGAATCTCTGTTTTAGTATTTTTTTTTTGTTGAGCTTATAGTGGATCTTCGTGGTTGTTCTAAGCTTGTGTTGAAGCTTCGTGATTGTTTTGGACTAAATGGAACTTCATGTTTGTTCTGGATTGAATGGAACTTGGTGTATATCTGAAATTTTTGTTGAATATTTGTATTCAACACTGTACACTTATTCAATTCTTATGAATGCTGAACTGGTAGTCGAGTTGTTGATTTTTGTTCAGTACATATACTTTGAGATGGAAGTATTATTCTTTTTAAGGATTCGAGAAGCTTTAATCTCATTTAAGGAATGTCTGTTCAAAAAGATTCTTGAGAGATTGTTTTATTTAAAAGTAGAGCTGGTAATCTCTTTCGAGACATTCTTCTTGTAACTTCTTTTTGGCTCTATTGTGGTACTTCTATTTTGGAGACTGTACTACCTTCTTCGAGCATGACAGGGCAAGTGAATATGGAGTGTTTCCTATTCTTCTCTGCCCTGAGTGAACCCGTGTCCTATGGAAGGCTTGACTGTTGTTGTAGAAGGATTAAGGGATTGAAATTATATCTTGTTATAGGTATAGATGATTTTTAGTTCGCTTGGAAAAATCGTATCAGTTTTTAGAGGGTTTATGGAATGTATTAAATACGTCCTTTTTGTCATTGATGTTGAAACAAATACTTTCCTATCATAAGCTTTTAACTAAAACTCTAGAGGCTTGTGGTGAATCTATTTAGTCGATTAGAAGAAGTTTGGGACAGTACTTGTCTTAAATGTATTGTTTAGTTTTCTTACTCTCTTCAGATCTTTTATCTGATTCTTGGGTTTTAATAGAATGTTGAATATAAAACTTAATATACTGAGTGTAGTATGAAGGGATACAGTAGCACTGTTATGAATACTTAGTAATGTTGTGCTTATTTGGGATCAAAAACTACTTACTCATTCGCATTAAGTTGTTAATGCCTTGTAATGTAATGGAAATTCAGTCTTTGGGTTCATGAGTTGATTGACCCTTGTCTATCTCAAACTATTTGCATATTTCTATTCCTTGTTGGGTTCATTGAATGAATCTCTAAGTTTTAGCCAAAGAAATGAATATGATCTCTTGAGGACAGTATACTGTTTAGAGTCGGTACTGTGATTTTTGTTTTGAATTTGAACTTGAGCTTGATGAATGGAAATAGGTAATCAATTTGTAAGTTTTGTAATGGAAAGTTTGTAGTGTGCATTCTTTTACTGTGCATTTGGTTTTGTATTCTCTTTTGGGAACTAGTTAAAGAATTTATAAGTTTGTATTAGATAAGGGATTCATTTCATAGTATAGGTGAAATGAATTATGGATTGGGTTATTTATAATTGAGATCCTTTTTCTGTTGACTGTATAAGTTCATTGACTGAAGTTCTCTTTAATTGATTCTCTTATGAGATGGGAACTTCTTGTGGATTTGTTAAGAGTTTTATTTTTCTTGAGTATATCTTGGATTTGTTGACAGTCTAGTTTCAAACCTTTGAATTATAATCTACTAACATACAAAAGCTAGTAAGAATTTCTGTTAGACTGTTTTGTTCCCTAATCTGCTAGGATTGACTTGGGATTCTTGTTTAGATGTTGCCTCTTTATTTATGGACTTCTTATATTGTTATCTTTGGAGTGAGGTAGTTTTGTGTGTTCTAAACCTAATTCTATCCTTCAGATGAATTGTGTATGGGGAAAAGTATGTATTGATTCTCTTCTTTTGTTTATATAGAAAGATGAAGCATACTAATATGAGCTATGTTGTAACTAACTTCTTTTGCTTCTTAGAAAAGATAAATGTGTATTTCTATTCTTATGGAATTATGAAACAATTAGATGACAAGACTTGTTGATTGTTTTAAAGTAATTGATAGGGTCAATTAAATCTTGTGATATAATTCTAATGTTGTGGATTATATTAAGTTCTTTTCTTAAAAGTGAATTCATACTCTTTTATGGTACTTCTTTTCTAAATGTTATTACTTATGATTGTTTGTATGATGTATATTAATTGTTTCATTAAAGTAGAGTTGTTTAATGAAACAATTAGTGGAATGCATTTTACTTTAATGCTTAATGCTTATCATGCTCAGTTCATTGAACTGATCTGTGCTAGCAATTTTACAGATGGACATCGTAAGTGATAAAAGAAGACAAGAACTTTCATGATGTATTGGCTTATTTAATTCTAGATCTTATGTAAAGAGTTTTGAATTATTCTTGAGTTGTATTGGAAAAGAAAAGTGATGTTCTTTTAAGATCTTATTTATGATTGACATGCTGAATGTCTGAATTGCATAGTCTTGTAAATGTATATTTTAAATCATGAATTGAAAGGTTTGTGTTGGAATTCAATTTGTGAAGTGAAATCTTTGTACTTAAATGCCGGAAATAATAGTGATATCTTTGCTGTATTCTTTATATCTATTTATATAATTTTGTTGTTATCAGATATTGAGTAGGATTAAGGAGATAGTATAATCTCCCCTATTATAATGAACTTGTTAAATTGCAAAAGATGTCATTCCTTAACTACAAAAATATAGTTTAATGATGATATATGCATGGGACATACAATTAATCTATATGTGTAACGAATGATTAAAAAAGGGGTTATGTTAAAACCTAAAATTTAACCATGTAGAGGAAGACTCTTCCTCTCCCAAAGAATGAAAGATAAGATGATTAGTGGTTATGATCCTTAATCTTTATAAATTTGTTTATAAAGTAAACACTAGCTGAATCTAGGTGTATGTCACACTTGATTTGGACAACTAAGTTGCATTAGTAATTAAACATTGATGTTTGGTGTCCTATTTTGGGGATAACTGCTTGTTATGCCACGTTAATGAACAATAACGCAAACATGGATTAATGAAGTTCTCCATACCTAATCAAGATAAGTATGGGTAAAGAACTTAATGAATGTTGGAATTATGGTTAGGCATGGTTGCTGTAATCTGAATCTTAATCCAATCTAATTATGATTAATGACCACTAAGGGGGTATGTACATCTTGATGAATCAGTTCTAATGGATGTTGGCACATGCCAACTACAAGACTGTACCCTCGAGAAGTCCACGGACTTCTCGAGGATACAGTGTTGCAGTTGACATGTGGCAACACCCTTCTGTATTTGTTCATCTAGATTTACACACATCTGGACTTGAACTTAGTTTCTCTCTAGGTCAAGTTAGTAGCATGTTTAGTATAGGTAGTAGCTTTCATTAACTCAGGGTACCTTGGGACATCTAGTTGACTTAGGTCAACTGAGTATGCCCATATACCCTAAGTCATCGTGAGTGTCTTCCTATAATAAATTATTTTTCTAACCTAGGCTAGGGTCAAACCTTGGGCAATTGGAATGACGTTAGTCAGTAAAGACCATTCAAGATAATGAAAGAGTGAGGTGAAGGACGTATTTCGGAAGGATGAGTATGCCGTCTAGGAATAGTAACATGAACAGTATGTTGAAAATCTTTGGCCAAACTATCACAAGTTGCTTGTTGCATTGTCCTATGTCACCTAGTTTAAAGCAACATGATGTCAGATGAATATTGGTAACAAATATTCAGATAGGTTCTTTAAATAGATCACTCAGTACCCGGGATAGGGTAGGAGAACTAGTATATGTAGTATACATAAATTATTCTATAATTTAATTTAACATGAGAGATCGGTTGGTAACCGAGTCATGGAATGAGAGATCGGTAGCATATAGAGTCATTACAGCTACATACGGTTATATGTTATGAGATTGATTGGTATGGAATGTGTGTTCTAAATGATGTTTTATTTATAACAAAGAACGTTATGTTTCAAAAAAAAAATTCCCTTGTTTCTAAAGTCTTAAATTGGGAATGTTACATATGGGGAGTCGTATCAAGATTTATATTTACCCCCGATGGATCATTTGTGCTCTCTTCTTCGCCCCTATAGGAGCCTTGTTATCCCATTTTAAATTTTAGGGAGCTGTTAAAAGTGGAAAGTTGGTTTTCATTTTGGCTCACCATTTGGACCCTGAGCGAAGGAACGCTTTTTTACTTTCGCAAACCTCTAGTATTTCTACTAGATAATTTCTTGTAAACCTTATTTTGGGTAAAAAAACATTTCTAGCAAGTTTGGAAAATGGGTTTTTTAGGCCTCTAGTCAGTTTTTGACTATTTCAAATTGGACCAACTACAACTGGTGGCTCTAGAAAACCCATTGCCATTTGTAACCTGTTTTTGAGTTATCAGTTCCTTTAACCCAGATGAATTCTTCTTATATTGAAGGACATGTAGGAATATTTCCATGGAGATTATATCCGTCGAAAGTTGGTAATTGAGTTTGGCATAGTATAATGCCTTTTTAGTGTGAAATTGATGACTAAATCTCTAGTGTGTTGTTTTATTTTCCTTGATAACATAGAAATAAAAACTATATAAATCAGTCAACACTAATATAAAACTCTCGCATAAATACCTTCTTGTGTGATCCTTCTTAACACAGAAAACTAAAACCATAGGGTGAACCTAAATCATTAAACTTGATGGAAAATTCTAGCTTAAGGAAATAAAATCCCAAGTTTGAGGTTATCATCTTAGCTTGTGTGCTTAATGACATTTTTGTGAACTCGATAGTTAAGAATGGCATGGTCAAACTTTGTTTTAGGTATGGGTTTTCCTCCTAGGATTGGTAGTTGTGTGTGTAGTAAGGAGAATGTGTTCTCTTAAGGTAGTACTCCATGGAAAACCAACATTTAACATAATATAAAACCCTCTTGGCCTGACACACCTGTAGAGTGAAGGATGTTAGGTAGCAAATATTGCCAACTACTCTTGAAATTCACCTTTAGATTATAAATGAACTCGAACACCCAATTTAGACTATCGTTTGGGATTCTATGGTACAATATTAAGAGTTAATTGTGGATTTAACAAAATTTTAATTTATGATTGGTTTATGAAAGGGTAACCATGATATGGTATGCTAGGAGAAAATACAAATTTAAATCTTTCTTGTAACGTGTTTAAATCATCATGTTGAGAGAAACAGAATCCATGATGCGTAAAATCTAATGTGAACCTTAATCTTTAAACAAAGAGTTACTCCCTCTTTTTATCTCACTTGTCCCATTGTGAAATGAATGTATGGTGTGAAACCAGGTAATCATGTTCTTGAGGAAATTCTAGAGGACGAGACCCAATAGTCTCTTGAGCATGCAAATGTTCCTTATTAACAAATGGGTTACACAACTAATTTCAAAATGATATTTAAATCAAGTTAAGTGAAATTATTTTAATATGAATGTAAATGATTCAAGTGATTCTTGTGTTTTAGTTACCTACACATGAGAATATTGAGTGTGAATCCCCTTTAACCCCTCTCAAACAAGAGTGTCATCTTGACAAGAAGTATCAAATTTACCTAGAGTTACGTGATAATTGTTGGAGATAAAGGGTGTTTAATCACTCTAGTTGTGTCCTTAGTAAGGCATGCAAAATTTATAATTAAATGTCTCCTTGTAACATGCATCTAATACTTAATTTCCTAGGAATCTAAAATTTATTGAGTGTGAAATCATAATCCTTAGGATCTTAATGATTAAGAAATGGGCATATGACATATGATTATCAAAGATTGTAAATATTGTTTTAGAAGGACTGTGAACACATAAATTTTTATAACTTTTGCATTTGAGCCCCTTTTCCCCATCTTAGATAAATATGTCCCTTAGTATGTCACAGTGGATTACCATGTGCTTATTATATGGTGTAATTTCCCCCCATCCATGAATGTTTTTGAAGTCAATACATCGTGGAGCCTCTCTCAAGGTTAGTGGTGAAGGGAATGCTAATGCATATTCACCCAATGATTTCAATTATTCCTTGAAAGGAATTTGAGAAGAATATAATATTTGGGTTGTATTGTTGATAGCATTTAATACTTGATGGTCTAAGAGAAAATAAATGAGTAGTTAGGTTCAGGGTCACCACTCCTTGTAGTCTTGAATCCTTACATGTAAACTATGTGTCTTTTGAATTACATTTGTTCTAAAACAATGCCAATAATGAGACCAAAGTGCGATGTAAATGTAAAGAGTATAAGCATAAACAAGATTTTGGGTTAGGAATAATATCATACTTGAAGTCTTTATAACTCAACTAGACATTTTCATGTTGTTAAAAATAAATATGAATTTCTCTTGGTGAGATAAAAATTTCAAGAAGACAAAAGATATATATATATATATATCTAAATAAATTTCTTGATGTGAAAATGTTGGATGGATTCAAACAAGTTATTTAACTATAGAAAATATAACAGGAAAATAAAAAGTTAACATGATTGAAGGAGTTTATGGGTAGAGGTATCTTGATTCTAAATCTCCCTTAAATCATAAGATTCATTCCTTGACTTCATGTTATTTCCCTTTGTGTAACAAGGGTAAGATTTTTGCATCGAATAAAAAATTTCAGAAGCAGAACCTTAACATAAGAATGAGAACATTAGGAATTTTGTATACTCTTGAAATATGACGAATAATTATTTAGTTATGGAGATTATTGTATGGGAGAAAGATCCAAATTAAATGATCGTATTATAAGTTGAATGTTAAATGAAATTAATAATATGTAGGTGGAAATGGATTATTTATCCTTGCATGATAAATGTTCTTGGAATTTTAAATGTAACTAAGATGTAACCATGGTAATGATGTGTTGTGGAGTTTCCAATCCTTTGGCCCTTTTTATGGTTGGGTCATTTCTAGTGTTTTTTCATTAAGGAAAGTGTGGCATCATCATGTATATGATTTGATCATGTTGTCTATGTGGTTTGATGTTTTTTGTAGGCGTCTTATGTGATGTTAATTTTATCTATTAGAGCCCATGTGGTGTTGTGTAGCGAGCATTTAAAGTCAAAAAAATAATTAATCAGATAATTTTACCATTGTATTTGTGTGTAAAAAATGTGGGAATTACATTAAACAGTCCCACTACTCATTTCTCAATCCATCATTTTAGACACGACTGGTTAAATTTCAGTCCATGACGACATCTGAAGTCATTGAATTTATTCTGAGCTTTCCTTTCTTTTTTTCCTTCTGATAATAATAATTATGCTATATGAGCTCCTTGAATTTCTTTCAATTAAAATTTTATATTAATTGCAAGGAAATTTTCCCACCAGGCACCAACCTTGAATAATGTTTTTAGGCTTAGAGTTAGAAATACCAGGTCTTATCTGCTTTAGCACCCCGCGTTAAATAATTTATTTGAAAGGTGAGTTATTGTTTCCTTAAATTCTCTTCATCAGCTAGGCTGTCAATATTTGTAGCTACTGAAAAGAATTCCATCGAAACTCCCCTTAAATATATGTTTTAACTTTAATATATATGATGTAAATGACTATCTGAGTACGATATTTGGTAATGTTGTTTGATTTAGTGGGTTTGTCATGACATTAATGACATATGTTGAAATATATGATGTATTTGAGCCATCTATCCTCGCGATAGGATCACATGGCCCACATAAGATACACCATAAGATATCATACATACATATTCCATATGATAATAATAATAATAATAGGTTTTTACAGTCCACGATGCTGTGGGGCGGCCTGTTTTTGGGTCTACAAGTGGCTTATAGCATATGGGACTACCTCGTACTCACATGCGGGAGGAAACTAACTTTGCTACAAACGAGGCGTACATACCCTACCCCCTGCAGGATTTGAACTTGTGACCTCTATTTCAAGAGCACATGTTCTTCACCATTAAGTGAACTCAGGCGTACTAATTCTACAGAGGTGGCATTGCCTTAGTACTTCGGAGACACCACGGTCACATCCAATCATTGAATTGTTAGCTAAGACATGAGAAAGGAAAACATGGTGGATGGTAAAAGGTGGTATATTTAAGACATTTAATTCCTTTTTTTTCCTTACACAACCACCAAAATCTGCCATTTTTTATTATTCACTCCAGCCAGTAATGTTAAGATCCATAAAAACACTCCAACTAATTCTATGAAGCACCATGCGACTCCATTTTTTCACACAAGGTGCCTGTAGTAGGTGAATATAGGATAATTGGGAGGAAGAATTGTCCAGGTCACATTGAGGAGTTGTAGAGTTACAAAGGTTCTTGTTTGGGTTATTGTTATAAGGTTTCATTTTGTTCTATATATTACATGTTTGTCAGAAATTGGTTTCTCCTTTTATAAGAACATCCACCGTCTTTTGATGTATGCTTGAGTTTTAAATGAATTGATAACAATGTATTTATTCAAAACATTTTTTATAGAGCCTATATGATATGTACAGAAACAAAAAACCTGAATAATGTAAACATATAAGCTTCATGAATGAGCAAAGTTACAAAGAACAAAGATTTATAGTACATATTGTCCTCTATCCACAACCAAGTAAATCATACCATACACAATACGGACCAATTCTTGTGAGAAATGGCACTCACACACCACTTTTTTGGTTGGCATTTGCTCTAGCAAAGAAGTATTCTATTCTACAAAAATTCATTTCTAGATTATGTAAGACAACATGCTTTCTCACTTCAAACCTTTACCAAGTTATTGATGATAAAAAACTTGGATAAAACACCTCAACAAGAGGATTTATGGTTGTAATTATTAGGGAAATCAAGACTTCCAAGCCCAAAAAAGGGAATTAAGATTATATAATCCAATACTCTATTTGAATTCTTAAAACTTCATTTGGGGTCATAGTGTTTGGAATTGTCATAGTTTATGGGATCCTCGTAGTGTTTTAGATAATCATAACTAGGATCATAATAGCATTTGTCATATTCTCTACTTCCCTCTCCCTCTAGCTCTTGTTCAATCCTTGGTGCAAATTAATCTTCCTCATTATCATCCTCCTCCCACAAGAAAATATCGGTAGTCTTCTATTGTGGAGGGGTTCTTTTTTCCTCTTCTAAGATCTTGACAATTTATTCTATACTTTGAAGAGGGTTACTAGGATCATCATATTGATAGTTTTCTTCTACACCTTCCATGAGCTCCCTAGGTAAGTTATTTTTTTAACTATGGGTGACTCTTTATCTCTTGAATGGTAATCCTCTAAATTTTTTCTTTGACATATATATGCTTTAAACAACAATGTGTATACCACATAATACACATAACAACATAATTATTACTAGTATCAAACCATCTTTTCTATTTAACGTAGGAACATAATAAAAGAATGTATATGATATATTACACATAAAAACACAATCATTTTTACTTTCATACACAAATGCATTTTTTCATATACACACTATAAACAAACTATGCATATTGTATGGCAGGAAAACATGTGTCTAGACACCGTGCACTCTTATCATCCGTTTAACCAGGGTAATTGAGGCAACGAGTAAGGGACACATCAAGACAAAAAAACAAAAAAATAAAATTAAAGGTGTTACATGGACCATTATGATTGAATTCCCCAAGGGAAGTAACCCTTGTATTAGGAAAACCTAATCTTTCCAAGGCCCTAGGTTGAAGAAGAAGAAGGAACCCTATAGAGGTATCAACACTATGGGGGGAGATTATGAAAAAAAAATCATGCAATATCTATGTTAACTGAAGTAAAGCACATAACATGAAAGGAACTGAAATACAATATGTTAACCTAACATGTGCATAAAATACTAATCTAACCTATAGTAAATGGTGAATGTAAGAAACTACTCTATACAAAATGACACAATTGGCTAGAGCACTTACGTATTAGCGAGTGATCACTAATGCATCTATCTCCCAAAGGACCTTACACCAAGAGAGAGAAAATTTCAGGTGGAGAAGGGGAAACAATCCAGTCCTAGTTCACTGTAGATGACCCAAAAGTGCAATCCAACCTATCCAAGTAAGAAGAATATCCAAGCAAAGAGTCAAGATGTAAGAAATCCAGAAGCTAAGTAAGCAGGTGCATTTTGGCATAAGAGAGAAAAGCTAATGGTGAGTTCCTATTGATCTGATATGATTTTTCTAATGTGAAAATGAGAGTCAGGGTATTTATATTGATGTCATTTCCCATGAGTGAAGGCGTCAGCCATGATATTAAAGTTACACTGACGTAATCGCGGAAGGTGATGGCGTCGGCTAAAGGTGGAAATTGCAAAGGGGAGATGAAAAGTTTCTTGGAAAGAAAAGTGAATGCAAGAGAAAAGAAATGGGGTCATAAAAAAACAAGATGCCAAAAGAATGAGGGCTAAAATAAAAATATAAGAGAAAAAGAAAGACATAAATGGGAAAAAAAATTGTTCTCTCTCCATGTATCATATCTAACCCAATGGTTACATGAATAACCATACCCCTATCCCAGAATGATCCCCTTAAGGAACTTGTTCCGATAAATAGATGCATTAGCGACCTCTAACCTAGAAATATAAATCCTTAGTAACATGTATGAAAATAAAAAGCGTAAAAATTTAGGTATATACATATGCCCCAACCATTGATTACCACATATCGCAACAATGAAACATGGACTTGTCAGTTGAAAGAATGATACATAACACCGAAACTAAAAGTAAATTTTGAAAATAAATAAAGGAGTAGCTAAAATTGTATATACCTACGAATGCATACATGATAAAGTGCCATAGTGTCAAAGCCAAGTGACGGGTAACAATGCTTAAAAAGCACAAATAATTGTATGGTAAAAGCTACAAAGAGGAACTATCATAAAGCATGAAGGTGTACATAAATAGAATATGGATGATCAGCCCAAATGGTGGATAGACACACTAAATAACAGAAAAAAAACCATGAGGTAGATGTTATCAGAGAGGTAAATATATCCAAACAAGAATACGAGCCTAAGCAAGGATGCACATGACCGCGAAGATCCCATAAGAAAATCCAGGGTGAAATGAAACCAAAATGTTGATTGTCATAGAGAAAAGAAAGGTTGATGAAGTAATGAATTTAAAAAGAGGAAGACGAGAGATGCTAATTGAGTACCAAAATTCTCAAGCTCCCCTAAGCATGAAACTTTTTGAGAAATTGGGCATTTTTTGGTTCTTTGAAGATGTAGCATTTGTGGGTTTGAATGTGATATGTGTTAGGTCCGATGATATAATTGATGAGGTAGGGACCCCACCATTTCTAATCATAATTTCCTTCTTTTTCATGGGTGTAGTCAAGTTTGAGGACAAGGTCACCCATGTCGAAAGTATGTGGATGAAAAAAATTATTATATTACACATCCATGGGATGCTTCTTTTATTGTGAGTATATGCACGATCGAGTCACTCTTCCAAAATATCAAGTTCATGAAGGTGTGCCTCATAGATTTCCTTATCTAGAGTGATGTCGCAAAGAGATAAACGAAGCAAAGAAATTTCCAACTCGAGTGGAAGGAAAGCTTCAAATTTGTAGGTAAGAGAAAAAGGTGTTGCCCAAGTGGTCATACAGAAACTGATGTGAAATGCCTATAATGTATGATATAATTTGGTATGTCAATCCGTGCATGAATCATGAACATTATTTTGTAGGATTTTATTGATGATTTTTTTGTAGATTTCACTTGTCCATTACATTGAGGATGATGGGGTGTTGAGAATCTACGCTTGATCTTGAACTTAGCACAAAGTTATATAATTTCCTTACATTTTAAACTCTCTTCATTGTTAGATATGATGGTGTAAGGAATTCCAATTCAATAGATAATTTGATAAAGGAAAATTTAGAGGTAGTAAGTCTAGATATGTTGGTAAGGGGAATGAATTAAACCCACTTGGTGAAGTATTTGGTGGATGTGATGATGAAGACATGATTGTCTTGAGAATGAGGTAGTTTTTTCAATATAATCCAATCCCCATATGTTGAAGGGATAGGGAGCGGTAATGGCTTACAACTCAGCTAGAGGGGAATGGATTAGATCATCATCATATTGGAAAGGTTTGCACTTTTTAGAAAAGGCATAAGAGTTAGATTATAGGGTAGGCTAGTAGTAACCCATTCGTAATCATTTGCGAGTAGTATCATGACCACTATAATGGCCATTGCAATTTCCCATGTGTGATTCTTCTAAGACAAGGGAACCTTATCCTTGTTAACACATCCAAGAAGGGTACCTTTGAAATTTTGATAATGTAATATGTCATCATTGAGCTCACATTTGAGAGCCTTTTTGCATGTATGTAATCATGCTCGTGATTTTGTGTCATCCGGGTAGGTCTGATGTTGGATAAATTGGTGAATATTTACATATCAAGGATCAGTTACAAGATTGTCTGGTTTGATTTGACAGACATCCTAGATACATTGGCGATGCACAATAGTGAGTGTTTGATGAATTTTTTCAAGGGGATTAATCTCATGAGAATCAGATTATAGCTGAAATTATGTGACAGTTGTGGCCAAGGATTTAGGAAAAGCATTATGTTTGTGTGGGATCAATTCGATAGGAAGTGAGGTGAAGCGTGACTTTAGCTCTAGAACTAAGTCATAGTAGGCTTTAAGCTTCTCATTATGACATTGATATGAGCCACTAAACTGTTGACATGCTAATTGAGAGTCACCCATGACATGGATATAAAAAATATTCTTGTCAAGGGTAGCTTGCATGCCCAAGATAATAGCTTCATACTCAACCATATTGTTAGTGACTTCATATTATGGTCGATAGGAAAGGGGGAAATATTGGTCAGAAAGATCAGTGAGAACACATCCTGCTCCAAATCCCTAGAGGAAGTTTTCCCCATCAAAGTGCAACAACCATATATCCTCATGTAAATCAATAGTAATTTATTCTTCGGTAATCTTGGGGTTTGATCTGACTTGAGTTAAGGGAGGAAATTTGTTATTGGCATCAGAGGATTGTGCCTCAAGAATGTCATGAAGAAAAAGTAATATTCTTTGATATAAATAGCATTGTTAATACCCTCAATGAGGATATTATCCTCATCAGGTAGCACCTCATGAATAGCTTGAGGAGATGGGATGGGAGTAGAAGCCAATTGATATGTGATAACTTGGCATTTTACTGCTTGTTGTGTGATAATATGGAGGTCAAATTCCATAGGTAGAGTCACCCAATTCCCAATTCTATTTGTTGGTAGGACAATGTTTGAGAAAAAGTGTCATAAGGGATATGTGTGGACAATGACATAGGTGGTTTGGTAAAGGATATAATGGCAGAGTTTTGTAGCTATATAGTAAATGGTTAGGCAAGCCCATTCGATGGAAGTTTATCGTATCTCATAATCTAATAGGGCTCGACTAATATAACTAGCATACATATCTTAAATAAATCTATGTAAAATATGTCGAGAGGTATCATTATTGAGGCTCCTATATTAGATTTAAGACATAGGTGGAATAGGCACCTCAATAATGATACCTCTTGACATATTTTACATAGATTTATTTACTATAGGTATGCTAGTATAAAGAATTCATTTACATAAACATTCATACCTATCATAAATCATAATAACAAAATACATTACATATCATAAATGAAACAAAAAAAATGTTCTAGATACAGATACTCCTAACAAACTATCTTAAATCATATGCATAAAATACATTACCTATCATACATGAAACAAAAAAATTTAAAAAAACTCAAAGTAACTAAGTAATCAATTATATGAGTAAATAAATATTTCCAATAAAAAATTATACCATCTTTACATAATTACTCAAATAATGAATAATAAAAATAGACAATTTAAAAACAATATTACTAATGTGTCCCATATTAACAATAAAACACATCAGTTAAACACATTCAACACATATCTACTATACGAATTCAAGTATTTTTTAAAAATGCAATATTCATATGAATTATACATAATAATAAAATCAATATATTAAACCATAAAACTACATCAATAAATTAATAAAAAATTATAAAAGAGAAAGTATTTATATAAATATTCAATATCATTTTCTAGCACATAATATATAAAACATTTAATATAATAAATAGTAAAAAAATCTACCCCACTTAATTTTGAAAATGAAAAAATGTTGAGCACTTAATTTTGAAAATGAAAATCCTAACAAATATCAAATCTATTTATCATGAATGACATGGAAACTTAAAGCGATTTTTTTTTTAAGATAATTAAAAAAAACTTACCCTAACAAATCTCCCACTCGAAACCCTATGTAATAATTAATTAAAATTATATAATATAAAATATTTATATATAAAAATAATTTATTTAAATAAACATTAAAAACATTTATCACCCTTTAATTTGGAAAGTAAAAACCTATTCACTTGACACATAATATTAAAAAATTTAATGTAATAAATAGTAACAAAAAAAATTATGCGAAAATAAATAATTCATTTACATAAACATTAAAAACATTTACAACATTTAATTTAGAAAATAAAAAACATTTTCACATAAAATATTTAATGTAATAGATAGTAATAAATTTTTTACCCTATTTAATTTAGAAAATAAATAATTCATTTACATAAACATTAAAAACATTTATAGCATTTAATTTCAAAAACAAAAACTATACAAATATCAAATATATTTATCGTGAATACATATTAATGGTTTTAAAACCCTAAAGCTCAAAAATATTTTAAGTTAAATTTTTTTTTTTTACCTTGAACAAATATCCTCAAATGACTTGGAAACCCTTAAAAACTCACAAATTTCTACTCCTCACTAATATCTTTTATATATACATATATTATTATTTAATCTTTACTTTTTATATCTCGGCAATTGTAAAGTTTTTTATTGTTTATTTTTTTATAAGTTGGCCATAAAAATGAACAACTCACTCCATTATACACCCCACTGCCATTGTAGGATGCCTCTTGGCATAATAAATGGCATGCTCCTTTCCTTTTTCATCCTCCTGTGCTAGCATTGCCCCAACAGAAACCAAAGCAGAAGAGGTATATAAAAGTAAGGGTCTGTCGGGAGGAGGTTGTAATTTTAGTAGTGAAGTGAGAGATTGTTTCATGTTTTCGAAAGTTTGCTAAAAATATTTGGTCCACTCGAGTTTAGTATAATTTCATAGTATATTGTTTATGGTATGCACACGATAAGTGAATTCGGGGACAATCTTCTAATTTCCCCAAGTTTTCCAAGAAACATTTATATGTCAGAGATTGAGGATAGTCGTGGCATGTCGATGATGGCCTTAATTTTTATCGGATCCACATCAATGCCATGTTTTGATACGAAGAATCCTAAAATCTTGCCTCAAGTCACCATAAATATGCATTTGTTGGGATTGAGATGGACCTTGTATTTGTGAGGTCACCCTAGGGACATGTCTAGGTCATGAGCATGATTGTTTGTGCATCGAAATTTGACAAGTAGATCATCCACAAAAACTTTGACAATTTTGTGTATTAGTGTTTCGATCCTTTTTGCGTACAATCAAAGATTGAAACAGATAAGGATGATGGGCGTAGGAGGAATACCTATTGTTTGGTGATGGGTAGAAGGTAAACTGTGCGCGTGTAGACTTTTGATCTTGGTCGATCGTGTGAAATCCTTTTTGGTTGGGAAGGCCTACCCTGTAATAGAAAACAAGACCACAAGAGAGAGTTAAACAGTATATGGCAGTGGACTGCCTAGCATATGCTAGATCCGGGAAGTGTGATACTTCCTAGAAGGTTGTCAATCCACTGTTTTATAAATTAATATTAAATAAATGAAACATGTAAATAAAGGAATTTAGTGCTAGTTTTCTGATTTGGGTGCCTCAGATTACTATCAGCATCCATCCAATTAAATATTAAAACTACGTAGGTAAAAAGGTCTTTGGGTCAGGTCACGGGTAGTTCTGTCATCACCAATCCAGCACTATGATAATTCTTCACTAGGAACTCCTCGTGCTATGATTATTTACTAATGCACAGATTTTAGTTTGGTGGATGTAATCTGGAAACACAACAACAAACATAACACAAGAATACCATAGACTATGATAAGAAGGAATGATGATAAATTTGAAATATCAGAGTAAATTATAATATTAACATGAAATTGTCACAATCTCACCCATGAGGTACTTCAAGTGTTACTGAATTCACTTGCCTTCCACGAATACTATGGGAGAAAATTCACAATTACACCTCTTAATGGCTTCTTTAACACACCTTCAAAATGATGGCTTCCTTTACACATGTACTCATACAATATTTCTCACTACTTCCTTCTATGCTAAATGAGGGGGGTGGCCTCTTTATTTATAAAACTTCCAGGGTTATCCATCTTATCTCTAAGATAGGATAAGAAATCTACTTGGACGAATCATATTCCATACCTTAACTCTTATCTGTACATGTAAGCTTATCTTTTAAGATAAGATAAACCTTATCATTTCAAATGGGTTCCACATTTTTAGACTTTTTACAAATAAAATACACAAAATATTTATGACCTCACTCCTTGTCCTTATTACCAATATAATATTTCTAATTCCTAATCATGTAGACCCTACTTCTCTACTTACCCCAACTTTGACATTTTAACATTACCGGACCACTTACGACAAATATTTACTTTTTACCACAACATTCCTATTGTACTTTTGACTATTACCATACTATACATTATTGGCGGCGTTGTACTGGCAGCACCATTATCTTCTATCGGACGCTACTACTAATTATACTTAACAACATCCTATTCCTAATAAATACATTAATGAAATAGAAATTACGGAGGAAAATTTTAGTGTCGACAGAAGACTACAGAGTTTCTCGCTTAGCAGAGTTAGAACTATTAGATGAAAGGCGTATCGGAGCACTCAATCACCTAAAATTCTACTAGAATAGAGTATCCAAAGGATATAACAAATGCATCATTCATCAGGAATTTGATGTAGGAGATCTAGTTCTTAAAGGAAATTAGAAGCACACAGTGTCAAAGAAAGACAAAAGAAAGCAAAGTTCAAGCCTCACTGGTTAGGTCCTTATGTTGTAATTGCAAAATATGGATTAGGAGCCTACAAACTTGCATACTCAGATGGTGAAGAGATTTCTGGAACCTCATGAATGCCATTCAATTAAAGAGGTTCTATGCTTAGGACATGGACGAGAATATCAAATAAGAACTAAAAATTAGAAAAACAAAGAAAAAACAAGCGAAAAAAATGGAAAAACGAGAAAAATATTAAAGAAAAAGTAGGTCGTCCTCGTCTGAGAACCATGCAATTGTGGTGCACAGTGGGCAGGTATTTGAGTGAAAAACATAGTTTCTGGCGCTCAAATAAGATTCACCAAACACAAGTTAATCCTATGGAAGGACGAGTAATCATTACCACTTTCTTTGATACGAACTTTTTCTGCTAGGTCTAGGAACCCTACTAGGAGCACCTTTTGCCTTTGCCATGATCTTGTTTGTTTTCTCTTATATATTCATGGAGGAAATCACCTTTGTATACTCCCATTTAACGCTGAGCATGAAAGTACCATTGTCACCACCTTCTCACACATACATGCGTTTCATTCTACCTTTTGTATATTCCCACATCACACTGGGGGCATCCTCACTTCTTTGTTCTTACTACATTGCTTTCAAAACATGACCTTGGAAAGTACAAAAAACATTTAGAAAAATGAGACACAAAAATCTAAACATCTAGAAAATTTCTCTTTTTAGGGATAAAAGCTACATTCATCTCACAATGTTATCTTAGAGAAACCTAGACAACAATGTGACAAATGCATAGCTATGAAAACTTATCTTTTTAGATAAACCAAAAAACATTAGAAAATATGTCAATTTTGTTCTGCAAAAACAGAGTAGTGCTTTAATTAATTTTAGCTGTTGGTTCATATAGTTTTTGATGTACTTAGTCCGTGGATTTGTTTGTTCTTTAAATGGATCAGTTGCTTATCTGATTTTGAATCTTGTTGGATTTCAAATTATGTATTACATTACATACATTTGGGAACTCTCATGCTTGTAAACAATTGTTACAAGCTTCTTTATTTGTTACATGTGGATGTATTTTAGGGTTCATTTTTATTTGCTTGGGTTAGATCTCATTTTTAAACTCTTGTTAAAAGATTGTGCATATGTTTGTTTAGATGTAGTTTGTTGTGTTCTTTGTGTATGTATATTTGTTTAGTTTTTTTTAACTTTTGCTAGTGTGTTTTGCACAGTTGTTTTTTATCACATCTATCATCTATCATTGCATCACATTTCTAACATCATTCACTACATCATATATATATATATATATATATGCTAAGTACTACATCATGCATATATGCTAAGCTAATAATCACATATCGTATCATCAATGGGGGCAAGAGGGGTTGCGCATAATCACAAATCTATCCCCCCCACACCAATATCATCTAGTATCATCCCAAGTGCTAGAATAAAAACTCAGAAACAAATCATAAATCCAAAACATGTGGTGTTATATACAGATACATCATCAAAAATGAAAGCAAGAAATATACACATTTTTGAATCTAAGGTATGCCACATACATAAAGGAAAGAACAAATCATACATTAAAAATCCAGTCATAGATGTGATACATCAAAAATTTCCATATATATGCATATGTATAAATGTCCAGGTCAATACTCAAAATGACACAACATCGATACAATATGCCATCAAAAAGGGGCATACCTAAAAAAGAATCAAGCCTTCATCATGATGCATCATCAAAACGTAATGGTATACACAGCTATACATCAAAATCAGCCTTCATAAGAGGCATTGACGCAAGATATCTATACAAAAAAGAATATAGAGCTTAACCAAAGCTCTCACCCTCGTCCAGGGCTCCCAGGTTTGTCACCTGGTCTATGGAACAATGGTGGCTATGATGGACCTGCACTAGGGCCCCTGTCCAGCTGGCTAATCTGACATAGGCTGCCTAACTAATCTCGCTGAATGAATAGATCTTCGTGACCTATAACCTGTGACGCTAGCCTCTGACTGCTGAAATGAGACTACTAACTAATCTGCCAAAATTGCTTTGAAGTAGGTAGTCAAGGCTTCGCTGCTAGATCTCATGGCATCTAGTATCAAGTCTACATCTCTAGAAGTGAGAGTTTCCTATAGGGCGGTATCTCACTGGCCTGTCAAACAACCAATATTGGCATGAGCCTGTCTCAAGGAAACAACTTCTCGATCTTTGTCTGTAGTAATAACCTGCACCTGGGCTGGTGCCTGATCACTCTGTGTAAAATATCCCTGTGACTGTGCCTGTGCATGGTCCCTATGAGCAACAACCATCCGCACCTAGGTCTGGGACTAGTGTAGGAGGATCAATATCTAAGCACCCTGTGTGGCCATCTCTCGCATCTGACTCTTCCACGAGGCACTATCGCTAGCCTGGGTAGCCTGTGCCCTAGCCTGATCCCTCTCCACTGTCAAAATCTACACCTGGGCGAGTGCCTAATCTTGCTCTATTGTGAGGGCCTATACCTATGCCCTCGCTGCGTTTCACTCACTAGCCACATGTAAACATACAATAATGGCTACCTGTAACTGCTGCTGAAGAGCAGCTCGCTTCCCACCAACATTGCTACTCTTTAGAATATCAGGAGGTGGCCCCTGCTCTGGAAGTACCTACTGAAGAGGGGTATACATCCCCAATGGAATGCCCACTAGGGGCAACTCTATATCCACGGCCATGTATACCTGTCTCACCCTGGGCCTAGGGCCCTGTCCTTGTGGCTACTATGGTATGGGACCCTGTCCCCTACCTCTAACATGGTGGTGCACATCGGGCCTACCCTCATCATTGTCATCATCAGTATCAACTCCACCCTCGCCACTGCTAGGAGGCCCCATTGGAGGAGGTCTCACACCGACATCATACGCTACTCTGGGAATACTCAAACATCACGGGAGCACACCGTGATACCATGGCCCATACTCCAACGTAGTGCCCGGATCTCTAATCTATGTCAGTGACACCAAATAACAGGTGCCACCTGTCAAAAAATGGCCAGTGCTCTGTCACGGGAAATCTGTGGACCCATATCAAAATTCTCTCTAGCTCTATGAGCATAACATCTATTTGGCCCAAGAACATCCTGGGTAAGGCCAAGTTTCTGTCGACACTAAAATTTTCCTCCGTAATTTCTATTTCATTAATGTATGTATTAGGAATAGGATGTTGTTAAGTATAATTAGTAGTAGCATCCGATAGAAGATAACGGCACCGTCAGTACGGTGTCGCCAATAATGTGGAGTACGGTAATAGGCAAAAGTACAATAGGAATGTTGTGGTAAAAAGTAAAATATTTGTCGTAAGTGGTCCGGTAATGTTAAAATGTCAAAGTTTGGGTAATTAGAGAAGTAGGGTCTACATGATTAGGAATTAGAAATATTATATTGGTAATAAAGACAAGGAGTGAGGTCATAAATATTTTGTGTATTTTATTTGTAAAAAGTCTAAAAATGTGGAACCCATGTAAAATGATAAGGTTTATCTTATCTTAACAGATAAGCCTACATGTACAGATAACAGTTAAGGTATGGAATATGATTCGTCAGAGTGGATTTCTTATCCTATCTTAGAGATAAGATGGATAAGCCTGGAAGTTCTATAAATAGAGAGGCTACCCCCCTCATTTAGCATAGAAAGAAGTAGTGAGAAATATTGTATGAGGAAGTGTGCAAAGGAAGCCATCAGTTTAAAGGTGTGCTGAAGAAGCCATCAAGAGGTGTAATTGTAAAGTTTCTCCCATAGTTATTGTTGGAAGGCAAGTGAAGTCAGTAACACTTGAAGTACCTCATGGGTGAGATTGTAACAATTTCATGTTAATATTATAATTTACTTTGATATTTCATATTTGTCATCATTCCATCTTATCATAGTCGATGGTATTCTTGTGTTATGTTTGTTGTTTTGTTTCCAGATTACATCTACCAAACTAAAGGTTGTGCATTAGTAAAATATTGTAGCACGAGGAGTTCCCGGTGAAGAATTATCATAGTGCCGGATTGGTGATGACATTTTGGTTCCGTTTCCGGGACCATTCCTCGTTGGTGGATTTCTTGAGAGATATTCCCTCTTAGGCAAAAATTAATTGGAGGGTAACCTTGTTTTTACTGTGCATAGTAGTTACCATGGTAAAGTCATTTTTACCGTGAATAGTAGTTACCATGTTAAAGTCATTTTTGTAATGAATAGTAGTTACCCTGGTAAAGTCCTTTTTTCTGGGAATAGTAATTACCGTAGTAAAGTCACTTTTTACCATGAATAGTATTTACTACAGTAACTTCACTTTTTATCGTGAATAGTGTTTACCACAGTAAAGTTAGTTTTTACCGTAGTAAGTCAATTTTTACCATAGTTTATCGTGGTCATTCCTATTTTAATGTAGAAAGGTGTAAAGTCACTTTCTATTGTAGTTAGTCCAATTATTTGTGCACACAAGTCTTGTTGATTGTACTTGTGGGTTGGTATTTTACGGTGGTTACTTTTGAAAATGGGCAAGATTCCTGTTTTTTCAGTCCAATCTAATGAAGATGCTTCCTCTTTCATTCAAGAGTTTAAACGATCTTGTATTTGTAATGGTCTCATAAGAAGGGAACAATGGACTGAATTTTTTCCTTCCTTTTTGGATGGTTTAACACTTAGGTGGTTTGAAACACTAGGTGAAAATGTGAAAAATTCATGGGATTTATTAACTGAAAGTTTTCTTGAAGAATTTGGTGAACAACAGAAATATGCAGATCTCATGATCGATATCACAAAGCTATCCCAAGGAGAGAAGGAGAAGATAAGGGATTATCATGCTCGTGTTTTAGAGCTAAGGAGGAAGCTCGATGCCCAGATCCGAAAGGAAGGATTAGTGGATGGGTTGATGAATGGCATGGATAATCTCCTCTGTAAGCACTTCATTCTTGGGATGAAGCCAGAGATTAGACAACGAGTGAAGTATGACCACCCAGCTACCATTGAACAAGCAAAGGAGATTGCAAGAAGGCAAGAAAAAAAGCATGGAAGAGGAGCCCAAAGAAATTGTTACTAAAGTAGAGCCTACACCAACAGCTTTGGTCCTGAATCCACAACCACTCCCGGTGAGCACAAATATTTCTCCTAATACATCTACTGAGTATGAAGATCTGCTAAAAAAGATGGGTCAGTTAACTATTAATCTTCTTCAAGGAAAGGAATTTAGTTCTCAGGGAGGAGATAGAGGTCCAAAAAGAAATATTTCTGAAGTTGTTTGTTATGGTTGTTATAAAAAGGGTCATTATAAGTATAATTGTCCAGATAGAGCTTCTACATTTGGTAAGGGAGATAATGATAAAGGAAAAGCACCTGTGAATTCTTTTGATGTAGTAGATAAGAGTAGAAATAATGAAGTAGATGTGTTTGTAACAAAAAGAAAGAACGAAAGAGATAATCAAGATGGAAATGATCCTAAGAAGATGAAAGAAGAAACTAGTAAGAAACATAGGAGAAGAAAGTTGGGTGTGCAGGATTTTCTTGATTTCACAGGGGCAAGGACCATACTCCATCTTGGAAGATTTGTCCAAAAGGCCTGCAAATATTACATATGGTCAACTCTTGGCTATGTCTTCTGAGAAGAGGCGGGAGTTGCGAGGTGGACTCAATGCTTGAAGAAGGAAGGAGGATGATGGTCCCCTGTTTTGGAGGCAGAGGTGGATCTCTATGCTCCACAAACTGAGGTATTATGTAATGGTATTTCAATTCATGATATCTTAGTTGATGGAGGTGCTGCAGTTAATGTAATGACCGAGTCTGTAATGAATATGTTGGGTTTAAAAATTGATCACCCTTCAACACTTATGTTAAGGTCATTAAATAAAGGTAAAACTAAACCAGAAGGTGGTAGTTTCAAATGTTGGGCAATATCTGTTATGGGTGTGGTATGTGTGGTAGACTTTCAGGTGATGAAAAATTGTACTGTTGCGTACCCAATGCTACTGGGAAGACCATGGCTAAGGAGAGTTCATGCAAGAAACTACTGGAATGAAGGTTTCATGACACTTGGACGTGGTAGAGAGAGGGTGAAGATAAATGTGATCCCTCGACATCATAACGCAGAACCTGTAGATTCAAGTGATGAAACTGATTATTAGACATCCTATGATTACTCTAGTACCAGTGAAGTGGACACTGAAGATGAAGAAAGCGAGGTGGATGTTTCAGTCATGGATATCCTTCTAGTCACACCAACTCATGATCCACATAAAATTATCTTATGAAGAATTTGATGATCGTCTCCAACAAATAAAGATTGGTGATGCTGTGATGGAGAGTGAGAAAGAATCCTACCTCCAGCTCTTTCGAAGGTACATACACCTATTCACTTTTGGGTTACAAGGAACTCCGTCAAGTAAGTTGGGTAGAACATTCTATTGAGCTGGTAGATGGTGCTAAGCCCATAAAGCAAATGCCATATAGAATGAATCCTAATTTTTCCAAGACTGTAAAAGAAGAAATAGATAAGTTGCTTGATGCAGGATTCATATTTGTTGTGGAGAATTCAGAATGGATTTCTCCCATTGTGATCTCAATAAAAAAGAATGGGAAGCTACGCATTTGTGTTGATTACAGGAATCTCAATAAGGCAACAAAGAAGGATCATTACCCTCTTCCATTTTTAGATCAGATCTTGGATGAAGTAGCAGGCCAGGAGTGCTATAGTTTTGCTGATGGATATAGCGGCTACAACCAAGTTCGTAATAGCAGAGAAAGATCAGCTGAAGACCACGTTCACCACTCCTTGGGGAACATTTTCTTATAGAGTTATGCCTTTTGGGTTATGTAATGCTCTGGACAACATTCCAGCGTTTGATGAATAGGGTGTTCGAGTCCTACATTGGGATTTTCATCAGAGTATTTCTGGATGATTTTTACATCTATGGGAGCAAGATAGACCACCTGCACTAGATGGAGACAACATTTCAAAGGTTAGATGAAGCACAAGCCTCACTAAACCCTAAAAAGTGTCTCTTTAGATGTTCTAAAGGTGTTTTGTTAGGGCATGTTGTATCCAGAGATGGTATTGGTACTGATCCTGATAAAGTGTCAAAAATCAAAGATTTACCATTTCCTATGAATAGAAGTAAGTTGAGATCATTTTTAGGCCATGTGGGTTACTATAGAAGGTTCATCAAGAATTTCTCAAAGATTACACAACCACTAACCCAGTTCTTGAAGAAGGATGTTGCTTATGAACCAGGAAACAAGGTGCATGAAGCTTTTGGACAACTTAAGGAAGCCCTGTTGTCTTCACCTGTTTTGAAGAATCCAGATTGGAGCAAGCCATTCATTGTGTACATTGATGTCTCAGATGCAACACTAGGTAGTACTTTGAGCCAAAAGGATGAAAATGGGGAATGAACATCCAATTTACTTTGAGAGCAGACAAATGAGCAGTGCTGAGGTAAACTATACTGTAACTGAAAAAGAGGCTCTGGCTATCATTTTTGCTATAAAGAAGTTTAGAAATTACTTGCTAGGGCAGAAATTTATAGTTGTTACAGATAATTAGGCTTTGAAATATATTGTAAATAATCCTAACCCATCAGGGAGGATAGCAAGATGGATAATTTTGCTACAAGAATTTGAATTTGATATTATAGATAGGCCAGGAAAGAATCATGTCAATGCAGATGCACTCTCTTGAGCCTATGATGGTTTAGGATCATCTTGTGATGATGATGATTTTCTCCGATGCAACATTGTTCTCCCTTGACACAATCCCTAGTGAATACATAGATATTTGGAATTATCTGAATGAATTCAAGTTTCCTGATGGTGCCAATGCAAAGACTAAGAGAAAGATTACTCAATCCAGTCGTCCATATTCTATTCTGCATGGAGCATTATTTCGAATAGGACCTGATGGACAGTACAAGAGGGCAGTTGGACGTGATCAAGGAAAGGAGCTGCTAGAAGAATTCCACAATGGTACATGTGGAGGGCACTTCTCTGGACAACTTACAACAAGAAGGATCTTGGATGCAGGTTATCACTGGCCCACTCTTTTTAAAGATTGTTATAATTATTGTAAGACATGTGATATTTGTCAAACACATGGTAACCGTAAGACTTCATCAGCTCCATTATGTCCTATTCTTCCCCTTGGTCCCTTTGAAAACTGGGGAATAGACATTGTAGGTCCACTTCCAACTACATCACGCCAAAATAAGTATATTGTAGTTGCCACAGATTATTTAACCAAGTGGGTTGAAGCTAGGCCATTGAAGACAACTTCTATGGATGAAGTTGGCAAGGTTCATATATGAACGTATTGTCACCAGTATTTGGTTGTCCATTAGAAATTGTAACAGATCAAGGAAGCCACTTCATTAATGAGGTGGTAGAAGCCCTAGTCAATAAATTTTCTATTAAGCACAGGAAGGCAACAACATACAAGCCAAGCACAAATGGACAGGTGGAACGAAAAAATTTTGTGCTGTGTCAAATTCTAGCAAAAGATGCAGCCTTGCAGGTACATAAATGGGATAAGAGGATGCATGCAGCATTGTGGGCATATAGGGCAACATCAAAGTCAGCAACAGGATACTCCCCATTTCAATTGGCCTATGGCATTGATCCAGTTCTTCCTATTGAGTTTGATATTCCCACTGTGAGAGTTATGAAAAATGAAAGGATGGATGAAAATGATTCAGTAAAAGAAAGGTTGGTACATCTTCATGTGCTAGAAGAAATGAGGGAAATAGCAAAGGATACAAGCCATAAGAAGAAAATGAAGTAGAAGGAGTACTTTGATCAAAAGATCCGGTGGTCTCCATTTCAAGTGAATGACTTAGTTCTAGTATATGATTCCAAATACAAAAAAAGAAGACAGAGAAAATTTCTTCCAAAATGGATGGGGCCCTACAAAATAGTAGTTGTGCATGAAAATGGTACGTACCGACTGGAGGAATTGGATGGCACTCCCATTACGAAATGGGTCAACCACGACAAGTTGAAGATTTTCCAAGCACCAGAATAGTCTACTCCGAGGACGGAGTAGAAGCTAGGAAGGGGGAAGATGTCGACAATAAAATTTTCCTCCATAATTTCTATTTCATTAATGTATGTATTAGGAATAGGATGTTGTTAAGTATAATTAGTAGTAGCGTCTGATAGAAGATAACGGTGCCATGCTAGTACGGTGTCACCAATAATGTGGAGTACGGTAACAGTCAAAAGTACAATAGGAATGTTGTGATAAAAAGTAAATATTTGTCGTAAGTGGTCCGGTAATGTTAAAATGTCAAAGTTTGGGTAATTAGAGAAGTAGGGTCTACATGATTAGGAATTAGAAATATTATATTGGTAATAAAGACAAGGAGTGAGGTCATAAATATTTTGTGTATTTTATTTGTAAAAAGTCTAAAAATGTGGAACCCATGTAAAATGATAAGGTTTATCTTATCTTAACAGATAAGCCTACATGTACATATAAGAGTTAAGGTATGGAATGTGATTCGTCAGAGTGGATTTCTAATCCTATCTTAGAGATAAGATGGATAAGCCTGGAATTTCTATAAATAGAGAGGCTACCCCCCTCATTTAGCATAGAAAGAAGTAGTGAGAAATATTGTATGAGGAAGTGTGCAAAGGAAGCCATCAGTTTAAAGGTGTGCTGAAGAAGCCATCAAGAGGTGTAATTGTAAAGTTTCTCCCATAGTCTTGTTGAAGTACCTCATGGGTGAGATTGTAACAATTTCATGTTAATATTAGTAATTTACTTTGATATTTCAGATTTGTCATCATTCCATCTTATCATAGTCGATGGTATTCTTGTGTTATATTGTTGTTTTGTTTCGAGATTACATTCACCAAACTAAAGGTTAATGCATTAGTAAATAAATCGTAGCAAGAGGATTTCCCGGTGAAGAATTATCATAGTGCCGGATTGGTGATGACACTCCACCCTCGCCACTACTAGGAGGCCCCACTGGAGGAGGGTCGCACTCTGACGTCATATGCCGCTCTGTGTAATACTCAAACGGCATGGAAGCACACCGTGGTACCATGGCCTATTACTCCAGCGTAGTGTCTGGATCTCTAATCTAATGCAGTGGTACCCACATAATAGGTACCACCTGTCAAAAATTAGCCAGTGCGTCATGGGAAATCTGTGGACCCATATTAAAATGCTTTCTGGATTGCAAGCATACCATTCATCTGGCCCAGGAACATCTTGGGTGAAGACTAAGCTACGTCTGGCACCGATCTAATATTTATAAATCCCACATATAGTTGCCGTTGCCCAACATAAAATTCTCAACAGTAGTAGTGTTGAGCTCTAAACCATCCTCCGGCCACTGGAAATTTCTATAATGCCTCTATATAATAGAATCCTACTCACAGCTCATCCAACTCATGTCTGATAATGGTATGTAACTCCCATAAACAGTCACACATTATCTGTTGTAGGGACCCTAGCCCATTATAAAAGGATCGTCGAGGATCCTGAAATCTCAGAACACCTAAAGGGACAACCAATAGCAATGTGGTCCCATGCCCAGATCTGTAGCAAATGGGCTGGTCCGTACCATTTTCTGATGGTAGTAAGTGATCAAATGGACGGTCCCAGTGTAAGATGTGCTAGATATGCACTGACTCCGGCAATAGGTTTCTCCCTCCACCAAACCAAGAATCACTTTCCCAGGAGTCCAAGCAAAAATAAAGCACCAGTCTTGTCAGGGAGTAGAAATCCACTGGACAAGAGCCATCAAATAGACCACTACTCGGTCTAACTCTGGATCATCTATACATCGGGATAGTCTGATGGACATCCCGTGCTGTGGTATAGTAAGAACACTGAACAAATGTATGATATGATGCTAAACAATGGTCTAGCGGTTCATAGTCTCGATAAGTTGTCCCTGAATTGGGACCCGCATGATGCGCCATACATCCTCCAAGGTAATGGTAATCTCCTTGGTTAGGAGGCAAAAGCATTGGCTCTCGCTGTACCATCACTCTACTATGGTTGTCAAAAGGTCGTGATCTAATGTAATCTATGGCATCTCCGCCACATGAGACAATATTTTCACATGTAAAAGACTCTCTAGAGACGCTCTATCATCATCATCAAATTGTGCCTCTATCACAGCTAACCGGCCATAGCGCTCGCAAGTCTGAAGAATGGGTAACATACTCTGCAAAATCAATGCAAGTGTTAGGCATCTAACATTTCTATATTTTTTTTTCAAAGGAAAAATAATTCTTCTAATACTTCTAGCTTACTAATTATTCTTTCCTTCTGAACTAATCTCGCCTATTTTCTTCTATACTTGGCTATTTTTTAAAATTTTTTTAGCCAGTTGTCTTTTCTCCTTTCATTCTAGTGCATACGCGCCTCCTTTGGCACTTACAAACCCTAAACGACAGATACATGCCCTTGTGGATGCATACGTGCATAACACCCTTCTTCTTCTTTTGGTGCAGGCCATACAGGATGCATATGCGCCTAGTATGACACCTACGCACCTGCTTCGATGCGCATGTGTGCACATGGCCGTTTAAAACCCTAAATCGATGCATGTGCACCCCTCTAACTTTTCTATGGGTACGCGTGCATGTACCTGCCTTTCCCAATAGATACACATGCGCGTACTTGATTCTTCCAAATAGGTACGCGTACGTGTCCCTACCTCCCATGAATGGATGCATGTGCGTGTCCATGTCTATTTTGATGCATGCGTGTGCCCGTACCCATCAAACCGATACATACACCCATGCACATATGTCAATTTTCATCCTACCTACCCTAGAAAACCCTAAAAATGGCATTAAATGTGTAATTAATAGGTGGGGTTAGGCCACTCATGAAGGGTCCATCCGTAGGGTCCCGCATGTACTCCTAGATGCGATCCGTGTGCCTCGTCCTCCTCGGTATCCTCACCATCTCACTCCAAGGCTAATGCTCTTAATCATGGTAAAAATTTACAAGAGCTATGGTTAAAATGAATTGGTCGTGATTGTTTTATCGACCCTGGGTGGGTATATTAACCCGTCGCAATGCCCCTGGGGCAGGTTTTCTCCACCGTGATCATTCTAACCTTCTTCTAACTGCTATGATAATTATTTTTGTATTAAAATAATTATTTTTACTAATTTTCGCATGCTGGGGCACTTCGTGCCGTCCAATGGTCACTTCTCTGTCGCACTGAGATAATTTATGAACCTTTTAGACACCCTTTTTCCCACATTTTTCCTCTATGTTCACCCGTCATGATAATTATTTACTAAATTATTTTAAATAAATTATTCTTGACCCATTTTTCTTCTTGTGGGAGTATATTATAAGATTTCTGACAGCTTTGCCTTCCCACTATCGCCCTCACGTGTATTTTTAGAAGATCTTAGATCTTTTAAAATTCTTCTGACCGATCAAAAATTTCAAAAAATTCAAAAATTCAAAAATCATCAAAAAGTCAAAAACAATAAAAAACTTCAAAAAAGGCTCAAAATTGGTTAAAACCAATCATCTACGGCTTAAATCTGTGTCTATTGCATGGCACTCATCCCAGATCTTGCTGACATTTTCAAACATTTTGAAACGACTCATGCATCACCAAAATCTTCAATCACCTACACAAGCTATGTTGCTTACTTCGTATGTACTCTAGGGCACTATCAGTTACCTGGTACTGTTTTCATTGAGCACATTACTTTTTCGTGGGACCCAAGTGTCCTCCATCTTTCCCCTTGCATAATACACCTTGTTTGGGGCATCATTCTTCACCCTTGTCATTTATCATAACATTTGGGACTTCATCTCGATAACAAAATATTTGTGCAACTACCTTAAACGTTGGTTTAAGTGTGTGATTGTACTTATTTCCCTATTAGGAGATTTTGTTTATTTCTCCTATTACATTGCATTCGTGTATGTTGTGTGGAGTTGGTCATTGTTCAGCATAGGATAGTTGTTTGTATCTTGGATTTTCATGTCATTTTACGCTTCTGTCGATGCTCACATTTTAATAAGGACCCATGAGGAGGATTCTAAGCATTATGCTGATTAAGTATTGATAGTAATTTATTTGTGCATAGCTTAGTCTCCCTTCTTTCCAAGTTTCTCATCTTCTCTTTCCACTTCTCTCTCTGTTGTTTTCTTTTTCTTTTTATCATCGATCGAGTTTATTCGTCACCCCATTGACACTCAAGGGGGCATTCATCATCCTTCGTCCTATTAATTTTTCTTCTACCCCTTCAAAAAAATTTCTACTTGTTTGCGTTTGTCTACTTTCTTTGAAGTGACGTAGCTTATATCACCTCAAATAGAGGCAAATATAGACACATGTAGTTTGATCAATACACTATTATTTCTAATGGTCCACTAACGCTTCTTCCCTTCACAAATTGATGGCACACCGCCAGTTAGACCTATCTAAATCCCCTCTCATGACACCTTTTTGGTCATTTTCCCTCTTATAAACCATTTAAACAGGTCGTTATAGCCTCATTCTAACTACATTAGCTTCGTATTCCCTTCTATCTTGCTTATATTATCTCCCTAGAAGATTAATCCACTTTGTTGGATTGATTAAGCTCCTCAAAAACCCTTCTAAAACCCTAATTACTCTCTAAGAGAGATTAATCAGTCTAACCTAGGTTAAATACCTTAAACATATTCAAATCACACTTTGACTTGCTAAAAGTGCTTTTTGGACTTTAGCCTTTGTCCCATATGCACCCAAATATCCCTTTTCCAAACCAAAAACTATAAATAGGGCTATACCCCCTCCCTCATTTCCTAAGAATTATCTCTTCTTCCTAGCATAGATTATAGCAATTTGTTTAGGCTTTGGTTTGTATTTCATCTTCTTCCATTTGAGCTAAAAGCATTTAATCTTGTATTTCATAGCATTAGCATGGAGTAAAAGGGAAGATCCATTGGCCTTGAAACCATTAATGGGGAGACCTCTTTCTCTTAAACACATAAACTAAATGCTTCGATCCTCTTAGGTTCATTATTTCAAGCTTTCAAAGAATAGGGATTAACTTCATTTGCTTAGTTTGTATGTTTATTTCAAATTAATGTATGCAAAGAAGAGAACCCTGCTCATTTCTTATCACATGGTCCATTGATTAGATTGTCAAAAGCCTTTGGGATTTCTTTAGAGATTCTTACCCCAAATCCATGGCTTTTACAATTTTTCATTAAACACATCTCCTAATAAAAATGAGAAACTGGACTCCCACCTTATGTCGTTTATCCTGGATTTTGTGGTAATCTAATAATTTCTGAACCAATTCTAGAAAAACCCATTTATCAGTAGGTCATCTCGGAAACTTGCTGGTATCACCCACAAAACTAGGAATTTGGATGTATATAAATGTAGAAAATTGAAGATTAATGGCTCCCCACTCGCATACTTCTTTGAAAGCCTCATCTAAAATCCTTCGATTATACAAATCCTTGTCAAAATGATAAAGGATAACAATGAAAAAGGCATCATTGATCCTATAAAAGTGTCTGCTTCCCTCATCCATCGTAAGTTGAGGATAGAAATCGTAAATATGTGACACACTTATAACACCTTTAGTATTTAACCTAGTGAATTCCCACATTACAGCTACAACATAAACCAAGAAAGAAGTCATGTAAAAGTTCTTTGAAGATAAAATTTTAATCAATTAAAAACAAATAGAGTTGTTCATATTCTCTCCCCATCGTATGAATTCTTTGTTCTTCTTAATGGTGGAAATAGATAGGAACATCCATTCCTAAAATCCTTTTGCAGATGTGTTATCCTACAGAATTGACATGGGTAATTTTGCAGATAACCATACAAAAATTTTATTTTGGTCCCCTGAAGAGTCTAAAAACATTCAAAATGGCCTAAAACTCCCTTTTGAAAAACAAGTTTTTAAGAACTTAGCCATTTTTAGCTTCTTTAGAGTCGGCACAGTTTTTGGGGTGTCAACATTCCAAAAATTGTGCCTTTTTTGGAACTGGGTGAAAGAAATGTTGTGTCAACATCATAAAATGTGTGCCCATTAGAAAACCCTTTGGCACAGGAATTGACATGTCAACATCAATGAAGTTGCGCCCCTTTGGCACAGGAAATGACATGTCAATGTCATTAAACATGTGCCAAGTGTGTGCGCTAAGGTGTTAAAATTATCATGTCAACATCAAAAAATGTGCGCTTAAGGCATTGGAAGAGTGGTTTCGACATCAATGAAGTTGCGCTAAGGCACCCTTTTTGTCATGTTGACACTTTGAAAGGTACGCTAAAGAAAGTTGGTGAAATAATTAATGTCAGGTTTTCTATAAATAGGCACTCAACACCTGTCATTTTAACGAATTGAAAATTGTGAAAAGTATTTCTCTGCGCCTGTCAGCTGTCGTTGTCACCCCCGCGTGCTGTTTTTAAAGCTTGTGGACCCCAACGTCGTCCTTCATCCTTGTTAAAACTGGGTAAGTGGATTTTATCATTCTTGTTATTGTTTGTGGTTTTGTTTTTTGTTGTGTTAGGTTTTAGGGTTGTTATAAATCTAAAAAGGTTAAATCTAAAAAGGAAAAACCTAACAATCCATAACCATCTGGAAGCTCCTTTTCCTCTCTTTCCAAATCTGTAAATCTAGAAGGCCCCTACTTCTGAAAAAAACTAAGGCATTTTCCCTGCTTATTATCTTGTTGCAAAAACTCTCTTTTCCATTTGAAAAAACCAAAAAAAAAGAGAAGAAATATAGGAAATTGCAAAGAAATCATTAAAAACCTCGGCGCATTGTTTTTACATGTTGCAACCCCCACAGTTGCGCCTTAGCGCACTGTCCTCGCTTTCAACATATCCCAAACCTGCGCTCAGTATAATAACACTTAGCAACTTTTGTAAGGGCGCAGGCGCATCCTGGACAACATCAACATAGGATGTTGTGAGCTTCAAAACTATGCCAAGCGCTTTCCCCTTTGGCGCGTTGATTTCCTTTGTAGTATATTCCAAAATTGCACCTTGGGTGCACTTAAAAGCCATGCAACACCATCCTTTTCAGCGCCTAGCTAAAGCAAATTTCCTAAGGCACAGGTGCATGGTCCTTGACATTAACATGCCATGTTGCATGTTGTAAAAATGTGCCCCATGAATTTCTCCTTGGCGCTGAAACCTTTTGCGCAACACTCCTCAAAAGTGTGCCCTTTATAACCCTTTGGTGTAACTTTTCTCCTATCAACACTGCGCACCTTTTTCCATGTTGACATCCTCAAAAGTGCTCCCATCCTTTTTAAGCCTCTGCAGCATGTTATGAACTTTTGCCTTGCGCCCTAAGCCTTGTAATTTCTCATTCTTCTTTCTGCAAGCTTTCATTATGAATAACATGATGGTTGACATGGCTCTTCTGTGTTAGACCTCCTTGATTCTCCTTGTAAAACAAAAATAGCCATCCTCGAGCTCACACATGTTTTTGTCAAGCAAAAAGCCAACAAAGTCTAAAGGTAAAGCTAAGCTGACAGAACAAGAGATGAAGTACAAATATTAGAAAGTCAGGATTCCTGAGTCATATGCAGAGAGTGATCTTGACATCAGAGACTCTGAGCTTGGACATATTGATATGGATGACTTATGGGTAAGAACCAACCAAGAAACTAGTGGCCCATGGATGAACAAACTAGTGGGCAACAGATTGCACTTTGTAGCTGGGCTGCTAGTAAGTGCTGTAAAAAATGTGTTCATCATGTTGGTGGCTCAGTTCTATAATAAGGACACTAGATGTGTCGAAGATAAGGAGGGAAAGGTGATCACCGACCTCATAGCCCGTCACTTTGAAATAACCCCGGGCATTCCTCATCACAGGCAATACGTTGCCATAAGTCTAGAAGACTATAAGAAGGCCTGGGATGATAATGAGGACAAATGCATGCAAATGATGAACGAGCTATATCCAAAAAATAAGAATCCGGTTAGCAAATGGCCTCAGACCATCCACCACAGTGACTTCAATGAGGAATCGAGTGATACAATCACCTTCCTGAATAGGGTATATGGGCTTCCTAATGCCCATTATTTCCACAAATGGATGCTAAGGTACTTAGAGACCATGAGAAAGAATACACCTGATCAGTGTTTTGGCTAGGGTAAATCATCAGTGACACCATCTCTCAACAGCTCCAACAAGTCCTAATAACTGGGAAGTTCTACATGAACTCCTACGTTGTATACGTTGCAGCATCAACGAGATATTTTGTGGGTTTAGCTCGAAATGGGGTATGGCCCGAGGTCAAAATATATGAATTCTACCTAGAGCTAAAGCTCGAGGTGAGCATCTCTCAGTTCTACAAAATCAACGATGCCTTCTTCTATGAGGTGATCTGCCTATTGAGGCCAAATATGAGACACAGTCAGACCATCCTGAGTGTGATTGTTGCCATGAAGAAATGGGGAGTATTGTTCACATAGTTCCCCACATTCACATATCTGAGAGCAGTGAATTTTGAGGGTGAACTGACAAAGCTACCAAGGTATGCAGGGCCCAAGCTGATTCTCTTGGAGTTGTCAAGGTAACTAATCACATACCATGAGAAATGCATGAAGAGAAAGAAGGGAGGAACTCCATTCCCCCTTACAGTGGGCCGATACACCTGCACCACACTAGCCAAAGCATGAGAAATGTATGCCAAGCTTGAATTGTTGAATCTAAAGCAAAACTTCCCAGCCAGGCCTTCCTTCGACTGTCGGAGTTGCCTCCCAAGGGCCAAAATTGATCCCATCCATGTTCTTGAGATCAAGGACATCAAGATCGACTTGAGACATGAAATAGAAATCAGGTGAAAGGATCACTCCCAGTTGGCTCTAGAGGAGATCATCCATTATGGCGTAGCCATCATTCCAAAATGATTCCAAGAGCCTGATTAAGAAATTGATCAAGTTTACCTTGACACGGATGGGGACGATTGGCCGTTCATAGAGATTGATAGAGCCAAGGCAACAAAGACCATTCAAGAAAGGGTCAAGCCCACATTGCAGCACACCAAACATTAGTGCAAACATAATGGTCTCACCTACCTTGAGGTAGATTTCACTACTTCCCCTTCGGGTAGAGCACCTCCAAGAATGGCTCAGGTGCTAAAAGGAAAAGGAAAAGACAAGGAGGGAGAATCAAACAAGCAGGAAGAAGCTCCTTAAATCCATCCTTCTACTTTTGAGAAATGAGTGGTTGACCTGGTGTCTCCAGGAAAAGAAGAAGAGACCACCGAAGTTTCAATGGATACATCCACCCAGGATGTTATCCCAGATACAACCACTGAGGTACCCACCATTCCTTCTTCTGATCCTTCTCCTGCCCCTGTCATTGAAGCATCTATTCCAATGGATGTTTCTTCTTCTCTCCCTTCCTCCCTTATGTCTCCCTCCTCTTCCATCTTCTCCTCTCTTGTGGATCTGTCGCCCAGTGTTCCCTCCATCCAATTCCAGATCCCTTCTTCCTGCATGTCCTTTTCTTCCCCGATAGTAACTCTGAGCACCACAAGTAGCAACACATTGGACTCCTTGCCGATGCCACCACCAAGTGTCTCAACGTTCTTCCCTATGGCCTCTTCAGTTGCTTCCCCTTTCACTCCCGTTTCTTCTTCCATTCCATCTACTCCTTCTCCCATAAGTCCAAGCTAGATTTTTGACCATCTGGGTCAACTCAAGAGAAAGGTTCCCATCGCACCCATGGACTTCTCCATCATTCCAAAGAAGGGACCTAAGAGGCAGAAAGCTATAACTCGCTTCTCTAAGAGCGTTTCGAGAGAGGGAGTCATGGAGATTGCATACCCGGATCCCACCAAAGAGAAGAAAGATCTGTCTCCTAAAAACTTTACAGTGACCCAAGTCATGATGGGAACCTCATCTAAAAGCCTACAAGGAGAGGCTTTGTCTACAGTAGACGCCCTTTGCAAGAAGCTACAAGAAGCAAAAGAGGAGAGGAGAATACTTTAGGAGCAAAACAAACATCTCCTCCAAGCATTGCAGAGAATGGGAAATGCTCTGCCTATAACTGCCACTGAACCTACTGAAGTTCTCAGTTAAAAGAAGATAAATGAATACACCAAGATTGGTGAACAAGGCACAGAAGTATCCTCCCGGATAGAGCGAATCCTCAAAGATAGTGAGGAAATGATTAAGAAATTCATAGGGCTCTACCAGGATATAGATCAGGAAAATAAGGAGCTACAAGCAGTAGCAGGATCCCTCTCCGAGGAGTTGGAAAATGCCAGGTTACAACATGAAACATTACAAGCAATGGTCAACTGCTCGGCTAATGACCTATTGAAGGTCGGCGTCATCGATCACCCGCGAGCACATAATAAATCTCTTGTTGCATTAGATTATTGGGTCGATCAAATGGAATATATCCTGGAGAGGATAGATAAAATCAAGGACGAAGCCCTTGATGGGAAATACAACATGGAGCAGATGGTTACAAAGATGTCTCCAAGGATGCTCAATGAATCATTCACCTTGAGGGAGGCAGGCGATACAATCCAGCTCTTCAAGGCTATCACAACCCAAGATTTGGTGCCAGAGGTCACTTTTGACCGAGAATCAATCAATAACCTTCTGGCTTGCCACAATTTTATTAGATTCTTGATTGAGGCATATGAAGAGTACGTCAGGCTACCTAAAAAGCTCAAGAATGAAAAAGAAACTTGCGAAGTCATTGGTGACCATTTCAAGGGTCCAGATCATAATCAACTTCAGATAATGATCAGCAAGTTTATGGAATACTGAGCTCAGTGTCACATCCCCTCTCTTGATCAAAAGTAAGACACTCTGTTTAAACAAAGAGATGACGAGGAGTAGTTTCTCCTCTTGTGTATGCTTCGATCATTTTTGTAAAAATATTTAAAAATTATGTTGGCATTTATGATGACATCATCCATGTTGCATCATGGGATGTTGCCATCCAAAAATTTGGCCAAAGTCAACTTTTGACTTTTTAGATATTTTGTAGATATTTTGTAAAGTGGTTTGTTTGTTTTTTTGTCTTCTTTCCTCTTCTCCTTCTATAAATACTGGAACACTCGTTGTATTCTAGGTGGACATTTTTTGTATGAAAAAAGAAGTGAGGAGAGAAATACTTTGTGCTTCCTTGTAACAGAAGAAATATTAATATGTATGTTTAGACTTTGTGCTCAATATATGTGTTATTTGCATAAGATCTTTCTTAAGTTAGATCTATATTTTTTGTTCTATTGGATTCCTTCTTATTATCGTCATATGTTCATCATTATTGCTTTATTTGTTTATACAAGTAAGTTTGGATTTGTTTACTACCAGCCCAAAGCATAAACCTTCTGACCTTTCTGTCTTGGAATTCATTTCTTTTCTTCCTTCAGATCTACCCTCCTTTGTTCCTTCCCTCTTACATTTCTATTTACAGTTTGAACTACCTCTACTGGGATGAGATCCCAAACCCCATGAAGTTAGAATAGTGTATATTTGCATAGATTCTTGCTTGATAGAATAACAATAAACCAGTTTTGCTTTGTTGTCTCAAAGAGGGGCTTTACCCTGCACACTATTGGCCTATTTCCACATGATCTGCCTAACCGATGGATTTTTAAACCAAATTTTTTTGGTGACTCCGCTAGAGATAGAACTAAGGAAATAGCTAAAAAAACTGTGAAAATCGCTACCATATTGAAAATTTTAACCCTTTGTTAAAAATTAAATTTGTTGCAGAAGTGATCGAAACTGAAAATTGCCTTATACAAATCTATAGATTTGGACCAGATAGGAGCTTTTAGTTCACTGAGTTTTTACAAAAACTTGTATCTTTCTATAGATCTAAGATTCTGACATTTCATGATATTTTCAAAACCTTGCAAAAATTCAAGTCGAAGATTCGAAAATCAGCTTTCTAAAATTGACCTACTATGTATCCTTGTCAATCTTTGTCAAAAAACCGCAATTGGTTGTTATTAAAGAGGATAAAAATTAAAAATTAAAAAAGTACATGCTGCTGATTTTTGCCAGAAAAATCAGAAAATCAGCAAGTACAAACAAAAAAATTGTTGTAAATCTACTCTTAATTGTTGCAGATCTGAACGGGTACGCTGGCAGGTGAACAATTTACTCGTGGCAGAAGAGCTCATGGAGAAGTTGATCCAATATTTGATCTACTTCAAAGGCATAATTTTAGTATCACTCTAGCATGATTCACATCACTAAGTTCAGTAGATCGATCAACAAGAAGTGTCTCGCCTCCATGAAGGAGCCGGATTTCACAAGGCACCTCGACATCAATTTGCAGTGCTCTTTTGCTAAGTGGAACTACACTCCCTGCTTGTGTTCTTTTTCCCACTTTTCAAATGGTGATAAATCTACCTATACCATGGGGAAATTCCATGGGTCCTCTAGCACTGTCACATCCAGTCAACCCCCTCCCTCACAGAAATCAAAAGAATTTCCTAAAATTTGATGGGAGTGGAAATCAAAGCACAGACGTGCATATAGCTGTGTTTATTATGTCATGCAGTATTCTGGACGTAACTCATGAAGACGTATATGTGCGTCTCTTTCTGGAGACCTTGCAAGGGCCTGCATCAGAATGGTTCCATCATTTACTAGCCAGATCCATCACTTGTTGGGCTACATTACGGACTGCATTTGAAGATAGGTACAAGCCTTCAGAAGACGCATTCACGTTATTGTCACGAATCACTCACATGAAGAAGGAGGCCAATGAAACCATGCATGATTTTATCACTTGATTCAATTCACTAATCAACCGTGTGCCACATGCCATATTGCCAACATTAGAAAATCAAAAGTGTTTCTTTGTGAATGCAATGAGTTTGAAAGTAAGTTTCTTAATTTTACAAGACCAAATACCCACCTTGGTCCTTGCTCAGGCTATGGCCATTCAGATAGAAGATAACCTACTTATATCTGGTGAGTTAAGACAAGAGCCATCAAAATCAAAGGCTTCAACTTCTTCTCAGGCTACCTCATCAGATCCAGCATTCCAGAAGATGGAAAATGATTTTCTCTCATTAAAGAAGCAATTGGCTCAAACATCGTCTACTACTCTGTACCGAGATATCCCACGGAAGAACTTCACTCCCAACAACACCCCCCAAAGGCCGTGTTTGCCTGCTACTTCTCCAAGGTTAGCAATTGAAGCCCCTCCGGTTAATGCTTTGGTTGAAGTCAAAGAAGATGATACAAATTATGAAGAACCTTTGTCGCAAAATGAAGATGATCAAGATGTCGGTGAACCGACTGGCGACTCTACTATCGGGTATATGGAATTTGAAGATGAGGAATCTGATGAAGAAGAGGGTACCCAAGGGTATGTGAGTGGAAAATCATACACAGTTTTCACTCACTCAAAAGGAAAAGAAGCAAAGGTTACTGCTAAAAAACAAAGGGAAAAGGCTGTGGTAACTCCTCCTCCAAAGATCGCTAAAAGAGGTAATCCCCTTCCTACTCAACCTCCTGTTAAACCTTTTGTAAAGAAATCTTTTCCTTCCATTTCTCCTCCAAACCATCCTTCCTCCAATTCTATAAAGACCAGTAATCCTCCTCCACCAACGTGAAATGAGGGACTCATTCCTTCGTTAACACAACCCTTGGTCGCATTCGATATAATTGATCATGCTAAAAATACCAAGATCTAGATGTCTGAAGCTGAGTACCTTTAGTCCAACCCAGAGCAGCTTGTAAGGTTAACTAAGTATATCCAAAGGTAGGCTTCCGTCCTTCCTCCCATTTTCCCAAAAGGAATTCTTCCCACTCCTCCTACGTCCCACGTAAATGTTGCCTCAACTTCCGCATCGAGGAAAATTGAGCCTTTTTACCTATTTCTCCTGATTAATGGTCATAAACTAAGCAACTGTACAATTGATTCTAGAGCTTCTGACAATGTTATACCAGCAAAGGTCACCCATGCTTTAGGCCTCACACTTACTAAACCTTTTGGCATATGATACTCCATGGAAACCAAATAAGTACCATTGATTGGTCAGATAGAGGATGCACAATTTTCCTTTGTGGCATTTCCTGAGAAAAGGGTAAAAATGACTATTCTCGTAGATGATATTCCAGCAGCCTACGGGATACTACTAGGGAGGAGCTTTTGTATGGAAGTTGGTGGGGAAATTCACATGGACTGGTTCAAAGCCAGGATTCCTATGAAAGGAGTGATGCAGACATTGGAACCATAATCACAAAGAAATACCTAGTCACCAATTTTGATGACCCTAAGGCTCAGATTATTTTTGAATCGTTAGGGATGGGGAACTACTTCCTATCCACTGAATAAGATAAAATGGACGTTCTCATTCAAAAAGAGGACCTGAACAAAGTGTGGACATTGCAGTTTGATGGCAGTTGTGCAACGAGTGGATGCGGTGCTGGGGTTGTTCTAATATCTCCCGAGGAGGAGATTTTCCCTTTTTCTTTTAAGTTGTAGTTCTTCAATACGAATAATACTACCGAGTATGAATCCTTGTTACTTGGCATGTAAGCTACAAAAGAGAAGGGAATCAAGAATCTAAAAGTATAAGGTGCTGCCGAGCTAATTTTCAATTAGGTGAAAGGAATATACCAAGTAAAGAATGACCGGCTCAGACATTACCGTAATGTAGTATGGGATAACATCGAAGAGTTTGACGCTTTCTCAATCAAAGCAGTCCCGTGAGCTCAAAATGACATGGTTGATTCATTGGCTATCTCAGCATCTCTCATGCTCCCTCACCTAGGGTTAAAAATAGATACATATACCATTGAGGTGGTTTTTCACCCGAGTGTGCCAGATAATTCACAACAATGGCAAGTGTTCAATGATGAAAACCAACTTATCACTTTTCTAGAGAAAGCTGACAATTTCAAAGAGCTTCATTTTGACGGATCAACTTCTACGTGTCGTGAGTCTCTTACTAGTCAAGCACACGAATCTGAAAAAAAAACAGTGATACAACTCAAAGGAAATAAGATTCCGAAAGGTTTGGTTTCCTTAGAACGATTATTTGATAATCATGATCATTTTGTTAAGAAAAAGTGACAGGATGATCCTTCCTCTTCTCCGGAAACTGAATCCGTCAATTTGGGCACTATGGAACATCCTCATTCTGTGAACATCGGCAAGTGTTGTACGCCTAAAGAGAAACAAAAATTCATCAAGTTGCTGAAAAAGTATATGGATGTATTAGAATGATCTTATGCTGATCTGAAATCTTTCAAGCTAAAGGAAATTCAACACGACATTCCGCTCAAGGATGATGTCAAACCTTTCCATCAAAATCAAAGGCACTACAACCCTAAAATCTTAGGTACCATCCAAGCTGAAATTCAGAAGATGCTAGATGAAAGAATTATTTTTCCAATTCATCACAGTATCTAGGTTGCAAATATTGTGCCCATGTGGAAGAAGAATGACGAGATACACATATGCGTAGACTTTCGTAACTTGAACCAGTCATCTTTAAAGGATAACTATCCACTGCCGATAATGGATCAAGTGCTACAAGTAGTAACCGGTTCAGAAATGTTGTCTATGCTTGACGGTTTTTCAGGTTACAATCAAATTCAAGTTATGCCTGAAGATCAGTTCAAGACAACATTCACCATCCTTAGGGTACCTTCACCTACAGTAGGATGTCATTCGGTTTGATTAACGCCGGTGCCACCTTCCAACGAGAAATGGAATTTGCATTCAAAGGTATGATAGGAAAGGTCATTGTAGTTTACCTAGATGACTTGACCGTGTTCTCTAAGAAACAAAATGATCATTCCGATCATTTGGAACAAGTCTTGATCAGATGTCGAGAGCACGAGATTTCACTAAATCCCAAGAAGTTAGTTTTTGGGGTCAATGAAGGAAAGATGCTAGGACATGTCGTTAACAGAGAAGGAACTAAGATAGATGTCAAAAGAGTTAAGGCTATTTAGAGCCTTAATTTTCCTACAAGCAAGACTGGTGTTCACTCTTTCTTCAGAAAGGTAAATTTTCTTAGACGTTTCGTTCCTAATTTTGCTGAGAAGACTTGTCATATATCTAATATGATGAAAGGGTCTCAAAAATTCCAATGGAGTGAGGAAGGCAAGGCATCATTCGAAGACATAAAGATTTTCGTCACTCATGCTCCTGTTCTGGTGTGTCCTGATTTCAACAAAGACTTTATCATGTATAGTTATGCATTTGTGCATACTGTATCAACTATCTTGATGCAAAAGAAATCCAAGGATATTGAATCCCCAATTGCCTTCATGAGCTCCCCTCTTAAGCCTCATGAATTGAAGATGTCACAATTAGAGAAGCATGCCTTCGCCATGGTAAAAGCAGTCAAAAATTTCTGCTACTATATTCTGAATTCTCATACAGTAGTGCTGGTTCCAGACACGACTGTTAAGTCTATCCTGACTCAACAGGAGTTAGGGAGCTTATGAGGGAATTGGATCGCAAAGGTCCAAGAATATGATCTAGACATCAGACCAACCAAGTTGGTAAGGGGTAAGGGTATGTGTCAGCTAATGGCTAAAAATAAAGACTCAGAGGTACATGAGGAGCAAACTGCTCATGTTAATGAAGAACAAAGTGAACTGGAGAAAGTGGATTCTTTACCCATGGTTCTGTTTTTTGCAACCAACGACGAATGATATTTTGACATCACATTCTTCCTCACCTATGGAGAGTGCTCAACTCACCTAACCACAAAGGAAAAGTGAGCGGTAAAGCTCAGAGCCACACGATATGTCATATGGGATGATGGATTGTATAAACGTGGAATTGATGGTGTTTTTCTACGATGTGTTGACAAGCCGCAGCAGATAAAATTATTAGAGAGTTTTCACAATTCCGCCTATGGTGGTAACTTCTCCTCATCCATGATGGCACATAAAATCATTCGGGCCAGGTACTACTGGACGACGTTATTTCAGGATGCAGCCACCTGGGTAGCGAAATGTGAACTTTGCCAATAGTTCATTGGCAAACCAAAGATGTCCACGTTTCCCCTCAGGCACGTCATTATTGAAGAACCATTCCGGTAGTGGGGAATTGATTTCATTAGAGCACTCCATCCTCATTCGAGTGCTGGACATAGTTACGTCCTAACAGAGATGGATTACTTCACGAAATTGGTGGAGGCCATACCTGTCAAGCATGCCACTTCTGAAGTTGTTTGCAACTTCATCAAGGAAAATATTATTGTGAGATTTAGCATTCCGCATAAAATCATTGCTAACAACGCTTCCAAATTCTCTTCACGGGAAGTTATTGGTGTTTTTTATGGATACAAAATAACCTTGGCTCATGCTTCTAATTACTATCCTCAGGGAAATGGTCATGCATAATCTAGCAACAAGAACCTGGTAACTATCATATGGAAGCTAGTTGATGAAAATCAGTGGTCCTGGCACAAGTCATTGTATGATGATTTGTGGGCAGATCGCATCACTCCAAAGAGAGATCTCTTGGCATGTCACCTTTCCAGGTGTTGTATGGGATTGAAGCTGAAATTCCTATCTTTGCAGAACTTCCCGCTCTGCTCTTGGCTCGAGAAATCAAAGATGAAACTTTTCAGAGTTCTCTTGAAAATAGGATTATCTACCTGACAGAACTTGAAGAAAAGTGAGTGAAAGTGGTCGAAAAGATCACTGAACATCAGAATCAAGTCAAGAGGTTGTTCGACAAGAAAGCCAGGTAGAGAGATTTCCACGTAGGGGATCTTGTCCTTCTGTGGGACAAACGAAGAGAACCGAAAGGTATGCATGGAAAGTTTGACTCTCTTTGGAGAGGTCCATACAAGATCAAGCAACTCAATGAAGAGAATAGTTTCTATCTCTCATATCTAGATGGAACTGAACTCCCGCTTCCCTATAGCGGGCAGCACCTAAAGATTTTCAGGAAGTAGAGCTTGTTCTCTTCTTTGTACATTTTTTTCATCATGTGTTTGTTTTTGTCGTGTGTTTGCTTTCTGTTTGTTGTGTGTTCCCTTCCTTCCCTTTTTAGTCACCCTTGTTTTAGACTCTCTGTAACCTAATGGATAGGCACATGAAAATCTGGGATTCTCTACCCTTAAGTTTCACTTAAAGATAGTCCCTAGAAAGAGCCAGCTATTATCCTGCAAAATTGACAAGGGAAATTTTGTAGATAACCATACCAAAATTTCATTTTGGTCCCCTGAAGAAGTCTTACAACGTTCAAAATGGCCTAAAACTCCCTTTCGAAAAACAAGTTTTTTAGAACTTAGCCATTTTTAGCTTCTTTAGAGTCAGCGCAGTTTTTGGGGTGTCAACATTCCAAAAATTACACCTTTTTTTGAACTGGGTGCAAGAAATGTTGTGTCGACATCATAAAATGTGCACCCCTTAGAAAACCCTTTAGTGCAAGAATTGACATGTCAACATTAATGAATTTACGCCCCTTTGGTGTAGGAAATGACATGTCAACATCATTAAACATGTGCCAAGTGTGTGCGCTAAGGCGCTAAAATTATCATGTCAACATCGAAAAATGTGTGCTTAAGGCGCTCGAAGAGTGGTGTCGACATCTATGAAGCTACTCTAAGGTGCCCTTTTTGTCATGTTGACACTCTCAAAGGTGCCCCAAAGAAAGTTGGTGAAATAATTAATTCCAGGTTTTCTATAAATAGGTGCTCAACACCTGTCATTTTCACGAATTGAAAAATGTGAAAAGTATGTCTCTGCACATGTCAGTTGTCCTTATCACCCTCGTATGCCATTTTTTGAGCTTGTGGACCCCAACATCATCCTTCGTCCTTGTTAAAACTGGGTAAGTGGCTTTTATCATTCTTGTTATTGTTTGTGGTTTTGTTTTTGGTTGTGTTAGGTTTTAGGGTTGTTATAAATCTAAAAAGGTTAAATCTAAAAATGGAAAACCTAACAATCCATAACCATTTGGAAGCCCCTTTTCCTTTCCTTCCAGATCTATAAATCTAGAAGGCCCCTGCCTCTGAAAAAACCTAAGGCCTTTTCCCTGCTTATTATCTTGTTGCAAAAACTCTCTTTTCCATTTGAAAAAACCAAAAAAAAGAGAAGAAATCTAGGAAATTGCAAAGAAATCATTAAAAACCTCGGCGCACTGTTTTTACATGTTACAAACCCCACAGTTGTGCCTTGGCACACTTTCCTCACTTGCAACATATCCCAAACCTACACTCAATATAATAACACTTAGCAATTTTTGTAAGGGCGCAGGAGCATCCTGGACAACATCAGCATAGGATGTTGTGAGCTTCAAAACTGCACCAAGAACTTTCCCCTTTGGCGCGTTGATTTCCTTAGAGCATATTCCAAAATTGTGCCTTGGGTGCACTTAAAAGCCATGCAACACCATCCTTTTTAGCACCCAGCTAAAGAAAATTTCCTAAGGCGCAGGCGCATGGTCCTTGACATCAACATGCCATGTTGTGTGTTGCAAAACTGTGCCCTGCACCTTTCTCCTTGGCGCTGAAACCTTTTGCGCAACACTCCTCAAAACTGTGCCCTTTATAACCCTTTGGCATAACATTTCTCCTATCAACATTGGTGCACCTTTTTCCATGTTGACATCCTCAAAAGTGTACCTAGCCTTTTTAAGCCTTTGCAGCATGCTGTGAACTTGCACCTTGCACCCTAAGCCTTATAATTTCTCATTCTTCTTTTTGCAGGATTTCATTATGAATATCATGATAGTTGACATGGCTCTTCTATGTTGGACCTCCTTCATTCTCCTTGCAAAACAACAACATCCATCCTCGAGCTCACACATGTCTTCGTCAAGCAAAAATCCAACAAAGTCTAAAGGTAAAGCTAAGCTGACAGAACAAGAGATGAAGTACAAATATCAGAAAGTCAAGATGCCTGACTCATATGCAGAGAGTGATCTTGACATCAGAGACTTTGAGCTTGGACATATTGATATGGATGACTTCTGGGCAAGAACCAACTAGGAAACTAGTGGCCCATGGATGAACAAACTAGTGGGCAATGGATTGCACTTTGCAGTTGAGCTACCAGTAAGTGTTGTAAACAACAAGTTCATCATGTTGGTGGCTCGGTGCTATAACAAGGACACTAGATGTGTCGAAGATAAGGAGGGAAAGGTGATCATCGACCTCACATCCTGTCACTTTGAAATAACCCTAGGCATTCCTCATTACAGGCAATACATAGCCATAAGTCTAGAAGACTGTAAAAAGGCCTAGGATGAAAATGAGGAAAAATGCATGCAAATGATGAACGAGCTATATATGAAAAACAAGAAGCAAGTTAGCAGATGGCCTCAGACCATCCACCACAGTGACTTAAACGAGGAATTGAGTGATACAATCACTTTCCTGAATAGGGTATATGGGCTTCCTGATGCCCATTATTTCCACAAATGGATGCTGAGGTATTTAGAGACCATGAGCAAGAATACGCCTGATCAATGTTTTGGCTGGGGGAAATCATCAACGACACCATCTCTCAACAACTCCAACATGTCCTAATAACTGGGAAGTTCTACATGAAATCCTACATTGTATACATTGCAGCATCAACGAGAGATTTCACGGGTTTAGCTCGAAATGGGGTATGACCCCAGGTCAAAATATATGAATTCTACCTAGAGCTAAAGCTCAAGGCAAGCATCTCTCAGTTCTCCAAAATCAATGATGCCTTCTTCTATGAGGTGATCTGCCTATTGAGGCCAAATATGAGACACGGTCGGACCAACCCGAGTGTGATTACTACCATGAAGAAATGGGGATCATTTTTCACACAGTCCCCCACATTCATATATCTCAGAGCAGTGACTTTTGTGGGTGAACCGACAAAGCTACCAAGGTATGCAGGGCCTAAGATGATTCTCTTGGAGTTGTCAAGGTAACTAATCACATACCATGATAAATGCATGAAGAGAAAGAAGGGAGGAACTCCATTCCCCCTTACAGTGGGCCGATACACCTGCACCACACTGGCCAAAGCATAAGAAATGTATGCCGAGCTTGAATTGCTAAATCTAAAGCACAACTTCCCAGCCAGGCCTAACTTCAACTGCAGGAGTTACCTCCCAAGGGCCAAAATTGATACCATCCATGTTCCTGAGATTGAGGACATCTGGATCAACCTGACACATGAAATAGACATCAGGAGAAAGTATCACTCCCGACTAGCTCTAGAGGAGTTATGGCGTAGCCATCATTCCAAAAGGATTCCAAGATCCTGATCAAGAAATTGATCAATTTTATCTTGACATGGATGGGGATGATTGGCCATTCGCAGAGATCGACAGAGCCAAGGCACCAAAGTTCATTCAAGAAAGGGTCAAGCCCACATTGCAGTGCACCAAACATTGGTGCAAACATAATAATCTCACCTACCTCGGGGCATATTTCACTACTTCCCCTTCAGGTAAAGCACCTCCAAGAATGGCCCAGGTGCTAAAAGGAAAATGAAAAGACAAGGAGGGAGAATCAAACAAGTAGGAAGAAGCTCCTCAAATCCCTCCTACTTTTGAGAAACAAGTGGTCGACCTGGTGTCTCCAGGCAAAGAAGAAGAGACCACCGAAGTTCCAATGGATACATCCACACAGGATGTTATCACAGCTACAACCACTGAGGTACCCACCATTCCTTCTTCCGATCCTTCTCCTCCCCCTGTCATTGAAGCATCTATTCTAATGGATGTTTCTTCTTCTCTCCCTTCGTCCCTTTCGTCTCCCACCTCTTCCATCTTCTCCTCTCTTGCGGATCTTTCACCCAGTGTTCCCTCCATCCAATTACAAATCCCTTGCACCTCCATGTCCTTTTCTTCCCTGGTAGTAACTCCAAGCCCCACAAGTAGCAGCGCGTTGGAATCCTTTTCGATGCCACCACCAAGTGTCTCAACATTCTTCCCTGCAGCCTCTTCAGTTGCTTCCCCTTTCACTCCCGTTTCTTCTTCCATTCCCTCTACTCCTCCCATAAGTCCAAGCTGGATTTCTGACCATCTGGGTCAACTCAAGAGAAAGGTTCCCATTGCACCCATGGACTTCTCCATCTTTCCGAAGAAGGGAACCAAGAAGTAGAAAGCTATAACTCGCTTCTCTAAGAGCATTTCGGGAGAGAGAGTCATGGAGATTACATACCCGGATCCCACCAAAGAGAAGAAAGATTTATCTCCTACAGACTTTACAGTGACCCAAGTCACAATTGAAACCTCATCTGAAAGCCTATAAGGAGACGCTTTGTCTGTAGTAGATGCCCTTTACAAGAAGCTACAAGAAGCAAAAGAGGAGACGAGAATACTCAAGGAGCAAAACAAACATCTCCTCCAAGCATTGCAGAGAATGGGCAACACTCTGCCTGTAACTACCATCGAACCTACTGAAATTCTTAGTAAGGACAAGATAAATGAATATGCCAAGATTGGTAAACAAGGCGCGGTAGTATCCTCCTGGATAGATTGAATCCTGAGAGATAGTGAGGAAATGATTAAGAAATTCATAGGGCTCTACCAAGATATAGATCAGGAAAATAAGGAGCTACAAGCAGTAGCAGGATCCCTCTCCGAGGAGTTAGACAATGCTAGGTTGAAACATGAAACATTCCAAGCAATGGTCAACTACTCGGCTGACGACCTATTGAAGGTCGACATCATCGATCACCTGCTAGCACATAATAAAGCTCTCATTGCATTAGATTACCGGGTCAATCAAATTGAATATATCCTAGAGAGGATAGATAAAATCAAGGATGAATCCCTAGATGTGAAATACAACATGGAGCAGATGGTTACAAAGATGTCTCTAGGGATGCTCAGTGAATCATTCACCTTGAGGGAGGAAGATGATACAATCCAGCTCTTCAAGGCTATCGCTACCCAAGGTTTGGTGCCAGAGGTCACTTTTGACTGAGAATCAATCAATAACCTTCTGGCTTGCCACGATTTCATTGGATTCTTGATTGAGGCATGTGAAGAGTACGCTGGGCTACATAACAAGCTCAAGAATGAAAAAGAAACTTGTGAAGTCATTGGCGATCATTTCAAGGGTCCAGATCATAATCAACTTCAGACAATGATCATCAAGTTTATGGAATACCGAGCTCAGGGTCACATCGCCTCTCCTGATCAGAAGCAAGACACTCTTTTAAATAAAGAGATGATGAGGAGTAATTTATCCTCTTGTGTACGTTTCGATCATTTTTGTAAAAATATTTAAAAAGTATGTTGGCATTTATGATGACATCATCCATGTTGCATCATGGGATGTTGCCATCCAAAAATTTGGCCAAAGCCAACTTTTGACTTTTTTAGATATTTTCTAAAGTGGTTGGTTTGTTTTCTTCTTCTTTCCTCTTCTCCTTCTATAAATATTTGAACACTTTTTGTATTCCAGGTGGACATTTTTTGTATGAAAAAAGAAGTGAGGAGAGAAAGAATTTGTGCTTCCTTGTAACAGAAGAAATATTAATATATATGTTCAGACTTTGTGCTCAATATATGTGTTATTTGCATTAGATCTTTCTTAAGTTAGATCTATGTTTTTTTTTCTTTTGGATTCCTTCTTATTATCGTCATATGTTCATCAATATTGCTTTATTTGTTTATGCAAGTAAGTTTGGCTCTGTTTACTACCAGCCCAAAGCATAAACCTTCTGACCTTTCTATCTTGGAATTCATTTATTTTCTTTGTTCAGATCTACCCTCCTCCATTCCTTCCCTCTTACATTTCTGTTTACATTCAGAACTACCTCTACTGGGATGAGATCCCAAACCCCCTGAAGTTAGAATAGTGTATATTTGCATAGATTCCTGCTTGATAGAATACCAATAAACCAGTTTCGCTTTGCTATCTCAAAGAGGGGCTTTTCCCTACGCATTGTTGGCCTATTTCTCCATTATTTGCCTAACTGACATATTTTCAAACCAACAAGAGGAAAGGATTGAAACTCTACTCAGTAACACAATGAGATCATTTACTTCCTGGATGAAATATAATTAGTACATTGTCTTAGGAAACTTGGTGACACTCTTTGCCAAGTAGCTCTTCATCATGACCTTCATACATAGTTTGGTTTCTTTGTCCCAATGTTCAACTACTTCTTCTAGTGAAATTGTGGCATAGTCCTCAACATCCTAGAGTTTAAACAAATCTTCGAAGAAATCTGAGTCCAACTGAATTATAACCTTGTTGTTAGCATCTTTTACCAATCTGGAATCTTCATCAAAATGGGATGTTGTGGCTAAGACCAATTCGGGGCAATGCATAGATGCAGGAAAACTGGTAGCAAGAGAAAGTCCACTGTCATATATAGCCTACATCCAAGACTTCTTGTTAGGATCTCTCAACCTTTCCCAAAAATCTGGCAAATATACTTGCCCAAGATCAATATCTCTAATATTCCCTAATTCTGAAGAAAGAAACGAATGATGAGAAACTCCTTAGAATATATATTTCATCTTTTCTTTTCCTTTTACCGAAGAGGTTGACATCATGTTTTGGTTTCAGAATTTGAAAGGGCCTTTGGAAATTTGTAACAAATACTGCAATAGTTTTGAAATGCCGAAGTCTGAAAAGATTCTAGTTTTGAAGTGTGAAACCTCTGAAACCTGAAATATCAGATCTTCAAACCTAAAAAAATCAAAACCCTGAAATTTTGAAAACCGCAGACTTCCAAAATAGGAACCTTCGAAAGTCTGAAAGCAAGAAGCTCCAAAATAGCAAACCTCTGAACTTTAAAATAGTCGACCTTCGAACTCTGAAATAACAAACCTCTGAAATAACAAACTATGAACTGCGAACTCATCGAAGGGCACAAAATGAAAATAAAACAATTGTGAAGATCTTGAAAAAACTATCATGTAATCTGAGTTAGATTCCTGCACATGTTGGATTTTGTAACTGTGGAGATCAGGAAAAAATCTCAAGGAAAACATGGTGCATGATGAGGGTTTCATTTTCAAATTGGAACAAGGAAGAACAAAAGAAAATAAGAAAGGAAGAAAACCCAAAAATATCGTAAACCAAGAAGAAATAACCCAAGAAAAATTACCTTGAAAATGATGCCTCAAAAGTACAAAGAATGCAGTGAAAATCAGAGTGTCAGACCAAAAAGTCAGTTGAAAATGACAGATAATATCTTGAGTTTATATAGAAAAACCTAAAATTAATGCCCAGAAGCTGACAAATGGGGAGGTTGGTGAGAATTAAATGCTCATAGAACCTCTAAGTCGGAAAACCTGAAATTCTGAAGTTCTGAATTTTTGGAACTTCAGAGTTTCAGAATTAGGAACTTTAAAGATGAAGTTTATGAAAAGATAACGAGAGACTCTGAAACCCAAAAGTCCAAAGTTTTGAAATTTCGGAACTTCATAGTTTTAGACTTCGTAACTCTCTAAATAAATTTCTCAAAAAAGGAAACATAAACATCTGAAACATGAAAGCCCAAAGTTCAGAAATTTTGAAACTTCGGAATTTCAAACTTCGAAACTCCAAGTTGAAAAAATAAAAAATACCAAAGGAGACTTTTGAATCCCGAAAGTCCGAAGCTCTGAATTTTCAGAATTTTGGGCTTTTGGAGTTTGGAACTCCAAAATAATTTTTTTTTATTTTGGCAGTTTGATCCCCCAAAAGGAAAATCCCCGAAATCTGAAGCTCGAATTTTTAGACTTTCAGAATTTCAAATAACTTCAAGCACATCTTTCTAAAACACTTCTAGGTGAAATATTTCAGAACTTAATTTTGAATCAAATTTTAATATCTTCATTTCAAGGTAAGATTTAAAGGTTAACAAGAAGAAGAATGTTGAATCTGATGAGGCAGAAGAATCCCTATTGGTTAAAAATGTGAAAAGAGGATCCGACAAGTATAAAGGTAAACTTCCTTTTAAATGTTTTTTTTTTATTATTGGCAAATAATTTTTTGAAAGGGACTATACCCTTGAGAAAAAAAGAGGGCCTAGAATCCAGAATAGGAAAGAGAACCAGAATAAAAAGGATCAAAATCCAGATGGGACAATGAAGCCCAAAGTAGCCGAAGAGCAGCTACCACTACAAAATCAAAATAGAGCGAAAACTGCAGAAAAGCAGCAAAACGACAACAAAAAAACAACAATAATTACACAAAAGTGTAGAAAAAGCACCCCCAATTACTTCTTGGCAGCTTTTTCAATGCTGGATTTGATAGTCTGCCAAGATTTGAACATCCCCAAGGTCATCATGTGGGCAGAGTCAGTAACATCCACCTGAGCAATGGTCCTTTTGCTTTCCTTATCAGTGCCCCAAAGGGTAGCTGGAACCCCGCTGAGATTGGATACACTTCGGACATGTTGCTCAATGAACTCCTCAATAGCAGTAAAAATGGCCATGCTATAATCATGGCGAGTCTTGGCCTTCCCTAAACGGGAGTCTAAGGAGTTTAGCTTCTTGTAAATATCTTCAAGCTGGCTATTATCCATAGCCACCACCTCCTCCTCCTTCCTCTTACCTTTTTGTTTTGCCATGTTTTTAACCTCTTCCCTCAATAGCTTCATGTCAGCTTCTAAGGCCTCTAGCATTTTTGTGGAGCTCTCCATATGTGCTTCCTGAGAACTAGCACTGCTAATATGAAGGAGGTTATGGGAAATTTCAATCTCCTGAGGACCCTTCCCCACAGTAGGGGCCAGGGGAAGAAGGGAGGCCAGGAGACTGAAGAAGACATAATTTATGCAGCAAGAAAATTAGCCCCTGGTGAAAAGGAATGCATACAAAAAGTGAGATTGATGATGAAGATCCTATCAAAGAAAAGAAAGGGAAGCCTTTCTACAAAAATAATTTCAAGCAATGGAATTTTGAAATGAAAAATAACTGGAACCAAAACAAGAAGATTTTATGCATCAGAGAACATGATAGTTCAGAGGAATACTATTATGAGGGTGACATTGAAGAAATTTTGTTTATGGCCCTTAAAGGTTGAGAAGTGGAAGCTATAGATGGATTTGATGAAGAAGGTGACGTAAATTTGGAAGAATAACTCATCTATGCCTTGGGTGAAATCAAGAGACTAAAAAAGAAGACATTGAAGCAAAAAATGCAACTTCAAGAGTATGAAGAAACAAAGAAAATTTTTCTTGATATTGAAGAATATGATAATACTATTATTGATCTAAAGACCTGAATTGAAGAGAAAAAGAGAATAAACGAAGTGATCAAATCCTATCTAAAGGAAAAATAAAAATAGGTTGAGAGATTAGAATCAGAAATTGTCTCATGGAGACAAGAAGTTTAAATTTAAATAAGAGACTCAAGTTCGAAAAGAGTTCTAAGGTGTTGAGAAACATTCTAAGTTAACAGAGACCAAAATAAGCCAAAGGTGGTCTTGGATTCAATGAAGTAGAAAATAAATAGACCAAAGAACTAGTAAAACATCTATCTATGCAGATGTCCTAAAGGGCTCCAGTGAAGGAGAAAAGAACAAGAAACTAGAAGATCATCCTCCATTGAACAAAAAAAAAAGAGAGCAAGTGGAAGAAGATACCAATAAGAATTTTTTGAATTTTTTCTTATCAGAGGAATACCTACATGACCAGGTATTATTTTCATAGTTATTGTTTTTCCTATCACAATTATGGTCATAATATGATGGACTGTAGATTGAGGCTTCAAAGTTAGAATCAAAATTTTCATGCTAGAAACTAAAATTCTTTTGCTACATTGTCAAATTCTAATGAGCATGAGATCAAATGTTATGAATGCAACCAAGTTGGCCACATAGCAATATTTTGTAGGAGTAAGATTACAGAAAGGCCAAAGCAAAAGAAAGAGGGAAATAAGATCATAAAGAAAGCTAACGATAATAAAGTGTGGCAAAAGAGAAAGGAGGGAGAACAAGAAGAAGCTATGTTGGTGAAAATGGACCTCCATGCACAAGATGATGAAAAAAATTGGTATATTGATGGTGGGTGTTCCATCCATATGATAGGTGACAGAAGCAAGTTCCAAAAGCTGAAAAAGACTAGTAGAGGTACAATGAATTGTAAAGATAATACTACAGCCAAGATTGCAAGAAGAGGTAACATAAAATTGAATGATAAAGATAAATTTGAAAATTTTTACATTGTTGAAGGGCTGAAACATAATCTTCTGAGTTTCAGTCAAATGTGTGATCAAGGTTATACAATCACATTTTATGTTGAGGGTTGTGAAATTAGAAATAAGGATACAAGTAAATGGGTTACAAATACAAATAAAACAAGGAACGACTTATACATGCTGAGTTATGTGAAGGGAGAAAAGTGTTGCATGCGTTAGATTGATGAAATCTTGTTGTGTTACAGGAGATTGGGTCACATCAATTTTGACAACATGGTGAAAATTATCTCAAAACAAGCAGTGAGAGATTTACCCAAGATCACACAACTGCAAACTACTATCTGTAGATAGTGTCAACATGGGAAGCAAACAAGGATCAGTTTAAGGAAAAAGGAGTACTATACAATGAATCCATTGGAGCTAATTCATACTGATCGTTGTGGGCCAACAAGAACACAAAGCTTGCAAGAGCATGGAATCAAAAGACAGTTTTCTATAGCAAGAACACCACAGTAGAATGGTGTAGTTGAATGAAAAAATAGAACAATGTAAGAAATGGCCAGAATAATTCTTAATGAGTCCAAGTTACCATATTATTTTTGAAGAGAGGCAATGTACACAATGGTGTATATTTTGAATAGAGTACAGATTTAAATAAACATAGAAAAGACAACATACGATCTATGTAAGGGAAGGCTAAATTCTTTGAAACACTTCAAATTTTTCAGAAGTAAGTGCTAAATTAAGAGAGATGATGAAGATGAGCTTAGAGTATTTGATTCTAGAGAAGATGAGGGCATATTCCTTGGTTTTTCATCGAGAATCTAGGCTTATAAGTGCTCTAAAAAGAGACTGCAGAAAGTAGTGGAAAGTATAAATGTGAAAGTTGATGATTGGAAGCCAAAGAAGAAAACATGACATTGAGCGGTGCAAAAAGAGGATGAAGAAATCAATTCTGAGAAAGAGGAAGAACAAGAACAAGAAGAATCTGAACGAGAAGACACGAAGACACCATCTAAAGTCATTCAAAAGAACCATCCAGTAGATAAAATCATTGGAAACAAAGATACTAGAGTGCAACCAAGGGAGAGACTAAAAAGTGCACCATAAGAGGTAAAAAAAAATTGTTGTCAAAAGTTGAATCGAGTAATTTTTATGAAGCTAGCAAGGATAATTTTTGGATAAAATCCACGGAAGAGGAACTTAATCAGATAGAAAAGAATGACACATGGGAACTAGTGTCGAGGCCAAAGGACAAGAACATTATATGTACCAAGTGGGTCTTTAGAAACAAGATGAATGAAGAACGAGAAGTTGTCAGAAACAAGGCTAGATTAGTGTGCAAAGGCTACTCACAAGTTGAAGGCATTGATTTCAAGGAGACATTTTCACCTATTACTCGCATGGAGGTGGTCAGAATGTTCTTAGCATTTTCTTGTTTTAATAATTTTAAATTTTATCAAATGGATGTAAAATCAGCATTCTTGAATGGAAACTTACAGGAAGAATTTTATATAGAGCAATCAAAATGTTTCATTCTATCATAAAATTCAGATTTTGTATGCAAGTTGAAAAAAGGTCCTTTATGGCTTGAAGTAAGCTCTTAGAGCTTGGTACTCTAGATTAGACAAGTAATTGTAGGAACATGGATTTAGAAAAGGAATTGCGGATAATAATTTGTACATCAAGACAAAAGGAGAACATCAAGTGATGGTTTTGGTTTATGTGTATGACATTATTTTTGGAAGTGGTTACAGGAGATCATGCAAAGAATTTATAGAAGAGATGCAGAAGGATTTTGAGATGTCTATGTTTGGTGAGTTGTCTTATTTTCTTGGTTTCAAAATTCAACAATTTAGTCAAGGCATTTTTATTTCACAAACCAATTATATAAAGGACATATTGAAATTTTTTAGAATGGAAGATTGTAATCCAATTAGTACACCCATGATTACAGGTTACAATTTGAGTAAGAATGATGAATCTCCCAATGCTAATCAGACTATGTATAGGTCCATGATAGGTATCTTGTTATATACCACAACATCTAGACTAGATATTATGTAGTTTGTTGGATTATATGCATGGTTTTATGTGGCACTAAAGGAAATAGATATGGCAGAAGTGAAAAGAATTTTTAAATATTTGAAAAGTACCTTGGATTATGGTTTATGGTATCGAAAGAGTGATGATTTCTCTCTTCCAACATTCAAAAATGTAGATTCGAAAGGATGTGTTTATGATTGGAAAAGTACAAGTGGGGGATCTTTTTATCTTGGTGACAGATTAGTGTCATGGTTCACAAAGAAACATGTCCCAGTTTCATTGTCTACAGTAGAGGCAGGGTATATTGTAGTAGTGGCATGTTGTACACAAGTTATTTAGATGAAGCAAAAATTGAAGGACATGAAGGTAGAGTATGAGCATCCTATTTCCATTTTATTTGACAATACAAGTGTTATTAACATCTCGTAAAATCTAGTGATGCATTCTAGGACAAAGCACATTCCCATTAAGTATCACTTTTTGAGAGAGAAAGTTGTAGATCAGCAGGTGAAATTGGAATATGTTGGGACTAAGGATCAGATTGCTGATATATTTACAAAACCCCTACCGAAGGAATCTTTTGAGTCACTATGACTGAAGTTAGGAGTGATTTCTACCAATCTTACTCATTGACTATCTTAGGGATAGTATGGACATAGGGGGAGCTACACATTGCATTATCTTCAACTCTGATTACAGGTTCAGGTGACAGGTTCATTTATTCCTTTTCCATTAATGTAAAATGGGGAGAATTGTAGAATGGGGAGAGTTGCATAGCACATGTACAATGGAGAAGTACAAAAAGAGCTCAGAGACAGAAATCTATATTTCAGAGAAAACAAGTTTTCATGTCTATTTTTAGCACGGGCTTGCAATTAATAAAAAAGGGGGAGGTTTTTGATTATTTTTTTCATTAATTTCAAAGGTACAACATTATTGTTGATTGAATTATTGAGGTTTGATTATTTTTTTAATATTCAACACTACAACATTAGTGTTGGTAAAATATTTATTCATGTCAAAATTAATGTGATGTCAAAAATTGAATATTTTAATATTCAACATTACCAAGGAATCTTACGACACATGGCGGGATGTGTAATGGCACATTTTTTAAATGAGGTTACTTAATTCATGTTGAATGTTTGAAATAAAAATGGAACTTACATTTGCATTAGTGATGAGTTATGACATGAAGGAGTTACAAATTTATTTTAAAAGCATAGAGGAGTTACAAATCTGAATTTAAAGAGAGAATATATATTTATGGGGCATATTTTTTCATATGTGGAGCATTAGGGATGTGTAAGGGAATTTTTTAATGTGTATTTATTGAAAAATATGAATTACACTTGACTGTGTAAAAGAATATTGCTATTTGAAGCAAATATTCAATATTTTTGTAACCGCCAAGTGATGTGGCTTGCTCATTCCAAATATGGCGCATTGTTTAATGAAATTGGCACATGATATGGGAACATGGTTTTAGGGAAACCAAAAGTGGTTTTTCCTCTCCTTTTTCCTATATAAACAAGTGTTGTGTGCACATTTTGAAGTGTAAAAAGAGAGAATTTTGTATGAGAGTGATATGTATGTGAGCTGATATTGTAAATATCTTAAGTGAGTATGAGTATTTGAGAGACAAAATAAAGAATGAGAAATATTATTGATTTGTATTGTATATTTTATGGAGTGGGTGCTTCAGATTGGGGATTTGTGTCTACAGAAGTTGGTGATTTGAATTAGAGATTACACAATCAATGGTGTTTGCATTCAAGGGCTGAATTGGTGCTTGACTTGGAGATTGGCGTCTTCTATGAGTGGGTGCTCACACCTTGTAAACACTATTTTATTTCAGATGGATTTGGACAGTAGAACCAAGAAGTATTTTTTTAGTGGATGTAGCCCACACTAGGTGAACCACTGTATAGCTGGTGTTATGTGCATTTTATTTTTTATGTGTGCTCTCATTTTATTTCAGATTTGAATATCTTATTAAGTGTGGGAAAAATTAATAAGTTGGAAAAAAAGTTTAAATTTTTTTAATACTGATTTATCCTCCCTCTCATTATTCCCATTCTTCTAACAAGATGTGAGATACCTATTATGTAGTGTGTGTGGTCCATGTGTGGAAGATGCCCTTAATATTTAAGTTTGAACCAAAGCACAAGATTGTATCATCAAGAAATGAAGATGTCACATGCTAGGGGATTGACGCAAAGATGAGAGATGTGTTGATGCTACTATGAGAGAGGGGAATTTTTGCATGTAATCCCCCCAAGTGATTGGTTGTGAATATAGTCATGTGACACTATCGAGGAGATCATCATTGTTGGGATCAAAGCCTACCAGAAGAGAGTTGGAGACATGATAAGAAATAGAGTGAGGTGGATCATATAAAGAACCATGACAATATAATGTGTAGGTAATCATGGCATACTCTTCATCTGTAAAGGTGAGGGTGGACATTCATGTGCGTACCATGAAGAGAGATTCAAAGACTAAGTGGGAGATGATTGATTACCTATGGAAATATTACCGAATGGCATAGAAAATTTAAGTGAAGTGTGATTAGTATCTATGGTACCACCAATGTAGTTTATCCAATATTACTCAAGATTCAATGGAGAATCATGAGGGAAAACAAAGACTATCAAATGAAACACACAAATTCCATAGGCAGCCATAATGTCACAATAGCCATGATAAATATGAGATGAGTACACTAGAGTTAAGATGTCATTAAGTGTTAAACTAAGTCTGGTTAATCCCTTATGTGTGTAAATAGTATTTGAACAAGTATAATTGACCAAAATTTTATGCTAAAATGAGTCGTTGATGAGAAGTGTGCATGTGAAATGAGGTGGCGAAGATGTAGTTTGTGTGGTAGAAGACAAAACGGTATCGAAGGTGTTAATTGATCCTTGATAAATTTTCATAACATTGGTATAAAGAGAGGTATTTAACTTGTATTCACTTGGTCCATTAGCCATTAAGGTGTCCTCAAAATAGGAGTCGTCGACATCCATAGGAGTAAAGTTAAGTTTTCCTAATGTTTCATCATTGATTTTGACTACATCAAATTCATCATCAAAATAGTTGGTGTTAGCATCATTATATGGTGTGGCGTTATCAAGTATGTTGGTAGGTGTCACACTAGGAAGAGGAATGGAAGGTTTCGTGATAGGTGGAGAAGCAACACTAATAAATGATGATACTATGGGTGATATAATAGTCGTACTGTGAGTAGAAATAGTTGGAGTACTTGTAGTGGTAGAATAAGGTTGTGAAGCACTATAATGACTAGTTTGATATGTGTTAAGGGTACTATATGGAATAAATTGCAAAGGTGGGATGGGCATAGCAGTAATAGGGTCTATGTGATGGTATTTGAATGGCTTTGGATCTATAGTTATAGTATGTTCATACCCATCATGCAAAAAATTTACACATTGATGAATAGTAGATGGAACTAAGTGCATTGTGTGAATCCAAGGTTTTCCTAATAAGAGATTGAATTGAAATGAGGCATCTACAACATAAAATTATGTGAGAACATTTTTAGGCCCAACCCAGATGTGTAATGAAATAGTTCTTAAACATGTATGAGTGGTAAATTCATAACCTCTTATGATAGTAGAATTATTATAAATGATATTATCACTAATACCCAATTTCTTTAAAATGGAATAAGCAAAAATATTTGATGGCTGATCCATTATCAATAAGAACTTTTTAAATACAATTTGTGCTCGTAACAACAATGATAAGAAAAGACAGACATGCATTGCTTTTAGAAAAAGGTGGCGTATCCTCACTAGTGAAAGATATGACATGTGGAAAATTATGAAGATAATGTATGAGGTGTGTAAAGGCTACCACTAAGTTGTCACTTTCTATGTGAATGGAAGGAAGGGATGCTTCTAGTGTTTGGTGACAGTCAGGCACATTAATCAATAATTCATAAAGATAAATCTTAGCAAGAATAGTGTTAAGTTGTTTAATGATGTCATAGCCCTTAGACGTAGTAGGAGGATCCACCAAAATAATGGGCAGAGGAATAAAAGTGGGTGGATTCATATGAGGATTAAGACGAGTACAAAAATTAGTAACTACATTGATAGATGGGTCAGCCCTAGGCAAAACAAAGTGAGGAGGATGTTGAGTACAGCACATACATGAAATCAACAACAGTAGTGGTTATACCAGAAATTTTAGTGGAAGTGAAAGATGGATAAGATGATTGAGCCACTGTAAAGGAGAGAAAAAGAGCCTGAAGTGGAAGGTAGTGTCAAACTTGGGGTTAACCAAAATGATTAACTAAAATGTGGATTATTCTAAATTAATATAATATTACACACAATAGTAAACAAAAGATGACTAAATGAAGAAAGTAGAAATGTGAAACCCCAATGATAAAAGAGGGTTAGGAATATCTTAGTTGATTTAGAGATATTTCAAGACTGTGTCACAAATAATAATAAATAAAAACAGGAAAAATTACCAAGAATATCCATAAAGAATAGATATGGAATAGTAGGCTAATCTGGGGCGCCTGGAGAAGGACTGGGGCACTCTGGTCTAAGATCTAGGCACCCTAGTCTATAAAAAATCTCTATAAACATCCTTCGAGGTGCCACTAGATGAATTCCTTCCTTCTCTTCCTTTCATGTTGATGTTACAGGACTATGGTATATGTCACTATAAATTAGAAATGAAGATGAGACCTATAAAACCCCAAACCAAGCATCAAACCCCAATAAAAGAAAGATGCATATGAAGGGGTCAGACTATCCTCAACGACCACAATGGTGGACTTACTAATTGAGAGATACACTACCTTTCAGACCCAAATTTAGTTCTAGGTGTGTGTGTGTGTGTGTGTGTGTGTGTGTGTGTTTAAAGTGTGCCCTAGGTGTTCTTGTGTCAGTCGTACTTTATTAAGAAGTGAAAAATAACTACATTTAGAAACATAATAAAATGGTGGATGGAATAAAATAAACTTCCCTCCTATGTAGTGTGATGCATATGAACCATCCTTTTCCATTGTGATGGAGCTAGATGGATGCAAATGGATCCTTTGATTGATGTAACCTTAGCTGATGATAGTAGTGCTTAGTGTTTGGTCCCTCATTATGGTCTCATAACTTTATATTTATATGGTTCTCTTGTTCTAATTTTTTAATTAACCCCTAAGAGGCCGACTACCAAAAATTTAGAAAGCTCAAATGGCTAGAAAGTTCCCAAAAAGTGGTAGGAAAGTGTTAAAAGGATCAAGGTGCCCTGAATGGGACAAGGGTGCATAGGGAACCTTGGTACTGGGATGGACACCCCAATTAGGAATAAAATGACACCAAATGGTAAAAATGACTAGGCGAGTACATGCAAGAGTTCGGCAGTGACGGTAACAAGTAAAGTAAAATGGCCAAATGACATGGGTTAATTAGTAATTTCTTCACTAAAAAACCATATAAATAGTAGTATGAGACTAGGACTAATTAATACCCAAAGTATGTGATTTTGTGTCTATACATTCCCCCACTAACCTCAACCTCTCCTAAATATGGTCCTCCTCTTTATATTGATGTTGTTTGGATCATAACTCATTCTCAACCCCATGAGTTCCCACCCCCTTCTAATCCAAAGATAAAGTGGTTGTTGTCACTGCACCTAAAGATTCAATCCAACCACCTTCTTCATGATCGAAACCCAAAGTTTCAATCTTATCTACCCCTCAGCTTTTTACTCTTGAATAAAGTATTACAAAATAGCTATACCAGGCCCTAGTAAATATGTCCCTTTATGATCTCATCTAAATATCTACAAACCATAGACATGCCCTCATGGAAGCCCTTTAACGCATCTCCACTCCTAGTGATGAGGCTCACCCCCACATCTCTTGGTGGGATCACTTATATAATTTTTCTACTTATTTTTTATCACAATAAGATTTTGAATACCACACCAAAAGAGCATGACCTTCCCTTCTTTGTCACCGTCTGCATCAATGACACCTTCATCCACCGATTTATGATTCATAATGGAGCTATCATCAACATCATCTCATCCCACACCTTTTATCAAATAAGGCTCCCAAAATCTATTGTCTCCCAGTCACCCACAACCCTTCATGCATTTAATGATGTTATGTCCCCCGCTTTGGGCACAATTATCCTTCCCATCTGTGTCAGTGAAAAAATCTTCCATGTAATATATTATATTGTAGAAAGGGATTTTCAATATAACATTCTTCTTGGACAGCCATGGATTTTTTCCATGTGCTGTGTTCCTTCCACCCTCCACTGATGCATCAAATTCAAATGTGAGAGGAAAATATTAACTCTTCCCATAGACAACCCACCATTCAAGGTATCTCACATGACTTATCATCCCAATTTCATGTTCATCACCACCAATGATAACTCTAAGCCATCCACTAGATCATTTGTTGATGCGTATAAGATCCCTAATGATGAATCTTTAGACAAAGTCATGGATAAGCTTGTCAATGGGGAGTATCATCTTTTGACACTTAATGATTTTCCCTCACCCCATTGACTTAGTAGACCTGAAAAATCACCAATGTACTGTCATCACCAATCCAGCACTATGATAATTCTTCACCGGGAACTCCTCGTGCTATGATTATTTACTAATGCACAACTTTTAGTTTGGTGGATGTAATCTGGAAACACAACAACAAACATAACACAAGAATACCATAGACTATGATAAGAAGGAATGATGATAAATTTGAAATATCAGAGTAAATTATAATATTAACATGAAATTGTTACAATCTCACCCATGAGGTACTTCAAGTGTTACTGAATTCACTTGCCTTCCACTAATACTATGGGAAAAACTTCACAATTACACCTCTTAATGGATTCTTTAACACACCTTCAAAATGATGGCTTTCTTTACACACGTACTCATACAATATTTCTCACTACTTCCTTCTATGATAAATGAGGGGGGTGGCCTCTTTATTTATAGAACTTCCAGGCTTATCCATCTTATCTCTAAGATAGGATAAGAAATCTACTCTGGACGAATCATATTCCATACCTTAACTCTTATTTATACATGTAAGCTTATCTTTTAAGATAAGATAAACCATATCATTTCAAATGGGTTCCACATTTTTAGACTTTTTACAAATAAAATACACAAAATATTTATGACCTCACTCCTTGTTCTTACTACAAATATAATATTTCTAATTCCTAATCATGTAGACCCTACTTCTCTACTTACCCCAACTTTGACATTTTAACATTACCGGACCACTTACGATAAATATTTACTTTTTACCACAACATTCCTATTGTACTTTTGACTATTACCATACTATACATTATTGGCGGCGTCGTACTAGCAACACCGTTATCTTCTATCGGACACTACTACTAATTATACTTAACAACATCCTATTCCTAATACATACATTAATGAAATAGAAATTACGGAGGAAAATTTTAGTGTCGACAGTACCAACCTTATGTCCAGGATATCATTCCCTTTGGACAACGTCATATTTACACAAACCTCATTTACGGTGGCATCGACCGTCCTTATTCACACATCAATGATCAACTACACAAAAATCCACACACTGATGGTTTTGACTGTCTTTATAAGAAGTCTTTTTCATATACCTATCTTCACCACTATTCCTGGAAAGGATTTGGAATGGGGCGTTATAAATAAGGAATACAAGACCATTTCATTAATCAATATTGCAAACCTTGTGAGAATGTTATCCTAGGCTATAGGAAGAAATCCACATACCCTCTCATACTATCTATGATGCTCATGGACATTGATACTCCATCTTCTCCATCTCATGGAGGTATGGATAAAAGTGACACTATTTCCATTTTTTCTAATTTTTTTTAGTCTCCACCAACACTTTGGTACTAGTCACTTATTAGTGTGATGGCCAATCAAGGTTCCTTCCACATAGATTCTTAAAAATGATAGAGGAGGATTCCCCTATCATTGACATTCTTCATTGGACTGTTAATGATGTCATCCTTTCCTACATGGATGCAGAATATTCCTATCTTCATAAGTTCTTACCGTCAGACACATATACCCTTCTTAAAAAATCCAACATCGACATCAACATAGGGACTTCATAAGAGCCCTGCATTCTCAAAGTGGGTCAATCCCTTGATCCACAGGATCTTGAATCCTTCACCTCTTTCCTCTGTCATCATGACCAAGCCTTGACATGGTCATACACTAACATGGCAGTCCTCAATCCATCCATTGTTGTCCATAACATTTTCACCTTTTCCAATGCTAAGCCATTTAAGTAGAAGCTTCGTCAGATGCATCCTCAAGTTTCCCTCTTTGTCAAAGAGGAGTTGCAATTCCTCCTTTCTTCCAAATTCATCATCTCTATCAACTATCTACAATGGGTTTCAAACATTGTCCCTTTTGCTAAATCTTTGGGAAAGCTTAACATATACAATGAATTTCGAGATTTAAACCTTTATTTCCCTAAAGATGATTTCCCCCTTCCTAACATCGATCAACTTGTATACCTTATGGTAGACCATGAGATGTTGTCTCTTATATATGGGTTTTCTAGATACAATCAGATCCTTATCACACCAGAAGACCAACATAAGACTTATTTCATTACACCTTATGGGACCTTTTTCTATCGCATCATACCCTTTGGTTTGAAAAACATTGGATCCACCTATCAGCTAGCCATGACCTATATCTTCTACGATCTCATCCATAAAACTATAAAATATTATGTTGATACCTCTTATGAAATCCCAAGCATCAACATGATCACCTCTCTATCCTTGAAATAATTTTTGAGAACCTCATGTGTTTCTTCCTCCGCCTCAACCTGGCCAAGTGTTTTTTCAGATTTTTTACTGGAAACCTCCTTGGCTTCATCATTTCTATCAAGGGCGTTGAAGTTGACCATAAAAAAATCAAGGACATCTTTGAGATGCCTCCTCTTTTTAATCTTAAGGAACTTCACAGGCTTCAAGGTTGGATTCAATCCGTTTTCTGCTTCATCTCACAATTTTCTGACCGTTGCCAACCCATTCATCATCTTCTTCATAAATACGTTGACTTCCACTGGGATGATAAATTCTAAAAATCCTTTGATAATCTTAAGTAATATCTCATATTCTCATTTTTTCTTACACCTCTACATGAAGGGGAACCCTTCTATCTCTATGTCTCTACCTCCGGTCATTCTCTTGGCACCATGTTGGCACATTCTGATGAGTAGGGAAGGGAGAAAGTTGTGTATTATATCGACTACACCATTCATGACTATAAAACTCACTACACTGAAGTTGAAACAATATGTTGTGCTCTCTTCTTCGCCACCTCCAAGATTCAACATTGCCTTCTCAATCACAAGACTTATGTCTTCACCAGCTTTCATCTCATTAAAACCATGCATTCTAAACCTTATCATAGCAATTGCATCACTCAATGGCTCATTCTCATGAATGATTTTGACCAAGATTTCATCTCTCAGCATTCAATCAAGGGCCAAGCTATTGCAGATTAGTTAAATGATGCTCCTCTTCCTAACACTCGTCTTCCTCACAAGAAATTCCCTGATGAATCCATAAAAAATTTTCAACATGAGTACTCCCATCTTAGGATGAATATTTTCTTTGATGGTTCAAAATGTCAACAAAATGGGTGGTCTTAGCATCATTATCATTCCTCCCTAGAATACTCAAATTCCTATTACCAAAAATCTTAACTTTGAATACACTAACAATATGGCAGAGTATGAGGTGTTCGTTTTGGGCTTTGAAACCACTATCCTTTTGGGTGTCCAAATATTTGATATCTATAAGCATTCTTAACTTATCATTAATAAAATCAAAGGGCACCTATCAATGTAAAAATGAAATTCTTCAAAAGTATAAGGAAATTATTGACTTCCTCCTTGGGGCACTTGACTTCTACACTATCCAATCCATCGCTCGATCATCTAACCACTTCACAGACACCATGGCTTCCCTTGCATCTCTCATCCCATGGACAAATGAGGAATATAAGCTTTCTGTATTTGTTCACTATCAAGATTAACCTGCCCATGTTCATGATCTTCCTTGTGTCAACCACATTGATACTAATCCTCATGACCTTTGGTATTCTCAAAATTTTGAATACCTTTCTAAATCCATTTGTTTCACCATTTTATTTACCTTTTAAATGAAAAAATAGATAAGGGTAAGGGCCAAGGAGGAATACCTGGTAAATTTTGGTCGGTTGATGGTTGTTGCATGTGTTCTAACTTCTTGATCCATAGCTAAATGTGAGAGATTCCTTTTGGCTAGGAGGAACTACATGTAATAGAAAATAAGATGACAAGAGGATAGTTAAATGATATATGACAGTGGATTACCTAGCATGTGCTAGATACGGGAAGTGTGATACTCCATAGATGGTTTTCAATCCACTACTTAAAACAAATTAGTGCGAGAAAAAAGTAAATTCCTACTGTATTTGATATGATTTAGGTATTTCATTCCAGTACAATAAGAAAATCAATCACAACAGGCTAGGCTATAGTTGGATCTGAGAGATGGGGTGTCTGTCAAGGTACTGGGACTGATCAGGGTATGATTCTGGGTTATTTAGGTCAAATGGTAGGGTGATTATTGGGTCTATTCTTGGTCAAGGTATAAAACACAGAGACCGAAGTTGGTCGGGTATGACCAATGTCAGTTTAGGTAGAATCGATGGTGGTTGTGGATAACCGGCATCGATATGGTTGAGGTAAAAGAAACTCAAATAGATTAAATGGTAGGGGCTGATCTCAGGTCAAATAAGGTTGGGAGAGTGAATAAGAAGGTCTGTGGAGATCTCAGGTACACTCAAAAATGGATATTAGGTCAGAATGGTGGTTTAGTGGTGTGGGTAAGGGAAATGGTGGGATTATAAGCTATTAAACTATGGAGGAATGAATATGCAAAGTATAAAATAATGACAGGGATGACAAAATTTAACTATGCTGAAATGGAAAATGCTGGTAGAGATATACTTAATGTGATGTAGAATTTGATGGCTGAATGGAGATGGCTATTGATCAGAAGAATATTTTTGGATATTGTAGCAGTGGTTCTTAGAATGATTCTATGGGTGTAACGCTCTAATATCCGTCCTGGTGATGGCTCTGGATGTCTGGATATGTAAAAGGATGTTGGTTTGCTTGCATGCAGCTCTGCTCTCCTTTCCCTTCTCTCAGAATATTCTAACCCAAAAATAAGGTTGTTTGGGTGAATAAATGGTAATTGACAACGGTTCCGGGTTGACCGACATTGGTTTAAGGTTGACCGGTGTCGATTAAGGTAGGATTCCCTAGGTTTATTAAAATGGGCAGATCTTTCTAATTTCTTGGGCCCAGTTAGTTTATTCTCATGGATTAGAATGGTAACTTCCCTTCTAATGAGTGGGAATATGGTTAGAGATATTGTAGGGATTGATTTTAGGGTTAGAAAAAATCTTAGCTCATTAAGGAAAGTAAGACATAGTTATTGTTGGTTATGGAAACATGCCAAGAATAGGTCTAGGGTGAGGTGGCTGGATGAAGTGTCTATGTGAGGTGGTGGGGTAGAAATTAAGGTAATTAGATATTAAATATTATGAGGATACATATTAATTTAATTAAATTAATTAAATTAATGGTGATGTGGGGTGGAGGGGGCCATGGTTAGATGAGTATGCTTGAGATGGTTATTTGACAAAGGACCAAGGGAAGTGTGACCCAATTTTGGTGTCTACATTTTGCCCCTTTTTGTTGCGTAGCTTGTATTGGTAAGTAATGCTGACAAAAATAAGATGTGGTTGCCCCATGTGTGGGTGAAGGTGATCCCCCTCAAACTAGGAACATATGAGGTAGAAGACATAATCGGTGAGTGGTTTGATAAAACATGGATGTGATGAAGAGGAAGGTGGATAATGCAGGTAATTGGGTAGAGGGTCAATCAGGTAAATCAAGGTAATGGGCCAGGGTTAAAGGTAGTGATAGTCAAATGTACGCACATGTATAAACTACGTCACGGTACCATATTTAAGAGCATGCAAACTCTACATCGTCTAAGGTTGATAGGTTTATCTAAACAAGGTTGAGGTTATTCTGGTATCTAAAGTATAGGATATGGTGCGGAAGCATATCACAGGTCAGGTGCAGGAACATTTAGGTATGTTCCGGTACACCAAAGGTTGGTTCAGGATAAATGGCACATCAATAGGTAAGGTAAGGTCATTAGGTCAAACAAAACAGCTAACATTGTCACAAGGTATAGCGAGCACATGAGGTCATATGTCAGCAACAATGTTCCAGGTCCAGGTAGCTAGGTCATGACATGGGTAGGGCCATGGTATGGGTAAAATAGCAAGTCTGAAAATGCAATTAAGGATAGGTATAGGTAAGGTAGGCAGAGAGGTAGGTTGTGATAAGGGTGGGTAAGGCCAAACGGTGGCAGGGTTTATTAACTTGGGTCATCAGTGGGGAAAGGGTATGAGCAAGAGTATGACTGGTAACTGATGTCAGTCATACATAACTAGTGATGGTCTAGGTGAGCCGATCACGGTTTATTAGGGAAACTTATCGATGTCAGTTTGGGTATAGCCGACCATGGTTCTCTAGGGCATAGGAATGATGTTGGTTTAGGTATAACCGGTGTCGGTTAGGTCGACGTGGGTGCATAAAAAGAAAAAATACGTATACTAAATATTCATTTGTACATTTTGGATTTTTTGAAAATGACAGAGCATTGAATGAGTTGTACTTTTTTGGTAGGAAAGGACAAGGGACGATATCCTGCTGAGGTGGAGAGATATGGTTGGTTAGAGGAGCCGGGTAGACAGGTTCACGAGCACAGGGGGATCGATTGTGATTGGGTGGAAGTTAGGAGGATTGAATTTGGTGATTGGACATGGTAGAGGTGGGAGAGGGATCTGGTAGACCATCGAAGTAGTGGCCCGACGTACCAGCACAGAGATGACAGTGAAATGAGGTAAGAGTCAATCCCTTGCATTGTTTTGTGAGGTAGATTTGGTATATAGGTTAAGTAAGGAAAACATGTTTTCAGGGGGAAAGGGGGATTTTTAATTTAGGAAGGCAACTGGGGTAAATTAGGAATGGGGAGAGGTGTGGTTAGGTGAATGAGGGGTGGGGAGGAGTTGAGGGTAGATTTAGGTAGGAATGGGTGGGTAGAAAGGTAGAAGAAGGGAATTCTTAGGAAGAAAGGGGTTTGGGTGTTGTGGATTTTGGTGCAACAGTGACTGACGTCGGTCAATGGGTGGCTGACATCAGTGGTGTTGAGCCGATATTGGTCACTGATAAGGTGACCAATTCTAGTTTGGGAGAGACCGTGTTTAGTTAGGAGTAACCGAAACCGGTCATCATGTGGAGAAAAAAGATCCAAAAGAGCCCTAGGGTGGGTGGGTGAGATAGATAGTGGGAAAAGAAGATGTTTTTGATGAAAAACATAGCATGGGTAAGAGGTTAAAATAGGTATGTTTTGATCGATAGTGGGTGAGGGTTGGGGTGAGTAGATACAATATGTGATTAAAAGTAAGTTACGAGGGGAAAAAGAGGGAGGGTAATAGGTGTAGGTGAGGTGTAAAAAATGATTATGGGTATGATCACGGTGTATTAATGTGATGTTTTGTTGGATGCAGGTGAGAGATGAGCTGCGGATGCGAGATAGGGTGCCACCCCTGCTCATGATGGTTCGAGGAGGTATGATAGTTAAAGATTGGAGGTATGTTGTAGAGGTTGGCCTGATTGGGGTCTGACATTACTGGTATGTAGTCTGGAAGCCAATTTTGATGGTCACCCTCATTGACAGATGGGATTCGGTGACCAACACATTCCATCTACAGATGGGTGAGATCACAGTCACCCTGGAGGATGTGTACAAGATCCTGCGGTTATCGATATTGGGGATGTAGGCATATTCAATCTCCTCAAAGGCATCTAAGGAGTTGATGCTGAAATTATTTGGCGAGGGGTTGGCGGAGATGAGGTTTCACAATGCCAGCATGAACTAAGGAGAGATGTACTTAGCTCGACCAGAGGAGACTAGGCTAGTAGTGTTGTTGATGGAGGCAGTTTGTTGTTTTGCACTACTAGATGCATAGGGTGGGAGATTCCCATAATCATTGATGGGGGTTATTCATGATATGGTTGTGGAAAAGACCCGCTTTGCATTGGTGCCAACATTCCTGGTGTAGTTATATAAGGAGTTATGGGCAGCTATGGAGGTTCAACTTATGTTGCACTTTCTTACTTCATTGTTGGGAATATGAGCACATTGTATGTGTGCGCCCAGTCAGTATGCCCCAGACTGATGCATTCGAGCCAGGTTTTGTTCGAGTGGGATACAGGAGATGGGTGCTTGTTATTGGAGAGCATCGAGTGACCAGGGTGACTCATGATTTCACCTACTACAGGCATTTATTAGAGGAGTTGTTTGGCGTGGACATCATTTAGAGGCCATATATGGGTTTTCCATCATATGGGTAGATGGAAATGGAGATACAGGAGCTACAACTACTCAGATGGATAGAGTGGCACCATACAGGAGAGCATGAGATGATACCTATGGACATGTTTAGATGGCAATTCGGTCTACTTCAAGATATACCGCTACCTTTCCCATAGTACAGGAGGAATGACATGGAGAGGCCTCTTCCTCTACCACGGCCGACAGTGCTGACAGGGTAGGAGGAGCAGATGAGAGACCGGTGAATTGATGATGTTAGGATTACAAATAGATATAAACAATGGTGGGCAGCACACTTATGAGTAGTACCGCCAAGGTCGGGGTAGCCAGATTTAGCCACCATCACAGTGCAGAAGGATGCCCTACATGGGTAGGTGGCAACTCTGATTACATAGTTAGGTATAGTGCAGGGGCAATTGACAGGCTCAGAGGCATAGGTTGTTATTCTGTAGGAACAAGTGACTACTCTACAGGCCCAAGTAGCATAGGGATAGGTGCCCACACAGGGTGGAGATGGAGATGGGGTACAAGTGGCCACCCTACAGGCACAAATTACAAGTTTGTAGGGCTAGTTGGCCACTGCACAGGTGCAAGTTGTGACTCTTCAGGCTCAGATACAGGAAAGAGCAGGATAGGGTCCCTCAGGATAGGCATAGGCATAGGGACAAGGTCCCTCTTTATAGGTACCAGTGGGACAGGGTCTCGAGAGACAGGTACAGGGGATGAGGCCAATGGCACTACCACAAACAGTACCGATAGACAGGTTTAGAGATGCCTTAGGCAAGGTGTGATATTATCAGGTTATTTTGATAGCCGCAGGGATATATTTTCTATCCTATGGGGAGTATAGAGCACAACAGGCCTCAAGTGAGAGGACCTGGTCATGTACCCATAGTGTTGAGAGCACAGGGAGCCATCGAGCCCCGAGACAGGGTTAGGGTGAGGCCACCAGTTCATGAAGGCTAGCCAAAATGACGGGTAGTGAGATGCTAGCTAGACTCTGTATGGGGGCAGAGGAGGAGGAGGAGACAGGTGAGACTGATATGGAGGATATCCAACATGGTGATGCCTGATAGCCATATGTATCTCCTATTTTGTGTAGTTGATTATTTTTGATATATACCTTCCTGCGTGCTGAAGATGGTGAGGATGTACATGAGGGGTTTTTGAGATTTTTGATGATATACCGGCCTACGTGCCAAAGATGGTGAGGATGTATCTGAGGGTTTTTGAGATTTTTGATGATATACAGACCTGCGTGCTGAAGATGGTGAGGATGTATGTGAACGATTTTAGATGGTTGTGAATATTATTAGGATATATGTTCATATGTATTTTTATATAGACTATCTAATTTATAGATGATGGTGTTTATAGTATGGATGGTATACATGTTTTAATTTTCATTGTTATATATATGGGTGGGAATCAGGTTGATTAGGCATGCTAGAATCAAGGTCATGTAGGCATGGTGGAGTCAGGTCAGTTAAGGCATGATCGATTCAGGTCATAGACATGGATTGAGTCAAGTCATAGGCATGGATTGAGTCAGGTTGACTTAGGCATGGATGGAGTCAGGTTGACTTAGGCATGATTGAGTTTAGGTTGTAGGTATTGTTGAGTTTAGGTTGTAGGTATTGTTGAGTTTCTAACTCATTAATTTGTGCAATTAATGATGATGTGGATTGTGTTAAGATGTTTTTTTGTTTGTTAAGATGTGGTAAAGAAATGGTAGACAAGATGAAATGAATGTATGAGTGATGATGGTAAAGATGTTAAGAAATTGTTGTTTGTGTGATTCAATTTCCAGTTATTGATATAAAAGTAAACTAACAAGGGTAGAAGATGAATAGGAAAGGGACAGAGGGAATTGTTTAGGGTAGAGAGTGGCAGAGCTAACCTCCAAGGGCTCCATGCCCTCGAAGTGCTGCCTACATAGTCTCGATGAAAAGGGACCTTAGGATGATGTATTTCTCCCATAAGCTAAGGAAGATTATGATGAAGTAGAGGAATGGGTTGATAGGTGTTCGGAATGGTTGAGTTTAGGTTGTAGGCATGGTTGAATGATTTATAAATACATGTGTCGAGGACCTAGTCCTGTATAAGATAATCAATAAGTAATGAGGAAGGTGAATGGTAAGGGATGGTAAAAGAGCTACTTAATTGATAAGAACCCTAATGAGTCTGCCATACTCCAGATGGGCTTATGAATGTAAGACCCTACAAGCCTTGCATAATAGACTATTTTAAGGGTAAAGAAAAGTCACATGATCATGAAATATCGTGTTTGCGGAAAGTCCCTTGAGTAACTAGGAATTAAGGTGAAAAAGGAAAGGCAATGAGAATGGGAGGTTTAGCGTAACTTAGTGTACGAAGACCTATATTTTTGAACATGAAACCCATAATCCAAAATAGGAAAGTCCATGACAAAATTTTCATCTTTTCTTTATTTGTTTGAGTTTAATAGACTGATCGATGCGGGAAGTCTATATGGGATGGTTATATTATCTCCTTGAGGTATTCATGAAGTTGATCGATGCGGGAAGCTTCTGAAGAGTTATTATATTTTTGTAATGATTGTATATAGCTATCCTTTAAGGGATCAGTCTATTGATAGTGGTAGAATATAAAGAAGAGATTTCCCTTTTGAGGGAGTCATCTTTTACTGGAATTTTGACTCAAGGAGTGGTATCCCTTTTTGTTTTTAGATGTTTAAGTCATGAAAAAGACTATAGAGGGTGATTAGGTTCTTGTTTAGAAGACAAGACCGTAGCACACAAAGATTAACTGTGAAAGAGGTGGTTTCAAGTGATGAATGACCATGGAAGTTTATCTTGAAGAAGGCATAAAATATCCATGAGAATCATGCTATGAGCACAATTGTGGTACTCATATTGAAGATAAGGCTAAAAGGTGACGAGTAATCACATGATTCTTGTTTAGTCATGGATCCTCAAAATAGGTAATATGGATGGTGAACAACGCTCAAGGGACAAACGATCAATTGAAAAAAATTGATATAGGACTTGATATCAATAATAGAATTATCGAAGATGTAAGGTATTAAGGGGCTCGGGTTCGGGTTTACCTTCAAGTGAAGATAAATGATAAACACCTGATGCATAGGCATGGGTAACGATATAGGGTCCAAGACAATTAGGAGAAATTTTTCCCCATTTCATTTTCTCCTCTTTGGTTACATGTTGATTTTCCTTCAAGACGAGGTCACCGACCTGAAAGGTTCATTCGTGAACATGTTTCTCATAGGCATGCTTGATACGTTTTTGGTAGATTCAGACATGGTCAAGAGCGTTGAGATGAAATTCATTTAATAATTCAAGTTGTGCCAAACGCTCCTGGAAAAATTCATCGTCGTTGAGCATCTCTTGTAGTGAGATGTGGAGAGATGTGATTTGGACTTCGAGAGGTAAGACAACCTTATTACTGTAGACCATGGAAAAGGGGGTGGCAACATTCGAAGTGTGAATAATAGTCCGATAAGCCCACAAGGAGAAAGGAATGTGTGTATACCAATCCTTCCCAATATCGTTGACTACATTCATAAGAATTTTGTTAAAGGTTTTATTGGTTGATTCGGATTGACCATTGATTTGCGGGTAATAAGGTGATGAGAAACTGAGTTGGATGTCAAAATCATCGCATAGTTTGTGTAGGGTTTTTTTTTTTAATTATTTTCTATTATCCATGATAATACGTTGAGGGACACCAAAGTGACAGATGATGTGATGGTTGATGAATTCACATATTTTCTTGGCTTTGGTGGAAATGAGGGGAATGGATTCTACCCATTTAGTGTAATATTTAGTAGCGGTTATGATCCATTGGTGGCATTGTGAAGAATAGGGGTTGATCTCACCAATAAGATCCAAACCCCTTTGAGAAAAAGGCCAATGGTCTCGCGTGACCTGTAAGGCATGACTAGGGGTGTGATGGAGATTAGCATGTTGTTGGAATTTCACGTAGTGTTTGACATAATCACAACAGTCACGGTTTAGGGTTGGCTAGTAATAGCCGAGGCGAAGAATATATTTTGCGACAGTGAGACCACTAAAGTGACCTCCACAAATTCCATCATGGACTTATTTAATGGTGTAGGGAGTTTTAGAACTTGTAAGGCAACATAAGAGAATGTTGTTGAAACCACGTTTGTATAGAAGATCACCCATGATGACATAACGGGAGACACTTTTAAGAAAGGCACGTTGTCCATTACGAGTGAGATCGGCAGGTAAAATGGAAAGGGAAAGATAGTATGCATATTGCTTATATCAAAGGTCACATGGGTTAGAAGCAATGGTTCCGATAGAGTAGACCTCACGAGGTAAATAAGATGGTGCTTTTAGCCTTTCTATAATGACAAAGATTTTAGAGTCAGCAGGTGAAGCGGGTATCTAAGAAGCTAAGCAGGCCATCGTATCTACAAATTTATTGGTAGAACGTGGTGTGGTTTGAAGTGGGTATCGGCCGAAGGTGGTCCAAAGGATGTCTACATGATGCTTATACTTTTGAAGTATCTCATTACGACACTGGTATATACCACTGACATGGTTTATGATAAACTGAGAATCACCAAAGATGTTGATTGACTTAACATCTAAGGCATAAGTAGCCTGAAGACCCAATACAAGTGATTTGTATTCAGAAATATTGTTTGTATAATAAAAATTGAGTTTGAAATACAAAGGAATAGGTTCACCATCAAGTGGAATGAGGATAAAACCAGCCCCAGCCCCACAGTGACACTTGGAGCCATCTAAGAAGAGTGTCATTTGGTAAGCGGGTTCATCTAGGGAAAGGGTAGCAATAGACTCGTCTGGAAAGTTGAAGTTAGAGGGTTGATTCCTGGAAATAGGTGCATCGGCCAATTGGTCGGCGATAGTCTGGCCCTTGATGGAATTTTAATGGATGAATTTTAGGTCAAGGTCGGCCAGAAGCATAAGCCAATGTGCAACACATTGATTTTGATAAGGTATGGCATACATATAGTGTAATGGGTCTGTATTAGTAATGGCAAAGGTTTTGTGGTTGAGTAGGTAATGGTGGAGTTTGGTGGCGACGAAAACTAAGGCTAGGAAATTTTTTTTGGTGTGGGTATATATAGTTTCGTATTCAATAAGGGTATGACTTATGTAATAAACCGCTTGCTCTCGATGTTGGTCATCATGATGAGTGAGCATTACACCTAGAGAATGGTCAGTGGCAGAAATATATAGGTAGAAGGGCTAGTTATCCTTAGGAGGAATGAGCACTGGTGGATGAAGGAGGTATTATTTCAAGGCTTCAAAGGATTTATGGCATTCATCATCTCATTTGAATGAAATTTCTTTCTTTAGAAGATGATGGAATGGTTGACAGCGGTCGGAAAGCTTGGAGATAAAACGACGAATTGATTGCAACTTTCCCTATAGGCTGTGAAGTTGAAAAAGATTAGTGGGTGGCAGAATTTCAAGGATAGCCTTAAGTTTAGTAGGATTGAATTCTATGCCACAAAAAGAAATGATGAAACCTAGGAGTTTCCCGAAAAGTACCGCAAAGAAGCACTTTTTTTTTGTTGAAGATGAACACAATACTTGATGAGGTGGTCAAAGATGACTTTAAGAACGGGTAAGTGTTTGGTTTGATGCTTAGATTTGGTAAGTAGATCATCTACGTAATCCTCTAATATGCGATGCATGATGTCATGGAAGATGTAAGTCATGGCTCGTTGATATGTAGCATCGACATTTTTGGGGTCGAAGGGCATGACTCGATAGCAGAAAGTCCCCCAAGGGGTAATGAAGGTAGTCTTGTGTTAATCCTCGGGAGCTAGTAATATTTGACTGCAGCCTAAGAAACCATCAATGAGTGATAAAATTTCATGGCCAGTGGTGGGATCAACTAGTTGGTCAATGCCTAGTAGTGGTAAATCGTCTTTGGGACAGGTGAGGTTAAGGTCACGAAAATCTGTGTAAATGCTTAGCTCCCCTATCGCTTTCATAGTAGGAACAATGTTATAAATCCATTGGGGATAAGAAATGGGTAGAATGAAGTAAACCGAGAGAAGGCACTAAAGCTCTTCTTTGGCCAAAAGATCAATGCGAGGATGTATTTTCCATAGCTTTTTTTTGATGGGTTTGGCATCAAGAATGGTTATGATATTGTGAACCATGATTTTTGGGTCGATACAAGGAATATCAGCATAGGACCAAGAAAATGCTTTTCTATGCTACCGAAGGAAGGAGGTGAAGGCTTCCTGTTCAGTAGCATCTAAGGATTGGCCGATCTTTAGAATGTGTGGGTCGTCATAAGTATTAATGTTGATTTCGATGGTCCATTCATTCAACATGGTTTGTGTCTCAGAGGGTAATGACCGGTGAATATAAGATTCTTTTGCACTAAGGTAGATGATGATGGACTCATCATCCTGACATTGAACGACGTTAATAGAAGGCATATCGTTATCGATCATGTTAGGATACATGAATGGGAGAGAAGAGGGAGCCTCGTAATCATGTTGATAGGTTAACGGTCCCAAGGAAATGGTGTTTATGAATTTTTTTTAGGAGGTATAGATTTAGGATCTATGGACTCCGTGGGTGAGGATGGTAATGTGGGTGAATGAGAGGGGGAAGATTTCTCATCCTAGATAGGTCGATGCGAACCTTCTTAGAGGATAGAGCGTCAAAACCAATGCCACTTTGGTCATTATGTTTACGAGAGGTACAAGAGATGACAATGTGGCAACCTTGTTCCTAAAAACTGAAGCCAAATCCTTTCCACGCACACCAGTGGAGGAAAGTATGAGTGAAATGGTGGTTAGTGAGGGAGTGTACGTTAGATGAAAATGGTTGGGTTTGGGATGGAGGTTCAGGTTTATAGGTGGCCATATCAAGTCATCAATCATAACGCGTCGTATGCATATATTATCGATAAAGATAGAGATGAAAAGAGCAGGGTCGGGGTTGTCATAATGGAAGGGAGATACTTCTTCATCTAAAAAGCTGAGGGCAGCCACTTGGTGAGTGGGTGGAGGTGTAGAGGAAGGCGAAGACCTAGTGAGAGAGGTTACATGGTGAGGGGTAATGATGGAGGCCATAGGTGTGGGGTCATTTGGTAAGACTTCGATAGATTGAAGGACCTCTATGAGGGCTTGATGATGTGACTCTGAGGTTTGGACGAGGTCATATAAAGACATTTTGAGGGGGAAATGGTGTAGTTTTTTTAGCATTGTGTGATGTGTGACCTCGTCGGAAATAGGATATGCAGGACCTCGAATGGTGACTTTGGGCATGGGTGCGGTTGGTATATTGAGTACTGGGTTGGTTGATGGGCCGGTTACTTTTTCCTTGCCCTTGTTTTTCTGAGCATGGGTGGAAATGTTGATCGTGTTAATCTAAGGGGAGGTGGATGAAGAGGGTGTGTCATGGAAGGTATAGCGCCAAGAGGGAAAAAACCCTAGTGGTGAATACGAGCCTTGTGAGATGAGTAGGGTGCATTGGAATTTGGGTGGTGGTTTGACCAACTCTCTTATGCGAACCATGTTAATTTAAAATCTCAGGGATGGATCAAAAAGTTGTGGGGGTGGAGATTTTGGTCACTGAGTAGGAAATGAGGGAATATCTGTGGAAATTAGTGAAGGAAAAATGAGGTCCTCATCAAGAAGATCATCATCATCAAAGTTTTCTTCAGGAGGACATAATTAGATAAGAGCATTTTTCAAAGCCTTACAATTCTCTACATCGTGTCTTAGCACACAATGGTAGGTGAAATTTTTGGTTTCATCAAACCCTTTTGGTTTGGGTTTGAGTGGGTCATAAGGTCTAAGAGATGGTAATGTGATGACAGAATTTTTGAGGAGATTGGTTAAGATTTTGGTGTAGGACCCTGCTAATGGATCACAATGGGAGGTGAATGTGGGTTTGTGTATAGGTGTGGCTGATTGTGGAGGAAGAGTCTTTACAAGAGGGGGAGTAGGTTAGGTGACTTGTTTGGTGTGTAGTGTGGTCTTAGGTGTTGGTCATATCTGCTTGGGTAGGAGCATGGTAGATGAACTGGTAATGGATGGTTTTGTTGGTTTAACTACCTTATTGGAGGGTAGCGGATTCTTAGCTCTAGGTAAAGGTGATACGAGCGTACAAGATGGGCGTACAAGATGTGGAGGGAAAAGGTGACGTTGAAAGAGGGTAGGTTACCCACGGGGGTAACCGGGGTGCTGTGGAGGTAGATGGTGTGGGTTGGGCAGGAGGCATGAGTGAAAGAGAAGGAAGTGTCATGGGTAGTGAAGAATTTATTGACGATATTGGAGGTATGGGTGGTAAGAAGGTTATGGGTGAGGGTGGAGGTTGCGTGGATCACTTGGGTAGTCTATGATGGGTAAATAGGTTGTTACGTTCTTGGTTTACCGGTGGATGGGGGTTTCTTGGCCAAGGTCGAGGGGTGAGGTCCTAGGATGGACAAAAGGGGTGAAGGTGATAAGGGCATGGTAGGCAAGGTTGGGGTATGAGATCTAGGAGATTAGATCTGCTTTTAGGGGTTGGGTTAGGTTTTGTCTTAGTTTTGGAAGATGTAGCTAAATCTAATTTGATGGGTGGGTGAGTAAGGCTAGTTGTTGGGATGAACCCTAAGGTAGTTATAGGTTTAGGTAAGGGAGATGATATAGGCGTGGGCTTGGGTATAGATTTATGTTGGGCTATGGGAAGAGGTGTGAGTTGGGCCATAAGTGGTGTCGTGGAAGGTATTGCAATAGTTGTGGTTGTGTTTGGTTTGGTCACTTGAAACACTTTTGGATAGATAGTGGATGTGTCAGCGAGTGACAACTATATTTGTGTTGAAATAGGAAGTAGGAGGCGTCCCCAAAGCAAGGCTCTATCGACATAATCTAGGTGATCAACCAAGCATGAGAATGGTACTATTGTAAGTAGGGCTAACGTGGATTGAGTGGAAATACCTGTAAAGTGTGATTGAGATATAGGGAAATGACTAGCCTCGGACTCTATGGGTAAGAGATATGAAAGTAGGTCAACAGGATCTTGAAGGTCCAATGATGAGTGGTCATATAAAGGCACTAGTACTTCTATAGAATCCTCCATGGCTAGAGGAGAGGACGAGCTAGATGAAGTTGACTCTCCTTGTGTTGGTGTAGGCAACAAAATTGCATCCTCTATGAGTAGGAGAGGTGTTATTGAAAGTTTTTCAAACATTGGAGGGGTCAAAGGTGGCATGCTGATTATAGGATATTCCACGGGTGAAGAAGGAAAGGAAGGTGGCTCTTGTGTAGGTATGGGAATTTGGGCTAAGATTTCATCTATGAAGGGAACATGAGGTAGTTGGGAAGCAACTGGTGTGTCATTGAAAATAGCGTGGACTTCACAAACATTGCTATCATTGTTTGAAGTATAACCAACTTGGTTGGAAGATGGGGCGTGATTAGGGAATGGATTTTTGAAGATGTGTAGGTTTTGGTTAGTGGGTGCATTCGGGCTATCCAAGACTAGATCTCCACTGTCTATCATTTCTTGGATGATATTATTGAAGGTGATGCAGTTATTGTTGTTGTGACCTTTGACACGATGATAGTTACAAAATCCGTGTTCCTTATACCACGTGGGCATGGGTCGCTCATGATCAAAACCAGTATGTGGTTTTATAGGTGGAAGGGTAATGACACTAGCCTTAACAAGATTTTCCAAAATGGAAGAATAAGACTCTCCTCTAGAAGTGTACTTTCGTTGTTCTCGTCTAAACTAGAATTCTTGGATATGAGAGAGATTAGAAGGGGGTTTGGCTGGGTTTGATTGATGAGGGGGAATAGCTTTGAGAACTAGGGAATCAGCAGACCCTTTGGGATTTAAATAGTTGCTTTGGGGTTTCGAAGACGAAGAAACATCATTTGATTTAAACGTGATGTTCTTGCTACGAAGTTGAATCTTCTTTTCTTTGATAGCCCGAATTTCCAATTTCTGTGCCATGGTGAATGCCTCATTGAAAGTGCAAAAATTTTGCACTTGCAAGGTTGGTGAGATGTATCTAGCACATACCTGAGTAAATAGTTCTATAAGATCCGTTTGAGGTAATTGGAATGGGAGTTGGTTAATTAGGCTGCGCCAGTAAGCGAAGAAGTCACTGATAAACTCATCGTCATATTGTCATGTGGAATAAAGATTAGTCATGGTAACTTTCTTAACAATGTTGATGGAGAAGTGATCTAAGAAGGCTAGGGCTACTTGATTAAACTAGTAAATAAAGTGTCTTGGTAGTCCATTGTACCAGTCTAATGTAGGTCTTGTCAGGGACATTGGGAAAGTCCTCAAAAGTAAAGTGTCATCATGGGAAATTAGGTAACACCCATGTTTAAAGGATTGCAAATGTTGTTGTGAATCTTCTTTTCTATTGAAGTGGTTGAATTTTGGCATTTCCTAATGTACGGGGTATGGTGGAATAGGAATGGACAGGTGAATAGGATCACTACAAATTTCATCATAGGTGAGGTAATTGCGTGAGCCGAAAACCGATGCTTCTAATGTCTGCATCTTTTCCATCATCAACTTGATGAGGTCATTGGTAGGTTGTGGTGGAAGAACACCTCCTGTGGCATAAGGGGGTGGATATCAAACTTGATGGGTGACATACGAGATAGGAGGTTGTTGATAGTAGGTGTATGTAGGTGGGATGTTCTTCGTGACTTTGGTAGTGATTGGGGGGAGTGTTTATGGGATGGAGAGGATGAGATTATAGAATTGAGAAGGGGTCACTGACACCACAGGTGGTTGTGTTGCAATGGGTATTTATTAGATAATGTGTGTGCAGACTAGTGCTATGGTTTGGATGGTTGACAAGGGGGACAACAAATATGACAGGTGCATGAGTGAAATTGTAGATGCAGCGGTCATGGTGGGTATGGGGTCCTAGCTGCATGAAACTAGTGGGGGTGAAGCAGGTGAGGGTAATTAGCCGCATTATTAGGGGTTGATGTAGTAGTAGGAATAAGGGCAAGGAAAGATGGACACAGGCATGTCGTATATCAACTGACCTAAGGATTCTCAAGTGGAAGAGTGGGAAAGGTAGGACTGTAAGGGACACGGGACTCTAAGATCAAGAATTCATGGAAATTCTTTGTCACCTACAGCAATGGTGGTAGGTAGGGTTGGATCCATGGGTGACAGGACAAAAGGTGGTGAGGGACTAGGTGGGAGTGTTTGACGACTAACATGGAATATGACGGACGTTAGTCTGGCTGAGAGTCAACACCATGTGAACAAGTGCTGACCTGGTAAGACTGTATTCTGTAGATGACATAGAAAAGTAGTAGAAATAGAATAATAATGGGGTTCTGAGAGGTGAATCTATGGTCAGCGTCTAGATTTTTAAAATCAAATACATAGGCAACCGAATATGGTCAGGTTGATCAGTGATGGTTGAGGGAAAATCGATGACGGTCAGGTTGACCAGTGACAGTTGAGGGAAAACCGATGACAGTTCACTAAAATTGATACTAGTCATTATGGAAGAAAACCAGTCTCAAAGAATGAAACAGGAATATTGGATGTGTACTTGTGAAAACTTTGTATGACAGTAGGTATCAACATGGGATAAATATGATGATTCCATGAGCGCCAAAAACATAATAGAAAGAGTTGATGAAGGCTATTCTAGGTAAATTAACTAGAAAGTCTATAATCTAACACCAGTTAGGGTGTAACCAATGACGGTCAGATGTGAACCAGCGACGGTCGCTGGACTGACGTCGGTCACTATGAAATTATAAATAAAATGAATAAAATTGGTTTTTTGAGTTAAATTAAGTGTAGAATCAAACTTAGAAACCTAAGAATGAGGATATGGGGCCCTGACACACACTCAGACAAAGTAAAAATTGACTCCAACTATGATGGTGGAGTGTGCAAGGAAGAATAAAAATGGAGAGTCATAGTCTCACACCTCAAAACACAAGCCAAGAAGAACGCTAAGAAAAAGCACGATCCTAACAGTGATTTTCTTATGATTGTTTAGCTTATGCTATTTAGGACTGACTGTGTGTATTTAAAATAGAATTTTTTTAGTTAGGAAGGAATCCTACGAAGAAGGATATCTAAAAGGAGAGGTTTCGGGTATGTTATGGCAGGGGCGGGCCATCCTCTAAGATGATGACTCGACCGAGGCAATGAGATGGGGAGTACTTGCCAACTGGATCGTGTGATCACTGACATATGTTCCCGGGTAAGATGTTGTTTAAGAAAGATGTGTATATTTTGATTTTGTGCAAGTTTGGTGAGAGAGAGAGAGAGAGAGAGAGAGAGAGAGAGAGAGAGAGAGAGAGAGAGAGAGAGAGAGAGAGAGAGAGAGAGAGAGAAATGTACTTTCTAGGATTCTGTGTCAACCATTAGCTGAGCATGACTTCCATCATATATGTTGCCCTCAGTTTTAATGCAAGCTAATAATGCAACAAATCAGAATGTAATGCAAGTGTTTTAAACCCAAATCTAAGTGTGATATTTGATGTAGCAAGATATGAACAAGAAGAGGGATCCTCCTTCACTAATGCAATGCAAAAGAAAGGAAGATGCACCAAAAATACGATTGTTTTTAGATAATAGAAATAAGGAGAATGGATTCAAAAGAAGAAAATTAATGTAGAAGATTTTTAAAGGGAAACAAACACACCACTTTCACCTAGGAATGAATAAATACAAAATAACCCCTAATGGGTCCCACCAAGGTGCCAAAATGTTTCACTGTTTTCTTTACCTTTTAAATGACAAAATAGATAAGGGTAAGGGCCAAGGAGGAATACATGTTAAATGTTGGTCGGTTGATGGTTGTTGTAAGAGTTCTGACTTCTTGATCCATAGCTGAATGTGAGAGCTTCATTTTGGCTAGGAGGAACTACCTGTAATAAAAAAAAGACCACAAGAGGATAGTTAAATGATATATGACAGTGGATTACCTAACATGTGCTAGATCTGGGAAGTGTGATACTCCCTAGATGGTTGTCGATCCACTACTTAAGACAAATTAATGCGAGAAAAAAGTAAAGTCCTATTGTAGTTGATATGATTTAGGTATTTCATTCTAGTACAATAAGTAAATCAATCACAATAGGCTAGGCTATAGTTGGATCTGAGAGATGCGGTGTCTGTCAAGGTACTAGGACTGGTCAGGGTCTGATTCTAGGTTATTTATGCCAAATGGTGGGGTGATTGTTGGGTCTTTTCTTGGTCAAGGTATAAAACACAGAGACTGACATCAGTCGGGTATGATCGATGCTGGTTTAGGTAGAACTGACAATGGTTGTGGATAACCAACATCTGTATGGTCAAGGTAAAAGAAACTCAAATAGATTAAGTGGCAGGTGCTGATCTGAGGTCAAATAAGGTTGGGAGAGTGAATAAGAAGGTTTGTGGAGATCTCAAGTACACTTAGAAATGGATATTATGTAAAAATGGTGGTTTGATGGTGTGGGTAAGGGAAATGGTGGGATTACAATCTATTAAGCTATGGAGGAATTAACATGCAAAGTATAAACTAATGAAAGGGATGAAAAAAGTTAACTATGCTGAAATGGACAATGCTGGTAGAGATATACTTATTCTGATGTAGAATTTGATGGCTGAATGGAGGTGGCTGTTGATAAGAAGAATAGTGTTGGATATCGTAGCAGTGGTTCCCAGAATGATTCCATGGGTGCAATGCTCCAATATCTGTCTTGGTGATGGCTCTGGATGTCTGGATATGTAAAAGGATGTTGGTTTCACTTGCATGTAGCTCTGCTCTCCTTTCCTTGCTCTCAGAACGTGCCAACCCAAAAAAGGTTGTTTGAGTGAATAAATGGTAACCAATGACGGTTCTGGGTTGATCGGCATCGGTTTAGGGTTGACCGACGTCGATTAAGGTAGGATTCCCTAGGTTTACTAAAATGGGTAGATCTTTCTAATTTCTTGGGCCCAGTTAGTTTATTCTCTAGGATTAGAATGGTAACTTCCCTTATAATGAGCGAGAATGTGGTTAGAGAGATTATAGGGATTGATTTTAGGGTTATACCAAATCTTAGCTCATTAAGGTAAGTAAGACTTAGTTATTGTTGGTTATGGAAACATGCCAAGAATAGGTCTAGGGTGAGGTGGTTGGATGAGGTGTCTAGGTGAGGTGGCTAGGTGAGGTGGTGGGGTGGATATTAAGGTAATTAGATATTAAATATTTTGAGGATACATATTAATTAAATTAAATTAATGGTGATGTGGGGTGGAGGGGGCCATGGTTAGATGAGTATGCTTGAACTGGTTATTTGACAAAGGACCAAGGGGAGTGTGACCCAATTTTGGTGTCTACACCATTATTCCCTCCAACCTATCTAAAAATGGTCAGATGTATTTTCTTCAATGCTTTAACTACTGTGTCATCCATGGTGTTATCCTTTATAATCATGGCTTCAATGGTATCTTGCCTTATTTCCTTAAGTCTCATAATTCTACTCACGTAATCTAAGAATTCCACAATGCCATTTGTGTTTGCCACTTTAGCGGTTTAGTTTTTGCAAAGCGCATCCTTCGCATGGGATATCACCGGCCCTCTCTTATTCAAGATTGTTGTGAATATGTCAAGAAATGTATCAAATTTCAGCATCATTCTAATCTCATCCACATTCATAGTTAGGCCTTATAGCCAGCTCAGAATCTTTGACCTTTGTCACAATGGGGGTTTAACCACATTAGCCTCATCAATCTGTACTCCTCCCGGCACCATCATTCTATCATCATTGCCACTAATTAATTCACCATGTGGGAGGAAGTAATTCTACTTACATCAACCAAGGATAACCAAATTATAAAATTCATCTATTAGCACATCATTTTTTGCTTCAACATCCCCCATAAAATCATCATTGGCAATGAAAATTCCTTCAAAATATAAATAACTAAAGAATCTTTGTAACTCATTTAACATTAATATTAGCTTATTTTCTCCATATTATCCACAAGAAAATGGATAAGCTAAAGAAACTAACAAAACTCTTTGCAACATCCTTGCCAAGTTGCCAAGACTATTGATAAATCAGGTCCTAATTGGCATCTTCATCTTCCATTTTCTCTCTAGGCTTATAGGACTAGCATCCTCACCTCTATGGGTGTTACTCCCTTCTCTCTTGTTTATGGCTCTGAATTTGTTCTATCTTTTGAATTTCAAATTCTCTTATTGTGCATTTCTCTTCGCAACTTCATCTCTGATGAAGATTATCATTAAGAGTGTTTAACACAACTTGAGTTGTTAAATGAACACCTCCTTATTGCTCTTGAACATCACCATGTATATCAAGAATGCATCAAGAATTATTATAAAAAACATATCAAAGAACACAAATTTAACATTGGTGACCTTGTCCTTAAATAAAATCAAAATGTCACTCCTATAGAAAGGATTCAACATGGAAATTTTTCTCCCAACTAGATTGGATCTTACATCATCACACATAAATACAGGTATGGGGCCTATCGTTTGGCTTCCCTTGATAGTAAACTAAAAAAGAACCTCTTAATGCATTGCACTTTCATCCATTCTATTGTTATCACAGTTACCAATGTGAACTTATTTATCTCCCTGATCATCCATCTGTCATTTTCCATTTCCATCTCTCCTTGTAATGATTTGGAATTATGTGGTCCACCATCACTTTCCTAGTTGTGACCTTGAGTATGGGAATAATGGCTCGGCTCTTAGAATATTCCTTATGGATAGGTTCTTCCTTTTGGTGATATCTCCATGATCATTACATCCATCACTCTCTTATTTACCTATTGGAAATGCGCTAAGGGTCCATTGGTTCACTTTTACATTCATTGTCCCTTCTAAAGTTATCTACCTAGCTATCTCCAGGTCTTTCCCATGTAAAAATTATATGGATGCTCATTATAAAAATTCAAAAGTAAACAAACTGACCCCTTAAAGGATATGTGTTCATGAAAGCATAAAATTTCATAAGGTAAACTGATCCCTCAAAGGAAACCTATCATGTATGTATCATCCTTGTCATTTGTCAAAAAACAAGAATGAAAGAAATCACAAAGTAAACCTCTCCCTCAAAGGATGGCTACTCCTTATATATCATAAAATTGAAGGCTTCCCACAATGATTAGCCTTCTTTCTCATAAATTAAAAACATAAAAAATCCAAAGTAATCATCCAAAGAAAGTTTCCCCCATTGATCAGTTTTCTCATCATTAGAAAAATTCCCGCATTGATAAGTTTGTATTTCCCTTCACCCAGAGCTACGACATAGACCTATGGAAACCAACCTATGCAAAAATTATTTTCCCATGTACAAATCACATTTACACCCCTTTATCATGCCTACTTTAGGTTTATGAGTCCACTTTCCATATTTTCTACATGATTCTTAGAACTATTAACTATTGTTGGTTATGTGTTAACACCTGTTATTGGTTGCAAGTACATTTACTTAAGTGTCTCCTTTTATTGTTTACCTCCAATATAATTTGAAGCATTGTTTCCTCTGGTGCTTCCTTGCAGCTCCTCCAACCTCCATTTCTCTCAAAACCTCTCTCTCTCTCTCTCTCATAGAAAGATATCTTGATAGTCAACTTGTCATGTGCAAATGAGATTGTTTGGCAAACCCATGGGCTTATATATCCCACTGACCACAGTAACCACCGACCCCTCTTGGGTCACCATCACTTTTCCCTAGTCACCACTGAAGTACCCATAGTCGTCGTCGACCCGGCCTTCCCTTTTTCATTTCATCCCGCTTCCCCATTTTTTTTATTAATCCTTCCTTTCAAATTATATTTTCTTCCACTCAAGTAGTTTCATCTCGCATCCTTTTGGTGTCTCATCCAATCTTCCCATCCTTATTCTCATCATCTTGCCTTTGTGGCCCCTTTTTTCCTTCGTGGGGCACCATTATTGTACATCTCTTTTTTATCCGACCCCGGATGTGTGTTTCTGATCTAACCCCTTCTTATTTTTCATGAATTTTACCTCGACCAATTTCACATTTGCTTGAGCATACTTGATGTCTACCTTTTACCCATTGGTTACACAGTTTTCACATCCATTTAAGTAGATTCCCCTTAGTTTCCCTCTATTTTGTAGTGATTTTTGACCACTCATAGGTATTTAGGACATTATTGTCATCTCCGTTAAGACCATATTTTTTCCCTACCAAAGTAATATCGTAATCACTGTCATATGTTTCTTTTTGTTTATCCTTGTCTAGGATATATTATCCCTTTTCTCATCCTTTCCACCCTTCTCAATCTATATATCTCAAACTCATGATCGAATTCCTTTGTTTTTTCAATCCCAAGTTTTAGGGGGAGCACCCAATTAATCATCTTTTCATCAATCATATTCTGGTATCTTTCATCCCCTTCCCATATGTTGTGCTCTCTTCTTTACACTACATCCACTCACCGTTACTAATACACCTTCCAGTTTGGGAATCCTACTTGATCACCATTACAGTTTTTGAATCCTACTTAAGGATATTTCTCAGTAAGAATTAGCTATCCTGCAACTCCTCATCCCCCAACATGTTCAACATGTCCTTTATCCATTCATCCACCCTCATCTCTTTTATCCACTCGTCATTTATCCCCACATCACCCTCCTCACCATTCATATCCCCTTTCACCATTTTGTGTACCTCCCTTCTCTTTTCATCACCATTTTCCATTTTCACTTTCAACTTGACAATATTACTTAATCACCCCTATAATGTGGGCCTCTTTTTTGAGGTATACCTTCTTCCTAAGATCTTCCCACTGTAGAAACTTCTCCACCATTTCTTCTTCCATCAAGCAACTATCACCACCATAAATTGCTTTCCGCTCCGCCTTGTCCACCTGACATTATTTCCTCATCACTCTGATCACATGGGCATTCTAATTAAGGATTCCCCTTGCAATATGCATTCTACACCACATATCTTCCTCTATCCATTCATTTTAACCTCTTTTGTTTCCTTCCTTGTTATCACCATCTCTCACCCCTCATTCAATTCTCACATATACCATTTCCTCTTTTCTCATTCTTCCTAGTATCCATCTTCTGCTTGGTAATCTTACTTACCCATTATTGTAGTATGAAATATTCACTTAAGGGTTCCCCTTAATCCCACCTTGTTGTACAATATACTCCCACCTCCATTAATCACTCAAGTCACTGCTTTCCTCGCGGAACTTCTTCCCATCATTTTTCTTCCTCTTCGATTTGGTGATCCGATTTAACCATTCGTGTAACATGGAAATCTTACTTAAGGATTCCCCTTAAAGAGGATTTATCATCTTGTACTTTCTCATCCATACAAGTTACCTCCATACTGTTTCTGCTACCCCTCGCCATCATCATCTTCTCCAATAAAAAATTTGACCCTTGTGCCTAATAAATTTTTGTCTTTAACCTTTCATTCATCATCACCATCAGATTGGTGATCTTACTTAACCACTATTGCATCATGGCGATCTTACTTAAGAGTTCCTCTTAAGGAATATTTGTCATCGTACATTCCCCCATCACTACATATCCTCAACCTTCACTTTTTCTCGACATTCCCCATCATCACATACTTTCACCACCTCTTGAATTCTTACCAAATTCACCTCATGTTTTCCAACTCTTCATCTCCATCATCCCTTGCATTGAAATATTACTTAATCATTTCCATCGCCTGACTGTCTTACTCTAGGGTTCCCTTAAGATATGTTTGTCATTCTGTACTTCACCCTCTTCCAACTCATCACTACTTTTGTTGACTGATACTTCTTCCTAATATCCCTTACTAAACAAATTTTCCTCCTACCATTATTCTTTCCCAATCTATCATATCACAGAGTGCGTCCACCATCTTCAATTTAGCACCCTATTTCTTTCCCCCATTTTCCCCTCCTCGTTCTATCTCTCTTCATCTCGCCCTCTACCATTCTTTCCAAATTTCATTTCATTTCCTTACCTTCACCTTGTTCATCATCATCCTCTACATCCTCTCCCCTCCTTTATCTTTCCACAAATCATCACTCATCCTTTATTTACTCTTCCCACTCTATCTTCTACATTTATCCCACATTTCCACCTCTATGCCTACTCGTCATTGTTGTTGGTCTCCCCCTAACATTCTTTCATCATATTATTCCACTTCCATACTAATAATTATTTTTGGTCAACCCCTAAAAATTATTCATCATTCTCCACTTCCTTTTTCACTCTCTTCATCATTCTCCGTGTTTTCTATACTCTTTCCCCCATCATTCATGGACAATAATTATTGTTGGTCTTCCCCTAACGTCCCTTCATTGAAATTTCCTCTTATATCCCCTATTCTCTTTTCCTTCCCTTCCCTTTTCTCCACCTCCACCCTTTCTTATCACTTCTTCACCACCTCTCCATCTTCCCTCCACCCTCATAAAAAATCTTTAGTGTCTTCATCATATAGCCTTTCTCTACTTTCTTGTAATCCTATTATCCTCATCACAAACATTTCTACAAATTTTTCACTCCGTGTTATTCCTCATCTCTTTCTTCTCACTACGTTATTGATACTTCCCACTCTCCACATAATATTTCCATTCTTCATTCCCTTCCTTCTGCTTCATTTTCTCTGTTGTCCTCTCCTCCTTCTCAATATTCATTTGTGTGTCTCTCTTTCATTACATCTTCTTCACCTTTTTTCCTCACTCCTCCTTCTTATTTCCCCATCATTACCTTATCTCTTTCTCACTATCTAGATTTTTTTTATCCATTCCTCTTCCACATGCATCTCCATGCAGTTTTTCTCATATTATTTACCTTGGTCTTCCTCACAATGACTTGGTTCCTTCAATTTTCTCCCTATATCCGCCCTATCATCTCTTCTTCCCCCAAAATTCTTACCTTCCTCCTCCCCTTCCCTTATTTTATCTACCACCCCTACACATTTAATCAATTATGTACCAGTTTCTCTTCCTTTCTATGATATTCTCTACATTTTCTTGTTCTCATATAGTTTCTTTTTTCTCTGTTCTATCATTTATTTCATCTTCTTTAAATTATTCATCTTCCTCATCTCCTTCACTTTTTCATCATTTCTTTCCCTTTATCTCATCCATACATCTTCACTATATATTTTATATTCTGATACCTTCATTTTATAGCTCTCTCTCCATTTTTATGCTTTTACCCACTTCTCTTTCATCTTTTCTCTTCTCATCTCGTCTTCTTCTTGTTCGTCCTTCCTCATTTCCTTCTTCTCCTATCATCCTTCTCTATTATTCTCTTCAATATATTTCATTCCCTTTTTATCCTCCTCCATCTCCTCCTCTCTATACCGTACCCATGTCTTCTTCACCTCCTACTATTTTCTCCTCATTATTTACCTACCCATAATCAACCACTACTCCTGTCTATTCCATTTTTCTCTCTTTCCACTCTCAATCATTACTTCCTTCAACATATATTCACACTTAACATTCAAGGCTAATTAAAATATTTCTCCATTTATGCGCCACACCCGATCCATTCCATTACACCCTATTATTTCCCTTGTCTCTATAAATTTTATCTCTCCTCTTTTCAATAGCTTTGTCAGCTCTTTAATTCTCATGAGCCCTCTCGAGGGGGCATCATCGCATCTATCCCTAATCACATATTCTCATGGAATTTTTTTCTTGAATGATACCATAAAATTCATCACCTACCACATTTTATTCTCCCTAACAAATGTATGCTCTAATTTTTTCTTAGAAAAAGTAGAGTGGATTCTTCCCCCATTATCATGAGCAATTTTTTTTTCTACTATTTTTTAGAGAATGATTTATCTTTTCTTCCTCTAATAGTTTCTTATCGAAAGAACAACTTCCTTAAGAAATATATCTTCGAAATAATAAATCCCTTATCCTGGGGCATATTCACCCATTCCATCTACTTACTTTAAAATGAAATTGCTTTCATAACGCCCTTCCAGAGAGGGGAAAATGTAGACACCCTAATTCTACCACCCTCATAATTCAATTAATTTCCCCATTCCATTTCCCACAAAAATCCATATCCATTTAAGTAATGTTAGTTGATTAATTAACCCCTTTCAAATCCCTAAATAAATTTGATCCTCATTACATACTAAATATGGTCCACATTTGTCCACTTGTGAATTTAATATTCAAATTTAATCCATATTCATCCACTTGTGAATTTAATATTCTAATTTAATCCATATTCATCCACTTGTGAATTTAATATTCAAATATAATCCAAGTCAATCCATTTATGAATTTAATATTCAAATCTAATCCATTTCCATCCCTCATGCCCCCCACTCACCTAATCAGGTTTAATTTTCTAAATCATGATTACCCAAAAACCCCCAAATTAACCTCACCCTTAAGCTATAAATAAGAGTCTTTCCCCCTCTTTCAGAGGAGGCTTGAAATCATATAAGAGCTCTTGCACTCTTATTGCACTGAGCATTCCCTTGATATCGTCATAATTTCCGCGTGACCCCCCTTTGTCCATCCAATCCATTATCCCCACATCCTTGGTGCAAAGTTTGAATTGATCATTTCCGCTCCAAGGGTTTTCTCATATTGACGATGCACCTAAACCCTTTGTATTTTTGCATCGTCGTCGACCCATCTAGGTTTGATTTGTTTTTTGCTATTTAGATGATATCTTCTTTTATCATCTTAGATCAAGAATTTTATTTTACATTATATCATATCCATATCCACTTATTGTATTATATCTTTTTCAAAATGAGGGTTAAAATCCATCCTCGGAATTTCTTACTTCTTGGGACTAACTTTGGAAGGAAACCCTCCCATCTATCTACTAATCCATCCTCTGTTGAATTTTCTTGATTTTCAGGTCACTTAGCTCGTTGCGGAGAAGGATCTTCCATTTACACCCGTATACATCGGCATCCCATCTCAAGGTCCATAAACCCTTGCATTTTTCAAGTTGCTTGTTTTCTTTAGTACTATTTCATTAATTTAGATAGGAACAAAGAAACCTAGACAATATTCAAATTAAATCATACACTTTTGATGATTCCTTATGAACTTTTTTAAATTTTCAAAAGATTTTAAAATATTTTATTATATTATGTTAAGATTTTGAAAGAATATATAGATAATTATCGAAAGTGTTTAGAAGGTCTCTTCATTTTCTTTTAAATGATATAAAGATTTCTAAAAACAATGGTTGGAGTGAAAAGTTACATAAAATTACTATGAAAAGATTCATTTTTATCTTTTAAAAATCCGTACACATCCATGTAAAACTGTGACAAACCTATAATAGAATTTTTTTAGGTATTCTTAGAAATATTTCTAAATGCATAAATCTAATATGGAGGTGGGAATAAAATGTTATGGTAAATGTACCTTTAAAAGACACATAATTAGCTTGCAAAAGCAAATACATTAGGGCAAGAGACTTCAATTTGACTGGTTATTCAAATTCTATGTATGTTGGTGTTTTGAAGATGGAAAATTAACATTGTGCTTTCTAATAAATTTGGTAACAACTCTTTTCAGTTGTAAATCAAAGAAGAAATCAAATTTTTCCATTTCTTTAGTAGACTTATAATATAGCCACTTCAAAGGAAATGGGAGATTTTGTTTCTCAAAATGGTTCTCACAGACTTGCAAGAATAACATGTTTCATCAACACCATTAATGGTTGACAGGTTTCATCGACACCATAATCCATTAATGGTTGACAACACATATGTAATTTAAATGCAGAAGAATTCAGTCTTTTAAGACCAAACCAATCACATAAATACCAAATTCCATTGTCCTAATTTGGAGAAGAAGGTTGTTTCAAATTTTTCCATTGTCCTAATTCGGAGCAATCATAAAAAATCTTGATAAAAGAACTTGGAATTTTTTTTTTGACAACTTTAGAGATAGGGTTGATCTAATCTTAATCTCCACAACTTAAAAAGGGTTGTAATATTATTATACATAATATTAAATGGTCCTAGGTCTTCTTTAAGATATATTATGTGTTATAGTTAGATTTTGAATAGTTCCCTTAGGTAGATGAAGATTAATTTCCAATTTATGAACAATCATGGGGAATATGAATTGTAACAATGATTTCAACAACTTAATATTTGTAAATTTCATCATTTTTGCATGTTTAATAATAATATTAATTTTTGTTGCACATTTTATTTCATTTTCATTTTATTTTACATAGTCCATTTTTCCTCACCAAGCACATATTTGAAGGAAATTTTCTTTTCCACTAGTAGAAAAACCCAATAACCAATTTAGTTGAACAATAATAGTTTGCAATATAAGAAAAAATTTCAAGGCCAACTTTCAAGTGCATGATATTGGTTACCCTAGTTTAACCAATATCTATAATAGTTGCAGAATAACCTAAACATTTGTAGTATGTTGCTCATTTCATTGTAATCCATCATTATAAATATAATGTTTTTGTTTCTTGTGCAGGAGGTCGATACATATAAAACATTTCTAACTTATTTCGCTATTGTGCTTAACATCACTCACAAAAATATTGCCCTTCCACATGGTAGCACGATAAAATTCAACAAGGGACTTTGGAAGGGGTTCCACTACCCTCCATACATCTTTGTTGCACTCATGTTCCAATAGTCTCTCGTTATCAAATGAATGTAATTTCCTAAATGCATAGACATTACACCATGAGTACCATGTATCGATCCACTTCAAAGTGGTCCATATTTTTGTGGGCTAGTCACATAAAAATTTCCATCAACAAAAACACTGCAAGAGAAGTCTATTAGATTATTCATGTCTGGGAGAGGCTTCCACTTGTTGGAATTCATTTAAGGTACACCTATATTTAGGCATTAGCATGTCAACGACCGTCAAAGGGGAACATATAATCAAGGGGAATGACAGAGAAAAAATTAACACCAAACCGGGGTGCTTGGTAAGGCACATACAAATTTTCATGACATATGAAAGCCTCTCTCAAGTGCAGGTCTAGATTTGAATGGCATAAATATGCCAATTATAGGATTTGGTTGAAAAACATGGTCTTTTAACGAAGTTGAATTGTGACTAAATTATTAAAAATTTCAAATTCAATATTTTTTCAAGTTTTGAGGCATTTTTTAATTAACAGTTATATTATATCAATTTAAATTGTACACGTTATATTTTGAAATAAAAAAATAATAATAAAATGATAAATTTATAAATAATTATAAAAAATATAAAATATCTAAATTCACTAACCAACATATTCCTAACGTTAAAATCAATATTCATTCATGTTCCTAATGTTAAATACGATGTTATAATCATTTTTAAAAATATCCCATGTGAACTAAAATTGAGCTCAGTGGTATTAAAAACGTTGATGTTAATTTGTTTGATGCAAATATGTCATAAAAAGCACTATTAAATGTCCTTCAAACATCACCTCTAAACATCTTATGGAAAAGCATCCTAATTTAAGATGTGTTGGTAAACATCAACATTTAACAGACTTTAGGGTTATAAAAATTCATGCATCATGTTGTGGAAAAAAATCGAGCTTAAATACCTACTTATAAACCTACTTGTTACATCGAAGGAGTCCCCCTATGCGAGGGGATTTCCCGTCGTTCATGCCACTGGGCAAATTTTGATGTCTATTTTGACGAGCGCTTTTTACTTTTTAAAAGTTGTTTTAAGTTATTTTCGGGTTCCTATATGGTGGAATAGATTCATTTACCCTACGATGTTAACAAAAAATTTCTAGGGTCTCCATTCAGATCCAAACCCTTATGCTTCTCACCACATTTTTCTCCTCTGATTGTACATAATCTGCTGTAAAAGATAACCCTAGGCGTCTGCATGTGTCGGCCATCAAAGCGATTTTGGTTCGATTTGCCCGCAAAGAAAACAACAATTTTACGATGAATTTCGGCGGGTAAAAGGCTTTAATTTGTTAGGGTCTAGGCAATCTTTGTCGGTGAAGTTCTGGTAAATTCTTTTAATTTTATGTTTTTGTGAATATCAGTTTTTTCTATGCATTTGGCTTGGAATTTAACAATTATGATTGGAAATAGTGAATTTTGGTTACTCGCGTCGCAACGCATATTGTGTTTAATCAGGGCCACCTCTGGCATAAAAAATTCCTCCTTAATGTCAACCGAAGGATTTCTATCTATTGCAGCTGAAAAGTCACCACCCCTGTCGTGATTGTTACCTGATGAGGAGTTAACATGTGATAGATCTTCCCCCAATTCAGAAAAAGATCTTCTAGGTGGAGGTTTCAGCCCCAAACCAAACGACACAGTTCATTGCAGCTCATCTGAAAAAGAGAGTCGAATATTTGGAAATTTGGTATTTAGTGAGACAAAAGGTAAAGTATCTTGCTCATCTGAAATATCATTTATAATGAACAGATGCCCCATCTGATGATATGTCGGAGATTAATTCTAAACTTATGATATTCTTTAAGTTTCACGCATGATCTATGAAAAAATCCGTATACACATTCAACGCAACAATCCACTATCAAAGAGAATATGGGCAACACAACCAATGGCTAGGACATGAGAGGGCAGGGGCGATTTTATAGTAGGATCTGATTTTAGATCACCATAATTATTGAAATTGAATTCGTCCAATTATTATTTCTTTTTCGGATCACACGTATTCAAATGTAAATTTGTTAATAGCATAAGTAATCTATTGCAATAGGTTTCTTGGACTTTTCGTAGGGGAAAGATTCTAAATGGTACATAACAGGGGAGGATTGCTGTTTTGAACATGGCACACGGGCAGAATTTGTATTTGTGAATTTGACCATTAGTACTTGACTATACCTGTGTGCCCAAAACCAATTATTATACATATTATGTGTTCAGATTATCCCAATACCCCATCTTTAAAGAGATCTACCGACGGGACATATGAAAAGAGAAAACTAAATAATCCACATGGCATAAACTATAATCCTATTTGTGCAAGGGTATTTTCATCGATTTTGATGTCCTCGAGGACTAGAATTTCTTTCAATGTTTGAGGATTTAAAGATTCTTAAGTGATTGATATCTTTGTTTTGTTTGCAGAGGGTACTACAAGTGTAGTAGCATGAGAGGTTGCCCTGCCAGGAAGCATGTTGAGCACTCTCTGGAAGATCCTTCTATGCTAATTATGTTTCCCCTTTTATGATTTATTGTGTTGTGTGTTGTAGAAAATTTTATGCGAGGGCAAAGCCCTATACTGCAAGAATATTTTGAGATGCATATCTTTAAAGTTGTTTCCAAGACCAAATTCATCTCTATTTAGATGATAGACCAAGGTACAATACTCACAATCAATGAGAACTGCTTTCTGTTGCTGCTTCAAGGAGAGAATCATTATCTTTGGTAGTTTACCAAGAAATCCCCAATAAATATATGTAAATAGGTTGGTTTAGTGTACAGTTAAAATTTTTGTTTTTGCATAAATGTTTTAGTGGAGACATTTGGATATGCATTGTTGGTATAATAAGTATTTTGAGAACCCTTCAAAACTTTATGTTTGGTTTGTGTTGGAATTGTACAATTGCTTGGCAGATCAGACCATGGTTTGATCTTGAACTTTGCAAAGTCATGCGTGGCTAAGTATCTATAGAATTTAAGGGTTTGCGCCACAATTTCTTAGTGGGAACTATGTCCCCTAATATGTGTTAGTTGATTGGACTATGGTACTTGTAAGTGGCAACATTTGTTTTGGCTTTAATAGAAAATCAAAATTGGTAGTTATCTAGATACCATCTTTCGTTGCATAGCATTTAGATGCAATAACATGCACTAAGGGCTCGTGTGTGATGGATTTAAGGAATACGTTGTCTAAGCTTTTCTAAGTTTGCATGTTGCCTCTTGAATTTTGGAACAATGCCTCTTGAATTTCAAAATCTTGGAAGCCTTACTTATTTGTAAGTTCTTTCAGATTATATATTTTTTTACTGCTGATCGATCACGTATATGATGATTGTGGAAGGGTTATGTCAAGCACATTAAGCATGCTATATAATAAACCCACGGTCTAATGAGTCTAGCAATATTATGTTATTTCTTTTATAGGAATCTGTCCTCAAACAATATTAAGGGAGAAATTCCGATAGAGCTGGGATATATTATAAATTTAGATACATTGTGAGTCCAGTTATTTTATATTTTTTGGTTATACTTCCAATAGGCTATTAAGAATTGTGTTTGGAGTGAAATTTACTGTCGAGATGACAACTGTGAAAGACTTTCAAATGTTTTGCTGATCTCTGATCTGACATGAAATCCTAGGGACCTATGAGGATTTCGAACATCTTATGAAATTGTAAGTCTTGTCCATATAGGATTTTATAGAACATAAACAAGAAGTCCAGTTTCTATGAATGATCATTATATTGATTTGAAGATTCATCACAATTATAAATTCAAGGAATTTGAGCGGAAGTAGACTGAATGGATTTTTGCTATAGGAGTTTGGAAATATGACAAGTATAGTGGATATGTAAGTTCTTTATATTGAAAATCTGATTATTTAACTCGCGAGGTCATGTTTTTTCGATCTATATGCTATGTATTTTCATTTCAAGGGAAACTGTAACTTAGTGTGTTTTTTCCAATGTTTTTAGTGTGCTTTTTTTAATGCATCTAGTTAATCTCTAAAATTCTATAACATTTTATGGGTAGTTGTTAGCAAATGCTTCAGAGAAATTTGATAGTAGGAAAAATTATTATTTAGTAATTGCTTAGAAAACAAGCACTTGATGATATGCAATTCAGGTTATTATCCTTAATTATGAGAAATAGATTAAAACTTAATAAAAAAAACAGGTGAATGCCAAGTCTTCTTATCTTCAAATTTTTAAAATTCACATTGCCCTACTTTCAAGGTAGTGTATTTTTTCTACATGGGCTCTTTGCTGTCCACGAGAAATGACCATTATACATAGAAAATATTATATATCTTAAAAGGTTAACCAAGGAAAGGTAGTGTGCATTTTTTTTAATGTATTGTATGTTCCATGGACGTGATCTTCACTCTTCCAAGTGCAATTTAATGTGTCGTAGCTTTAAATATTTTTACAAAGGTGCTTTACTTTTTTTTGTCTTGATGATGTGTTTTGAATGTCTCTGGGATTTTTAAGGCTAAAAAAAAATCTTATAAGATTTCTTGTTACATGTTATAGATTCATAAGAACCATGATTGATTGTAGTTTAACATGAGGTTTTATTGGGCTTACTTGTCAGTTGTTGTGTGCAATGGAAAGTTGCAAAAGCTATGGAATGAGGCTAAAGAACCTCAAAGCTTTGCTAACTCATCCATGCACCATAGGATTAGAGCTAAACTAGAGAAACTAACATGCAAGCATTATAAATTTGAAAAAAACATCAAACACTAGTTAACATGTATACTACTCTCTACTCTATGAAAGCTTAATGAAAGTGAACCTAGTTAGATTCTAAGCAATCAAATTGTGTGTTGTTTACTCCATGAGGGTGAATGAATCTCACTAAATGGCTACATGGCCAAGTTTAGCTATTTCATTACTAACCTAACATGGGTGTAAGATGAAGCTATTTTAATGGTGGATGACCAAAGATCAAATCCCTTATTAGCTTGGCTAATGCAAATGAGCTCTTAGGCTTTCTTAGGCTTGTTTGGCTTTAGCTTATGTAAAGTTGTCTGTAAAGTGGTAAGTTGAATAGGTAGGCTTGGCCTTGCATTTATAGTTTTCCAATTGGGATAGTTTGGAATTCTTGTGCATGTGGGACTAAAGCTCAAAAATCACTTTTAGATTAGATTAGGATAAACATGTTTTAGGCTTAGTTAAGCTAGGATTAGGCTAGTTAAACTTGATTAGAAAGTGATTAGAGACTCATTGAGAGTTGAGAGGGGTCTGGATAACCAATTGTGACTGATAGATAGCCTACAAAGCCAATAGAAGTGGTCTAGAGAGAACTAAGGAGGTTCTGAATGGTCGAAAGGAGGAATGTTTAGATAATAAGAGAGATATTAGCCAAATAAGCTGATTATAGGAAGAATACGGCCAAAAGAGTGTCTTGAATGGGCATCCGAGAGTGGAGCGAAGTATGGGGATTTAACGAAGTGTCGTTAATTGATTGGATTAGATGAAATGCTAAGTGTAAGCATATTTTGGGTGTCTATATTTGCCCCTCTTTGGGGTGACGTAAGCGACGTCACTTCAAAGAAAGTAGACAAGTATAAACAAGTAGAAAATCTTGAAGGGATAGAAGAAAAATGAGAATAATGAAGGATGCCCCCTCGATTGGTGATGGGGTGATAGAAGAACTCGATCGACTATCGAAAAGATGACAGGAAGATAATAGAAGAAATGATAATGTGAAGAAGAAGAAAAGAAAGGAGATATAGAAGAAAAAAGAGAATGAGGAAGGGGGAATGAGCTAACATCCATCCAGTGCCTTTAAACAAATTTATTTTTCATCATATTGCTAGATATCTTCATGATCGGTCCTTATTAAAAAGAATGAACAAAAGTGTAGTATGATATGAAAAGCCATATATGAACAAATTTCCATTGCTAAAAACACCAAATCCTTGCAACATACAAAATGTAATGCAATACGAGAAAGTAAAAGATGCCTAACTCCATGCAACATACATAATGTAATGCAATAGGGGAAAGTAAACAAGCTAAACCTAACAAAGAAAAAAGTACCATGTTTTTGTTATCAAGCTTCAGTTCCAACCTATTCGAATTAACGAAAAGGGTTAATGATGGTGCCCCAAGCAAGGATACATACAAAGGGAAAAAGGAGGACACTTCGGTCTGATGAAAAAGTAATGTGCACTACGAAACAATACCAGGCAGCTCGTTGTGCCCCAGAGTACAGACGAAGCAAGCAACCTAACTTTTGTTGATGGAGGTAGATCAAGATGATTCGCGAGTTGAACACATGGACAGGTGAGAACCAAAGAGCGACGTTTTGTAGGATGATTTTCAATTTTTAGAAGTTTTCTTAAACATGTTTGAATGTTTTGATTTTTCTAACATATTTGAATGTTTTTATGATTCTAACATACTTTAATATTTTTGATTTTTTTGAATTTTTTTTGAAACTATGTACAGGAAGACTAGGAAGCGTGGATGCCCCCAGCGATAGATGGGATGTACAAGGGCATAAGGCCACGTGCATGTAAGAAAGGTGAAGATGTAAAAATGCCCCAGCGATTAGGTGGGAGTATTCAAAGGAAAACTCTTCACAGGTAGAAGCGGGACCCAAGGACATTATGGATAGGTTCAACATGATGATGAACATAAACCAATGAAATGCTGAGAAGAAGCAAGGATGCCCCTAGCGTAAGTTGGCCTAAAAGCACATGATAGAAAAGAAGGAGAAGATTATTTTGTGGAACAAAGGTGTCCACAAACATGGAAAACAAGTAATCTTATACACATGGATGTTCTGAACAAAGTAGAAGAAAGATGTGAATGATATGAATGTAGCTTAGAAGCCTCGCAATGAAGAAGCAATTAGCCAAAGGCACAAATTGTGAGACAAGATATGGACTAGAGTAAGATTCTGAACAAGGTCCAAAAAAGACACTTGGTAACATACTAATCCTGTTTACTCATAGAGATCCAGTGTGTGCACGTGGAATTTATAACCTCTTGAAGGGAAGATTTAATAGACAACAAGTGAAGACACCCTATCCAAAGTGTAGGGATGATTGATTTTGAAAGGTGATTTTGTGAATGAAGGGTGGAAGGATAGCCGTACATTGCTCTGCTGTCAGCTAGGCGTCCATAGCCCCGATGGAGATGCATTTGATTCTAATCACAATATTGCTCTACTGCAAGTTATGCATCCATAGCCCCGATAGAGATTATTGGAAATACTCCAAGAGAGAGTTATATATTAATGTTCTTTTGCTTTTGATTTTTGATTGATTTTGATTCTTTTGCTTTCTAAAAACTTATTTCAGCTCTCTTATTTGACAAGGGGTTAAGAACCACAGATGGCTTGATGGAAGGATGCGGAAGTGAATGTGATGACAACATTGGCTAGTGTCAACAAATATGTCCAAATTTTCTTCACAACAAGTTTATTAGATTCTGATTGTGATAGGATCTCTAAGAGGCCAGTCGTTCTTTAATTTACCAAGGTGATAAAAGACCAGGGTCAAATGGATACCACAGAGATAAATGTCGTAAAATGCATGTGAATAAGCTAACCAAAACATCACCGAAGGGATGAAAATGGTAGGGAGACTTGCAAAAGAATAGCAAGGAAGGGAAGAAAGAAACCTCCATGTGTACGCAAATACCTGATTGCAATGTTTGATCCTTGAACCTTTGATTTTTGTTGTGTTTTCTCAATGTTTTTTGTATTTTTGAATTGTTTTTTATTTTTATATTTTTGACAGTTTTAAGAGGTTGGGACTAACAAAGTCACTCTGTGTGGTAAGATCCAAAAATAATGTTTGTGACTTCCTTGATAAGGGAGACTAGGCGCGTTTGTTTATCGAGAGTGATATTATCCCCGATCTCGATGATCGAGGTGAGTTCACACTAAATAAATGACTGTGATTTGTTCTGAAACATGGATTTCGTATGTGGGAGATTTAATTCCCCATCCAGAGGTTTATGCACTTTGCGCCATACTTGATGGTTACGTTGGTGTGCGTTCTTGAACCACGCTTGATTTAGAATTTTGAGATTGTTTGATTTGTTGGGAGCTATAGAGCTCTTTGCAGTTTTGATCTGATATTGATAATGAACCTGTTTGGGTTTCTTATAAGCTGATGTGTGACTTGTCTGATCCCTAGAAGGAGAAGAAAGTGAACGTTTATGATTGATGAAAGGAACGATAGAAATGGTAGTGGTCTTGCCACAACCATTGATAGAAGAAATATGTGATAGATGAAAAGGATACGGTCCAAGAATTGAAGAGGATAGGCTACCAGGAGGTGAGCCATAGATAGAAGATGAAAGGCTACTTGGAGGTGGCCCCAGTATAGAGGAAGAAGGGCTACTAGGAGGTGACCCAAGAATAGAAGAATAAGGGCTACTAGGATGTGACCCATAGATGTAAGATGATGGGCTACTAGGATGTGGCCCAAGAATAGAATATGATGGAATATCGGGGGTGACCCATACATAGAAGACAAGGGGCTAGTTGGACGTGCCCCAAGAATAGAAGATGATGGACTACTCGAGGGTGACCCATACATAGAAGACGAGGGGCTAGTTAGATGTGCCCCAAGAATAGAAGATAGTGGATTACTTGAAAATGTCCCACAAATAGCAGAGGGAGGGCTACTAGAAGGTGACCCACACCTAGACGAAGATGAAGGGTTACTTGGCATTGACCCTATAAGAGATTGTGATTGAGGAATTTTGATAAATAAAGAAGGATTAGGTGATGAGAAGATAGGCCATGGATCAATGCAAGACCCAGGAGTTTCATCACATAATGAAGAATGTGAAGATGGAAGTGTTATCACCAAATCACAGCACCCCTCTGTTTATACAAGTGCATATACTTGAACTCACGGTGTGATTGGATAACATGGGTACTATCTCCAAGTTGTGGGACTTGCTACTTGAGATAGACCTCCAGAGAAATTCTGGTTCTTACTCCTAATCTACCTGCCACAATCTACTCTAATGCAGGGGAAACTAACTATTCTAATCTAAAGTTCCAAGGGACCAGGGAGAGAGAATACATGAAAAAAGCCTACACTAAAGCGGTGATAAAACAGAAAAGGAGGGGTGTGAGAGTAGTCTCCAGAGTGCGTGAAATACAGAAGCAAAGTGCACACTAGAAGAGGTGATGACAGTTCTCCATAATCTAGCAAAATGCATTCACAACAATATTCCAAGCATACACAATGATAATGGATCCCTGCAAGAACAGAATAATAGACACAATATTCTTGTAGAAAGATTAAAGGGGCAAGAAGAATGCAAGAAAACACAGCAGGGGAAGATACATCCAAAAACTGATATTTTATTGCTTCATGATATGCACAGTTCAATCTATTACAAGATAAGGGCCTAGATCACCATGCAAGGAGTCCACTACAAGGGCCTGCAACACATTGGCTTCACAAAGAAATTTTGGCAGAGCTTTGCTACAAAAACTACCTCTCTTTACAATGAGCCCAACACTCCAATTTATAGAAAAAATGAGAAGAGAAAGAGAAGGGAAAATGGAAATCCCGAAGGATCTGTCCTTCAACCACTTGTAAGAGGACTTAAATGGAGTAAAATGATTATATATTACTTGCAAAAGGCTCCCCATACTGTCCCAAGTGCTGCAAGAGAGAAAGAATGATGACCATGCCTCTTAATTGCACTCCCAACCACCAAATAAAAGACTGTTATGAACCCAGCCACGTTTTCTTAAAAATCTGGAAATCAATCTCTCATAAAATCCAGAATTTCTTGATTTCTGTGTGTTGGGCTTGGAGCCATGATTCCAACGGTACCAATTTTGTGTGATTTCGTTGAGAAATACAAAAGTTATGGCCTTCTGAGTGCAGGCAGCTATTTTGGGTCCGGCAGGCGTTTTCTGTCATTTGACGGGAATGAGCATTAACTGACTGGAGCCGAATATGTTTCTTTTATTTAAATATATCTACCCTTGTTAAAAATAAGAAATCGGAGCTCGGAGTCAAAAGTTATGGCCGTTTGAAGTTTCACGGGTCAAACGTTGACTTTTCTTCTTTGCCTTCGGCCACTTCGGCTTTCTGCGTCCCTCATGTCCCGCGCGTACCTTTGTCCTGGATGTCCCAGACGAAAATATCCTACTTCGGCCGAATCGGCCTTCCCTGTTCTTGTTTGAGGTGAAGACACGTTGTGAGATTCCATTCGTTGGCGGCTCTTTCGGCTTTTCGCGTCCCTCGCGTACTTTTGGCCCAACTGTCTCGGACGAAAGTCCCCTGTTTCAGCCGAATCTGACCGGTTCGCATCCTCCGCGTACTTTTGGCCCGGATGTCCCAGACCATCTGGGACAAATATCTCCGAACCGCCTGAAATGGACCGACTTGCGCTAAACCGGCCGATCCGCATCCTGTGCGTACTTTTGGCCTGGATGTCCCAGACTGCGCGAAACAAGACTTAGGCAATTTTTTCCCTCTTTCGGCCGATTCGGCTTTTTGCATCCCACACGTCCTGGCGTCCCAACTGTCCCACAAACTGCTTGGACTAGGACTTAATTTTCTTCATTTTTTGGTCCCAAACTTGGTACGACGAACCTCAGTTCAACCCGAACTGGTACGACCCGAGCCCTTCAAACCCGAAATGCCTCAGAACAGTCTTGCAACCTTATTTTTGCATTTTTTCCATTTTTTAACTTGTTGGGATTTATTCTTGGATGGGGGAGTTAGAGAGAAGCCGAGGGGCCCCCAAAAAACATGATTTCTGGAGGTCCTTGAATCAATCTCCTTGCTTGGGACTGAATAATTTGATGCATGTTATCAAAATTACCTTGAGGGGTGAATTTTGGATAACAGGAAGAATAAGAGGAATATCAAGTTGCATGATCTGAGGCTCTTCCTCCATTTCTAGATAAAAGGAATCAACCTTTTCCTTACAATACACGAATGCATCGAAGTCTAAAGAGAATCCTTCCTCGTAATATGCTAGAGGAATATCTTCGTGTGCCCCTATAAATGCCCTAATTTTTTCTTCATTCTGATAGAGGTCAGTCGGGATGAGCTGCTGATCAAACACCAGGGGTTGATTGGAAGAAATAGGTTCAATTGGTGTGGAGGACTTAGAAGATGTTTGATGATGATTGATAGAAGAAGATGATGTGTGGGACGAAGAATATGTGGAAATAGATGTCTTGGGAGTAGAAGAAGGTGGTGTGGACCTACCTATATGATGGTATATCATCTGTAAACTAGTAGGATTAAGTCCAAAGTCCTCAGATTGCGACACATGGGTCGGTTCAGAAATTTGACTAGAAGGAATTTGAGTCACATGAATATTCAACGAAGGAAGAATATGTGGGGTTGATTGATGAAGAAGGTCTTGCAAAGAAGGGGAGGAATGTGATTCAAGAATCACATCGGATGGATAATAAAAAGGGTCCTACAAAGAAAGAGAGGACCGTGATTTCAGAATTGTATTAGATGTTTGTTTGGAGGGATTTAGAGTTGGACGTATCTTTAAAGGAAGAAGACGTCGTTGAAGCGACTGATAAAAGGGGTCCTGTGAAGAAAGGGAGGACGCGACGTAGGGGTCATATTAAATGTATGATGAAGAGGTTCTTGGGAAGATGGGGAGGACCATGACATAGGAGTCGCATTAGATGACTTGGGAGTCGAATTGGATGAATCCGAATAGTAGTTTGGATCTGAATCCTCAGAAGATTTAGAGGAAATATTTGGATAGGAATCCTCAGAAGAAGAGGAAATTTTTGGATTAGAATTAGAAGAAGAGTGGGGGGAACTCGAATAATAATTTGGATCAGACATGTCCAAATCATACCACCGACTATGAGATGAAGGTGGGGAACAAGTTACCCGCATGGGCTCTCTAGCACGAAGAACCAAATAAGGTTTAGTTGTAATGGGAATCTTTTGATTTGAATTACTAAACCTAGGTTCCGTATTTTTGTAAGTATGGGGAACGCACGTGATAGCCAGTCATTTTTGGCATTATTTTAAGCACAAATGTCTAGATCTAGATAGTGTGATGGAACTCCTTCAAAGGGAAGGAAGTGACATGTCGATTTTGGTAGCATAAGGACAACCAACTAGACATTTCGTAAGTATTGATATGCGTGCATGATTTTCTGAAGGTCTAAGGAAAATAGACATCGTGATGATGTAATATCGATGAGATAAAAAGGGATTGTCCTAGAAAATAAGTTTTCTGAATGAATAATCACAAGGAACAATCATGGAAGTGTGAAACACAAAGCCAATCAACAAGGAAATACACCCTATGAAAATGTGTGTGCAAAGTGATAGTTTGATGCAAAGGTGATCAACACAATGTAAATATTTACGTCAAGCTCGAAATGAACAAGGCGTAAATATTAACAAAGGGTAGATGCGACTCCCAATCAAAGGATACCATGACAAGATCAACAACCAACAAGACCTAAATGTTAAAGGGTGGGGGTTTACAAATGTAATCTAGGTAACCACACCAATTGGACATGTCTATCAAGCTTCGTGGAGAAGTGAGATATTAGTGTCAAAGTGGTATCGAAATGACGTAAACAAAGTAAGTGACACCTTTCAAGATTTAGGACAATGTTTGAAATCAAACTAAGTCAAAGTATACTAAGGATGTGTTAAAACGTGGGCAGTGTAACGCCACAATGTGGAAACTTAGATCATGTTTACGAGAAACATGACATAAGTATCTTAATTATGTCGAGACAATGCAAATGAGGTAACATGTCAAAGGGAGATAAAATGATGAATCAATCCTAACTATGATGACGATCCTGACGTGGGTATCAAGATCACAAAGGCTACCAATGATATAAATACACCTCCACACACTTTAGACGTTTAACTTACCCAGCCACAAACATGGATGGGCGTAAATGGACAAAAAAGTGGCAGAAGCAATCGATTGGTAACACAAAGGTAGTCACCCTTATTTTGATCAACAAAGTGTCAAAATAATGTGAAGGAAGTAGATCAAAATGGGGATGAAAAATGTTGGCTTTACTTTGGCAGAGTTTTGCTTCACCCTAAGGCAAGAGAAAACTAAGCGAAGAGTAACGCGTCACATGTTTCGTGATGAAAATGATGGCTCACAACTCAACATAGTTTTTAGAATGGTCAAAGTGGTCTCCTGGCCAAAGTATATTTTCCTAGGTGGTTCTCTCATCCTAGGTGTTACAAAGTTGTCCACGAGTGGGGCGATTTACCCAAATAGTCCCTAACTATCTTGGGAGTATCTCGACTTTTCCCCCTTCAAGCACAGTGGGCATAAATGCATCCATTGTGTACTTAAAAGGGTCGCATAGGGACAACTTGTAACTCTATCTCACAAAGGAATCACTAGTCAAGTAGGTAGTGTGGAGCACTTCCCGTTTTGTCCACAAGGTTCCCTCTTACGTGGACTACTTTGGGGTTCCTAGAACCACCCCCATTGTTGTAGCTTAAGGCGTTATGCCAAAGGGGTTATGTTCCAGTTGAGCAGAGAGGGATGTACCCTTTTCCGAAACCTGCAATACAATGTTTTGAATATGGTGAGTTTTTTATCTTGCTTAACTTAATGTGGTTTTAAGTAGCACACCATTTGGCAACCTGCAATAAACATGTGTATTAGCGGGTTTGTGTTTTTTCTTTGATGCCTTTCTTTGACAAGCGTTAGGTCCTGTAGACAACGAGTTTAGTAATTTTTCATTGCAAATTGATATCAATAAAGGGAATTTACACCTTGCTTTTAATTCCTAAGATCGCCAAAAGGCGTGAAGAAAGAGCATACGTAGTGTGAAAATTCTTACTAAATCACATAAAAATTACTTTATCTTTTAGATTAAGTGTTTTTAACATATGATACAAAGTTGTGCAATTTTTTTTGATCTCCAAGATCGCTTTTGAAGGCGCGAGGAGAGAGCATACACACTTTACAAACCTTGCTCAAGCTAAGAAATGAAACACTTAACTAAGTTAGTCAAAAATAAAACCAAAATAACCTTGCAAATAACTGATTAGTGCTACAAAAATATTTCAAAGTGTCAGAATGGCCAAGAAAACACTTTTTTGAACTTTAAGATACGTTAGAAAATGACTATTTACCTAATAATGTAAACCATAAATTTTTGGTAAGTCAAAATCCTAATTTTATGATTTCATTGTGTAGTTCACTTCAATACCTTTCCAACGCAACAAAAATGAAGTCATTTCGAGTTCGGGAGCAAAAGTTATGGCCTCCGGAAGATTGCTAATGATGCCTGCGCCACTGTTAGTGTACCTGCGCCCCTTTTTTGGTGCTTGCACGCCTCTGTGTAAAAAAAACATAGTGAGAGTTGCGCCTGTGTGCACGGAATGGCGTGTGCACCCCCTTTCCTGTAGGTGGCTAAAAAACATGTGAGATTTTTCAAAAATATCAAAAATTTATCTATTTGGTTCAATTTTTGGTAGCACTTCACCTCCTTTGACCCTGCAAAGAGCAAAAAAACAAGACAAACCTAGCTAAGCTAGTTAAGAAACATGATTTTTAGCCATTTAGAAAAAAAAATATTAGTGAAACTAAAAACTTGAACTAATCTAAAAACTTTGAAACTAATCCAGAAAGCTTTGAAACTAATCTAGAAAGCTTTGAAACTATCCTAGAAAGATTAAAACTAAGAAATGGTTAGAAACTAAAACAAAAAGCTTCAAAGTGACTCCATTAATGGAGGATGGACGTAAGTGTCCCACTGGGCGTGCCAAATGTGTGCAATGGAAAGTTGCAAAAGCTATGGAATGAGGCTAAAGAACCTCAAAACTTTGCTAACTCATCCATGCACCATAGGATTAGAGCTAAACAAGAGAAACTAACATGCAAGCATTATAACTTTGACAAAAACATCAAAAACTAACATGTATACTACTCTCTACTCTATGAAAGCTTAATGAAAGTGAACCTAGTTAGATTCTAAGCAATCAAATTGTGTGTTGTTTACTCCATGAGGGTGAATGAATCTCACTAAATGGCTACATGGCCAAGTTTAGCTATTTCATTACTAACCTAACATGGGTGCAAGATGAAGCTATTTTAATGGTGGATGACCAAAGATCAAATGCCTTATTAGCTTGGCTAATGCAAATGAGCTCTTAGGCTTTCTTAGGCTTGTTTTGACTTTAGCTTATGCAAAGTTGTCTGTAAAGTGGTAAGTTGAATAGGTAGGCTTGGCCTTGCATTTATAGTTTTCCAATTGGGATAGTTTGGAATTCTTGTGCATGTGGGACTAAAGCTCAAAACGCACTTTTAGATTAGGATAAACATGCTTTAGGCTTATTTAAGCTAGGATTAGGCTAGTTAAACTTGATTAGCAAGTGATTAGAGACTCATTGAGAGTTGGGAGGGGTCTGGATAACCAATTGTGACTAATAGATAGCCTACAAAGCCAATAGAAGTGGTCTAGAGAGAAATAGGGAGGTTTTGAATGGTCGAAAGGAGGAATGTTTAGATAATAAGAGAGACATTAGCCAAATAAGTTGATTATAGGAAGAATATGACTGAAAGAGTGTCATGAATGGGCATTTGAGAGTGGAGCAAAGTATGGGGATTTAACGAAGTGTCGTTAATTGATTGTATTGGATGAAATGCTAAGTGTAAGCATATTTTAGGTGTTTAAAGTTGTGATGTGAATGTCAACTCTGTCAAGATTTCTACCAGTGTTTCTTTCACGTTTCTTCCAGAATTTTTGAGAACATGCAAGGTTTGTTGTGTTTTCTGTTGCATTTAATCCTAAAAGAAATTTTTCATGGGTATTGTCAAGGCTATTATAGGTGTTTTTCAAGCAGTTTTTAATTTTTTTTTTCACAAACTGTTTGAAGTTTGCATTTATAGTAAATAACTCAAATGGTTTTCTTCTTTTACTTGTTTTAATGGTTTGTTGTGAATAACTTGTAGATTTTTTGAATGATTATTTTGGTCAAGCAATATATGGGTGTGATTTGACCATCAATGGAACCTATAGGTGCAAAGTAATTATGCACAATAGTATTATTGAACACAAATAGATGCAAACAATTGCCAGTTTTGAGATGGATGTTGTTCAATTTCCTCAAAATTTATTTCAATTTCCTCATAATTGACTTTTTGAAGGGAGTGATTAATCTTTATTTAGATATTGTACTTTTTTGGATTATTTAAGTATTTTCTTTAGTGGCTATTTTCAATTTGTAGTCATTTCTTCTATGATCTTTCAATCACCTACATTGGCTGATAATCTTGGTTGCAGTGTAGGAAAAATTATATTATTCTATTGGGTCACCCAGGTTTGAGTCACACAAAGTGATTCTTCAATAATTCAAAGTAAGGAGGATACCCAGGGCAAATGCATAGAACAATACCTTGATAATGTCAATGGGTATAATCCTCCCCGCCTATAGAATTTTTCAATGTAACCATATTTGTAACTTGTGTTCCAATTTGTACCCTTACCTTTTAAATGGGTGTCAAACTCCAATAATTTTAGGATTATGCCTTTCTAAATTCTTTAAAAATTGAAACTTGCAACATTCTTTTAACAATAGTAGAGATCATTACACATTTATAAACATACCTACTCACATAACTGGAGAACGAGGACTATCCATTCTAATTATTGACAAAGTTGATCATATGTTTGGTTCCATATCTAAGGATCATAATGATAAAATTAAACCATTTGCATTGCTTCAGTAGCAACTAGAATGTGTTGATAATCTCTTAGGGAGTATTATCTTGTGAAGTTATAGGAATCCATTGTATCTTTACTAGGTGAGGAACATTTGGAATAAATAGTCAATGTGTATTTATGACTCAACTATAAGTGGTTGGATGAGGTGGCTAAAAGTGCAATAGGAGGATTCAAAACTCTTACAGTGACAAACAATTTTCTTGTATGTCAATAAACAAACATATTTATAAGTGGGTCTAATAACCTAGTGAAGGATTGCCAACCAACATACCAAAAGTAACCTGGATGGAAACAATCTTGCATGACCATATCGATTCCTTCCGTACAAACTCATCATTTCTTACTACTTCCATGTCTTCCAATTTATTTAGGTCGCCACATGAAACTGTATCACGTACCAACCTTGCTTCGGTTCCTCATACATGTACAATTGGTACCTCCTCTCCTTCTAAATGATTTCCACCTTGCAATCCACCATCAGCTCAAACAAAACACCCTACCCCTTCCCAGACACAGAGATTTCCCATATTCACACCCTCATCACAAACTATTGAATCCCAACACCGGTTTCGCAAAAGAATAGATTTGTTGACGACCATCCAAACTTGCTCAATCTATTTGGAAAATTACCCTTGAATTAAAACAAGTTTTTTTGAATGCTTTCCTTCGTGTAATAGATGCAAATTTGAAAAACACGGCCACTACTTCTCTTCATGGAACAACATGGACCTTGAAAAGAAGCCTATTGTTCTTGTGTCTTTAACACTCAAACTTCTTGTATCCAAATCAGTATCAAATGTATTCATGTTTAGTGCAAATAAAATTGGCCATAAAAGGCTACCACTTATGATATAAAATTTGCAAATGTATGGAAGTCTTTATGTATTCATGTTCAGTTCAAATAAAATAGTCCACAAAAGGCTACCACTCATGATATAAGACTTGCAAATGTATATGTATGAATTTGTAACAAATTTGAAATATACAAATAAAACCTTTCAATGTACTGCTTCATCTATATTCCTACACTTACACTATCAATAACAAAAAAACTTTTTCAACAAAAAACAAACCAAAAAATAATGCAACCACCATTGCAAACACGTTGCAACACTAACACAATTTCACCCATGGATATTGATCGTATATAAATGTATATTTTTAGATAGAAAAAGTTCATAGCCCATTACCTATTAAAAGGATTTATTGGGAACCCTATAATCAAAGATAAAACTTGAAACAGTAAGTAAAATATAACATTGAAAGAATTCTAACAACAATTTAATATGGAAGAGCCACTAGGCCTTGCAAACATATGTGATGTTTAGGCTGAACGGAAATATTCAACTTTTTTTCTATTGGGAGCACACAATTTGTTATTGTTATTTAACCAATATCTATAATAATTGCAGAATACACTGAACCTTCGTAGCGTGGAGGACCTTTCACTGAAATCCATCTTTGTGAGGATACTGACCTTTCTGTTTCTTGTGTGGGAGGTCGATACATATAAAAACAATTCCAATTTCTCTGGCGATTGCGCTTCCCACCACTCACAAAGATCTTGTCCTTCCACGCGGTGGCACAGTAAACTTGAGCAAGAGACCTTGGAAGAGTGTCCACCAGCCTCCACACATTTTTGTTACAGTCATATTCCATCACTCCCTCTCTTTTAAATGAATATAATCTACCAAATGCAGATACCAGACACCCTGAAAACCATTCATCCGTCCACTCCAAAGTGGTCCATATATATGTGTTGGTATCAAACACTTCAACGTGTTTCCCAGAAAGGCTCTTCACGTAAAAGTTTCCATTAACAAAAGCACCGCAGGAGAAGCCCATGGGACTGTTCATGTCTGGGAGAGTCTCCCACTTGTTATCATCAACATTATAAACTGCCGCCAGCCGGTCGCCACGTCCTCCAGCAATGTAGATCTGTCCTCCAGGGGATGCCGTTAAGCCACACATGTAATTAGGTCTCGGCATGTCCGCGACCTTGTTTTTTATATTTATCATGAGTTGGCTGATCAGTTAACCTCATAAACATATGTTAAGAAGAAAGACAGATAAAAAATAATCTAGTCTTCTACAAAAATAATCTAGTATTATACAATCAATAAAATTTGCAGATCTTGAATTTCATACCTGCGCCCACTTGGTAGAGAAACAATCATACGCCATAACTTTCTTTGAAAAACATGGTGTTCTAGCGAAGTCGAATTGCCCTATAACAAACAGCTTTTGGTTGACGGCCACTGCGGATGGAATTCCCCCTGAAATAGGAATTGTCGACAGGGGTTTCCATTCGTCTTGCAGAGGGTCATATACAGTTAATTCCTGTTCATAATCAACTGGCTTCACCACCCGAGTGACTACACATATGACTTGCTCGCTTAATTTTAAGCGCCTTCTGTCTTGATAGAATTGAGGGGTGTCCACCACAGCTTCCCAGCTTTTGCATACTTTTCTGAGCTTTTCATGAAATCTGTATGAAACCCTGAGCAGACACTCTCGACCGATTTCATCGGGAAGATTTGGAAAAAGTGCTCTCATTCCTGCCAATTTTTAGCTCTCGGTGTTCCACGATTATTCTGTTTCTAATGAGGCTATTCCTCCTGCCTTTAAAAAAGAAAAAGCTTCCTATAAAAACTAATTATAGCCTGATTTTTTTCCTATATATAGCGTCAAAGCGTTAATATTAGTAATATAAGAAATGGTATATCATTGAAGTTATGAAAAAAGAAAAGCAGTGTGACGGGATTTTAGGAACATTAAAATAAATTCAAACTTTACGCAGTAGAGGGAACATTATTAAAATAATATATAAACTAGCAATTGCATGTGTATAATGCAATGTGAACGCCGAATGGTATATGTAATTTGATTTAGAGGGGTATTTAATTATTTGGGTGAAATCATGTTATTGTTGCAACGTGACCCTGAGACGGTGGTTGCATCGGTTTTTTTGGTTGGTTTTTTTTTTTAAAAAGCTTTTTTTGTATTGTCGTTACCATGTTGATAAGGGGTGTGATTAATAATGTAAGTGTAGGAATATACATGAAACATTACATTGAAAGGTGGCTGTCTAATTTGTACATATTCAAATTTGTTTTAAATTCGTACATATACCATTTGCAAATCTTATATCATGAGATCTTAACTAAATCAACCCAACCAAGATGGTATCAAGCGACCATATAGATCTAATCTGGGATCATTCCGAACTGAAATCGTATCCAGATAGGTGCATATTAACGCCCCTATCTATATATCTGCACCAGTGAAGAAGTTGTGGGTAAGGGGCATCCACGCACATTCAAAATCACCCAGGGCACGATCATGGCCTCAATTGTTTGACTCTCTATATCGGGTGTCTCCAGGTCTTACACTCAGCAAGACTCGATTCCCAGTGGGCTCATTGAAAGGCATATATCAACACCAATAGACTAAAGCCCTTTGACATTTTTTATAAATTTTAATTTTAATAGGATTGAATTTAAGTATTAGTATTAAATTTAAAATATGGTGCCGTGTTCTAACTCTCCTTTTCACCACTCTCCAGTCTTAGCAATAATGACTGGGTTTTCACAGACGCTACTCTAACAATAGTTAGAGCTTTTCTCCCATCCGTTGTCGATCTTCACCTAAACCTTGGCAAACAACTTCACCTTCAAATAGCAGTGGTGTTTCAAACCACCTTAGTAGTTGCGTGGCAACAATGGTAAGGATGCCGTGCCCTCTCCCAGGGCCCTACCACGGCCCCAATGCAAAGGAAATTCGAGCGGTTGGCCTTGGCTATTATTATTGTCTTTACATAGACTAAGTTAAAACAATAAAAGAACGACAGATGGAAGCCCACTTTAAAAAATATGACAAACCCCTCTGACACTAGTCCTTGGGGCCAAGGACCTGAAAGTTTTCCTCCTCAATGACTGGACATGTTTTCTGGCATACTTCATAATAATTCTTTTTTTGTGCTCCAGTGTTTCAATTTCAGCTACCATTTTTTTGGATTACAAATCACTATTCTTCTGGTGTTTAAGGATTGATTCACTTTTAATCCAATGTGATTTGCTTGACTCCAAATGATATTGATACTTTTGCATAATGTATATTGTGGGTGTACAATTATTATGTGGGAAATTATGAAAGGGAGTCTGTCAATCAAAAGTCAAGGTTTTGATAATATTTCATGTATTGTCTAATTTTAATAAATGGATCTCTGAACATATGAAGTATAAATACAACTAACTATATACATAAATAAATACCAACCTTTAAGAGCATCCAAAGTACATCAGCATGTATGGATTCCTAGAAACAATCAGAACAGAAAGATACAAGCATGAAAACTATGTGAACATTGAGATGAGTGCCAAGCAATACCTATGTTTTTACTAGTGGTTATCGATAAATGTGCCAGGTAACCGCCACCTATAGCAGGAAATAAGAACTATGTTTGCCGTTTGCATATCAAAAGTGGTAAAGCATTCTACAAATTAAACTTGTTACCCATTGGCTGCAAATGGAGAGTTTCTAGTAGACCAAAGGATGAAAAGCAAGATTCCAATGCCATATTCAATCCATAAGCCCTAAATGCAAGTTTAGTATGCAGATTGTAACAAATGGAATACATACCATAAAGTGCAGGTAATTTTGAAACTTCTAAAGATTCATTAGAATACAGGCAAGATGTGAATGTCAAATTTAGAATTAACTTCAACCTATTAATTAAGATTCAAGATCCAAAGTTGTTGTAAGATCGTTGGTAGCAAAAAAGTAAAACACTTAAGAAACAATTTCAGGGGTTCTTATTCAGGGCAGGCCTTAATGATTTTCAGCATAAATGAAACAAACGGGTGTACATGCAGTTTAGACAAACTATAGGTATTAGGAATAAAATTCAATGTCCCTTCAAAACAACATTCCAACGAAGACTAGAAAAATAAATCGAGGTTCGAAATAAGCCTTTCTCTTTTGTACAATTTTTTTACCTTAATCATGGAAAGTTAACAAAAGAATGGAATGGATAAGGTCGTAGTACAAAACATCAACGCCAATATTTATATCTCCGGATATAAAGACATTTTTCTAGTACAGAACAATACAGTTCACAACAACTAATTGTTCTTGACCCCAAAGAATTCATCAGCAAACTAATATACAGAGCTGGCAGATTCACTATCATCTATAGTGCAAAACATGATACAATCTCTCATATTCTAAAATGGATTTTCATTGGCAGACTTGTTTTTATACTCGCCTTGACTGTACAAGATCCAATGCTGTTGTTGATGGCTCACTTCACGAGAGTAATCAAGTTTAACAAAATCTTCAACTCATCCAAACGGTTCAACGACATTCTGCACATCATCGACCTGGACTATAATACAAGGGCTTCAATGGCAAACAGCGACTGTATCCATATCATGATTGGTGCACTCACGTGAGAATATTTTATCTGAGAATAGGAACCTCCATGGAAACATCTGAAAGCGACGGGAAGACGCCTCTCGAGCTTTTCTCACTCGCTAAGAGTGTCTTTTGAGTTCCGCCCCATTGTGCAGAGGGTGTGGAACTCGGGCCCTACTTCTTTGGGTGTGAGAAGCGGAAATGCCCTCACCGTCCATTAGCTCCGTCATTCTCTCTATGACGCTTCACGGGATCCTAAATCGACCCTGCACAGTCCAGTTTGATTTTAAAAATGCACAACTCCAAAATTGTAACTGTAGTCGAACAAGACATGACCCGCACTGGGTTCTTCCTAACATTAATCGCATGGAATAGACGTCCAAATGGATGTCAAATTTAGGATAGTCATAGAAACGTCCGGAGGTCCTCTACCATAGGGGGAACGCCTTCGGCGTAAATATATCTTTTTGAATATTTAAATTTTATTTAATAGATTTTAGTACATTTAAATTGTTTCTGTATTTTTGGTACTTTTAAAATTAGAATTTAGGTGTTTTTTTTGGTAAAATTAACAGTATTTAAAAACTTGAAAGGTTTTTAAACTACAAGATGTTGTCTTTATATCTTTGAAATTTGTATATGTCACCAAATATTAATTAAAATACATAGTACTACATTAAGGATGGCTATCTAATGATTTATCTGAACTAGAGGTCTTGACAAGTTTGAAACACATTGAATCATATTGGATTCTGGCTCAAATAAGTGACAATCAGGGACACCTGGTAGTTCAGAAGTCGTACATGATCCATATGACACCCATTTTGAAGATAGAATGCAATGAACTCCAAATTTTGGATCACTTATCGGAAATTAGCACAGACCCAAGCCCAAATACATGTCCCATTTGGACTATAAGTGAAAATCCAGTCACTCCAGTTCAGAGTTACTGGTTTAATAAAAGCATTTGAGCAGAAAAAATGAAATACTTAATGTACAGAACAATGGTCCCCTTAACCCTTTTTTAAAATAAATCAACCTGGTTTCATATATCATAATGACACTAATTTTTCTTATATTTCAATAATCTAAATAATTTCATACCATTTAAGCTATAATTAATGATACTGTTGTCATAGAGTAATTACTTATGTCTTGATTAAGCACTATCAACATTTTTACAGAAAATCATAATTCAAAAGTGAATTACTTGACATTTTGTAGCAGAGTGGAAGAGGGGTATCGAATGTTATGCATCGAAGTGTAGAGGGAATAATGAATATCCTTTTATTCAAAAACTAAATTCAAACTATGGAACTCTTTAGAAGCTAGAGTTTTGATGACATAAATTGCAAGATTTCAGTACCTTAAAGTCATCAATTGATTTTTCGATAAGTGGACTGATTATTATAATTCTATAATTAGAGTTATTATGTCTTCCAACATAACCATGACATTCATTATCTTCCTTGGTATGCTCTAATAAGAGCAAAAATAACAATAAATAACATGATTTTTCAAATTCAAGAAGCTATGACGAGATGAACGGCCATGTTGGAGAACTAAAACAAACGTTGCAGAAAGCTGCAATATTTCACTAATACCCAGTGAAGTTCACTTTCAAAAAATCATGAGAAAAATCTTTGAACAACCTTTATTGATGAATATTCCATTTTTTTTCTTAAAAACTATAATTTAGATAGAAATAGACTATAGTTTGAAAAGAAAAGAAATTAAAACAATCTTTTACAGTCATTTCCATGATCTCCATAATCTATGTTTAATATTTTAATATTCCAAAATGCCAATCATTACAATACATACTTGATATTATTGACAAATTTATATTCCAAGACATAAGTTATAAACTATTGTTGATTAATACTATTAAATAACTGCCAACCTCTACTTCGGATTTGTAATGACCCAAAAGTTCACACACAAACAACACAGTGAAATACAGGATAACTTTTTTTTTGACTTGCTTCCACACATAACACGACACAACATGTCGTCACAAAGTTACAACCAACTCTAGGAACCACTTGTTACGGGGATGACCACAAGGTCAGCACAGAAACGTTCACACCCAAAAGGATAATACACTTTTCTTTTTGACAAGACAACATAGAAGTCCAACCACAGAACACTCTAACAAATAGGGCCAGCCACAATGAGATATTCTTGAGGGTTATTTATCTTAAAAGGACATCTTGCAATTCTTAGCTTACGTTTTCAAGGAGGCTCAAGATATGATTCGTATAATTCAACTTGCGAAGCCAAGTTTATTCCTTTGACATTGAGTAATTATCTTTAAATCTTCTCTATTATGACATTTATTTGCTTAATTCGTTTATCAAGAAAAAGGAGTATTTAAATTCCACAAGGCCATCTGCACTAACGCTACTAAGATTCGTTCTTGCCCACAAGACAACATGGTTTTAAGTTCAACACACTTAAGAGAAGAGATACAAGGTGCCTTGAAAAAGGGTTAGAGGGAGAAGGTCGAGATGAAACATCTTTAGGACCTCATTAGTTATTGCCAGTATTTAATTAAAGCTAGGGCTCTTAACCAGAATTATCAACAACTTTACTTAGGCTTCGCTAAAAGTATTAACAAGGAGTAAAAATTTACTTTCCAAATGGCGGTGAGAAAGATGGTGAGGTCTCCAATTTGTTTTCTCTGGCTTATTAAATCTTATCATCTTCAAACAACTAACAGTTCATTTCACCTTAGGGTCATTTTACAAATTTCACCGTAAAAGGAATAATGTTCATTAGAGGAGCTAGGGTTATCATGATATAAAGTTTACTTGCAATGATAGTCCTGCCCTTGTTTACTTAAAGAATTTCTTTCTCTCAAGTTGGTGACCCCTACGTTACTTTATTTGAATACAACTTTTAATTTAACTTCCAGAAGTATTAAACAATCCCATGTTAGTTTACTTATGACACTTTATTACTAAGTCATATCAAGGTTTAACTCAAAATTTATTCTCAAGGCAAGGCTGTAGCAACACTCATTTACAAGATCAAAACAAGATTACATCAATTCTTAAAATACTGATATTCCAACAAAGTCACTCAACAACAATAACCAAATTTTTTTATAATTTCAATGATGGTCAAACAATACAAGGTTTTCAAAGTTCAGATGACAAATTCCACAATACTTTATACTAAGACATTAATCCTCCTTTAAACTTTCCACTGGACGTTAACAATAGTTGAACAACATAAAAAAGGTTTGGAGCAAAGGAACTTCTCAACTGAGGTTGATGACAAAAGTCTACAAATCTATCCCTCATCTATACGCAAAATCCATCTGCATCAAATTTTCTACAAGAGTCAGTTCACAAGAACTGAGTAAGATAAGGCTAGACAACACCACCATAACTATTATCTAACAATATCATGAAAAGAAGCTCTTTATTACAAGAATTTGGGTCAGACCTCTAAACACTATCAACACTTCAAGTTATAATAAGTTTCCACCATGCCAAACAAGGAAGAAGACCATGTACTTCCATCAGGAGTAAAGACAACGAAAATATAACCACCGAAAGAGAAAGGCCCTTGGCCCTATAAGGAGAAATAACCAATCTAACAAAGTAGGATCCCCATCAAGTAAGTAATTAAACAATAATTACAAGATTGAGATTTGATATATATACCAGTCATCTAGAAATTTATCAAAGGTACCAAACGCATAGGCTAAAATAATATTTTTCCAAAAGAACAAGAGTTGATCGGCCCAAGAAGGGGGAAACACGGGTTTCAGAAATTAACACAAAAAGCCATGCATAATTGAGTTTCAAACCGGAAACCAATTAGAGTATACACACAACATAAGTTTCGAGGCGAAAGCAAAGTATATTAGTTTTGACCATTAACTACAAAGATTTTCCAATCATCCAAGAAGGGTCAAAGTCTTACAGGCTAGTAGAAAACACGCGAGAGAAGAACGGGGTTCCGTCCAACAAGAGTATACAATAATGTCATCAACAAATTTTTATAACACTAAAGATTTGCAAACCTCCACTACAATACTAATGTTTGGTTGATTTAAAATAAATTACCCATATCCCAAAACAACCATATTTTATGGCAACCCTTGGTAACACAGTCAACCGTCGCACAAATAGATACAAACATAATTTCTAAGTGACATTATCAAAACAAAACCTTCCGCTATGAATCCATAAGATTATCAAATGAAAGCTGAGTTTTTCCCGAAGATTAATCACATTTAAGGAAATTTCCATCACAAACTATTACGGTAATTACGTGCATAAAAACCGACCAATATTAATTAATAGCGTTAACATTGCCAAGGAGAAATAATGCAAGTTAGGAAAATAGAAGAGCGCCATCAGCAATAATTCTAAGAGGGGGATTAGACCAAGCTATTCTAGTGTCAACGAGGTACTGGATTCGCACAATGAAACCTCGAGCTTAGTTGATCCGAAAAGCTAGTTATGGTTCAAGTTGATAGGGATGGTCAAGATACTTCTTGAGGATGGCCTTAAAAGTCTAAACACACGAGACGGAAGACACAATGCACACAAACCTTTTCATTCCACCAGTTTTAATACCAAAACTCTAAGCTGGCTAGCCCACGCATTGCTCACACAATCCTACAACATTTCTCTCTCGATGCCAAAAGGTTATCAAAGGGACTTGTGAAGGGGCTAACAAAAGCGTCAAAAGACAACTTGGGTGCTAGGGAGGAGCTTCATAGTTATCGTAAACTTACTTCCATGATATCGAAAATATTAGTTTGATCAACATAATAATTTGCAACTCAAACGCAGAGAAGAATAAATACATAAACCGACAGACGAAGGTCTATCACTCGAGCAAGAGAAACATAACACCTAGAGGAGAAAGCACACGCATCCTTTCGACCAACATACTGACAACGATAAAAGAAAAAACAAGAAGAGACAAGAAGAAAGGGGAAATCTCCCATCATGACATCCAACTGACAAATCAATGCAAGGAAAAAGCGGTTCGATTTCGCAATAATTGTAAATATAATAGCAGTAGAAAGGTGTAGAGATATCTTGCCTTTTTCTCCAGATTCCGCTTCGCCCTCCTGCCTCTTCCATTGCTTTGGACGAAAACTTGAGCTTTTCATCGGCGAGCTTCACACCGGGAGTAACTCTGTGCCAGACGGAGTGTTTGGGCTCGTCTCTGGCAAGCTGTTTGACGTCCTTGACGTTGTGAAAAGAAAATGACCGGTCTAGCGTTCGATCCACAGATTTCTTCATGGCAATCTCGTTAACCACAACCAAAGGACTGCTTCCAGTATTATCTTCTAACCCTTCCATGAGCTCCCATGCATTGATCGTCTCAAGCTGCCCTTCTTCCTCCGACGGAGATTGCTGTGGTTTGGAGCAGATTTGAAGGGCGTGTAATTCTGGATGAGATTGTTGACCTCGGACCATGTTTTTGCAGCCATTTCTGAAGAACAGTTTAAACTCAAGGATGTGGAAATCCCAACCAAAAATGGGCACATTACGCACACTGCTCTTGAGTATATATTTGATGTAACCCAGGCTATTCTTGCGTAATGCAAGGTCCCATAAGTACATCCAATCTACCTCTGTTCGATGGTTGCAAATTAGCAAAATGCGTTCACCTGGAGGAACACTAAGTCCAGAAAATATAACCTTTGTCCTGTTTATCTTTTCAAAAAGAACGGCCACATTGCTAACCACTGACCAAATAAGAAGGATGTTGCCTCCCTACTATAATGTATGCTAAACAGCCGAAGCATCAGGAATGAAACAGGGGCCAGAAAAATCAAGGCCATAAACCTCATAGAAACAAGAACTACCAAACACAATACTCCACTTATTACCCTGATAACTGTTAAGGGCCTATAAGCTTTAACCTCTCGATTCTCCAAAGATCTCTTTTTCTCTGTACATCTTTGACTTTTGTTTAAGCCATTTAGTTCACCATTAGTTTAGGGAATCTCGAGTTTCCTTCATTTTGAGATTTCTGAAACAAAGTGACTATCACTCACAATTTCAGAGATTGCACCTGGATGTTTATCATTCATCTTCCAGTTAGGAATGACTCCAACAATCTGTAAATTTCAATAGAAAATTTTACAGGTCTAACTTTAAAATATTATCTCCAATACACAGAACCTAGTCAGCTCATGGTTAATCGTATTCTGCAATCCTGGAGAATCTTTCACGAATTGATAAATGTGAACCATCATAAGCAAAACCATGGCCTGGAACGAAATCCTTTTTCTCCTTCCTATACCTTCTCTTTCCTTCACCCCTTGCCAACGGAAACAACCGTCAATGGAGTTTTCAGGCACTACATATGCCAGGGCTCACGCAGCTATTGCACAGTAAAACAAGTAAGATCTCAATAGAGAATCCTTGTAATAAATTTTCATCAGGTCTCCCGGTAACACTCTCACTGTCACATAATCAATTTTGAAGATACAAACTCAGTACATGTTCTGGATCGGAAAAATATCCTGCTACCTTCATCTCCCAAGACATTTTCTCCAACATTGCATAGATATCCTGTGCCCGTGGGTGCGATCTGTCACCTTGAAGGAGAATCCCAAATTTGAGGATGCATTCGATATAGGACAGATAACAACATAGCTGGACAGCCTGCTACACTAGCTTGTAGCTTCATCTAACCACCACGTCAAACCAGACTGCGCCCAATGCATTGAATAACATAATCAAAAGGAGATCCTGGTGAAGAAAAACAGGCCTCCATCGACTCCCATCTCCCTCACGCAACGTAGAAAAACGTGACAGTCAAACAGAACAAAGAAGATTTGCAAATCAGGGTTAATAAATGCAGTGCAACCACCAGCCAGAAGACTCCAACACGTCTAGATTCTAATAACTCCACCCTCCACGCAGTCAGTCCGCACAAAGAGGCCCCTAACAACAATAAACAAAACAAGAATTCCCTCCAGCCCACGCCAAGTAGGAGATAAAGCTGACCGAGACAAGGTAGGTTGGGGATTTAAAATTCCATATTTAAAATTAGCAATTTAAAACAATTCTAGGATTGCGGGATCGGTCGACCCAGGAGGAGAACAGGGTTGAGTATTTAAATGAAATATTTACGCGAACGCCACTCCCAAACCGTGGCGCCACCACAAAACATGCTCTTCCTCATTTGCGCAACGAGGCTCGATCAGCGGAAGCGACAAGCAAAACAATAGGATGGTTTAACGATATCAAAGGATGATGTCGATAACAATCGACAAAAAGAAAAATAATAACAAAATACAAACGTTGATCGAAATACAATCATAATGTCGTTATTATTATTATTATTATCATTATTACTAGCAACCAATAGTTAAACTCGACAAGGCGAAACACTAACATTTCAAAGGAAATGCAACAACATTCAGCTATAAGAAGCACGGTCGTCGCAGAAGCAAAGGAGCAACGATGAACGGGGCATTACAGGATTGTTCTGGTTTTAACTCGCAATCAATAGCCAGTGGCAGGTTAGTAGTATTTTCTCGTCATTCGTTGGGGTCTGCAGGAAATTTTTTGTCAGTTATTGAGAATTCCATCTGTACAGCCGGCCGGGGATATCTGGCGGTAGTTGATAACAGAACAGGGAAAAAGATCGAGGAACTATCAAGGCTACTGATTTCAAAAAAGGTAAAATTTCATATATTTTGAAAGCATCAAATTTAGGTAAAGGGTAGATATTGATTTTTATTGAAAATGATAAATTGTGCAATGTATTCCTTCACCATGGGATTGTGAGGCATAATAAAGAGCTGAGTTGAAATGTTTATTATATCCAAAGCATAAATTTTTCCTGAAGAATCCAATGGTTGCTTTGATCGCGTCCTTTCAAAATTGAAAAAAATAACAGTAAACATAGTTTTTAATGCTTGCAACATGGTGCTTAAATTATAATTAACAATCCTCAGCGGCTTAGAGACCTCAACTATATATTCTTTGATCATTTTTGGCACCTGCAATCAATGAAAAGAAAAACATTAATGGCCAATATTCGCAAGTCGGTTTTTAAAAGAAATACAAAAGCTTGAAAAGATTGATTTCATGTTCTACGAAAGGTCTACAACTGTTTGACAATATGAATTGTCTTTTTAGAATTCAGCATATGTTTTATCTAAACCCTAAAAGCTTTAGCACATTATGAAAATATGCAAATAAAGCCCATGGTTGGAGGGCCGTTGGGTGTGCTTGTGTAGCCAAGGCCGAAGTTCTAATCTCCCATGTCCAACCCACGAAAGCATTCTGAATGGTGGACATTTGTAAACTTCAGTCCCTACCAACACAACAAATATGTTAAGCAAATTCTAAAACCCAATTTCTATTCACGAATCACGATATGCCAAATTTGCATAGTGAACAAAAAACTGTTATCTCAATTCCTGAAAATAGGTAAAGTTATAAAATTCATTATTTACACATAATCTTTCATTTTCAGAAGACTTGTCTCAATTTCTAGGAAATAAATCTGTATTTAGAATTCAGCTAACTTGTTTTTAATAAAACAAGTAAAAATCCTAAACAAATTGAAAAAAAATATACAAAACAAATCTTTTATTTAAAAATCTTTCATGATTTTGTTAAAAATTATATAAAATATTCAAAATCTGTAAAGTTTTTAGAATGACAATTTTTTTATAAAACATTCTGGTAATTGTTTTTGTACGATTATGAATAATTTGGCTAAAAAATTCTGTAACAACCCAAAAACCCACACACGAACAACACAGTGAAATACAGGATAATTTTTTTTTTGACTTGCTTGACACATAACATGACGCAACATGTCGTCACCGAGGATACAATTAACACTGAGAACAACTTGATACAAGGATGACCATAAGGGCAGCACGGAAACGTCCACACCTATCAAGGACAATACATTTTTTTTTTTTCTCTTTGACAAGACAACATAGAAGTCCAACCACAAAACACACTTACAGTTAGGGCCATCCACAATGAGATAATCTTGTTAAATTTTCTTGTTTACTAAAATGTCTCTTAATTCTTAACTTACGTTCTTATAAAATTTCATGTAATGATTCACACAATTCTTTTCACAAGGGAGAACTTCTTTCTTTTCAACTATTGACTAAATAGCTTAAGGCCAAGCTTTCTAAACTAGGATCATCAATTTTATGTCCAAAGCTTTTTATTCATTTGATTTTAAAACATTTTCCATTTCTTACAAGGTTAATTAAACTTACTCAAGCCACTAACACATGTTCCACACCTCTATTGCACAGGTGAAGGCATAAGCTCCGATTGAGTGGAAAGTACCGCTTAGGGTTCATAACAATAACCTTCTTGTTTAAGGATCAATTTTTGACCTTGCTTAAGAAATATCACCATGAATTAAGGCAAGGGTTAACAGAACAGGACAACAAAATTTAGCTTCAGGGTCACATTGTTTACTATCAGTATTTTATTGAGGTTAAGAGTTTATCAAGATTGGTTAAATGTTCCATCTAGACTTTACTTAATTAAGTTTGACAAAGGAGAACATTTCAAATGATAGAGAGATATTTAAGGTTTTATTAATCAATTTCCCTCCTACTTATTAAATCCTATCATCTTCTAAAATCTAACCGTTGATTTCACCATGAGATCATTTAAGGTTTCACCGTAAAAGGATAATGTTTATTAGTTTAACTTTTATAAGGACTATCCAGCTCACTTCATAGTACTTACAAACTCATTGCTACTGTGCCTTAGAAGGATTTACAACTCAACATTTTAACTCAAGAGCAAAGTTTAACAGTACTCGTTTGCGAAAACAAAACAAGGTTACATCAATTCATTCCAACATGATGCACAAACCAAAGGGACATACCATCTCTATTGAACCATGACTAGGGAGCAAGAGAGTAATAACATGGGACATGCCCCGCTACTATTCTAAGGATTAAAATACACTAGAATATCCCATAACCAAGCGGTAATCAAATTTCATCTTTCACGTGATAACCAAACAAACCAAAGTTTCAACAGTTACAACAACAATACTCTACAATACATTTACTAAGGCACTGACCCTTCTTCTAAAATGTCCAAAGGCCCTTTCCAAATTTTTATAACATAATACTCATTCGTACAAAGGAACATCATAACCAAGATTGATGTAATAATCTACAAGTCTTTCCATCATCTAACCACGTAAGCCATCTGCAACAATTAATAACCTGAGTCAGTTCGCGAGAACTGAGCAAGATAAGACTATACATAGCAACAATAAGCTACTAGCTAACAATACCATGAAAGGAAACATTCTATTTCAAGAAATGGATCAAAGTTCTAACCTCTAACAACCTTTTGAAACAAGATATAATTTTCACCATACCAACTAAGAAGAGAGCCCTATGTTTTAATTATGAACAATATCTCGAAAACCACAAAAGGTTGACAACCAAAATATGCAATACTATGGAATTTATAATGTTAGAACAAAGAGTTGAGAGTATTAGGATTTCAATCATGTAATCCAGTAGAATACGTGATCGGAATCTAATATGCTACCCATCAATCAACATTCTCTAGGTGAAGTCGAAAGATGAAAACCAGTCACGATCTTAGTCACCAAAAACAAACAATAGTTCAACAATCATTCTAGAAGGCCATAGGCCTAATAGGTTAGAAGTAAACCATGAGGGTAAGAAGAGAGTTCCATCATGTAAACAAAAGGTTAAATGGCTGAAAATATTATATTCAAACTCAAACCATTATTTCTTATCTAACAAGTGACTTCATAGCTTAATAAGGATGAGTGGAAAGGATGAAAAAAAAAGAAAATCAATGTCTGGAATAGGTATTGCCTAGCAGCCTACCTACTAGATGTAACCAAGACCGGAATAGAGACAAGCCCCATGACTAACCAATTCCATTAAGCAAGCTATAATTCTAAACACATCCATTCAATTTTCATAACACTTTAGATTTATAACCCTCCCATTCTAGGGGAAACATAGCCATGAATCTAGGCTTGGTTGAACATTTCCGAAGTCAACTCACCTCCAAAAATTGTAAATGTTATACAAAAACATAGTCTCTCACTCTTCTTAGTTTACATTTCATCACTAAACATGTGTTAACCCACGCAGTGATAAAGCTCATAATACACCACTGAAGATAGATATCCTCCCACGATGATCTTCTGTAAAGATGTAATCACTACCATTAGGTTCGATACATATACAAACTATTCCATATTTTCTTTTCCCTTTTGTTTTTTTTTGGTTTTTACAACAAAATATACTGTCGACCTTCCATTACAATCATTCTAAATTTGTAAGGAAAAGTCACTCAGCAAGAACGAAGTACAAAAGCAATTTTGACTAAATTAAGGAACATCATGTTACCTTAATCAGTCGATGAAATCCTTAAGTTTCACAAACCACGAAAGATATTACCTTAACTCCATCAAGGCATCATGTCTATACTTGCTTAAATCGACCACACATGGAATCATCAACATTCCACATCGTAACACCATAAAGGCCATTAATATTACCAAATTTTACTCTTAAGGAGAGTAGGGTCAAATGGGGATTCTATCAATAATCATGCCCTTTTAAAACAATAATAACAATCTAAGCATTCATCCCATTCAGGACCTAACAATATAATCGAAAACACATAGGTCTAAACCCAAAAAAATATATATAATTGACCCCAAAGTTCTCAGTTTGGGTTTATACAAAATTGCCAATTTCTAAACTCGTAACAAAAATCAAACTTGTCCTTCAACTCGGCTTAGCCCACCAAGACAATGAAATGATACACATATACCCGATTAAGGGTGATTAAAACATTAAGGCTCAACTGAGTGAAAGTCGGCCTACCAAATACAATAAATATGAAGCCATACAACCCAGCAGGTTTAAAAATATTTAAAGCAAGATCAAAGATATGCCTTCTATCAACCCAGGACATATTTTCAGTCCAAAACTTCCTTCTTAACAAGCATATATATTGATCTTCTAATTTCCAAATACCCTAATAATTTGCACAATACACGAAGTGCATAATCACGCTTATCATAAAAAATAATAATAATTTAACTGTATATTTTCCTCTAGGGCAATAACATAAAAGGAACCCAATACTAGTCAAAGCTGCAACTTTCCAGGGGCGATTACATACCCAGGTTCACAAAGGAAACAACGACATTTTTGCAGAAGGAAGTAACTTTAAAATTATATATATATATATATATATTTTCATATGATCAATCAAAGCATACACTGAGAACCTTTGTTTTTTTTATATATAAATGGGTTTGATCACGTCAACAAGAACAACCAACAGAGGCAAATCCAGAAGTAACAAACTGTTAACCATATACTGAACACAAATCCACAAAATCACAAATTTAAACCAATTTCTAGAAAGAAAAAGTTTCATTTCAAGAGGTTTATTAGATACTAGCATATTATGTATATGGTTAGTCTATCTTGCCTGTTTTAACGCATCCACCAGTCGTGTACATCCAACAGGGACTGCTACAGCCACATGCCCTCCGCTTTATCCTCTGCTTCACTGGTCTTTTCTTGCAATATACCACACCAGGATTCCCTTTTGAAGGCACGACTAGAAGAATGCAATAGGTGGCTGTCCAAACACTAGATTGCTTCAATGCAGCTACTTTGGGGGTGAGAGTCGAACTACTTACCACTCAGTCCGAGAGCACTTGCGCTAGAAAGCTAAACACCAACCATGGTTTGAAGCTCGGACACAAGACATAATGATTACATCGCTCCTGGCTCTGAAAGGCATCTACCGTATTGATACATAAACCTTTTCCTTCATCAGATTTGGGGACAACATCAAACTCTCGGTGCAAACATTACATCTGTAGCTTGTAAGGTATGATAATTCCAACCGAGACCTTTATGCCTGCCAACTCAGTGACTCGTTGAAGAAGCCCATATCATTGCAAAGCAAAAAAGTGCTTCATGAATATTCTGATATGAAACAGATCCACCCCTATAAGATCCTCTTCCATGAGTTACATCGCAGAAAAAGCAAGGTCTCAGTAGAGAATCTTTGAGAATAAATTTCATCAGGTCTGCTGGTAACACCCTCACTGTCACTTAATCGATTTGATAAAAATATCTTGTAGGAGAATCCGAATTTGAGGATGCAGAGATACAGAACAGAAAACAACCTAGTTGGACGACCTGCTGGTTGGAGGCGCTCACGAAGGCTTCTACAAACTGCAACATGCCTAATTTCCAGTCTCTACCAGCCGCAAGGACACCTCCCAGAGCAGCAGCAGCTATCCTTAGGTCGAAATTCCTTTGTTCTTCTGGCTGGGTGTCCCCACCTCATTCCAGAATCCTCTGGGAGGCACAGGTAGGGAGGATAAGCCAATAAGGGGCCAAGAAAATGTTGCGACTGTAACAAAAGGAGGTTCCGCCCATTATTCCAAAATGAAAAGGCAAGACAGCTCAACTAAAACTTTATCTCGTTCTTCTACTACAGCTGCAAGATCTTGCAACAACTGATCACGAATGAGGTCGCGTGCAACCAGAACATCAGGATCAACACCAACGGTTCCTTGGGATCGCCCTGCAGTAGCTGTCGCACTTAACTCTCTCTAGAGGCCACTGATTTTCTGGGATAAGTTTACTTCTCTACCATGTAGCTGCTGCATATAGCCAATCACTTCCTCACGGCACTCTCCTAGGAGAATTTCAGTTCTACGCTCCACTGAAACTGCCTGTACAGCACGATTTTGAGAATCTGCACCCACCCACACAACATCAGGGTGATAGACCTTCATTTCACCATCAATGAATCCACTATCCAGAACACGCCAATGCAAGCTACGCGGCCACCAAAGCTTCTTTGCGTGAGTAGGTCAAAATGAGGTGACATGGTCATAAATTATGGTAGATTGGTGAACCAGTAGGTATGTCGAACAATGAAGATAGTTGGTGGAGGCACCCAACCACACACAACTTGCCAAAAGGACAGAACAGCAACGACCCACGGAACAGCTTCTCCCTCACGCCAGGCAGGTCGCATAGATGGCCATAAAGGATGGCAGGTTGGGTGGTTGGGAGGAGGCCAAGGTGGCAGTGGAGGGCAGGTAAAAAAAAGGAGCCGATGCCCAGCGGGGCATTACATTCTCCTCCCCTTAAGAAAGCATCGTCCTCGATGCGACATAACACAACGGAAAAGAATGGTAAGCAATAAGGATCAGATAAGGGCGAAGGTACGCTCTAAGTTTAATATTTCAGATGCAAAAGCATGACCATGGGGTAGCTTAGGGAAAATTTGGTAGAAATTCTAACTGTTAAGGTTCTGTGAAGATTGGCAGTTCTTTCTTGTTCATCATTTCATTTGTCTCTTTCCATTAGCACTATTCTTAGTTTAATTTCTTTTAAAATTTCATCATTGCAGAGTTTTGGTTTATTCTTTATTGTGGGTGCCCAACATGAACTGTTAACACAACACCCTATCGGTTCACAAGACACTACAGATTCACAAGCACGCAAGTATATACTTCAAGGCTGTATTACACCACAAAAGGTTACTCAAATACGGAATGGATTAGGCACAGTCCACATAACATAGTACTCAACACACATCAATGACTGACATACCAAAATACTCAACCAAAAGAGTACTACAATCCACAAGACATTTCCTCAATTTGCATCAATGAAAAACTCACATAACACCAAACCATGCTACAGGTACATAGTGTCCACAAGGGAATCAATGACATAACCACAACATCACAACACATATCCATCTGACATGAGTAACACATACATCAAAATACCACTACCAAAACATCACAATAACTCAACGTATATCCTGAAACATCAACCATACACACAAACTCTTATGCCTCCCTCAAACTCTTATGCCTCCCTCAATCTCTTATGCCTCCCTCAATCTCTTATGCCTCCCTCAAGGAGGCCGGTTGACCCTATGGTCCAAGACACATAGAGTTCGAACACTCCTAACCCAAGTGACATAATAACGCGTGGTTCAACAACCCGCTAGTTATATGTACTCCTTGGGGCGTACCCCCATACAACAAAGTGGGTCCATAGGTCCAACCATTCCATGGTGCATCCCATGACCCTATTCCACACATCACGACAATAGAACCAGCACAACAATCCAATCAAAGTTCCAAGTGGCAAAGTACAAGCCTTGGGCAAGGCGGTAAAAATTTCAAATTTAAAAGAAGACCCCAAAATCAAGCAAAATAAATGGCCAAATAGCCATAGTTAGTATCAAAATCCCCATGTTAGTGCCACAAACCAAGGAAATGCCCAAAATTGTAAAGCATGGCAATCAAGAAAAGCTGTTGGTCCTTACAAAATAAAGTAAAAAGCTCAATTTACGAATAAAATCAACTTATAATAATGTCACATTACGATAACTGTGTGGCTTTATCTAGCCACCAAAGGGGTACTCAACGAGTTGCTAGCACTCAGAACATCGAGCCTCAGCTCGTAAATACATATCAATAATACAACTGTCATCACCTCCATCTGAATCATCCCGCCACCACTTCGACAAGGCTAAACATAGTCATAGTTGCACTTAGGTTGCGTACATACAACCACATAGGGAGAGAGGAAAGAATCACATGTTATCTACTAAACTAAGTTTTGGCTCGAGTTATTGACCCATGGTACACCATTCCTCACTCTCAACATACACTTCTACCGATTTCCCTCAGGGTCGGTTAGCGTAAGGTTCACAACATAACATACAACAACATCACTAACATAACGGTGGCACACACATAACTACCATAACGTCTTACATATGGTACATATACAGGGTAGATCACGATCATACATTCACTGAGTGTAACACATCACTTTACCACATTCTGCACCCAAAGTGCAAGCACCATACGATAGGGTTCATACACTCACCGTATGACCCAAAATCACAACATGAAGCATTACATATTTGCACAGTCATACATACGATGAACGTAGTACATCACAACATAACATCCATGGCTACATAACAAGGTGGTACACACATTTCTTCAAAACATGGTAAAAAAAAACATCATGATACAACTCATTTCTTTTAACACCAATCTAGTCATACAACACATTGATACACCCACATATCACAATATGTCACAATGCTCTAACACTATGTCATCCACTTTATAATTCTTTTCACACATCACAAGCAGTGATTCACCCATGAACTCTTCATAGAATCCACAAGAAGGAGAGAGAATACTTCCATCCCAAACATATCAAAATGATCACAAACATGCACAAGGTGACATACACATCATGTGCGTTCACAATATCACAATTACAACACGGATTACATCACGCTTAAAGCACATTACTCTTCCAATATAAATCATCATCATGCAACATCATCATCATCATGCAGTATCATCATCTCCATGAAACAACATCATGTAACACCATCACCATCATGTAACATCACCATACAACACCAATCCGGCCCATAGGTTCGAGAGCATGAGCCTATGCTCTGATACCAAGTGTAACGACCCAAAAATCCACACACGAACAACACAGTGAAATACAGGATAATTTTTTTTTTGAATTTCTTGACACATAACATGATGCAACATGTTGTCACCAAGGATACAACTAACCCTGTGAACAACTTGATACAAGGATGGACCATAAAGGCAGCACGGAAACGTTCACACCTATCAAGGACAATACATTGTACTTTTCTCTTAGGACAAGACAACATGGAAGCCCAACCACATGACACACTTACATTTAGGGGCATCCACAATGAGGATATTATTGTTAAATTTTCTTGTTTACTAAAGTGTCTCTTAATTCTTAACTTACGTTCTTATAAAATTTCATGTAACGATTCACACAACTCTTTTCACAAGGAAGAACTTCTTTCTTTTCAACTATTTGATTAAATAACTTAAGGCCAAGCTTTCTAAACTAGGATCATCAATTTGATTTCCAAATCTTTCTTATTCATTTGATTTTAGAAAATTTTCCATTTCTTACAAGGTTAATTAATCTTACTCAAGCCACTAACACATGTTCCACACCTCTGTTGCGCAGGTGAAGGCATAAATTCTGATTGAGTAGAAAGTACCGCTTAGGGTTCATAACAATAACCTTCTTGTCTAAGGATCAAATTTTGACCTTGCTTAAGAAATATCACCATGAATTAAGGCATGGGTTAACAGAACAGGACAACAGAATTTAGGTTCAGGGTCACATGGTTTACTATCCGTCTTTTATTGAGGTTAAGGGTTTATCAAGATTGGTTAAATGTTCCATCTAGACTTTACTTAATTAAGTTTGATAAAGGAAAACATTCCAAACGATAGAGAGAGATTTAAGGTTTTATTAATCACTTTCACTCCTACTTATTAAACCCTATCATTTTCTATAATCTAACCATTGATTTCACTATGAGATCATTTAAGGTTTCACTATAAAAGGATAGTGTTTATTAGTTTAGCTCGGGAAAAAAAGAAACAAGAAATCATATTTTGTTACAAAAGATAGATTCCTCTTGATTGTTCCAGGTCTCAAAGCTTATCAAGTAGATCACATCTACATAATATATTCATATATATAAATTTTTAGTTTAACTTTTATCAAGATTATCCAGCTCACTTTATAGTGCTTACAACTCATTACTACTAAGCCTTAGGAGGATTTACAACTCAACATTTTAACTCAAGATCAAAGTTTAACAGTACTCGTTTGCAGAAAACAAAACAAAGTTACATCAATTATTTCCAACATGATGCACAAATCAAAGGGACATACTATCTCTATTGAACCATGACTAGGGAGCAAGAGAGTAATAACATGGGACAAGCCCCGCTACTATACTAAGGGTTAAAATTCACTAGAATATCCCATAACCAAGCAGTAATCAAATTTCATCTTTCACATGATAACCAAACAAACCAAAGTTTCAACAGTTACAACAACAATACTCTACAATACATTTACTAAGGCACTGACCCTTCTTCTAAAATGTCCAAAGACCTTTTTCCAAATTTTTATAACATAATACACATTCGTACAAAGGAACATCATAACCAAGATTGATGCAATAATCTACAAGTCTTTCCATCATCTAACCACGTAAGCCATCTGCAACAATTAATAACCTGAGTCAGTTCGCGAGAACTGAGCAAGATAAGACCACACAAAACCACCATAAGCTATTATCTAACAATATCAAGAAAAGAAAGCACTTTATTACAAGAAATTTTTCAAAGGTCAAACCTCTAAACAACCTTACGAGCACATCAAGTTATAATAAGGTCTATCAACATGTCAATCAAAGAAGGAGAAGACCTATGTACTTCAGTCAGGAGAAAAAGCAACGAAAGTACATAATCCTATGAGAATGGCCAAAATATGGCCCTATAAGGAGATATAAACAATTTAGCAAAGAGTTGACAAAATTCCCATTTCAAGTAAGTAAATAACAATAGAATACAAGATTGAGAATTTGATATATGCTTCCCACCAATCAACATTCTCTAGGAAAATTTATCAAAGATGAAAACCAGTCACGCATCTTAGTCACCAAAAACATAACAATATTTCTAACAATCATACAAGAAGTTGCCATCAGGCCTAATAGGTTAAAGGGGAACCACGAGTTTCAACAATTAGACACTATCAAGTCATACATAATTGAGTTTCAATGGCGGAAATCATAATAGAGTCATACACACAGCATAAGTTTCGAAGTCTAAGGCAAGGTGACTACATAGTTTTGACCAGTGGAACTACGAGATTTTCCAATCATCCAAGAAAGGTCAAAGTCTGGAACAGGCATAGTAGCAAGCTATGTGACTAGACAGAAGGGGGTTCCGTCACACAAGAGTATACAAGCCCCATGTCATCAACAAATTTTATTAAGCAAGCTAAGGATTTGCTAAACACATCCACTACAATACTAATGTTTGGTTACACTTTAGAAATATAATCCTACCCATATCTAGGGGAAACATAGCCATGAATTTTACGGCAACTCTTGGTTGAACATTTCGTAGTCAACTCATTGCACAAATTGTAAATGATACAAAAACATAGTGACTCTCACTCTTCTTAGTTTACATTTCATCACTAAACATATGCTAACCTTCACGCAATGATAAAGCTCATAATACACCACTGAAGCTGAGATATCTTCCCGAAGGTCAATCTTCATTTAAGGAAATCTCCATCACAAACTATTACAGTAATTACGATGCATATACAAACTGATTCCAATATTAATCTAATAGCTTTTGTTAACATTACGATGGTTTTTAGAACAAAATATAATGCCACCTTCCAGGAAAAACATTATAAGATTTGCCATCAGCAATAATTCACTCAGCAAGGGCGATTGGACCAAAACTATTCTAGTGACTCAATTGAGGTACATGGATGTTACGCTTAATCAGTCGATGAAACCTCGAGCTTAAGTTGATTCACAAACCACGCTAGTTATGACCTTCAAGTTGATCAAGGGATCATGTCAAGGTACTTCTTGAGAATGGCCTTGCAAGCCTAGAAACGCGATGAAAGGTAAGATCAAGATTCTAAACACGTGATCAGGAAAACACATCGCACACAAACATTAATCATTCTAAAAGTTTACTACTTAAGGAGAGTAGGGTCAAGCTGGCTAGATTCTATCAATAATCATAGGAGCTAACAAAATAACGTTTAAAACAATAATAACAATCTAAGCGTTCATCCCATTCAGGAGCTAACAACATAATCGAAAACACATAGGTCTAAGGGCTTCATAATTATCGTAAACTATACTATCCATTGATAACGAAAATACTCAGTTTGGGATCATACATAATAACTTGCCAATTTTCTCAACTCGCAGAGAAGAATTAATACATAAATAAACAGACGAAGTTCTATCACTCGAGCTTAGAGAAACATAACATCCAGAGGTGAGGACACACGCATACCTTTCGATCAACATACTGACAATGATAAAAACTAAAACAAGGAGAAACTGAGCAGAAAGGGGAAATCTCCCATCATGACAATCCAATATGACAAATACAATGCAAGGTTTAAAAGTGGTTAAAGCAAGATTTCACAGATATGCCTTTTAAATAAAATAACAGTGGAAAGGTGTAGTCCAAATATCTTGCTTGTTTCTCCAAGCATATCATACAGGTCGTACTAAACTCCACATGGGCCAGCATAAAAACAATAGCATGAGACAAGGATGTGCAGTACTGTTGCTTGGCAATGTCAATGGGCCAAAAGTGATAACTGGATATTTTCCTCTGGGGTACAATAATTTAACAGTTGAGTCCTTTCACAATTCAAACCTCACAACTGCCTCGTAGTGTCAACTAGAATACCCATAAGCTTCTCCATTTGGAAACAAAAACATTTTTGCCAACACCCAGGAAGTGGGGCTGATATAGAGATGTCGTACTATCACCATATACCCCAAGCATCAGTGTTCCACGTAAAGACACGCTTTCATGTTCACTCGAGGGAACCTCTACCTTCTCCAGTGCCATATAAAGAAGAGCCATGAGGGAGTTCACAAGAACAACCAACTTGTTGGCAAATGCACGCACTCACAAGACTGTTAACCATAATACTGAACACAAATCCCCGACATCACAATTTTACCAATTGGTAGAATAGATGAACATAGTTTCAGCTTGTAATAGAGGAGATATGTTGTACATAGCATGTCGCTATGGGCTGCATATGGTCTCAAAATATCTTCGCCTATTGACTTTACTAGTAACTATTTTCACCATTATTGTACAACCGGAACGAAAGACAACTGAATCACCAAACAATTGCATTGATGCTGCTGTTAGACATACTTCAACGATCTACCATTACTTTTGAGGACGGACTGTTCAGCCAAAGCTTTACTAAGCCCTTTTGAAGGTCAACATGATCCTCCAGAGAAAATATCGCAATAGCTGGCATTGTCCATTACACTAGATCTCCTTTCCCGCATACAGCAACATTATATGTGCTTGTATAGTATAAGTCTCCTCACCACTCAGTACTTAACGCAGAGCACTTCCAATACAAGGCTAAACACCATCCATGATTTGAAGCTTGGATACAAGACATAATGATTACATCGTGCCCCTGGCTCTGAAAGGCATCAACCGTAGTGATACATAAACCTTTCTTTCTTCAGATTTGAGGATAGCATCAAACTCTCGGTGCAAACATTACAGCTGCAGCTTGAAGGTGTGATAATTCCACAGAAACCTTTATGCCTGTCAGCTTAGAGACTCGCTGAAGGAGCTCATAAAATTTGCAAAGCAAAAAGTGCTTCATGAATATTCCGATATGAAACAGATCCATACCTATGAGGTCCTCTTCCATGGGTTACATCGTAGAACAAGCAAGAAATCAATAGAGAATCTTAGTAAATAAATTTCTTCAGGTCTGCTGGTAATACTCTCACTGTCACATAACCGATTTTGGATATACAAACCCAGTGCATGCTCTGGATCTAAAGAATATCCTGCTACCTTCACCTCCCAAGACATTTTCTCCAACATTGCATAGAGATCTCCTGTGCCTGTGGGTGTGATCTGTCACCATGAAGGAGGATCCCGAATTTGAGGATGCAGAGATACAGAACAGAAAACAACCTAGTTGGACAACCTGCCTGTTGGAGGCGCTCACGGAGGCTTCTACAAACTACAACATACCTGATTCCCAATCTCTACCAGCCGCAAGGACACCTCCCAGAGTAGTAGCAGCATCCTTAGGTCGAAATTCCTTTGTTCTTCTGGCTAGGTGTCCCCACCTCACTCCAGAATCCTCTGGAAGGCACAGGTAGGGAGGATAAGCCAGCAAGGGGCCAAAAAAAGTTGCGACTATAACAAAAAGGAGGTTCCGCCCATTATTCCAAAATGAAAAAGGCAAGACAGCTCAACTAAAACTTTATCTTGTTCTTCTGCTACAGCTGCACGATTTTGCAACAGGAGATCATGACTGTGGTCGCGCGCAACCAGAACATCAGGATCAACACCACGTCTCCCTGGCAGCTCACCCTGCAGCAGCTGCAAAACACCAGACACCCCTCACGGAACTTTCCTAGGAGAATTTTAGTTCTGTGCTCCACTGAAGCTACCTGTACAGCATGATTTTGAGGATCTACACCCACCCACGCAACCCAGGGAGACAGACCTTCATTTCACCATTAATGAAACCACTATCCAGAACACTCTGCAGCAATTTCATCTGTTTCAGCATTTGATGGAGTTTAAAACAAGCATACGCAGTTTGAACAGACATGACAGGAGACCACGTGAACAGGAGGAGAAGTCAACAATTTGATCAATGAGCATGTGCGGCCACCAAGTCTCTTGCGTGAGCAGGTAAAACAGGAAACAAAAGATTGCAAAACAGGAAAAAAATCAGTGGGTGCGGCCACCAACAGGGATTCCATCACGTCGCACAATAAAAGCACGCCAAGGAGATGATGTTGGGAGGAGGCCCAGTTCCACGCCAAGGAGATGATGTTGACCGAGCCCAGGTAGGTTAGGGGGCATTACAAATATAAGCTAAAGAGTTATCACTTACTAATATGATCATAAATAATCATCAATTTAGAGTTTGTAGCATGTGTAAATTGTACCAGGTGAATACAAAGTTGCATGGTTAGGTTTTCCCTTGAATATGTATGTTGTATGAAGTCATACAAGCCTAAGAACAAGGGGAAGTTTCCAGTATAATGTGGAGTAAAGTAAATAGTTGATCAAAGGGAATTGAGTATGGTATGATGTTCTTTTATAATGTGTGAACCCTTATGACCCTTATCCAATGTTAAAGCATGGTGTTGGGTTTGCATTTCCTTTATGTGAAGATAGTAATGGTTGAGTGAAGACTTGAGTAATTTGGAAAAGGTATGAGTAAAATCACAGTAGGGTCTCAATTAGTAATAACAAGTGAAATTGACAATTCATATCATAAGAACATATTGGGAACGCATAGATGCTAAGACAAATTGGGACAATATAAGAAGGATCATGCATTGAAGGATTAAATAGAGGATAAGAAGTTGTTGAAATGAGCTAAGAGGGGCATCAGTTACACACCATTTAGATTCGGTTGAGGAATCATTGAGCCCAAAATTCACTCCCCCTTCCAATGAAGAACCGCAAAATTCTAATCCTCTTGATTCTATTGAAAAAGTACATAATTCTTCTAATCAAGAGGTCACTACTAAGTCAACGTTGGATTGTGCCCCATTGTCCCTCGTTTAGGGTAACATTCCTATCAAGACTATTGAATTTTTTCTTCCAATTTTTGTAGCAGAAAGTAACGAGGAATGGACGGTGGTGGGCAGGAGAAAGAAAGGACACACCAAACTAAAACCCACCACTAGTTCTGACAAGGAATGATTTTTTTCCCAATTTTGTTTTTGTTGTTGTATCAGGGTTGGTGGTCCACTATTCTTGCAGTGTGTTTTTGTTGTGCGTAGGTCGTCAGTTGGTTGTACGCTTGCTTTTTGTTGTTTGTTTCTCTTCGAAAGATTGGTTGCTTCTTTTCATGGTGTTGCATTTCTTATCCAGGTTCTTAGAACCTTTTCATTTTTCTCTCTTTCGTTGTATTTGGGTTTTGACTCGTTTGTTGTTCCAACGGAATGGTCCCCATCAAAAAACCATTTACCAATAATAATAAAAAAAAGTATTATTGAATGTGTGTTCTCTTGCAACTCTCCTAAGATAAGATGTTTCTCATATTGAAATTGATATAAATTTATAAAAAGCATAAGTTTATTTGTATTCCTAACCATTTTTTTTTTGTATCCCAAGGCCTAGATTATTCATTTTAAGTTTAAAAAATTATTTAATTTCTTAAATGTTTAAAAATAGAAATTATTTTAGTATTTATTAATTATATAATGTTATTTTAGAGTTGTATTTATCAAACTCTAATAGTTTATAATAATTTATTTACTATATATTTCTGATTATTTTTTTATTATGAAATAGTAAAATACTTTGGACTACTATAAATGATAGATGCTATTTATAAATAATTCTTTTCACTTTACATGCATATCTATGTAACAATATTTAAAATTATAATTGTTAAATCCTAACAATTTATTATAGAAATTATTATTATATACATATGAAATAATTACATTAAAAAATAGAAAAATGTTTTGGATCATAAATGATATATTCTATTCCATTGTTTATTCTTTCAAATATTCATACATCTAGTTTCTTTTTATTTTATTATATTTATTAATTTAAAATGTGAAAGTGTCATCAACCATACAAAACTGTGTATTGCATCAATGGTGTCTTATAGTTCATCCATATGAACCATAACAATATGAAAGAGTTCATTTCATGTATTGTCATGTTGGCCAAAAAGATTTCTTTAAATAAAATGTTATAATGCACACATACTTTCCTATTAGAGTTTAAAGACATCCATGTAGGGGGTATGAGAGACTATCTAAGAAGAAGGAACATTCACATGCATTTTCAAACACATGTTCAACAAGAGTTTCAATTAGAACATATTTCTGTAATACTTCCTCCTATGTTGATTCAAGTTCTTATATTTTTGGTATCCTGGATATGGTATTGGTATCTTGGTACAATTATTTTGGAATTCATGTGGGTAAATGTAACAATGTTTAGTCATAATATTTCTTCAATTGTACGTATGGATACATATACTTAATAGAGTTACAAATCATTTTAAAACCAAAGGTTTGATGGCTACTCTCATATACCCCAAAAATGTAGTACAACAATACTTTCTTATTTTGTTCTTCTCTTCAATCAGTAATTTCCTTTTACATTAGCATGATCATCACATGGGAAATATGTAAAGATTTTCATACGCTATTTTTCAGTTATTAGTTTTCTAATTTAAGATACACATTTTTTTTTGTTAAGTGAAAGTTTTGCATTATCATTGTTAAGCATCAGATTGATTTTCTTTGAATAGAGATAAGGATTGAGGTGTATTTTATTCTAACCCAGATTCATCTAGATCATGATCTTGATCTCGTATCTTTTTATTTGTATCCCATCAGATTTTTACCTTTGTAAGTGACTTAAGGTAACACCTTTTACACCACCATCCACAACCTTTAACTATAACCCACTTAGAATTTAAATGGTTTTCATTCAAGCTACTCATATAAATATATTTAATTATTTGGTAACTATTCTTACCGTGATGTGTTTATAGTTTTTAGAACTTCAAAGAATAATCTACGTCATAATTTATGAAATATGAAATATTATTAATAAATTAAGATAAGACTCAATTACTTTAGCTTTTTAAGGAACATTGAACACTTAGAAATGTTGTATTCTCTTCCCCCATCAATGTATTTTAAATATTATAATTTAAAGTTCTTTGTAAAACTAGCAATCGTATGTAGGGAGTGCAATGTGAACACCGAACGGTATAAGTTATTTGATTTAAAGGGATACATTAAATAATTTTATAATTGATGTGGTTTTTTAATTTTTTGGTGTGAAATTATGTTACTAATACAATGTGTTTTATACTACATTGGCTGCATACAAGATTATCCTTATGATAATCATTGCACTCTACAAGGAAATTAAACAACATTTACTCCTGGGTTGTCAAGCTACAAGGAAATGTTACATGTGTGGCATTTAGCAGCTACAACCACTATATCTTCATAGTCAAAGATTGTAAAAAGAGATCCACAAGTTCCATAGTTTCCCTGACCAGAGGGTATCCTAAGCCTATCCTCTACGGGAATAGATGTGATATTTATTCTTTAATAGATATCAATATTTGTTCTCTTTCTTTTTGTGATATTGATAGAAACTGAGATAAAATATTTAGAACCTTGTTAATACAGTTTGTGACAGAATCACATAGTTGGAGAAGCTTGATATGTTAAGGATCTATATGATTGATATAGTCATACATCTGAATATAATATGTAATTTTTATTAATTAATGATCTATATGGTGTTGGACTATCAGTACACCCCCTTTCATTTAGTTATGGAATCTAATGCCCTAAAAATTGTCTGTAGTCACACCCCTCTTTGCTCTACTTTGGCATACCTTGCCATAAGGGATGATTGAATAGATGTGACAATGTTGTAGAGGACAAAGGAATCATACTGTAAGATGAAACAATTTCTCTTCCATGCATGTACCTTTGTCTTCTTTGCATACACTTATATGGATGTTGTCAGTGCCATTCTTGGTTTGTTTTGTTTTTATTTTTAGCTTAAATTCAAAGCTTTTTTTTAAAAAAATTCCTATGAGTTATTTGGAATGGAGATGATCTGTGAAAAAATTATATATGAAATATTGAATGGCAGTGTAGTATAGTTAGGGGAGTAGATTTTTTTTACTAATTTGAGATGAGAATTCAAATTTTGTTGTGGATTCTTTAAAATAAGAGTTCAATTTATACTTTGTGGTATAATTTTTCCACAGAAGAATCAAGATTCTATTTTGAATATGAGATAAAAATATATGACTTGTTCTTATAATATAAAATTAGATACTAGACGATAGAGCTAGATTCAAATTTGTAATCAGTAAAATTTGTACGAATGAAATATTTAATGGTAGTGTAGTTGAGTTAGGGGTGTAGATTTTGTTTTGTTGTAGATTCTTTGAAATAAGAATTCAATTTGTGCTATCACTTTTTCCACATAAAAATCAAGAATCTATTTTCAATAGGAGATAAAAATATTTGACATGGCCCAGCTCTTTCATTTCTCTAGAAATGAAGAGACGACGAACATTTAGCATCGGAAAAGAATTCATTTAATTCTTTTACATACTTATTTGGATTTTACAAAAGCAAGCAGATATACACCTATATGGATGCATTCTTTTTCAGGGCCATTCTTGGTTTGTTTTAGCTTTATTTTCAGCTTAAATTCAAAGTTTTATTTTCAAGGTGGGTTTTTCTTATCATTCACATAATTGAGTAGAGATTGCAAGACCTCTACATGTGTTGGAAGTAAAACGATGCAAATCTCTAACTAGTGTGATAAAATGAGATATTAACCCCTTTGTTGACTCCAAATGAGAAGATGAACACAACATGACATAAATCCATTAAATTTAGGAAAAGTTTCACATGGGTATAAGAATTATTGGAAAATTACATGGGGTGGAGTTCTGGACAACACCCATCATTGGACATATTTGAGAGAGCTCCAACTAGCCCTCCATTAGTGGCCCTCACACCATGTTGGACCCTCCAAAAGGTAAGGTAATTACCTCTAATGATGTGTGTGGTCAACATACTCAATGGTAGATAACAGAAACCAACGCTGGATCCAAATTGATCCATACATTAAGGATTTCAAAAAATGTAAACCAGAGGAAAAATGGCCTAAGTTTATATGTTTGCCCATCAAATACCCCCCCTTTTCATCATCGTCAGTCTGATAGCTAATTTGTTAACAAAATAACTTGGACATGTGAAATCCCAAATGTAATACACATTAAATACTCTTTAACTACAAGGGACCCCAAGGATATGCCCTGAAATTGGAATACCCAGCAGGAAAATGAGGTAAGCTAGAGACCGAAAATATTTTTAATTCTATAATAATTCTGATAAAAAAGTACCACCCCTGTAAATATTTTCAGATAATACTCCGTGACTTGATAAGCATGAAGAGAGGTCAACATTCTTGCCCAAAATACATTACAATAATAAAAACAACCCTTTCCTTGACATTTACAGAAAACACAAGCAAACAGAGCCCAAAAAAGAGCAAAATTCCCAAAAACCAATTTTTCCCCTTTAAAAAGAAATTTGGGCACACTTCCGAGTGGACTAAATTAATATGAAAAAAATATAGGTTGTTAAAAGGAAAAATTGGTCATTTTTTACTTGAAAATCAGCTCATCCGTTGAGAAAAGAAGACCTGGGATAGATAGGAATAGTGGGGATGTCTTTTTTTTCCAACACAACACCGTCCCAGTATCATTCCAATCTAACTTTGTTTTGTGAAATCACCTCACTGAATCTGGCCCTAGAGACGACCAAATCTGAAAGCAATGGATTTTCTACGGAACGTACTAACAAAAATCAGATGAATGGAAAAAGAAGCAACACATAAAACAGAAAATCCTAAACCCTGAAATCCTTTCAAAATAGAACACCCTTTTGAAAATGGATTTTTTCTTCACAACAAACACCCCACCATCGAATCATATGGAGAGCCTAATTTAATCTCAATATTGGAAAGAGTCCACACCTGCATTCAATTCACAGGAAAAAACATTGAACTACCCCTAAAAGATAACGGTCATGAAGCCGAGGAATGGGTTCATCAACAGATGCTGAAAAATGCATTGTTGAAGAATCAATTTGAATAAAAGCAAAAATGCAAAAACGTCAAAATGCCCATCAAATTTAAGTACATGGAAAAAATTTCAAAACACCCGTTAAGTTAATTATTGATGAATTGAAACCTAATGTTGTCTACATGAATCAGAGGGCTCCAAATAGAAGGAGCTCTTTAGCACAAGACCTAACTCAATATATCTAAAAAATTGGTGTTTCCTATCTATATACTGGGTAATGCATATCTACTTTTTAATGAAATGACGGTGGATAAATTGAGTTGGATGTCGTGATATGTTTGTGTTGGGTTATCTGCATATTTTTCAATTAGTATGAAATTTGTTCCCCTTTATCAGTGACCTTATCATGAAAAATAGGTTGGTGGGTGGTATCTAAAGCCTATATTTTTGTATTGGTGACATTATAAAGAACTTTTGTCCTTAAAATGTGGTAAGATTCAGATCCATCATCTTCCTATTCCATGCTATTTAGAATTTTCATTGTTAGGGAAATGCAGAGAAGGTAAAGTGATCTGGTTGGACAATTGTTCGTTGCATTTGGTAGAATAGTGTGAATTCTTGCTGAGGAAACCCATGTTTTCTATAGGTTGATATTATGACATTCCATGAGAAGATGTCTAGTTGAGTCATGTCGGAAAAAATGTTTCCAACATCCACCAAACTTTCACATTTGTTATACATGATAATCGTAGCTTGATAATTGAAGTCTGTGTTATGATCAACTTGATCCTAGAGTTCTGAATGAATCATCCTTTTGATATGATTAAAGAAAGTTTATTTAATGTTTTGAATGCATAAGCTCTATAATTTATTGTTATTATGATTCATCAGCTGCTGAATGCACTCTTCGTGTATCTTGATATGATCGATAAGCTGGAAAATGCACACACCAACCAAAGGAATTTTGGCATCATCGTTTCCAATTTTCTTGTCAAGGCATTTGATAGCTCCCTCCATCTTGGTTCTCAAAGAGGAAATTTGGATTATAGTACTCTCGTCTAGTATGATACCAATTCCTCCTTAAGGTTCATTACTACTCTCCTATAATTACAGTGCACATAACGACATGTTGATTTCTCCCCGTCTGGTTACACACACGGTTCTTTTATTTATTTATGTTCCTCCATACTTTTGAGCTTTAAACTATCATATAATTAATCCTTGTTAACATTTTGATTGAGTAATGTATTGCAGTATTGATCCACTTACGATTTAATCTAAAGTAATAGACTGTTTCTAAAAATAATTTAATTAATATCTTAATCCAATATGTTAAAGTCATACCGAGATTACTTCCATATACAATATAAACTAATGCTAATTTACTCCTAATAAAACTCATTAAAACAAAGAAACCCAACACATTTTTCATATAGGAATACCTTTAAAATTCCAATTTCAATACAAAATTTACTAAACTCGGCTTAAAAATTTCTTTCGTCTGAAAAGAAATCGTTGAGAAATTTAATAATATTACATCTCAAAGGCACATCATCTTCATATTTATTTTTTGATTTCCATTAAATCACTCCTCGACACACTTAAGTGTGAAGTGTTTTGAGTTTAGAAATTCCATAGGCATCAGTGTATTTAACAAATTTATATTATATTTATTTCATTTGTTTTGCAAGATGCTCTTGAATTTTGGTTTTGGTTTTCGCTTCATCATCACCCTCAACAACAACATCACCATGCCCAATTGTATCCAAGTTCATCTCCATTATTTCTGACTTGTCCTCATGAGCATAAACATCTTTACCTGTAGAAAATATTTGTTTGTTTAGTTTTAACATCACTTGCAAATATTCTTTTAAACAATAAGAGATGTGGGATAATACCAGCTGGATCAAAATCAACATCAGTGGATTTCAAGGCTTCTAAATTTTGAGAGATATTTAAGTGGGGCTCAATGTCAGTATGATGCTCACTCTCTCTTATGGATTTCTCTTTCTGAGTTTTCCCACCATGAGCACCAATTTTGTCACAGAAAGAAACTAATGTTGGATCCATTTGTGTAATCATGTCATAAACCTCCTTGTCCATAAGAAAGAACACATGAATAATTGAAATATTTCTATTTAGCATCGTGCATCATAGCATCCAATAAAAGATCAAGTTTGAAGTCAACAAATAACACTTCCATAATCATCATAATTAACGTATTTTACCATACCACATCTCTTATTGCATATGTCTTATTGACATTTGTAGTTTTTTTTGTGATCACAACCATAATAAGCTTGTAGTTAAAATCTAATGAGAGTTATGCCAAAAGATAAACAAAATATTCAGTCACCCAAAAAAAATGTTAGGATTTTACTTGAGTGTATATTATGCCCGCATCTTGCGGGAATGTTGAGAGCATCAAGTAATGCCGCCCCTCATTCAATTTTTTCAATAAAGCTCTTAAATCAATAGGAGACCCAAAAACATCTTCCTTTTGGACAACGCTGTGAAACTTACTATATCATTTTTCAGATAGAAGTTTTTTCAGTGCAGAGTAAATGTATTAAATATTTTTCCAACCTCAACAATAAACTAAAACTAAACAACAATTGATTTCTATTTTCTTGTAGTTCAGCCTCACTTGGCCTCCTCACAGCTACTGATGCCTTCACTGGTTTATCAATAGAAGTATTACCTTCTAAACCAGTTTGCACAACTTCTTTATTTGGGGTGGTTACTACAAAATCAACCAAGTGAGAGAAGAATTTAGTCCTCTCCTCCCTGGATGGTATTGCTAGCGGGTAATTACACAAGAAAGGAAAGTGTTATCCAGTTAAACACACCTACCCAAAAATTGTTCTGAAGAGAATAATCCAAGCCAATGTTTAAGATTCTAATCTTAGGATTTTACTATGGAAACAATGAACAAAGAATAAAAGGAACCCTGTCATAAAACTCTGTTATCCTGTAAAATTAACAAGGGAAATTTTAAAGAAAACCATACAAAAATTCCATTTTGGTCCCCTGTAGAGGTCTATTAATGTTCAAAATGGCTAAAAATTCCCTTTTGAAAATCAAGTTTTAAAGAACTTAGCCATTGTCGACCTTTTTGAACTGGGCGCAAGAATTGATATGTCAACATCAAAAAATATGCGCCCCTTTGAAAAACCTTTGGCGCAACAAATAACATGTCAACATCTATAAGGTTGTGCCTATTAGGCACTAAAAGTTACATGTCAACATCCTCAAACCTGCACCAAAGAAATGCGCTTAAGGCGTGAAAATTGACATGTCGACACATCAAAATGTGCGCCCCTTTTTTCCCTTTGGCGTTGAAATATTTATGTTGACATCTCCAAATGTGCGCTTAAGGCATTGAAACTTTTATGTCAACGCTAACCAACTTGCGCTAAGGCATATCCAAACCCATGTCGACATCTTGAAAACCGTGCCAAAGAAAAGTGGGTGGGGTAATAAATGCCAAATTTTCTATATATATGCGCTTAACACCTGTCATTTTCATGATTTGAAAATTGTGAGAAATATTCCTCTATGCCTGTCAGCTATCCCTGTCATGCCCACGTTATGCTTTTCAAGTTTGTGGACCCCAAGGTCATCCTTCGTCCTTTATTAAACCGGGTAAGTGGATTTTATCACTCTTATTGTTGTTTGTGGTTTTGTTTCTTGGTTGTTGGTGGTTTTCGGATTGTTATAAAAATTTAAATCTAAAAATAAATAAACTAACACTCCATAACCATCTGGAAAACTACCTTATCCCTCCTTCCAGATCTGCAAATCTGGGAAGGCTCTGCCTTTGAATAAACCATTCTTTGTATCTGCTTACTACCTTGCTGCAAATCCCACAAACCCTCTCTTTGTTATTTTGCAAAATCAAAAAGAGAGAGAAATCTGAGAAGTTGTAAAGAAAATGCAAAAATCATTTATCCTTTGGCGCACTGTTTTTACACATTGCACTCCCCACAGTCGCGCCTTGGCACACTATCCTTGCATGCAACATGTTCCTCACCCGCACCCAGTATAACACTTAACAAATCTTATAGAGGCACAGGTGCATCCTGACCAACTTTAACATTTGATGTTGTTTCCTCCAAATCTGCACCCGACTGTTTTCCTTTGGCGTGTTGAGCTTCTTTGCAACATCTTCAAAAATTGCGCCTTGGGTACACTGAAAAACCATGCAACACCATCTTTTATAGCACCCAATTAAAGTAATTTTCCAAATGCGCTAGCGCATAATCTGCAACACCAACACTGCCTTGGCACTAAAACCTTTCATGCAACACTCCCCAAAAGTGCACCCCTCTATAACCCTTTGGCGCAGCTTTTCCCCTCTCAACCAAGGCGCACCTTTTTGCATGTTGACATCCCCAAAAGTGCACCCAGCCTTTTTAAGCCTCTGCAACATGCTATGAACTTGCACCTTGTGCCCTAAGCCTCATAATTGTTCTTTCTTCTTTCTGCAAGCTTTCATTATGGATAACTTGACAGTTGACATGGCTCTTCTGTGTTGGACCTCTTTGATTATCCTTATAGAACAACAACAGCTATCCTCAAATCCACACATGTCTTCATCGAGTAAAAAGCCAAAAAAGTCTAAAGGTAAAGCTAAGTTGACAAAACAAGAGATGAAGTATAAATACCACAAAGTCAGGATGCCTAACTTGTACGGAGAGAGTGATCTCGACATTAGAGACTCCGAGCTCAGGCACATTGATATGGAAGACTTCTGGGCAAGAGCCAACCAGGCCACTAGTGGTCCCTAGATGAATAAACTAGTGGGCATTGGATTGCACTTTGCAGTTGGGTCGCCAGTAAGTGCTGTTAATAACAAATTCATCATGTTGGTGGCTCGATGTTATAATAAGGAAAAAATATGTGTCGAGGATAAAGAAGGAAAGATGGTCATTGACCTAACTGCTCGTCACTTTGAAGTAACCCTGGGCATCCCTCATCATAGGCAGTACGTCGCCATCAACCTTGAAGACTGCAAGAAGGCATGGGATGACAATGAAGACAAGTGTATGCAAATGATGAACGAGCTATATCTCAAGAACGAAATCCGGTAAGCCGATGGCCACAGACCATCCACCGCAGTGACTTCAATGAGGAACTGAGTGATACAATCACATTCCTGAGTAGAGTATATGGGCTTCCTGATGCCCATCATTTCCATAAATGGATGCTGAGGTACTTAGAGACCATGAGAAAATATGTGCCTGAGCAACGTTTTGGCTGGGGAGAGATCATCAATGACACCATCTCTAAGCAAATTCAACAATTCATGACAACTGGAAAGTTCTATATGAATTCCTACATTATATACGTTGCAACATCAGCGAGAGATTTCACAGGCCTAGCTCAAAACGGGGTATGGCCCCAGGTTAAGATATATGAATACTACCCAAAGCTAAGGCTCGAGAACATCATTCCATAGTTTTAAAAATCCAATGACTCCTTCTATGAGGTGATCTGCCTATTGAGGCCGAATATGAGACATGGTCGAACTAGCCCCAGTGTGGTCACTGTCACAAAGAAGTGGGGAGCATTCTTCACTCAGTTTCCCACGTTTACATATCTTAGAGCAGTGAATTTTAAGGGTGAACCGACAAAGCTACCAAGGTATGTAGGGCCCAAGCTGATCCTCTTAGAGTTGTCAAGACAACTAATCACATACCACGAGAGGTGCATGAAAAGAATGAAGGGAGGTACTCCTTTCCCCCTTACAGTCGGCCGATACACCTGCACCACACTGGCCAAAGCCGAGGAAATGTATGTCGAGCTTCAATTTCTGAACCTAAAGAAAAATTCCCGGCCAGGCCTACTTTTGATTGCCGAGGTTACCTCCCAAAGGAAAAAATTGATCCTATTCATGTCCCTGAGATCGAGGACATCTACATTGACCTGACTAACAAAATAGATCTCAGGCGGAAGGATCACTCCAGGCTGGCTCTAGAAGAAATCAAACACTACAGCATGGCCATCATTCTAAAAGGATTCCAAGAACCTGATCAAGAAATTGATCGAGTTTACCTTGAAACGGATGGGGATGATTGGTTGTTCGTAGAAATTGACAGGGTCAAGGCACTAAAGACCATTCAGGAAAGAGTCAAGCACACGTTGCAGTGCACTGAACATTGGTGCAAATAGAATGGTCTCACCTACCTTGGGGTAGATTTCACTACTTCTCCTTCAGGAAGAGCACCTCCAAGGCTGGCCCAAGTGCCGAAAGGAAAAGGGAAAGACAAGGAGGGAGAATCAAGCAAAGAAGAAGCTCTTGAAAGCTCTCCTACTACTTCTGAGAAGAAGGTGGTCAACCTGGTGTCTCCAAGTAGAGAAGAAGAGACCATTGAAGTTTTGACAGACACATCCACTCAGGATGTGGTCACAGCTACAACCACTGAGGTACTCACCATTGCCTCTTCCACTCCTTCTCCTCCCCCTGTTGTCAAAACATCTATCCCAATGAATGTTTCTTCTTCTCTCCCTTCCTCCCTTCCATCTCCCACCACTTCCATCTTCTCCTCTCTCATGGATCTGTCGCCTAGTGTTCCCTCCATCCCATTACAGATCCCTTTCGCCTCCATGACCTTTTCTTCCCCTGTAGTAACTCCAAGCCTTGTAAGTAGCAGCGCATTAGACTACTTTTCGATGCCACCACCAAGTGTCTCAATGTTATTTCCTGCGGCCTCTTCAGTTGCTTCCCATTTCACTCCTATTTCTTAGTCCTTTCCCTCTACTCCCTCTCCCATAAGTCCAAGCTGGATCTCTGACCATCTAGATCAACTCAAGAGAAAAGTTCTTATAGCACCCATGGAATTCTCTGTCATTCCAAAGAAGGGACCAAAGAAGCGAAAAGCTATAACTCACTTCTCTAAGAGCGTTTCAGGGGAGAGGATCATGGAGATTGCATATCCCGATCCCACCAAGGAGAAGAAATATCTATCTCCTATAGACTTTACAATGACCCAAGTCACGTTGGGAACCTCATCTGAGAGCCTGCAAGGAGAGGCTCTATCTGTAGTAGATGCCCTCTACAAGAAACTTCAAGAAGCAAAGGAGGAGAAGAGGATACTAAAGGAACAAAACAAACATCTTCTCCAAGCTTTGCAGAGAATGGGCAATGCACCTCCTATGAAAGCTGTCGAGCCTCCTAAAGTTCTCAGTCAGGACAAGATAAATGAATACACCAAGATTGGAGAACAAGGTGCGGCAATGTCCTCCTGGATAGAGCGAGTCCTCAGAGATAGTGAGGAAATAATCATGAAATTCACAAGACTCTACCAGAGTATAGATCAGGAAAACAAGGAGCTGCATGCAGTAGCAAGATCTCTCTCCGAGGAGTTGGACAATGTTAGATTGCAACATGAAACATTTCAGGTAATGGTTGACTACTCAGCTGACGACCTATTAAAGGTCGGCATCATTGATCACCCACGGGCACACAACAAAGCTCTCATCGCTTTAGATTACCGGGTTGATCAAATGGAATTTATCCTGGAAAGGATAGATAAAATCAAGGAGGAAGCCCTGGATGTAAAACATCAAATAGAGTAGACGGTCACAAAGATGTCTCCAGGGATGCTTAGTAAAGTGTTCACCTTGAGGGAAGCGGAAGAGACAATCCAACTCTTCAAGGATATCGCAACTCAAGGTTTGGCATCAGAGGTCACTTTTGACCGAGAGTCTATCAATAACCTTCTGGCTTGCCGCAATTTCATTGGATACTTGATCGAGACATGTAACGAATATGTCGGGCTACCTGAAAATCTCAAAAATGAAAAGGAAACTTGCGAAGTCATTGGCGACCATTTCAAGGGTCCTGATCATAATTCACTTCAGATAATGATCAGGAAGTTTATGGAATACCGAGCTCAGTATCACATTGCCTCTCCCGATCAGAAGCAAGACACTCTGTTCAAGCAAAGAGATGATGACGAATAGTTTCTATTCTTGTGTACGCTTCGATCTTTTTGTAAAAATATTTATAAAGTATGTTGGCATTTATGATGACATCATCCATGTTGCCATCCAAAAACTTGCCCAAAGTCAACTTTTGACTTTTTAGATATTTTGTAAATATCTTGTAAGATATTTTGTAAATAGTGGTTGGCTTCTTTTTGTCTTCTTTCTCCTTCTCCTTCTATAAATACTGGAATACTTGTTGTATTCTAGGTGGAAATTTTTGTATGAAAAAGAGGTGAAGAGAGAAAGACTTTGTGCCTTCTTGTAACAGAAGAGATTTTAATATATATGTTAAGACTTTGTGCTCAATATATGTGTTATTTGCATAATATATTTCTTAAGTTAGATCTGTGTTTCTATTCTATTGGATTCATTCTTTTTATTTTCATATGTTCATCATTATTGCTTTGTTTGTTTATGTAAGTAAGTTTGGCTTTGTTTATTACCAGCCCAAAGCATAAACCCTTTGACCTTTCCGTCTTTGGAATTCATTTCTTTTCTCCCTTCAGATCTACCTTCCTCCGTTCCTTCCCTCTTATATTTTTGTTCGCAGTTGGAACTACCTCTATTGGGATGAGATCCCAAACCCCCTGAAGTTAGAATAGTGTAGATTTGCACAAATTCCTGCTTGATAGAATAGGAATAAACTAGTTTTGCTTTGCTGTCTCAAAGAGGGGCTATGCCCTGCACACTGTTGGCCTGTTTCCCCACGATCTGTCTAACCGAAAATTTTTCAAACCAACAAACTCCAAGACTGATTTTGAGCATACTGATTCCAAAGGTAATGATGATTTATAATTTATAATTTTTAAATCAATATTACTCATTACATTAAATAAGATTTCAGGGTATACCGAATGCTACACATTTCAAATAGTTGAATTTAAATACCCAATACCCAAACAAATCATGAGAGAATAACAACATGATTCAAAATTTAAAAGCATAATATCCAAAACCCAAGAATGATGGATATAAATATTAAAAGTGAAATAATAAATGTAATGCATTAGATACATACACATAATGCTACCAAAATCCCCTCAGCTTAATCTTCTCGTTCATCTCTATCATCCCCAACCTTCCCCTCATCTATCTTATTTAAATCCTCTAAAGCTTCCTTCTCTTTCTCCTAAAATTCTTGGAAATATTATTGCATGGTTTTAGTATTTAAACTTTGAGGCCGTGGCAAAGTTACAAGACCCTCATTGTTATTCTATCGCACATGACTGGACTTCTTATCTTGGCTAACATCATTCTCACATTGGATGGTACAGGATGGATATGTTTTTCTCTGAATCCCATGGTTACCAAACTTTAGTATAAGCATTAAGCCTCTAAAGAAAAGAATTTATGTACTTACGAATGAGCATAAAAGCACTAAATAACAAGAGAACATAGGAAAACAATACCATCATATCTACATTCTTTGTGTCTGTATCATCTATCACCATGTCATTTTCTTCTAAATTGAAAAAAATACCCTCCTCCTTGTAAAACATGGAGAGATTACATTGGAATGCCAAAATAAGCAACTTATTACAAATTAAATCATGAGATCTGCATACATAGGCAATAAATTAGGCAAATAAGTTTCTTATAAAGAACAAGTAATCTCAACACCTTGTTTCCTACTTGCACATTGATATTATCCCTCTCACTTGATGATGAGTGAATAAGTTGAACCTGAGAAAATAATTCAAAATAAGAGTAGAGGTTTTGATAAAATAAATGAGAAAACTACAATTAAATACAAAAACAATGCACAGAAAGATAAATACACCGCATGCATTGGAATGATCAAGGGCAAAATAAAAATCCTACCACCATTAAAGGACACTCTATAAGATACAAAACTCCCAAAAGAAAGATCCTTAGGGGAAGGAAACCTACTTTTCCAAGATATAATATTATAAATTCTTAAATAAGAATCTGCAAAGGAGGTGTAGAAGTTTCTTGTGAGAAGATACTGAATCTTCTTAGAACTTTATTGCTCAACTCCACATTCATGTTCACCATCTGAATTTGAGCAAAATTTTCTGGTTCCTAAAAAAAGAAGTCCAAATAGTATTAAAGGAATAATTAAATAAATAAGAAGTCCAAAATGAAATGCAAAACGATGTGTAGAATGGACATACAACACATGTTAGAAACATCTAGTGACAAATAATAGTCCCAACATAAAGGAAAGTCCACAAGATCTACAAATCTCAATAAAACAGATCCATGAGAAGGAAAGATAATTTTCCAAATTAGGCTATGATAGAAAGTGAGAGAAATCTTCAAAGGGAAAGCATAAATTCCTTGTAAAAAAAAGGTCTTCTTAAAACTTTATTTCTTACCTACATTTTCATGCTCTTTGTCTGAGGAGTAACAATGTTTTTTACTGAGAGATATTTCCAAAAAAATTATAGGCTTAAATTAAATAAATGAGAAATCCAAAATGAAATACAAAACATTTCCCAAAAATATGGATATATTGCATGTGGTGGAAAAACATCAAAATGCCAAAATGTCTGTCAACTTTAAGTACATGGAAAAAATGTATAAATGCCCGTCAAATTTAACCCCATGGTATGAACGATCGAAGGCCCTTTACAATAGGGGGAACACCTTCGGCGTAATTAGCATCTTTTTTAAAAATATCATAATTTTTTGAAACTTTTAAAAAATAGGAGATATCCCTTAACTCTCCAAAACATACAAACTATCACAAAATTTAAGAGACACGTTCCCACATAACATTGATATTTATATCTAATAGTATTGACTGTTCTAAATTTCAAAAATTTCCAAACGAAATGCATGCAAAAACAAACAAATGGTGTGCAATCTAGAATCTTATTGAAAAGATCAAAAAGCTAATTAAATATAATTTTAAAATAAAAATAAATAATATAAAGATCAATTTGGCCTAACATGACCAATTTCACATGCTTATGTTTATATAAATCAGCTTATTTTTATGTTAAGTTGTGTTTTATAACATTTGAATTGAGGTGAATGAATATTGAGTGTCACTTATTGAGTGGTACCTACGTCTAAGATTTGTTACTCAATTTTTTAATTCTGCTATTTTTAGTTGTATGGAAAATAATCATTTTACTTTAATATTTTTGATTGATTAAGTTAAGAATTGAATATCACATTTACATAAATATTTTTTGGGTATAATATTAAAAATCTTATTTTATTATCAATTAAATATATTTTTAGTTTGACTATTTTTGACAATAATTCAAATTATAAACCCTACATTATCATCATTCACACACATTTGAAACAAACCTCACATTACTATTATTCACATCAATTAAATTGTTGTTATTTTTTTATGAGAAATCTATCAACATATTATTTTTCTTATAATTATTAGAATGCAACCCTTTCAATATTAATTAAATGATAATACATTTAAGAGAGAAGGAAAATTTAAACATACCTTTTTTTGGGACACTTTTGGTGCATAAATGCTTAAGGGTTAGTGGTATTTTATGAGAAAATTGTAGAGAGTACATCACAAGATGGATATATACATAGTATCTTGGAAATCATAGGTAGACTAATATACGATATCGTGATGATTTCATAAATAAATTAAATCATACTTGTTTTATAGGAGATCATAACTTGAAGTCACTCTCTTTAAGTGTCGTCGCTAATACTATCACAAAGAATAATATTTCAAGTTAAATCACTAACCTAACATTTATATAAACACATAATTGGCCTAACCACAATAGTTTATATATATAAACTACAATAGAGTACTATTTTTTTCTATGGTTGTTTCAGTGGATTCTTGACATATTTGACGAAACAGATAGAGGTGATAAGCCAAGCAGGAATAACTGTTATGATGGTTGGTAGAATGTTGTGCGCACATTCTGGATTCCTAATCCAATGTTGATTACGAGAGCTTCATTTTGGCTAGGAGGAACTACCTGTACTGTAAAACAAGACCACAAGAGAGAGTTAAACAATATATGTCAGTGGACTGTCTAGTGTGTGCCAAATCTGGGAAGTGTGATACTTCCTTAATGGATGTCAATTCACTTGTTTAATACAATTTATTGCAAGAGATAACGTAAAAAAATAACATCCTACTGTAGTTGATATGATTTAGGCATCTCATTCAACTACAATAAGAAAATCTTATCTAATAGGATAGGTTATGATTAGATCTAGAAGTTGGGTAGGTGAATAAGGTAGTTAGGACAGGTCATGGTCAATTTTTTGGGTGGTTTGGGTTATTAGGTGAAAGGTATTAGGTTACAGTTATAATTAGGATTATCAGTCACAGAGACCCACATTAGTGTGGGTATGACTGACGATGGTTAGGGATGATCGACGTCAGTTGAGGTGAGATGGTAGAAACTCAATAAACTGGGTTTTTGGATCCTTTTTATGGTTATACAGAGGATGTAAAGGGGGATATCTAGGCTTATGGAGATGTTGGGAATACACAAAGATGTTCAGAAATCTGGTATGGGAATTTAAAATATTGTGGGTGGTTGAATGGGTGGATTAACAGGAAGGTGAGAATGGTGGGATATCAATGAAAATAGGTTCAAATAAACAGAAATGAAGAAAATTATGATCTGAATAAGTATATAGTGATACATATCAAAATGCACACTTACTTGTAGAAAATAGACCTTGTAGGTGCATGATGGTGATGGTTGATCTATAAAACTGGTGATCAATTCCGCGATCGTGCTTCTTGGAATGCTACTGTGAATGTAAAATACCTTCAGATCAGTCTTGATGTTAGCTATAGATGTCAGGATGTGCGAGAGGGCTTTGATTCGGGCTTAGGGTTAACCGACGTTGGTTAAGGCAGGAAATCCTAGGTTGCCAAAATAGCAGATTTTGGCTATCTTTTGACTAGTTCTGTTTGTTGTTATGGATCTGAAATGATATTTTTCTCTTAAGTGAATGGGCATGATGTTAGAGGTAAAATAGGCATGTGATTTTTGGGTTAAACTAAGTCTTAGTTAGTTGAGGTAAGTGGAGATCGATTTTTAGTTAAGATGCACATGCTAAGAATAGGTTAATGATGAGGTGTCTAGGTGAGGTGTAAATTAATTTAATTAAAGTGATTAAATTAATAAGTGGAGTGAGGATGGGCATTGATTTAATTGTGGGTAGTTAAATTAATATAAATGTGGGGTAAAGGGCCATGGTTAAGTGAATTTGTTATATTAATTGATTAAAAGGGGATTAAGGGGACTGTGAACCAAATTTGATGTCTATGTTAAAGTAGGTATTTGCCTTAGTTAATGTTCACATAGGTAAATTATTTACCTTTATTGTATTTATCCTCACCCGCTTATGTGTGTGGATATTTCTTTTATCTTATTTATATATTAGGAGATATTATCTAGTTGTTAGGTCTAGTTCTCTCCTAAATCTATGGTCTTGACTAGTTCTTTGATGACTAGTTATTTCCTTGATTTATGGCTTGTTCTACGACCTTGATTGGTTCTTAAATTGTTATTCCTTTCATATATAAGCAAGACTGTAACATTCCAAATTTCTAGTAAGTTAAATTAACTACGGTTACGTCTAATCAGGTTTAGACGAGATCATCATTGTGTGTAAGAATTTATTTGGTTCGTCCTATCATGACCCGCATCTTCTGCCACGGGGCATGACACTGCTGAATGGGAAACCCCGCACCCACCTTGATGATCCTTATTAAACGAGATTAGGCCATGATCGTAGGTAAAATGGTTCATAAACGATAACGAATCTTTCGGTTATTTGTATTTCAGTTACTTTATTTTAATCAGTTTAGTTGTCTTTTGTTTTGTTTGAATTATACAATGATTGTAATAATAACTGCCTCTGTTTTATTTGACGATGCTATCTCAAGCCAGCTTTATGAGAATATTTGAATTATTATTTATGGACTTGGTGATTTTCATTTATTGGAATGTTTTGTATGGAACGTGGAAATTCAAATAATAATTATTATAATATATTGTTGGTAATATGTGGACTTGTATTATGATGATTAATTTTAGTTTAACCATTAAGTTGGATAACAACTTAAATAAAATAAAATAAAAATTAAAAAAATGCAATATTAATTTGTAAAATTAGTAATGTATATTCTAGAAGGATTTGGCATGTAAGTCAAAAGTTATATTAAAAAATAATATATTAATTTTAATACTTAAAATTCATGGGTTTCATAAAGAGAAACACCTTTACATAGCACAAGTATGTGGCATGCATTAATGCATGTGTAAACATTAGGAAGCCTGAAAATTCTTGAATATGTTGCCCAACTATAGTTTCTTTCATTATATTTGTTTCTTTTATTTATCCCTGTCTATTTTCATTCTTCCCTTCTGGGATACCTGCGTGAGTTTTGGAGGAAGGAAAGATTCAACTTGTTGGAGCTGGAAGAGTAAAAGGGTTTTGGGTTTACTTCAGGTATGAATATCTTCTCCCTTCTCTATTGCATTATTTGTAAAAAATGAGGAAATACACATTCTGTTTTAATGGCAATCAAAGGAATTTGTGGACAACTTTTGATTTAATTTTTTGGAGATGAAATTTGAAAAGGAAATTGATGGATTTTGTATTCTCTTAAGTTTTCTTTATGTGGTTTTAGCTAAATCTAGAAAAAAAAAACATAGATGGGGTTTTGGGTTTTGATATGCAAAAATAAAAATAGAATGAAAGTTAAAATTCCTTCTCTGCATTAAAATATATTGTACCCAAAAAGAAAAGAGTTAGGTTTTTCCTGTACTGGAAGAAGGAAAACATTTTTGTGAATTTGTGTGTTTCAAATCAATTTGTGCTTGTGGGTTTTCATTTTTGTTAACAGAAGTTTGATTGTGTTTTCTGTAAACAAATCAATTTCCATAAATGAATCGATTTGGGTAACCAAATCGATATAGATATGTAACTGGTTGGGATTTTGTATTTTTTTCCTTCTTGGCTGTTATATACAGGTCTTATTTTTAATTTATTGAGATTTTTTGAATGAAAATTTGTGGATGTCAAAGCTCTTGCATGGGGCTACATTTTTTAGAAATTTTTATTATGGGCATCTAAATCGGTTCATGTGTAAATAAGGATGTGTTGTCATGTGTGAATAACTACAAAACAAAAAAATGGCATTTAGCTTGTAACTTCTAGCCTGGCAATATGACTTGGATTCTTGCATGGCTGTGAAAAAGAAATTGCTTGTCTGGGTAAGGGCATGAAAGCCAGGACAACTTGACTGAGTTGTACCAAGGAGTAATTGGTGGCGTGATTGGGTTTAATATAATGATATTTTATGAAAGAAATTATTAGCTATTCTTTTACTAGAAAGGGTATGTTTAAATGATGTAATCGTGGTGTTTTTACATTGTTTAGTTAGGTTGTTCATATATATAAGAAAAATGTGTTTTGATTGTTTGGAAAGGAATATATCGTACCTTTTATAGAGATGCTCATTAACTGAAAATAATATGATTTATTTCTCTTGTTAATGATGTTCTTTGACGTTTTATATAGTTGCTCATTGACTGAAAATATTATGTTTTATTTTATTTGTTAATGATGTTCTTGGATGATATGATGAGCTGCTCATTACCTAGAGAGAATATGTTTAATTGGTATTTGAAAAGGTTGATTTCAGACAGTGTTTTTAAGATTGCTCGTTGATTGGAAGGTAAGTAAAATAATATTTAAATTTGTACCATGTAAAGCATGATTTGTTTGTGGTTATAATCTGAATTCAGATTTTGAATGATTATGGTTTGATTACTTTATTTTGTGATGGTAACTTATTAAAAATAAGAAAAAAAGTACTCTTCTTAATCATATTGTTCCTACGATTTATATAAAAATTTTAATGTCAAATATTTATTGTTTGAAGATAAAATAAGGATGTCTTGATCCTTGTGATTAGAGGGAAACATGATCACTGAAATAGAAATTGGTTGTTCTATTGTGTGCATTCATAACTGTATCTTTATGGAAAATATGTAGTAATACATTCTCAGCTATATTACCATGCGCTTGTTGATAAAACAACATTTATGTCTTTCATATTTTATTAAATATTTACATCAGAAAATGAAGGAAATATTCATGCCAGTTCATTTTGAACTGACATCATACCGCTACTCCAGTCTTGCAAGATAATTAGCCATCACATTCAGATATGCGGAAACTCATGTCTTGAGAAGTTTTATCGTAGCATGGATCTAAATGAGTTACTTAGATTTCAATTTGTAGAAGGATGATATCCTATATTTTTGACTGAATTTATTGGGATCTTGGACCCATTGTTAATATTCAAACCTCACTATGTGAGAGTTACAATATCAGTTATATATTTTGCCTTCACGGCATATGTAATTTATGTTTTTAATAAAGAGATGATCACTTTATATGTAATAATATCTCAATATGAGTAAATGATAAATACTAGAATTAAGAAGTCTTACTTATCATAAATTGTTAAATATATTTATATGATATTTACCAATGTATGAAGCCAAAAATTGGACAATTATTATAACATTCAATTGTCTTTTAATTTCTAAAGTAAATAGCTATTTAGTGGCATAGTTGATTGGAGGAATAATTAAATATATATTAATTTATATTTAATTCGGCCTTCTGGTAAACTTGACATTAATTTGTTAAGATTGTAAAGCCTAATTTTTAGAGGATGCAAGAGTATCATTATAAAAAGGTAATTCAAGGTAAAAAATCAAACATCAGGAAAAGAGAAACTAGATAGGAAGGTAATTAGATGAAAATAGCCATTCGGCATATTAAGGGATAAGTATATGTGGAATGCTGAAATAGTTACATTTCAGCATAACAAATGTACTCATCTCATAATGATCCTAATTGGCCTTGGCATCTATCTCGATATAAACTCTTGGAAGATAAGTTTAATTGGAAATAAAGTAAATATAAACTATAAGATCTAGATAACAGTGAAAGGGATAGTTGTGAGGTGGCAGAAGACTTAAAACTCATAAGACTAGTGTGTTGTCTTGAATTTAGCTGTAACCTGCACGACAGATAACTTTGGCCAAAGTAATGCATTGATGGGTGTGCACTGTCTAATGACCTAGTTATCCAATTAAAAAAATTGTTAGTAACCTGATCATGGGAAGTTGAAAACTGAATATGAGTTAGGAAATGGTCAGATACCGGAATACGAAGTCAAGAAACTAGTTTCATGGTAGACCCAAGGACTTTCACATGGTTCCCGTGACTTGATAAAGGTTGAGCCAAAATGCTAGTAAGCATTTTCACTTGAAGTAGTGATGAAGGGAGATCATGGATATTTAGATACACCCTTCTCAGTTGCACATGGATTACATGGATGTTGTCACATAGATCAAAAGAACAAATCTTATTTAATGAATTAGATTAAATTAATATGTATGATTATAGTTGTGTAATTTGTTTTAATGTTTTAAAAAAATCCTCTTTTTCCCACTCTTGTAATTTTGAGCGTTAAATTTTGGTATCAGAGCAAGAGGCTCATACACTTGGACATTAATGGGACACACATTCTAATAAAAAGTATCCTCTTTTATAAAACATAAAACTATGGCTAGGCTGGTAGCAAGAGCTAATATCGCGAGTGAAAGTGGGGTAAATAATGATGACGTGCTAGATAATACGACTGCTAAGTTAGAAGAAATCCTCAACCTTTTGAATGACACCCAAAAATGAGTTACTGCCATAGAATAACAAGGTCAGGGTGGTGAAGAAGATGAGGATTGTAGGGATGAGAATCAAGGTGATGAGCAATATGATGATCAACCTGAGCACCTGAATGAAAGGGAAAATAAGAAAGCAAGGTTGGCTGCTGTGTTAGTAAGGGACATTAAAAGAATATCCCCACCCATATTTGATGGTACAACTCTTGGGGATGGTTATGGAAATTGGCTCTCTGAAATGGAAAAGTATTTTGAGATTAGGGAATTTTCAGAGGAGAAAAAAGTAGTATGGGGATCCTACCAATTGTCCGGTGAAACATCTTCCTGGTGGGATGACTAGAAAATGGAACTAGGAGTTGATTCTGGTATGATCACGTGGGATCAGTTTAAGGCCTACTTTTGTCAAAGATGGATACGTTAGCTATAATTTGACCAAAAGATGGAAAAATTCCAAAATATGATTCAAGGAAAGTACTCAGTTACATAATATTGGGAACGTTTCACTCGATTTTTGAAATATGTTCCTATGTATCAAAAGGATGAGAAGTTTAGAGTGAGAAAATTTATAATGGGATTGAATCCTAGCATTGGTGGTGAGGTAGATGTTCATGGACCTACCTCGATGGAAATATTTTTTGAAAAATATATCAAGCAAGACCAAAAGCTGTGAAGTATTTATGCCTCTAAAGAGAAAACAAAAGGAAAAATAGTAATTTTTAAACACCAACCGCAAGTAAATCCACATGGAAAAAGGGAAACAACAATTTCAGGTCTGGAAATAAAAGATGAATAACGGGTAGAACTGTTGTGAATAATAAAAAATGGGCAACAAGGAACAAGTTTCAGCCATAATAAGATTGAGAGAAAAGGACCATTGGGTGGATGTTTTAAGTGCGATGGCGATCATTTCACTAACAACTTTCCACAAAGAGTACAATGGAATAACCATCAAAATGGATCTAATGCAATAAATAAATGGGGCAACAACATAAGATTTATGCTGTAGTCCATAATAAGCAAGCAGAAAAGCAAGTGACTCCAATAGAAACCTCAGGTAAGATTTTTGGAGAACCTGTTTTTGTATTATTTGATTCCGGTTCAACAGAATGTTTTGTTTCATCTAAAGTAGCTGATAAACTCAAAATAAGAGCTGAGTACATGGAACACACTTAGACTATATAGTATTGAAATAATGTTGTACATAGAGTGAATCAATGTTTGTTTGAGGCACCACTAGAATTACCTAAGTTCACAACAAGATTAAACATGTATGTGGAACCTCTTAGATCCTATGATGTTGTCATATGTATAAATTGGTTAAGTAAACATAATGCAACCTTGGATTGCTTAGGAAAATGTGTAACATGCTGCAATGATCAGCATAAAAAAACAAGTGTTCACGGTGTTAAAAGAGAGTTTGTCACTAGGAAGATTTCTGCCATGCAACTGAAAAAAGAAAAGTGAAAGGGATGCCATATATATGTAAAAATAATAGATTCAGGATAGGAAAATGATCTTGAAATTGAAGCATTTCCAATCCTAAAGGAATTTAAAGATGTGTTTCGAAATGAGTTGCCCAGACTTCCACCTAAGCGTGAATTTGACTTCACAATAGATGTCATACCAGAAATGGAACTGATCTCCAAGGCCCCATACAGAATAAAAATAACCAAATTAGTTGAGTTGAAATCTCAATTACATGAGTTGTTATCCTTGGTTCTGATTAGACCAAGTATATCACCATGGGGTGCACTGATAATCTTCGTGAAAAAGAAGGATGGGACCCTCAGACTTTGTATTGATTACCGAATGCTCAACAAGGTAACAATAAAGAATCGATACCCGCTACCCCGAATTGATGATATTTTTTATCAAATGGGGGGTGAAAAAGTGTTTTCCAAGATAGATCTTAGATCCGGTTATCATCAACTGCGAATCAAGGATGAAGATATCCATAAAACCACTTTTAGAACAAGGTATGAGCATTACGAGTTTACAGTTTTTCCCTTTGGTCTAACAAATGCACCTACCGCTTTCATGAACTTGATGAACAACATGTTTAGGGAATACTTAGACCAATTTGTACTTATCTTTCTTGATGATATATTAATATAGTCCAAGAATGATGAAGAACATGATGAACATTTAAGGATTGTGCTTAAAATTATCAGAACACATAAGTCATATGGAAAATTATCTTAAGTGTGCTTTCTATCAATACAAAATAAAATACTTAGACCACATAATAAATAAAGAAGGAATCTCGGTGGACCCTTTAAAGATCAGTGCCATCATGGAATGGCTAGCACCGAAGGATGTGCATGAAGTGAGAAGTTTTATGGGTCTAGCATGTTACTATCAAAAGTTCGTAAAGGACTTCTCTAGGTTAGCAAGACCTATCACTTCTTTGCAAAAGAAGGGTAAGAAATGTTTTTGGGACAACAAGTGTGAAGAATCCTTAAAGGATTTAAAAGGTAGAATCATAAGTGCTCTAGTGTTGAAGATTCCGGATCCAAACGGTAACTTCTCGGTGGTAACTGATGATTTAGGGGAAGGTTTGGGCGGAGTACTACTACAAGATGGGCATGTGGTAGCTTTTTAAAGTAGGAAGTTGAGGGTGCATGAAGTAAATTACACACTACATGATCTTGATATTTTTACGATTGTTCATGCGCTGCAAGTATGGAGGCACTATTTGCTTGGGAAACCTTTTGAACTCAAAACAGGTCATGCTCAAGTACATCTCTACACAGCCAAATCTAAATGCAAGGAAATGAAGATGGATGGAGTTCTTAGAAAATTATGATTTTGATATAAATTACATTAATGGAAAAGAGAATAGGGTGGCTGATACCTTAAGTCGCAGAAAGCATATTGCTGCTATAATTACATTAAGAACCTAGTTCAAAGATGAAGTCAAAAATGAGTTAACCAATGACCCCTACTAAAATCATGTTAAAAAATCTCTAGAAAAAGATCCAAGAGACAAAAGGTTGATGGTTTCAAGCTGGAAATAGATGGGAATCTACATTATAACAACAAAATATATGTACTAGAGGGTAAAGAACTCAGAAATAAAGTTATGAGAGAATTTCATGATGCTCCCTACTTGGGACACCCAAGAGTAACAAAGATGATGGAGGACATCAAAAAGTAATACTTTTGGAAAAGATGAAAAAATGATGTGATTCTTTATGTCTCACAATGCTTGGAATGTCAACAAGTAAAGGCTAAAAATTCACATCCAGCAGGACTATTATATCCTCACAACGTGCCAGAATATAAGTGGCAAGTTATAAGTATGGATTTTGTCCAAGGTCTACCTATGTCCCAAAATAAACACGATGTTATACTTGTAGTTGTAGACAAATTAACGAAAGTGGCACATTTTATAGTAGGTAATTTAAAGGATAATTCACCCATACTAGAAAAATGGTTTGTGTAAGAAGTTTTCCAATTACATGGAGTTCCAGAAGTAATAATTTCAGACAGGGACTCAAGGACGACTTCCAAATTTTGGCAAACTTTGTATGCTGCCTTAGGGACAAAACTGAACATAATTTCTACCTACCATCCCGAAACTGATGGTCAAACCGAAAGAGTAAATCAAGTGCTAGAAGATTTACTAAGAATGTATTGTATGGATCAGCAATAAAAATGGGAAGAGTACCCTCCCTTGGTTGAATTTTCCTATAATAACACTTACTATTCTTCCATTCAAATGGCTCCTTTTTAGGCCTTATATGGTCATAAGTGTAGAAAACCTATAAGTTGGGATAATATTGAAGATAGAGTACTGATTGGACCATAAATGCTTTCGGAAATGAAGAAACAGGTTAAATTAATCCAAGAAAGATTGAAAGAGGTAATAAATAAACATAAAATTTATGCAAATTTAAAAAGAATTGATAGAAAGTTTAACGTGAGAGATAAAGTTTTTCTTAGGGTCAAACCTAAAAAGAGTTACATTTTGTTTGGCAAGTCAGCCATTCTATCTCCTAGGTTTGTAGGACCATTTGAAGTCCTAGAGGTCATTGGACCATTAGCCTACAAACTAGCACTACCTCCCACTCTATCTAGGCTATATAATGTATTTCATGTATCCTTGCTTAGGAAATATGTACCTGATTTAACACATGTACTTAATTGGGATCCAATGCAGGTTCTAGATCTAGGGGTAGTCGCGGTTGAGCCTATAAGGATACTAGAAACTCATAAGTTAAATTTGAGAAACCATGAGGTTTCATAATGCAAGGTCTAGTGGGACCAATATTATAAAGAAAGTGCCACTTGGGAGAATCTGGAAGATATCCAGACTAATATTCCGCATCTGTTTGACTTATTTTTAAGAATATTTTTTTGTTATAGTGTTGAATTCAGTTTTTTTGTAAAGTGTAGATAAGAAAATCTTGTAGATAAGACTACAACTGAATATTGGGACTAAGGTACTTTTTTATTAGTAGTTACTGTTGAAGATTTTGTTAATGAACTTGGAAAATCTTTCGTTTAAGCAGTAATGTGTTATGTCTATAGATTATGTGACTGATTTTCTATATATATATATATATATATAAGGGTTGTTGTGACCTTATGATTCAGCTGAAATAATATTATTACAAATTCTGAGCTGATTTGAAATATATTTATGCAACAAATGAATGATGGGTTTAGTTTTTCTATTTATCTTGAAATCATCGAGACGATGATTATTCTAAGGGGTGGAGTATGTAACATCCCAAATTTCTAGTAAGTTAAATTAAATATGGTTACGTCTAATCAGGTTTAGATGAGATCATCATTGTGTGTAAGAATTCATTTGGTCTGTCCTGTCATGACCCACAGCTTCTGCTACGGGGCATGAAACTATTGAACGGGTAACCCCACACCCACCTTGATGATCCTTCCTAAACGTGATTAGGCCCTGATCGTAGGTAAAACGGTTTATAAACGATATTGAATCTTTTGGTTATTTGTATTTTGGTTACCTTATTTTAATCGGTTTAGTCATCTTTTGTTTTATTCAAATTTTGCAATGATTGTAATAATAACCGCCTCTGTTTTATTTGACGATGCTATGTGAAGCCAAATTTATGAGAATATTTGAATTATTATTTACGGAATTGGTGATTTTCGTTTATTGGAATGTTTCGTATGGAACTTGGAAATTCAAATAATTATTATTATAATATATTTCTGGTAATATGTGGACTTGTATTATGATGATTAATTTTAACTTAACCATTAAGTTGGTTAACAACTTAAATAAAATAAAATAAAAATTAAAAAAATGCAATATTAATTTGTAAAATTAGTAATGTATATTCTAGAAGGATTTGGCATGTAAGTCAAAAGTTATATTAAAAAAAATATATATTAATTTTAATACTTAACATTCATGGGTTTCGTAAAGTGAAACACCTTTACATAACACAAGTATGTGGCATGCATTAATGCATGTGTCAACATTGGGAAGCCCAAAAATTCTTGAATATGTTGTCCAACTATAGTTTCTTTCATTATATTTGTTTCTTTTATTTCTCCTTGTCTATTTTCATTCTTCCCTTCTGGGATACCTGCGTGAGTTTTGGAGAAAGGAAAGATTCAACTTGTTGGAGCTAGAAGAGTAAGAGGATTTTTGGTTTACTTCAGGAATGAATATCTTCTCCCTTCTTTGCTGCATTATTTGTAAAAAATGAGGAAATACACAATTTGTTTTAATGACAATCAAAGGAATTTGTGGACAACTTTTGATTAAATTTCTTGGAGATGAAATTTGAAAAGGAAATTGATGGATTTTGTATTCTCTTAAGTTTTCTTTGTGTGGTTTTAAGTAAACATAGAAAAAAAAAACATAGATGGGGTTTTGGGTTTTGATATGCAAATATAAAAATAGAATGAAAGATAAAATTCATTCTCTGCATTAAAATAAATTGTACCCAAAAATAAAAATGTTGGGTTTTTCCTGTACTGGAAGAATGACAACATATTTTTGAATTTGTGTGCTTCAAATCAATTTGTGCTTGTGGGTTTTCATTTTTATTAACAGAAATTTGGTTTTGTTTTATGTAAAAAATCAATTTGATACCCAAATCGATTTCGGTATACAAATCGATTTGCATAAATGAATCGATTTGGGTAACCAAATCGATATGGATATGTAACTGGTTGGGGTTTTATATTTTTTTCCTTCTTGGCTGTTATATGCAGGTATGATTTTTAATTTATTGAGAACTTTTGAATGAAAATTTGTGGATGTCAAAGCTCTTGCATGGGGCTGTATTTTCCAGAAATTTTTATTATGGGCATCTAAATTGGTTCATGTGTAAATGAGGATGTGTTGTTATGTGTGATTAACTACAAAACAAAAAAAATGGCATTTAGCCTATAACTTCCAGCCTGACAATATGACTTGGATTCTTGCATGGCTGTGAAAAATAAATTGCTTGTCTGGGTAAGGGCATTAAAGTTAGGACAGCTTGACCGAGTTGTACCAAGGAGTAATTGGTGGCATGATTGGGTTTAATATAATGATATTTTATGAAATAAATTATTAGCTATTCTTTTACTAGAAAGAGTATGTTTAAATGATGTAATCGTGGTGTTTTTACATTGTTTAGTTGGGTTGTTCATATATATAAGAAAAATGTGTTTTGATTGTTTGGAAAGGAATATATCGTACGTTTTATAGAGATGCTCATTAACTGAAAATAATATGATTTATTTCTCTTGTTAATGATGTTCTTTGACATTTTATAGAGTTGCTCATTGACTGAAAATATTATGTTTTATTTTATTTGTTAATGATGTTCTTGGATGATATGATGACCTGCTCATTACCTAGAGAGAACATGTTTAATTGGTATTTGGAAAGGTTGATTTCAGACAGTTTTGTTAAGATTTCTCGTTGATTGGAAGGTAAGTAAAACAATATTTAAATCTATACCATGTAAAGCATGATTTGCTTGTGGTTATAATCTGAATTCGGATTTTGAATGATTATGGTTTGATTACTTTATTTTGTGATGGTAACTTATTAAAAATAAGAAAAAAAGTACTCTTCTTAATCATATTGTTCCTAAGATTTATGTAAAATTTTTAATGTCAAATATTTATTGTTTGAAGAAGAAACAAGGATGTCTCGATCCTTGTGATTCGAGGGAAACATGATCATTGGAATAGAAATTTGTTGTTCTATTGGTGTGCATTCATAACTATATCTTTATAGAAAATATGTAGTAATACATTCTCAGGTGTATTACTATGTGCTTGTTGATAAAATAACATTTATGTCTTTCATATTTTATTGAATAATTGCATCAGAAAATGAAGGCAATATTCATGCCAGTTCATTTTATTGTTAAACTTGACATTAAATTTTTAAGATTGTAAAGCCTAATTTTTATAGGATGCAAGAGTATTATTATAAAAAGGTAATTTATGGTTAAAAATCGAACATCAGGAAAAGAGAAACTAGATAGGAAGGTAATTAGATGAAAATATCCACTAGGCATATTAAGGGATAAGTATATGCAGAATGCTGAAATAGTTACATTTCAGCATAGCAAATGTACTCATCTCATAATGATCCTAATTGGCCTTGGCATTTATCTCGATATAAACTCTTAGAAGATAAGTTTAATTGGAAATAAAGTAAATATAAACTATAAGATCTAGATAACAGTGAAAGGGATAGTTGTGAGGTGGCAGAAGACTTAAAACTCATAAGATTAGTGTGTTGTCTTAAATTTAGCTGTAACCTGCACGACAGATAAATTTGGCCAAAGTAATGCATTGATGGGTGTGCATTGTCTAATGACCTAGTTCTCTAATTAAAAAAATTGTCAGTAACTTGATCATGGGAATTTGAATATTGAACATGAGGTAGGAAATGGTCGGATACCAGAATACGAAGTTTGGAAACTAGCTTCATGGTAGACCCAAGGACTTTCACATGGCTCCCATGACCTGATAAAGGTTGAGCTGAAATGCTAGTAAGCATTGTCACTTGAAGTAGTGATGAAGGGGGATCGTGGATATCTAGATACACCATTCTTAGACACACATGGCTTACATGGATGTTGTTAGATAGATCAAAAGAACAAATCTTATTTAATGAATTAGATTAAATTAATATGTATGATTATAGTTGTGTAATTTTTTTATGTTTAAAAAAAATCCTCTTTTTCCAGTTCTTGTAATTTTGAGCATTACAAAGACCCATTCTCATTGTATTTCATTGAGTTCCATAATAATATATGATATTGTTGGTCATTTATTTGTAAAGGTTTTATGTAAAGTTATTCTGGTGAATTTCTTTCATCTTATAGATCGTGGTGTTTGATTAGCATCTGTGTTCTTGGCTTGAGTAGGAGATTGCTATTGCCATCCATTAAAATCCTTAGCCCTTGGTCATATGGTATGGTCATATGAGGGCTTAAATATTTTGATTCCTACTTGTAGGTTCTTAACTCCAACCCCCTTTCCTTTTATTTATGTGGTGAAGATAAGAGTGTTTTATTTTTTTTAGTGGCAACTAAAATAAATAACATAGCATAATATTTAAAATCTTGTATCTTTTTATTTTTTGGTGCTCTTTCCATTGGGAATATTTATTTTGAGAATTGCACTATAATTATAAGGTGTCATATATGGAGGAGTGTTGTAATCAATTGTGGACGCAATTTCAGTTGATCCCAACGTCCTAAACTTTTGGGAGTTGCATTCTTGTGTCTATCATGGATTATGAGAATGACATGCTATTTTGTAAAGTGTGTGGAGTTCAAGAGGATATTGTAAAATTTGTGAAAGAAAATAAATCACTCAAGAAGTGAAATTCTCTTTTATAATCACTCATTCATGATAAGGATACTCTAATACACTCCCTGCAGCAAACACTTTCTATCCTACAACATTGCTATAATATTGTGGTCAACCACGTTCAAGCTCCTAGTCTACTTATAGCTATTACTCTTGAACCCACTGAAATTGATCTTCCAATCTTTGAGCTTGTTAATACTCTTGATGCTCCTAAGCCTACGAGGCTTATTATTGCATGCTCTTCGACATGTGTGTCTATTCCAGTAACACATGTTGTGTATCCTACTTTTGCTTATATGCATGGATCTTTTGAGAAGCATACCATTACATTCAATTATTGCATGCTTTGTTCTATGGGTTTCACTAGCAGAGCTATTGGTAGACATTCATAGGGTATTGTTTCCCCTATTACACATGTTAAGTGGAATTATCACCATGACATTGATTTTTGAGCAGATACTTCATTGGGATCACACATTGAAAGAGTTCCTATTTTTGTTCACTCACCTCTTTCTGAGGATCACAAAAAACACATGAGTTCTTCACCTTCACTCAAGCTTGAAAAACAAGAGATTTTAGCTATCAGACATGATCAACCTGACACACATTCTGATGTTCCTTTGTATGCACCCATTGTGCATTTTACACTGAGTCATATGCATGCATCTTCTTCATCCATCCATGTTGATTTGGGGTGGATATCTGATCACTCGTGGCAACGACATAGGCATTCATTCAGAGGATTCTATAGGCATGGCTCCTCCACCAGTCGGCCTCTTGCTCCACTTTTTATACCTTCTACTTTGTAATGCTTATTGTTTTGAAAATTTTTCTTTAGCAGGTGTAGTGTATCTCTCTTATTTATTGAGAGATTTTGTATCTGTATTTTTGACACTTTTGGCATGTTGACAGTATCTCTTGTGGGGGATCTATTTTGGTGAAGTCCAATGTTATTTTTTCAGTGTTTGAGTAGTTGATTTTGGGCAAATCATATAGATTTTTAGTGTCACTCCACCCATTCAATAGTATGGAAGGGTGTGGTGTTGATTATGATTCTTCAGGTTTTGTGTTCTTGTTCTTGGATTTTTGGGTCTTGCCTTGTTGTTTTGGTTATTATTCTTGGATCCTGGCACACCTATATGCAAAAGTTGATCAAATTATGTTTGGTGTTTTTTTCTTGCACTTTCGACATCACTTCATTAACAGTCTCCTTGTATGGATCTATTCTGGTGAAGCCCAGTGTTAGTTGTTTTTGAGTTTTGTGATTAACCAGTGGATTCAGACCACAATGCACACCAAACTTCTTCAACATTGTACGAGTTTTTTGATCCGCGCTTCTTGGGATTCATTGTAGTGTGTTTTTACTCTCTTTACTTTGTTGTTACTAGTTTTTGGTACCTGTGTTGTCCCTTTTTCCCAGTTATTGTACATGAGTACCCCATCAGGCCTAGTTTCCAGGACTCATACTGTGGACAGGCCACTTCTATTTTGGCCCCTAGCTTAACTTGAGGGGGGTGTTAGAGTAGGTATTTACCTTAGCTCATGTTCACCTAGGTATATTATTTACCTTTATTGTATTTATCCTCACCCACTTATGTGTGTGGATATTGCTTTTATCTTATTTAGATATTAGGAGATATTATCTAGTTGTTAGGTATAGTTATTACCTTGATCTATGGGATTGACTAGTTCTTTCCTTGATCTATGGTATTGACTAGATCCTTGATGTCTAGTTCTCTCCTAAATCTATGGTCTCGACTAGTTCTTTGATGAATAGTTATTTCCTTGATTTATGGCTTGATCTACGACCTTGACTGGTTCTTAGATTGTTATTCCTTACCTATATAAGCAAGGCCCATTCTCATTATCTTTCATTGAGTTCCATAATAATATATGATATTGCTAGTCATTTTTTCGTAAAGGTTTTATGTAAAGTTATTTTGGCGAATTGATTTCATCTTATAGATCGTGGTGCTTGATTAACATCTATGTTCTTGGCTTGGTACGATCTGGTTATCGTTACTTTTAGTCTACATTTCCCCCTTTTTGTCATGTAGTTTGTATTGATAAGCGATGCCGAAAAAATATAGGAATTGGTTTCCCCAAGTGTGGGTGGAGGTGATCCCCCTCAAACCAGGAACTAATGAGGTATAAGACAAAATCAGAGAGTGGTTAGATAAATGTGGAAGTGATGAGAAAAAGAGGTAGGTGCGTATGGGTGTGGGTTTAGCAACATTGGGTAAAGGGGTAAAGGTCAAATTAGGTAACAGATAGTGGGCACAGGTGAAATCGGGTAATGGGTAATGGAAATTGAATGCACACACATGTATAGATTGTGACATGGTACCAAGTTGAAGATTATGCAAAATCTACATTATCTAAGGTCGATAGGTTTATCTAAATAGATTTGAAGTGATTCAGGTATCCAAAGTATAGGATATGGTCCAGAAACATGACTTAGGTCAGATGTAGGAACGTTTAGGTATGTTTTGGTGCACCAAAGGTTGGTCATGATAAACGACATGACAATAGGCAAGATAAGGTCATTAGGTGCAACAACACAGGTAACACCGTCGAAAGGTATAGTGAGTACGCATGTTCAAAGGTCGCAAACAATGGTTCCAGGTCAAGGTAGATATGTCAGGCCACAAGTAAGGCTGAGGTATAGGTAAATGACAAGTCCCTAAAGACAATTAAGGAAATGTATGGGTAATGTGGGTTTGTAGGTAGGTGGTAATACGTGTGGGTAAGGTAAAAAGGCATCTGTCACTGATGAGGTTGGGTCAAAAATAGACAAATGGGGTATAAAAAATAATGACATGTAACCGATGTTGTTTAAGGTCTGATCAATGTCAGTTTAGTAGGGCACAATATGACTGATGCCAGTCATGTTGATTTGGGGCTAAAAAAGAAAAAATATTCTTTTTATGGAATCGTTTGTCATTTTCCAACTATAGAAAATGACAAAAGAGAATGTGAGGTGTGGAAAACGATAGGACCACGTGGTGAGTTGGTTAGCAGGCCTCATAGCGTGTGATTTTTATTCGATTGGTGGGTCTACAAGATCAGTGTGAGAGATTCGATTGGTTGTGAGGTGAGGAGTTGATTTGGTGATGGCAGAGGCGGGAGAGGGGTTGGGTGGACCACCAGTGCAGTGGTCAGGTATGCCATCATGGAGACAACACCGAGATGAGGTAGGATTTTATTCGAGCTTTGAATTTTTTTAAATAAAATAGGGTGGGGGAAGGGGGATGGGTAAAACATGTGTGGTGGGAGTGTTATTTTGAATTTTTGGCTAAAATGGATGAAATGAGGGAGGGGAAGGTCCAATGTAGTGTAAAGGGGGGCAGGAATGAAGTTAGGTTAGGTTTGAGTAAGGTATGGTAGGTGTTTTAGGGTGTTGTGTTAAATTTTGAGAAATGGGGGCAAGGGTTTGCGGCTCGTGACGTCACAATAGAGACTGACTTCGGTCAAGGTTTGGCCTTCGTCAGTCGACTATGGCCAACATTGGTCAAGTATTAGGTGACTAATGCCAGTTATGATGGACCAATGATGGTCAATAGTGATAAATGCCGGTTGGCTGTAGGGGGGAAATAGATTAATAAATGGGGTATGGTGGAAAAATAGGTGATTAGATGTAAATATAGGATTAATGAGAATGAGTAGGGTAAGGGGTAAAAATGGTACAGGTTGATGAGTGTAAATTGGGATGGGGAAAAGGGGTAGTCTTTATGGTTGGGGTGTGGGTACGATGTAATAATAAAAGTTATGGGAATAGGTTGGTCGGGTAAGAGATATATTGGGCATGGTCAAGGATTAACAATGTTGTGGTTTATTGGATGTAGGAGAAAGAGAAGTTACAAATGTAGGACATAGTAATAGCTCTGTTGTTGGTGATATGGTCAAGTGTGACCATAGATTAGTGGAGGCATGTGATAGATGTGGGACTAATTCAGATCCGATGCTATAGGCGCATAACTCGAGATCTGAGTTTGATGGTCACAATCATCGATAGATGGGATTCAACGATCAACATGTTTCATTTACCGATGAATGAGATCACTGTCATCCTCGAGGATGTGTATAGGATCCTATGACAACCTATAGTTGGGAAGTAGGTTTTTTTTATTTCGTCAGAGGCATCAGAGGAGCCGATAGTGTCCGTGTTTGGAGAGGCGATGATAGAGCTGAGATACTATAGCGCAAGCCTGAGCTATGGAGATATGTACGCGGCCCATCCCTAGGAGATGAGGTTGGTTGTTTTGATTATGGAGGTGGTGTTATATTTTGTGTTTACAGATGTAGAGAGTGAGAGGTTCCCATGAGGACTGATGGGATTACTCTAGGACATGATGGAGGAGAGGACCGGTTTTTCCTGGGCACAAACATTCTTAGTGCAGCTATACAGGGAGTTGTCAGCCTATGGGAGGCTGCAGAGGTTCAACTTATTTTATACCTTCCTTCTACACTGTTGGGCATAAGAGCACATTGTATGTGTGCGTCTAGTTGGTTTTCCCTGACCTGATGTATTTAAGGCGGGCTTGTTTAGATTTGGTTACCGACATTGGGTACCTATTGGTGGAGGGCATAGGGCGGCTAGGGATACACATGATGTGGCTTATTACAGGAAAGTTATGGAGGGACTATCAGGGGTTGACATTATTTGGAGGCCATATATTAGCTTCTCTTCCCACAGACACATAGAAGTGGAGTTGGAGGAGCTACAAATTCTCAAGTTGATAGAGGGGCATCGTGTTAGTGAGCACGAGATGATATCTATTGACAGGGTCAGGTGGTAGTTTGGGCTTCCCTAGGACGTGCCACCACCATTCTCGTAGTACAAGAGAGATGACGTTGAGAGACCTATGTCTCCACCATGACTGACGGTGCCGACAGGGTGGGAGGAGCGGCCAGTGGATAGGATGATCGATGATGCGGGTGTCACATATGCATATAGATAGTGGTGGGAAACACAACTATGAGTGACACCACTGAGGCTAGGGTAGCTAGACTTATCCACCCTCACAATTCAGAGGAACATATTGCAGGGGTAGGTGGCCACTTAATAGGCCCAAATTATAGTGTTACAGGGACAGTTGATAGGATTAGAGGCACATGTTACCACACTACAGACATAGGTGGTGGTCGTACAGGCTCAGGTAACATAGGGACAAGTGTCCGCATAGGGTGGGGATAATGATGGAGGATAGGTATCCACCTTACAGGCCCAAATAGTAGGTTTGTAGGGCTATTTGACCACTACACAGGCTCATATTGTGGCCCTATAGGCCCTTGTCATAGCGCATGTACCTCCACAGGCCCAGGGATAGGGTCCAATATTACATGAAATAGTGGGACAGGGTCCCACGGCATAGGGAGGAGGATAGGGTTCACAGGTATAGTGGCCAAGGCCATCATTAGCAGGAAAGAGCTCATAGGTTACTATGAGACCTATGGCACCACCTTAGATGGTACTGATGGCAAGGTTTAGGGATACCCTTAACAAGGCGTGGTACTATCAGGATCACCTAATGATCGTAGGGATAGATTTCCCTTCCTATGTAGAGTATAGGGCACAATAGGCGGCAAATGAGAGGACTAGCTCTTACACTCACATCTCATTAAGCATAGGGTGTCAACGAGCCCAAAGATAGGTTTAGGGTGAGGCCATGATTTCATGGATGCCAAACCCAACCACATGCCATGATGAGGTGAGATCGAGACCTAGGTGAGGTGGAGAGATGTTAGCTGGGTGCCAAGTTGGAGGAGAGGAGGAGAAGACAAATGAGATGGGTATGGATATAAGGTGGGGTGATGATTAGTCACCATATATGATCATTATTTTGATTTTTGGGTAGATACTGGCTTGCTTTCTGAAGATAGCGAGGATGTACATGAGAGTTTTTTATATTCTGATTATTATATTGGCCTGCGTGTCGAAGATATTGAGACTGTATATGAGATATTTTGAGATACTTAGATATATTTTTAGTGTTGTATATATGTATTGATACAAAAACTTGATTATTTATATATAGATGATGATATTCATGGTATGGATGTTGTATTTGTGTTTTTAAATTTCTATTGTTATTTTTGTATGGAAACCGGGTGGATTAGGCATGATGGAGTTATGTATAGGCATGGTGGAGTCAAGTATAGGCATGGTTGAGTTAGGTTAGTTAGGCATGGTTGAGTCAGGTATAGGCATGGTGGAGTCAGGTGTTGAGTCAGTTGTAGGCATGGTGGAGTCAGGTATAGGCATGGTTGAGTTAGGTCAGTTAGGAATGGTTGAGTCAGGTGTAGGCATGGTGGAGTCAGTTTGGCTAGGCATGGTTTGTGATTTAATTTCTGATGTATTGGTAACATGGGAAATAAATGATAATGAATGTGTATGGTATGATGTTCTAAGAAAATGGTAGGTATTTATATTGGTTGATTGTATGTTTGTTTTAAGTTCCAATTGTTGATATAGAATGGAAACTAACTAAGGTAGAATGTGAAATAGGAAAAATAAAGGGGAAAATTGGTTAGGGTAAAGAGTGGCCGAGCTAACCTCCAAGGGCCACATACCCTTAGAGTGCTGCCTACATAGCCCTGAAGAAAAGGGGCCTCAGGACGATGTAGTTCTCCCATAAGATAGGGAAGAATATGATGAAGTAGAGGAATTATTTAATAGGTTTTAGGGATGATTGAGTCTAGGTCATAGGAATGGTTGAGTCTAGGTCATAGGCATGGTTGAGTTTTAGGTCATAGGAATGGTTGAGTTTTAGGTAAAAGTGGGAATCTTTAAATGTAGATGTTGATGGTCTAGTCCTGTGATAGGATAATCAATAGGTAATGAAGAGGGTGAATGGTAAGAGGAAACAAAAGAGCCACCGAATTGACGAGAACAATAACGAGTTGATGATACCAAATATTGTCTTATGAATGTCAAACCCTAAAGGAAGTGCATGATTGATTGTTCGAAGGGTGAAGAAAGTCACATGATCACAAAACATCGCATATGTGGAACATCCCTTGAGCGGGAAAAAAATTACGATGAAAAAGGTGATGAATTAAAGGAACGTTGGTTTCAGCATAACCTGACATGAGACAACATGCCAACTTGGCAAGAGACCCAAGTTCAAAATATGCAAGTCCATGATGAAAAATTTATATTGTCTTATTTTTGCTTTTGTTCTAATAGAATTATCAATGCAGGAAGTCTATGTGGGATGAATATATTATCTCCTTAAGGTCTTCGTGAAGATGGTCGATGTAGGAAGCTTTAGAATATTTTGGATGGTATTATTTTTATGATAGACTATGTACATTTATGGTTAGCTTTATATAGCTTTCCTTCGAGGGAGTAGTCTATTTATAGCAGCGAGATAGAAAAAAGAGACGTCTTTTTTGAGGGACTCATCTTGTTTCTAGAAGTTTGACTCAAGGAGTTGAATCCCATTTTCTTTTGATTTTTTTTTTCTTTTGTACATTTAAGTCATGGAAAAGACTATAGAAGAATCTTGGGCTCTTGTTTAGAAGATAAGATTGGAGCATACAAAGGTTAACTATGAAACAGAGGGTTTAAGTGATGAATGACCATGAGATTTCATCTTGAAAATTATGAAAAGCATCCATGAGAATCATGTCATGAGTAGAGCTAGGGTACTCATATTGAATATAAGACTAAAAAGGTGACAGGTAACCACATGATTCTTTTATAGTCGCTGATCCTTAAAAATGAAGGAGGAAGATGCTCAAGAGATGAACATTTTCAATAGAGGAAAGGTGATATAAGACTTGGTTCAATAATATAATGGTTAAAGATATAAGGAATTAAGGTGCTCAAGTTCAGGTTTACCTTCGAGTGAAGACAAATGATAAGAACATGATCCATAGGTATGAGTAACGATATAGGGTCCAAGCTAATTAGGAGTAAATTTTCCCCGTTTACTTTTCTCCTCTTTGGTTACATATTGATTTTCCTTCAGGACGAGGTCATTGACCTGGAAGGTTCATTCATGGACACATTTTTTTTAGGCACGTTTCATACATTTTTGGTAGATTTGGAGATGGTCAAGATAATTAAGACATCATTCATCTAATAACTCAAGTATTTCCAAACGTTCATGGTGAAAGTCATCATCACTAAGCATCTCTTTGAGTGAGATATGAAGAGACAAAATTTGGACTTCGACAGGTAGACCATCCTCTGTACTATAGACCAGAGAGAAAGGTGTGGTAGCAATTGAAGTGTGAATATTGGTGTGATAAGCCCATAAGGAAAAAGGAATGTGTGTGTGCCAATCCTTTCCAGTATCGTCAACTACTTCCATAAGAATTTTGTTCAGGGTTTTTTCGGTTGATTCTTCTTGGTCATTTGTTTGTGGGTAGTAAGGTGAAGAGAAACTAAGAGAAGGTAGTGGAGTTCTTCTTTGACATGAAGAGAAATGCAAGGATGTACTTTCCAGAGCTTTTGTTTTACGAGTTTGGCTTCAGGAATGGTTATAATATTGTGAACCACATTTTTTGGGTCAATTCTATGCATATCAACATAGGACCAAGCAATGGCGTTGTTATGGTCCCAAAGGAAAGAAGTGAAAGCTTCATATTCAAAAACATCTAAATATTGTCCTGTTATCACCGAATCACAGCACCCTATTGTTTACAAAAGTGTGTGTGCTTGAGCTCACAGTGTGATTGCATAACATGGGTACTATCTCCAAGTCGTGGGACTTACTACTTGAGATAGACCTCCAGAGAAATTTGGTTCTTGCTCCTAAACTACCGTCCACAATCTACTCTAATGCAGACAAAACTATGTTGTCGTAATCTATCTTTCCAAGGGACCAAGGAGAGATAGCATATAGAAATGTAGCCTACTCTAAAGTGGTGATACACCAGAAAAATAGAGTGTGAGAATAGTCTTCCAATGTGTGAAAAGTAGAAGCAAAATGCATACTAGAAGGGGTGATAACCATTCTCCACAGTTAGAAAATGCATTCACAACAAAATTTCATACATACAAAATGATAATAAATCACTGCATAGTATAAGGTAGAAACAATACATTTGTAATGAGTTTGAAGGGGCAAGAATAATGCAAACAAACACAACAGGGGAATAAGTATCCACAAACTTGTATCTATTACTTCATTGATATGCACAATCCAATATATTACAGAATGAGGGTTTGGATCACCATGTAAGGAGTCCCCTAAAAGGGCCTGCAGCACATTGGCTTCACAAAACAATTTTTACATAGTTTTTCTACTCAAAACTATCCTCCTTTTACAATGAGCCCAACACTCCAATTTATAGAAATCTGAGAAGAGAGAGAGAGGGAAAATGAAAATCCTGAAATATATCCTTCAACCACTTGTAAGAGGTAGGAAATGAAGTGAAATGGTGTTATGTTGCTTGCAAAAGGCCCCCCCATATTGTCCCATAACCTACAATAGTGAAATATGTCAGCCCATGCTTCATTGCATGCATTCCAACTACCAAATAAAACCATTATTTTAAACTAGGAAAAATTTCTACAAAATCACTATTGATTCCTCACCAAATTCCTATTTTCTTGATTTTTTTGCATTGGGCTCAGAACTATGATTCCAACAGTACCAATTTTGTGTGTTTTCATCGAGAAACGCAAAATTTATGGTCTTCTGAGTGCGAGCAACTATTTTAGGTCTACCAGACATTTATGTCATTTAACAGGATTGGGCATTTGATTGACTGAAGCTGAAGATTTTTCCTTTATTTTCATAAATCTACCCTCATAAAAATTAATAAATCTAGCTTCTGTGGCATAGAGGACATCATTCTCATTTGAGAAAGTCAAATTTCATGAAAATCGGAGCTCGGGGGAAAAAGTTATGGCCATTTGAAGTTTAGGATCTGATTTGCACTATTTTCCTTTTCATGCAGGTATTTTGGCTATTTTGGGCCCTTTTGTCCCCGTTGTCCCAACATTGACTAGGCCATGAGGGCCATTGACTTCCAACCTTTCTACATCTCCCTTTCTTACGGTTATTTTGGGTTTGCAAGTCCCGCATGTCTCAACTATACCACGGACCATGCAGGAAAAAAACTTCTGATTTCATCGATTTCCCTTTGACTATGGATTTTTTAAGATTTTTGGGTCCCAGACGTCCCTCATGTACCTCTATAGCCTAGGCCAAAAAAACCTGACTTTTTTGATTCCTTCTGCCTACGGTGATTTCGGCTATGTGGGTCCTGCGCATCCCAGTGTCTCGTGTGCGGCCTGGGACATTTCGAACCAACTTTGCCAATTCCTTTGCAAATCAGCCATTTCCACTTTGCGGGTCCTGGCTGTCCCCGATGTCTCGCGGACCGTCTATGACAGAAATATCTGATTTTTCTGATTTGAACTGCATCCTTAGCATTTTAGGCCTGAATTCGGTACGATGAACCTTGGTCTATCCACCTTGGTTCCATCCGCAGCTCTCAGACCCAATTTGCATTAAAATAGGCCTGTGATCATATTTTCAATTTTTTTGCAATTTCTACTAACTCCTTGGATTTTCTTAGATAGGGGAGTTAGAGGAAAGAGGAGAGGTATCCTGAAAAATCCAAATTTTTGGCCCTCGAACCATTTCAACCTGCTTGAGCTTGAAGAATCATGTAAGTTATCTAGTTCACCTTGAGGGGTGAATTTGGGATAACATGGCCTATCTTTAAGATGTGCGGGTCATCTTGAGTGCTAATATCAATTTCAATGGTTGATTCATTTAACATGGTTTGTGTCTTAGAAGGTAACAACCGATGAATATAAGAATATTCTGCACCAAGGTAGGTGAGGATAGACTCATCGTCCTGACGTTGTACACCATTAATAGAAGATGTATTGTCATCGATCATGTCAGGATACATGAAGGGAAGAGAAGAGGGAGCCTTGCCATCGTGTTGATAAGTCAAAGGTCCCAAAGAGATGGTGTTTATGAAAAAAAAGTTAGGAGGAATAGATTCTGGATCCATAGACTCTGTGGGCAAAGGTGGTGAAGTGAGTAGATGGGGTTAAGAAGGTTTGTTATCCTTAATGAGTTCAACATGGGCCTTCTTGGAGGATAGCTTGGAAAAACCAATGCCATTGGGGTCATTGTGTTTATGGGTGGTATACGGGATGATGGTATGATGAAATTATTTGTAAAGACCAAATCCAAAGCCTTTCCATGCACAACGGTAGAGGAAGGTATGGGTGAAGCGGCGGTTGGTGAGAGATTGGAGGTTAGATGAAAATGATTGTGTTTGGGATGGTGGTTCGAGAGAATAAGTGGAAGTATCAAGTCCCACATATATTAAGTTGGTGTGAAGGTGGGGAGGACCATAAGGGAAAACCTCACCTATGCAATGGTCATAATTAGGGTGTTGGCGAAGGTTACCATACTCTTGTGGAGTAAGGAATGTGTTGACGTTGTATAAGTGGTACTCCCCTAGAGTGAGACATTTAAAAACACTTTCTAAAGGATTGGTAGTAGATATGTGGGTAGAAGGAATATATGAATTACTAGACGATTGGGTAGAAGAAGAAGTATTGGTTGGTTGAGAAGTGGATGGGTTAGTAGACGAGTCAATTGTAGAGGCCACTACGGCAGTAGGGAGAGAGGAGTTAGGTATGAAAGAGGAAGCAACAATGTTGGTAGATGGGCCTATGGGTGAAGGAGAAGTGGTAGTCGTGGTAGATTCCCTGACTGGTACAAGGACATCAGTAGGTCGGTACAACACGTTACAGGTTTTGAATGGTGAAGGGTCAACTAGTATGGTATAACTATGTCCTTTATGCTCAAATTTTACACAACGATGTAAAGTTGAAGGAACACGACCCATGAACCAAATCCAAGGCTGGCCAAACAATAGGTTATACACTTTCATTAATTCATAGAAGAAATATTTTATAATTAAACAATGAAGTCAGTATTACTGCCATTTGATATTTCTCTCACCTTAATCTGGGGGAATATCCTTTCTCACCGATGATGGTCAAAGCACAAATATTTTTCACATATGTGTTCCTGTCCTTATTTTTGTTATACTCTCATTGTGATAAATCTTGTCCTTATCATGACTAATTCCTAAGTACTAGAATTATGTTCCCCGTTAGCCTATTTTCGAGTGTTGAGCCCAATGCTCTATTTTGACGTCCAGTGTTACATGTCAGTACACTAAAATTATTTGACGGTTTACAAATTCATATGGATGTCATTTGGCATTCAATTGTTTTTATGTACGTCAAATTTGTTTTCATGATAACTATTATAGAATACAAAATTTGAGTTAAATTTAATATGGATTTTTTTTGGTAATACTCTCTCATAGTTTTATGACCTTTACTTAATTTTGGACAATATATTCAACTAATAAATTTCATAGTTTTTCATAGATTTTTTTCCATAAAAATTAATGTTGCACTAATTAATTTGAAGATCCATAAACATCATTAAATTTTATGAGAATATAAAAACATAATTTCAAATTATAATTTTTAAAAATTGTTGAAGAAAATGATAGAAATGACTCACTTAGAATTACTAGTACAAACTCACAGTTATGTAGAAAATGAGTTCTAACTTCTAACGTCCAACTTCCAACTTCTTCAACTTCAATCTTCAAATTTAACTTTTCTTCCAATATCCAAAATCTAATGGATCTATTCCAATATTCAATCTTTATTATAAGAAATCACAAAAAACCAAAATTACAATTCAAAATCAATAAAATTAAATGATAATGACTAAGCCTTTCACACTTGGGATTATGAAAATACCTTTCTATTTTTTTTAAATGGTTATGATTCACTTCATTTGGCATTTTATTAATTTTTTTTAAGACTGCCAACTACTACTGTGAGTTTGAAATTAGAAAATTTGAAAGAGCCATGGGAGGCAACAGGGTCTGCACCGAACCTACTACTTTCCTTCACCTAAAAAATGACAATGCCTTGTGGAAACTGCTGCAACAAATGGGGCTTCAATCAGGTACAATTTTCTTCTAAAAGGTAATGACCTAGCTCTCTATGTGTATTTTGGAAATTCTTGGATTGGTGAGGGTTTTACTTTTAGAGGGGTTTAAATTAGGGTCTTTGAGGGAGCCAATAACTGAGATAACCTATCTAAAAATGGAGGGGATTAAAATCTTTAAGGATAAAACCCATAAATAAACATGGAATTGCTACTTTTTTTGAAGCTGGAGAGAAAATTTTGGCTTATGATGATGGTATCACCTATACCCGCCTCCCTGACTAATGGGTTGATGTCTATCTTGTGGTCATGAAATACTTGACCTCAGAGGGGAAATTTTGAAATATTTTTTCCCACCATCTCTCAATTCTTAATTTCTTTCACAGAAATTAGACCATGCACTTGGCCTTCTTCCTTTATAGGTCTCTATTCTCCACTATTAAGGACTTCAAAAACAAGAAATTGACATCCCTCTTCATCAAGGCTTGATTCTTTTGCTAGTTCAAAGAAGCCCACCCATTATTCCTATCTAGCATGTGCAAATTAGTGAACCCAAGTTGGATCATGAAACCCTAGCTTCAACCTTCAATCATATGAGGAAAAGGAGAGGGATTGACCCTACTAAGGGGGTTGTGGATGCTTTTTGAAATCTTAAAAAGGGAGGTCAAAATATGAGTTAGAGTTCTAGTATAAGGGATAAGGATTTCGTGGATTGGGAAGCTATATTGTTGCATGCGGAATCAACTGTTGATATTATCCTTACTATAAACAAGAATCTAATTTAGGAATTGAAGGAGTTTCAACACAAGATTGAGGTCCAACATAAGAGGATTGGGGTTATTCAGGCAGATTTTGTTATACAGAAACATAGGATCTCTATTTTACAAGATCAAGTGGTCAGGGTAGATACTAAGCCCAACATGAAGCTCATGCTTAATAGTTCTGAAAGTGATGATTCTAAGACGGATGAGGGTTATTCCATGAAGGCAGTGAACACCTAGGTTAAAGAAAAGGATTAGGTTAGCAGAAAGGATCATGTGAACACTAAGATAGAGGAAAAATAGGATAAAATACCTAAGCATGTGATCATAAAAGTAGCTGGTAGAAAGGATGGTGGGCCGAGTGCTAGAGCTCACAGCAAGGCCTCTGAGAACTAATTTATGACATTTTGTTGTCCTTTCTCCTTTGTTTCTATTGGTTTTTCCTTTATGGCTCTTTTATCAAAAAATGTATTGGTTATATGCAGACTTTATAGGAATATGGCATTTTTGAGGTTGTATGTCATCAATTATTTTTTACTTAGCCTGCATGGGTCGTTGTTTTTTTAATTTTTTTGAAATTGGCTTCTTTATGTTTAGGGTTTTTTTGGTCCCCTTATAAAACCAAACTCTTTTTATCTTATCTAAAAAAATAAAATAAACTAAGCAAAAAATCAAATAAATTTAAAAGGGAAACTAAACAAAACTAATAAAAATAAAAAATTAATAGATTTTTCTATTTTATCAATGAGATATGATGATGTTTATATTTTATTAATAAGATATTAAGTTAATTTCTATTATTTGTATTTTATTCACATTCCAAAGTTTCAATTTTCATATTGGGGTATTTAGGTGACTTGGTAGTCCATGTCGAATAAGTTTGATCATTCATGTTCCACTAAGGTTCAAACTTGTAGTCTCCTATTTCCACCTAATTATTATGCACACTAGCACTTCATTCAGATAGATCGGAATGCTCACCTGAAGTGTGTGAAGCTACCGGGTCCCTATTTTGTGCTGGTTTTGTCAAGAAGTTAACATGCATATCCATAATTTTCAATATCATTTAGAATACATTCAAGTGTAAATCATTACCGACATCGTATCATGAGCTTAGAATAGAAACACATGTAATAATGAATCATAACAAATCACATAAACACTAAGACCCAATTGTATCATGTAATCACCATATTAAAATATATCAATTACCATAATCCATCCTCTATAATCCATTACATCAAATTCTTACATAACAGAATTTGAATAAATAACAATCATTACCACATAATCATGTGTGCTAGTAAATCAGAGCAACATAACACTATTCGCATCATAGGTCTCTAATAAAATGAAGTATAAACAAGTATATATTGGGGTGGGTACTTTCTCTTCACCAATCACCGCCCCATGCATTCTCAAAATAGAAAAAATTCTCATAGCCATGCGTACATCCAAAAACATCCATAAAGCGTGCATGTTTTTCCATCAATCCTAATCATAGATTAATCCTATAAATAACCTTTGCTTTATCTTGTTATTAGATTGATCTATCTATGACCTTCCATATTATCTCTAAATGTGATTTTACCCAAAAATATACATTCCTTGGCCCACCAAGTATCCTTGATTTATCCTTTGTTTGGTCCACACTACAATTTGATTTTCTATTTTTTAGCGTTGCAAGGCAAAATCAGATAAGTCCTGAGTTCTATCTTCCTGGGCACATGACATTCAACTGGGAACCTTCGGGCCATACCGGTGCCCTGATTTCTGCCCAGTTTCCAACACACTCTTCATACTAGTTCATGTTGTCAGTATAAAATTACCCAACACCTAATACATGTCGGCCACGACAATAGGTTTCTCACTTATCTCTCTATAGAATACCATGAATTAAATAATGAAAAGATAAGAGATGGATATACCAAAAACAAGAGAAGAAGTAGTAGTGGAGTTACCTTCTGTGACATGAAGAGAAATGAAGGATGTCCAAGATATTCTTGGTTCTTCCAGAGATTTTGTTCTTACGAGTTATGGACGTCAGGAAATGGTTTATAATATTGTGAACACGTTTTGGGCTCAATTCTATGCATATCAAAATAGCGAGCCAAGCCATGGCGTTTTATAGCGCTCAAAGGCACTAGCAAGTGAAAAAGCTCATAATTCAAGAAAAAATATAAATATTGACTCATGTTTCATCAACGAATCACAGCACCCTTATTGTTATACAAAAGTGTGTGTGCTTGAGCTCACAGTGTGATTGCATTAACATGGGTACTATCTCCAAGTCGATGGACTTACTACTTGAGATAGACATCAAGAGAAATTTCGGTTCTCTGACTCCTTAACTACCCGTCCACAATATACTCTAATGCCCAGACAAAATATAGTTTGTCCCGTAATCTATACTTTCCAAGGCCGACCAAGGAAGAGAGAGCATAATAGCACATGTAGCCTCTACTCTAAAGTGAGTGAATACACCAGCAAAAATTAGAGGTGTGAGATAGTCTTCCAATGTGTGAAAAGTAGAGTAGCCCACAAATGGCCACATACAGAAGGGGTGTGGTGATAACCATCTCTCCACAGTTAGAAAATGCATTCAAACAATAATTTCCATTACATACAAAAATGATAATTAAATACAATGACTAGTTAAGGTAGAAACAATACATATTGTAATGAGTTGAAGGTGGCAAGCAATAAGGCCAAACAAACACAACAGCGCGGAATTGAAGTATCCACAAACTTCGTACTATTACTATTGATCATGAACAATCCAACTAGATTACAGAATGAGGCTTTGGATCACCATGAAGGATGTCCCCTAAAAGGGCCTGCCCCAGCACATTGGCTTACACAAAATTTTTACATAGTTTTTTACTCAACATATCCTACTTTTACAATGAGCCCAAACACTCAATTATACGAAATCTGAGAAGGAAGAGATGACGGCGAAATAGAAAAATCCTGAAATATCCTTTAACCATTGTAAGAGTGCTAGTAAATGAAGTGAAATGGTTCTCCGATTATGTTACTTACCAAAAGCGCCCCCCATATTTGTCCCAAACCTTACAGATAGGAATATAGTCAGCCCATGCACTTCATGCTATGCCATTCCAACTACAAAAAATAAAACCCATGTTTTTAAAGATCTTTAAGGGAAAAATTTCTACACATCACTATTGATTCCTCATAAAATCCTATTTCTTGATTTTTTGCAGTCTGGGCCTCAGAACATTGATTCCAACAGTACCAATTTTGTGTGGTTCATCGAAGAATGCAAAAATTTATGGTCTTCTGAGTGCGAGCAACATTTTTAGGTCTATCCAGACATTTGATGTCATTTACAGTGATTGGGCATTTGATTGACTGAGAGTGACGATTTTTCCTTTATTTCATAATTACCTCATAAAAATTAATAAATCTAGACCTTACTGCTGGCATACATAGAGCGACATCCATTACTCATTGAGAAGTCAATTTCATAAGAAAAAACGGAAGCCTCGGGGAAAAAGTTATGGACCATTTGAAGGTAGGCATCTGATTTGACACCTATATTTTCCTTTCATAGCAGTTATTTGGCTATTTGGGCCCTTTGTCCCCGTTGTCCCAACATTGACTAGGCCATAAGAAGGTTGTGGGGGTTTTTGGGGTGGAGTCGGGTGGGCCATTGACTTCCAACCTTTATACATCTCCCTTTCTTACGGTTATATTTGGGTTTTGCAGATCCCGCATGTCTCAACTATATACCACGGGACATGCAGGAGAAAAAAACTTCTATTCATCGATTTCCCTTGACTATGGATTTTTAAGATTTTTGGGCGTCCCAGACGCTCCCTCATGTACACTATAGCCTACGAGCCAAAAAACCTGACTTTTTCGATTCCTTCTGCCCGTACGGGATTTCGCGGTATGTGCAGGTCCCATGACGCATCCCAGTGTCTCGTGCTGCGGCCTGGGGGACATTTCGAAGACCAAACTTTGCCAATTCCTTTGCAAATCAGCCATTTCACTTTGCGCGGTACCTGCTTATGTACCCCGCATGTATCGCGGAACAGTCGATGCACAGAAATATCTGATTTTTGGATTTGAACTGCTCCTTCGCAATTTTAAGGATTGAATTCGGTACGATGAACCCTTTGAGGTCTATCCACCTTAGAGTTCCATCCGCAGACTAATCAGACCCAAATTTGCATTCAAATACGAGCCTGTCTTATGTGATAATATTTTCAATTTTGGTTGCAATTTCTACTAACTCCTTGGATTTCTCAGATAGCCGCAGGAGTTAGAGGAAAGAGGGAGAGGGTATCCTGAAAAATCCAAATTTTTGGGCCCTCGAACCATTTCAACCTGCTTGAGCTTGAAGAATCATGTAAGTTATCTAGTTCACCTTGAGGGGTGAATTTGGGATAAACATGGCCCTATCTTAAGATGTGCGGGTCATCTTGAGTGCTAATATCAATTTCAATGGTTGATTCATTTAAATGGTTTGTGTCTTAGAAGGTAACAACCGATGAATATACAGATATTCTGCACCAAGGTAGGTGAGGATAGACTCATCGTCCTGACGTTGTTACACCATTAATAGAAGAATGTATTGTCATCGATCATGTCAGGATACATGAAGGGAAGAGAAGAGGGAGCCTTGCCATCGTGTTGATAAGTCAAAGTCCCAAAGAGATGGTGTTTATGAAAAAAGTTTAGGAGGAATAGATTCTGGATCCTAGACTCTGTGGGCAAAGGTGGTGAAGTGAGTAGATGGGGTTAAGAAGGTTTGTTATCCTTAATGAGTTCAACATGGGCCTTCTTGGAGGATAGCTTGGAAAAACCAATGCCATTGGGGTTCATTGTGTTTATGGGTGGTATACGGGATGACTGGTATGATGAAATTATTTGTAAAGACCAAATCCAAAGCCTTTCCATGCACAACGGTAGAGGAAGGTATGGGTGAAGCGGCGGTTGGTGAGAGATTGGAGGTTAGATGAAAATGATTGTGTTTGGGATGGTGGTTCGAGAGAATAAGTGGAAGTATCAAGTCCCACATATATTAAGTTGGTGTGAAGGTGGGGAGGACCATAAGGGAAAACCTCACCTATGCAATGGTCATAATTAGGGTGTTTGGCGAAGGTTACCATACTCTTGCGGAGTAATGAATGTGTTGACGTTGTATAAGTGGTACTCCCCTAGAGTGAGACATTTAAAAACACTTTCTAAAGGATTGGTAGTAGATATGTGGGTAGAAGGAATATATGAATTACTAGACGATTGGGTAGAAGAAGAAGTATTGGTTGGTTGAGAAGTGGATGGGTTAGTAGACGAGTCAATTGTAGAGGCCACTACGGCAGTAGTAGGGAGAGAGGAGTTAGGTATGAAAGAGGAAGCAACAATGTTGGTAGATGGGCCTATGGGTGAAGGAGAAGTGGTAGTCGTGGTAGATTCCCTGACTGGTACAAGGACATCAGTAGGTCGGTACAACACGTTACAGGTTTTGAATGGTGAAGGGTCAACTAGTATGGTATAACTATGTCCTTTATGCTCAAATTTTACACAACGATGTAAAGTTGAAGGAACACGACCCATGAACCAAATCCAAGGCTGGCCAAACAATAGGTTATACACTTTCATTAATTCATAGAAGAAATATTTTATAATTAAACAATGAAGTCAGTATACTGCCATTTGATATTTCTCTCACCTTAATCTGGGGGAATATCCTTTCTCACCGATGATGGTCAAAGCACAAATATTTTTCACATATGTGTTCCTGTCCTTATTTTTGTTATACTCTCATTGTGATAAATCTTGTCTTATTCATGACTAATTCCTAAGTACTAGAATTATGTTCCCCGTTAGCCTATTTTCGAGTGTTGAGCCCAATGCTCTATTTTGACGTCCAGTGTCTACATGTCAGTACACTAAATCTATTTGACGGTTTTACAAATCATCTATGGATGTCATTTGGCATTCAATTGTTTTTTATGTACGTCCAAATTTGTTTTCATGATAACTATTATGAATACAAAATTTGAGTTAAATTTAATATGGATTTTTTTGGTAAACTCTCTCCTAGTTTTATGACCTTTACTTAATTTTGGACAATTATATTCAACTAATTAATTTCATAGTTTTTCATAGATTTTTTTTTCCATTAAAAATTAATGTTGCATTAATTAATTTGAAGATCCATAAACATCATTAAATTTTATGAGAATATAAAAACATAATTTCAAATTATAATTTTTAAAAATTGTTGAAGAAAATGATAGAATGACTCACTTAGAATTACTAGTACAAACTCACAGTTATGTAGAAAATGAGTTCTAACTTCTAACGTCCAACTCTCCAACTTCTTCAACTTCAATCTTCAAATTTAACTTTTCTTCCAATATCCAAAATCTAATGGATCTATTCCAATATTCAATCTTTATTATAAGAAATCACAAAAAACCAAAATTACAATTCAAAATCAATAAAATTAAATGATAATGACTAAGCCTTTCACACTTGGGATTATGAAAAGACCTTTCTATTTTTTTAAATGGTTATGATTCACTTCATTTGGCATTTTATTAATTTTTTTAAGACTGCCAACTACTACTGTGAGTTTGAAATTAGAAAATTTGAAAGAGCCATGGGAGGCAACAGGGTCTGCACCGAACCTACTGCTTTCCTTCACCTAAAAAATGACAATGCCTTGTGGAAACTGTTGCACAAATGGGGCTTCATCAGGTACAATTTTCTTCTAAAAGGTAATGACCTAGCTCTCTATGTGTATTTTGGAAATTCTTGGATTGGTGAGGGTTTTACTTTTAGAGGGGTTCAAATTAGGGTCTTTGAGGGAGCCATAACTGAGATAACCTATCTAAAAATGGAGGGGATTAAAATCTTTAAGGATAAAACCCATAAAAAAACATGGAATTGCTACTTTTTTTGAAGCTAGAGAGAAAATTTTGGCTTATGATGATGGTATCACCTATACCCGCCTCCCTGACTAATGGGTTGATGTCTATCTTGTGGTCATGAAATACTTGACCTCAGAGGGGAAATTTTGAAATATTTTTTCCCACCATCTCTCAATTCTTAATTTCTTTCACAGAAATTAGACCATGCACTTGGCCTTCTTCCTTTATAGGTCTCTATTCTCCACTATTAAGGAACTTCCAAAAAACAAGAAATTGACATCCCTTTTCATCAAGGCTTGATTCTTTTTGCTAGTTCAAGAAGCCCACCCATTATTCCTATCTAGCATGTGCAAATTAGTGAACCCAAGTTGGATCATTGAAACCCTAGCTTCAACCTTCAATCATATGAGGAAAAGGAGAGAGGGATTGACCCTACTAAGGGGGTTGTGGATGCTTTTTGAAATCTTAAAAGGGAGGTCAAAATATGAGTTAGAGTTCTAGTATAAGGGATAAGGATTTCGTGGATTGGAAGCTATATTGTTGCATGCGGAATCAACTGTTGATATTATCCTTACTATAAACAAGAATCTAATTTAGGAATTGAAGGAGTTTCAACACAAGATTGAGGTCCAACATAAGAGGATTGGGGTTATTCAGGCAGATTTTGTTATACAGAAACATAGGATCTCTATTTTACAAGATCAAGTGGTCAGGGTGGTAGATACTAAGCCCAACATGAAGCTCATGCTTAATAGTTCTGAAAGTGATGATTCTAAGACGGATGAGGGTTATTCCATGAAGGCAGTGAACACCTAGGTTAAAGAAAAGGATTAGGTTAGCAGAAAGGATCATGTGAACACTAAGATAGAGGAAAAAGAGGATAAAAGACTAAAGCCTGTGATCATAAAAGTGGCTGGCATGAAGGATGGTGGGCCGAGTACTAGAGCTCACAGGAAGGCCTCAGAGAACTAATTTTTGACCTTTGTTTGTCCTTTCTCCTTTGTTTCTATTGATTTTTCCTTTATGGCTCTTTTATCAAAAAATGTATTGGTTATATGCAGACTTTATAGGAATATGGCATTTTTGAGGTGGTATGTCATCAATTATTTTTTACTTAGCCTGCATGGGTCGTTGTTTTTTTAATTTTTTTGAAATTGGCTTCTTTATGTTTAGGGTTTTTTTGGTCCCCTTATAAAACCAAACTCTTTTTATCTTATCTAAAAAAATAAAATAAACTAAGCAAAAAATCAAATAAATTTAAAAGGGAAACTAAACAAAACTAATAAAAAAAAAAAATTAATAGATGTTTCTATTTTATCAATGAGATATGATGATGTTTATATTTTATTAATAAGATATTAAGTTAATTTCTATTATTTGTATTTTATTCACATTCCAAAGTTTCAATTTTCATATTGGGGTATTTAGGTGACTTGGTAGTCCATGTCGAATAAGTTTGATCATTCATGTTCCACTAAGGTTCAAACTTGTAGTCTCCTATTTCCACCTAATTATTATGCACACTAGCACTTCATTCAGATAGATCTGAATGCTCACCTGAAGTGTGTGAAGCTACCGGGTCCCTATTTTGTACTGTTTTGTCAAGAAGTTAACATGCATATCCATAATTTCCAATATCATTTAGAATACATTCAAGTGTAAATCATTACCGACATCGTATCATGAGCTTAGAATAGAAACACATGTAATAATGAATCATAACAAATCACATAAACACTAAGACCAATTGTATCATGTAATCACCATATTAAAATATATCAATTACCATAATCCATCCTCTATAATCCATTACATCAAAGTATTACATAACATAATTTGAATACATAACAATCATTACCACATAGTCATGTGTGCTAGTAAATCAGAGCAACACAACACTATTGCATCATAGGTCTCTAATACAATGAAGTATAACAAGTATATAAAGGGGTGGGTACTTTCTCTTCACCAATCACCGCCCATGCATTCTCAAAATAGAAAAAATTCTCATAGCCATGCGTACATCCAAAAACATCCATAAAGCGTGCATGTTTTTCCATCAATCCTAATCATAGATTAATCCTATAAATAAACTTTGCTTTAATCTTGTTATTAGATTGATCTATCTATGACCTTCCATATTATCTCTAAATGTGATTTTACCCAAAAATATACATTCCTTGGCCACCAAGTATCCTTGATTTTATCCTTTGTTTGGTCCACACTCCAACTTTGATTTTCTATTTTTAGCATGCAAGTGCAAAATCAGCTAAGTCCTGAGTTCTATCTTCCTGGGCACATGACACTTCAACTGGACCTTACGTGCATACACGTGCCCTGCTTTCATGCCTCAGTTTCCCACACACTCTTCATACTTAGTCATTTTGTCAGTATAACATTACCCCACACTAATTACATTGTCGCCCACGACAATAGGGTTTCTCGACTTATCTCTCTAGAATACCATGAATAAATAATGAAAAGAATAAGAGATGGATATACAAAGAATAAGGCAGAAAGAATATAGTCCTCAGGGTGTGTTAGTCTCCTTTTCATCAATGGGCTGCAAAAAATCTAGGGATTCATTATTGATGGTGCTCTCTAACTCACCCCATTCTATTAAGCACTTGGTGGCTATTTTCAGAATTGTACCTACTTGCTCCACCATTTCCTTAGGCATAATGTTCTCATCCTTATGCTTCAATTCCCTTATCACTCTTGCAAGACATAAAATTAATCCCTCTAAGTGATATGTTTTCTACGCAAGGAGGGAACCTAGCACATTAAGCCTATTTTTGTATACATCATGCTTTTTCTGTAAGGATTCTCTCTTCTGTGCAATCTTTACTGGATATCCACTCACCCAAGCTTCCCATCCTTCATCATAACCTATGCACTTTCTATAAGCTAGGAAAAATACACTACTAACAAGGAAGTAAAATACCAATAATCATACCTCCTCCTTCGCGTTCCGTAGCAAATCTCAGAATGGGCTAGGAAACTTGGATTGAGCCCTGATTTTGTGATATGTAGGTGCTTTTCTTCAAGACGGAGCAAGACCTTCCTGCAACAACGATCCTCTTACTTTGCACTAGATGGGAAAAAAGGATTATGAGGCTATTTTGGCATTAGGACGAGGTAAAAGGATGTTCTTTGCTCAAAGGATGCAAGAACTTAGATATGACATGAAAGCTTATTCTCCGTGTGTTTAGAGGGGAGGGGTAAGGTTGTATTTATAGCCTGAGGGAGTGATTAGCTTAGATTAATTTAAGTAATCATGGTTTGAAAATGTGGGCAAGATTAAGTGAGTGGTTTGAAAATGTGGGCAAGATTATGTGGGCAAGATTAGGTGGATGGTTTGAAAATGTGGGCAAGATTAGGTGAGTGGGGGCCACGAAGAATGGGTGAGGATTTGAATTATATTTTTAATTCATAAGTGGAGGATTTTAGGTGAGTGGGGACCACGAATGGTGGGTGAGGATTTGAATTTGAATTTTTAATTCAATAGTGGAAAAACATGGAGAATAATGACATGTGGTGAGGATTAGATTATTTTTAGATTTTGAAATGGATAATTAATCAAATTATATTTGATTAATTCGAAGTGTATTTTTGTGGGAAATGAGGAAGGGGAATTAATTGATTTAGGATAGATGTGAAATTGGGGTGTCTACATTTGCCCCTCTTTGGAAGGGTACTATGAAAGTAGTGTCCTTTCAAAGAAAGTAGACGGTATGGGGGAAGAATTCAATCTACTTTTTAAAAGGTAGAGCGAATGTTTGTTGGGGAGAATAGAAAGTGGTGAGTGACGGATGTCATAGTATCCTCCAAGACAAAAATGTCATGAGAAGATGTGATTATGGATAGATGTGGTGATGCCCCCTCGAGAGGAATGACGAGAATGAAATATACGACAGAACTCTCGAAAAGAAGGGGAAATGGATTCGGCGGAGAAGAGGATGATAATGGAGTGGAAGAGACTGGAATGACCGCCACGACGCAAATGGAGAAAGGATTCAATCGACCTTGAATGCTAGGTTTGAGGGTGTGTGGGAAAAAGAAAAGGGAATGGATAGGATTGGGGGTTGATTATGGGAAGAGGAAGGGAGATAGGGGAGGGGAAAAAAAAGGAATGAAGAGGTAGAAATAAGAGAGAGGGATGATAGGGGAAGAAGGGAATGATGAAGGACAAACAAGGCAAAAACATGAAAATGACAGAGTAGAGGGTGAAGGGATAAAAGAGAGAGAGGTGCAAAATGAAGGAAGCAATAGAGATAGTAAAGAGGGATGCGTGGAAATGAAATAAATGAGAAAGCTGAGAGAAACAGCAAAATGGGAAAGGATAAATAAGAAGGAGAAAACGAGGTGGGGAGTAGGGGGTGAAATGGAGGAAAATAGAAAGAGGACGAAAGAAGAAGTAGAACGGAGAAAAAAAAGAAACTATGAGGGGCGAGGAAAGTGTGAAAAAGAGGAGAGAAAGGAAGAGAAATAGATACAGAATGAACGAAAAGGTAGGGGTGGTAGAGAAAAGGAGAAGTGGTCAGAAGAAACGTGAAAATTAGGGGAGAGGAAAGGAAGATAGAACGAATACAAGGAGAAGATTGAAGGAATCGCGTCATTGTGAGGAAGACCAAGGCAAAGAATATGGAACAGACCGTATGGAGATGCATGTGGAGAGTGGTATGATAAAAAAGACAGGACAACGCTGAACAACCAGGTTATCGATGGGGAAGTAAGGAGGAAACGTGATGGAAAAAGGGGAAGAAGATGATACAGGGGAAGGGAAATAAGACGAGGGGTGGGAGAGAGAAGAGGATAACAAAGAAAATGATGTAGAAGGAAGGGAATACAGAAAGGGGGTAATAAGTGGAAAGGGAACGGTATAAGGAATGTTCAAAGAAGAAAGAGGGGAGGAATGACATCGATTGGAAAAGATGTGGAGATGCATGAAATGAGGATACTAGGATGATGAGAAAATAGAAAAAGGATGTATGATGAAGACAATACATATATTGAAGAGGGCAAAGAGGAGATGGAGAGATGGGTAAGAAGTGACAAGAAAGGGTGGGAGTGAGGGAAAAGAATAGGAGAGAAAAGAGAATGGGGGATAGAAGAGGAAATGCCAATGAGGGGATGTTAGGGAAATCCCCTTGACAATGAGTGGTGGGGAAGGGTGAGAGAAAAAATGAAGAAAAGGAGAAAGCTAATGAGGACTGGAAAGGGTAACGCCAACAAAGGGACGTTAGGGAAAACCCTTTAACAATGAGTGGTGGGCTTAGAGGAGGGAAGGAATGAAGGGAAACTCTAGAAGGTCCAAGGGAGTGAATGAGGTCGTGCGGAATGAGGATTGATAATTTTTAGGGAAAACCCATTGACAATTATTAGCGCGGGAAGAGAAGATGATGATGATGAAAGAATGATATAGGAGTGTTAACAATAATGGCGAATGCATGTGTGTGGGTAGAAATGTGGGGGGAATTTGAGAAGATAAAGTGGAAAGAGTGAAGAATATGGGAGGGATGAGTTGGGACTAAGTGAAAGCGAGGAGAGGATGTGGGTGATGAGGATGAACGAGGTGAGGATGAAGAACCAAGACATGAAAAGAATGGGAAGAAACGGTATGAAAGGATGATGGATCAAGAAGGGGAAAATGGGGGAAAAGAATGTGATTGTAGGTGGAAGAGATAAGTTGTATGTTGTAAGAGGATATGTGGAGAAAGGATAATAGTAGGAGGAAAAAGTAGGGTATGAATAGGAGATACAAACCAGGTGGAAGAAGACCTGATCAACAAAGTGAACGAAGAATGAGGCTATGATAAGGGGAGAAGTTCACGATGACAAGTCAACAAGACTAAGTGTATGGGATGGGACCCTGACATAAGATTGTCATGTGACGGAAGTGGTTAAGTAAGATTGCCATGTGAGCAAAACTGGAGATGATTTTAAAATGGTCAAGCAAGAAGTGGTGTTTGCGAAGAATCGAAAAGGAGGTGAAAGGATGTGATAATGGGGAATGCCGAGAAAAAATGAAGGGTGAAGGGGTGTGTAGTGATGGGGAAAGGCAAGGAGACAGATCATCCTTAAGAGGGACTCTTAAGTGAGATCGCCATGTCGGGTGAGTGGTTAAGTAAGATTGCCAAGCAGAGGAGGGTGATAGTGGTGGTAAAAAGATGTGATGATGGGGAATGAAGAGGAAAGATGGATGGTGAGATTGTAGAGTGATGGGCGAGTGTAAGATGACATGTCATGCTTAAGAGAATCTCTTAAGTAAGATTGTCATGCTGCTGGAGAGGTTTCGTAGGATCACCCAACCGACAGGGATGATATGCAAAGAGAAAGACAAGATGATATTGGGGATAGGGGTGGAATGGTAGGGTGAAGAAGATGATCGCGATGAGAAGTGGGAGAAGGAAGATGGGGGAAATATGATGGGATGGGGGAAGGCCATAGGGCAGATCAACCTTAAGTGGAAGTCTTAAGTAAGATTGCCATGCGGCTGGAATGGTTAAGTAAGATCGCCAAGCTGAGGAAGAAGGATGATGTTAGAGTTGGTGGGAATAGGGTATGACAAAATGGACTGAAGGGGAACCCTCAAGTGAATTTACCATACTACGAGAGCGTGTAAGTAGGATGACCAGGCATAAGGGTGGATTTGGGGAAGGATGAGAAAAGAGTGAGTGAGGTATGCCTTAGTGGTATATGATATGAGATGAGGTGATAATAAGAAAGAAAGGACACAAAGGAGTGTAACATGAATGGATGAAGGAATATATGTAGTGGAGGGCGGAGAGTGTGAGGGGAATCCTTAATTGGGATGCCCACGTGGTGAGAGTAATGATGCGGGAATGGGAAGTAGAAGAGGTGGAGTTAGAAGATGTGTTTGGTGGTGATGGTTGTTTGATGAGAGGGCAGGTGGTGAAGAAGCTTCTACAGCGGGAAGATCTTAGGGAGAGGGTAAACCTCCACTGAAGATTCCATATAGAAGGGGTTATTAAGTAAGATTGTCAAGCGGGAAGAAAAAGGGTGAAAGGAAAGAATACCAATGGGTGAGAGGGGACAGGAATGGTGAGAAGGGTAATATGGGTATAAGCGGCGGAGGAGTAAAAATGAGAAGTGAGAATGAATGGATCAAATACATGGTGATCATGGTGGGGGAGAAGGAGCTGCTGGATAGTGAATGCTACTTGAGAAAGATCGTCAAGTAGGATTCGCAAACTGCAACGGTGATCAAGTAGGATTCGCAAACTGGAGAATGCATTAGTATGGGTGAATGGATGGGGTGCAAAGTAAGATGTTGATCATGCAGGAAGATACTCACGTGACGAAAAGCATCTTAATTTTAATATAGCACATAACAGGATGCATCGTGATATAAAAGATCAGGATGACTAGACTGTAATATGTGTGATAGCATAGACAGGGGCCATCAAAAAGGTTTGATGCCCCAGTACGATATGCAAATGGAAGAGAGCATAGACAGAGGCCATCAAGAAAGTATGATGCCCCAGTACGACATGCAATCAGATAACATAAGAATATTACAGAGAACACCAGGATATATAAAATCAAGATGCCCCCTGTAATATATCAAGATACAAGAAAGCAATTAATAATTTGCCACTAATAATGCAACACAAGAACCAGTAAACATGTCCCTAACGTGTTCCACAGTGATGATTGATTAGATGTGCCCCCAAGCAGAGGTACAAAGGATTGGGTCAGTCTCCTCAAACAAGGAAACAATGAGAGCCGGATTTTCCCCAAGCGAGGATTCACGCGAGGAGAAGTGGTTTGAAATTGGTAGTCATAAGGTGGTTGGACCATTCGTTTGGGATAATAGTTCAAAGGATGAATTGTGTTACTTATTGAGTTTTTACAATTTTGTGGATGTTTTTGGTCTTTTGAAAATTTTGCAAATGTTTTTGTATTATGGATATTTTCTAATGTTTTTGTTTTTGGATTTTTTGATTTTCTAATGTTTGTTTTTGAATTTTATAATTTTTTTGGATTTTCTAATGTTTTTGGATTTTTGACGATTTTTTGAATTTTATAATTTTTTTAATGTTTTGTAGTTTTGGATTTTTGACGATTTTCTAATGTTTTTGGATTTTTGAGATTTTTACACTGTTTTTGAGATTTTTGACGATTCTTGCTAATGGTTTAGATTTTTGAGCGATTTTCAAATTTTTTTGGGATTTTCTAATGTTTTTGGATTTTTACATTATGTTTTGGATTTTTTGACGATTCTTGCTAATGTTTTTGGATTTTTGACGATTTTCAAATGTTTTTGTTTTTGGATTTTTGGATTTTTACATTGTTTTTTGGTTTTTAGATTTTTTTGAAGATTTTTACTGTTTTTGGATTTTTGATGATTTTCAAATGTTTTTGGATTTTTGGATGATTTTCACAATGTTTTTGGATTTTTGGATTTTTACACTGTTTTTGATTTTTGATTTTCAAATGTTTTTGGATTTTTGGATTTTTACATTGTGATTTTTGACACAATTTATGGACCAGAGTGCAGACTTATTTTTGAGAGACGATGTACCGTGTTCCGCATTGTATTACATATGTATGTTCAGTGTGGTAACTTATGCTCAGAATAACACAAATTCTCTTTCCATTGGCAGGATATGGTGGTGATGATATGATGAAAAGAATTCCAACTCCATTCTTGACTCCACACAACTAGTAAGATGTGTGGGCTCATCACCAAGAATCAAGAAGGACGTAGGAGGTAGATAATGAATATAGAGACAAATGCTAACAACAATCCCTTTGGGAAATTGTGACTCCATTCTTCATAACGGTACTGAACCAGTTTCAAAAATAGCTTTCACTTTATGAGTCACATGCTAGACTTAGACAGTTATGTGGCCTGCTGATTGATAAGATATGAGGTTAAGGGATAGTTCTCTCTTCACTTAGGCATCTAAATTACGTGTTTGGGGATTCTATAATTTGTAAGCACTGTAAGATTTTGTATTTTTGAAATGACTCCCTATGCCTTGCCCCATGCTACTTATGAGAAGCAAGGGCTCATCACCAAAGGCAAAATATAGGCGAGTGAATTTCCTTTTTGTTTGTTTTTTTTTTTTTTTTTATTTTTTTTTTTTTTTGGAATATTTTGCAATGTTTTTATGCTTGTATGAGAATGACCCTCTACGCTTTGCCCCATGCCACTTGTAAGAGGCAAGGGTTTATCACCGAAGACAAGACGTAGACGAGTAAGGGCACCTTCCTCCATTCCCAGTCTCACACTACTAGTAAGAAGTGTGGGCTCAACACCAAAGACTATGAAGGACGAAAGATGTGACAATGAATTATTCATAAGTTATTGAATTGATGGATTTTTTTACAATAGTGCTTTGTATTTGGGAAGAAACATCTGCCCCCAATCTCAGCCCCACACGACTAGTAGGACGCGAGGGTTCAACACCGAAGACTGAGATGGACGACCAAACGAACTGGGTAACGAAGTTTAGAGCTTTGTTATGAAAGAGAGAATGTATTAGAAGGGGATATATTACCATCAGTAAGCTTCTAGGTATGACCATAGAGGAAAGTGACTGAAAGTGGAAGAAGTATGATGCTCACAAACTTAATAGGATTTATATTAGCACTTGTCTCATGATGATAAATATGAAGATGTGATTTTGATAATGAAAATATCTGCCAATGGAAATGAATAAATTTGAATTATTTGGAGATAAGCAAGACAAAAGGAACAATGTACATGTTGTATCCTGGAATAGTGAACATCTCAAGGATAAAATTTCTTTAAATGAACTGCATTCATTGGTTCATCAAGATCTTGACCATCTGCAGTGGCCAATTTATAGGCTCCAGAGCCAAATTTAGCTGTGATTACATAGGGTCCTAACCAATTAGGCTCAAATTTTCCTTGTTTTTCTTGTTCTTTAGTGGTATTCTTTTGATTTTCTTTTAAAACAAGGTCACCAATTTCGAATTCTCTGGGTCTTACCTTTTTATGATAACTGCGTTGCAGTCGGTTTTGATAGACTTGAAGATGATTGAGAGCATTAAGTCGTTTTTCATCGAGAAGCTCAAGCTCCTGAAGCCGTGACTGTCGGTATTCATCCTCATTAATTACATCTTTAAGGGAGATCCTCAAGGATGGGAGTTCTATCTCAATAGGTAAAATGGCTTCACAACCATAAACAAGGGAAAATGGGGTGGCTCCGGTAGGCGTGCGGTAAGATGTACGGTAAGCCCAAAGAGCGGGGTAAATTTGAGTATGCCAATTTCGTCCATGGGTGTTGACAATCTTTTCCATGATGGATTTTAAGGTCTTATTGGTTGCTTCCGCTTGACCGTTGCCCTGAGGGTAGTATGGAGTAGACCATTTAAGTTTGATGTGAAAACGTTTGGCTAGGTCTTTTACATCCTGGTTTTTAAATGATTTGCCATTATCTGCAACCAGAGCGGATGGAATACCAAATCGACATATGAGATTATTGAAAATAAATTTTGATATTTGGCTACCGGTAACATAAGTGAGAGGCATAGCCTCTACCCATTTAGTGAAGTAATCGGTAGCGGTAATGATGAACTTATGTCCATCGGAAGATGTTGGTCTGATTTTACCAATGAGGTCAAGTCCCCATTGAGAGAAGGGCCATGGTGTGGTTATCGATTGTAATGCCTGGGAAGGTGCGTGGATAAGATTTCCATGCTTTTGACATGCTTGACAATGTTTGACAAAATGACATGCGTCACTTTCCATGGTGGGCCAATAATATCCAACTCGCAGGATTTTCTTGGCTAAGGCGATACCATTCATGTGTGCTCCACAGATACCAGAATGGACTTCAGCTAAGACACTCGAGGATTCTTCCTGATTAAGACATCGGAGCAGGGTGCCATCATATCCTCGTTTATAAAGAGTTTCTGCTAAAATGGTGTAACGAGAAGCACGTTGTGCTAAAGCACGTTTATGCATTGGTTTCATGTCGGCAGGAAACGTTTTATCACGAATGAAGGTATAAAGATCGTGGTACCAAGGGTTATTCGGACCCACAATCTCACATACCATAGTGTTTTCAGGAAGATCATAGGCAGGCATTAAGAGATGTTCAACGAGAAAATGTGCCTGGGGTTGACTAGATGCGATTTCTAATAGGGACCCGATGGTTGCCATAGCATCGGCAGATTTATTACGAATTCTGGGAATTTGATCAAAGCTAATTAATCGAAAATAGCTTCGAAGACTATCCACCATGCGTTTATATGGGATAAGTTTTTCATCCTTGACCTGGTATTCATCAGTAACTTGCTTGATGATAAGTAAAGAATCACCAAATACAGCTAATTCTGTAAGATTCCAAGATATAGCCAGTTTTAACCCTGCGATGAGAGCTTCATATTCTGCGATATTGTTGGTACATGGGAATGCTAAGCGAAATGATTTGGGGATAACATGTCCACTGGGTGTGATAAGCAAAATACCAGCCCCTGAGCCATGGAGATTACAAGATCCATCAAAAAATAGAGTCCAAGCTGGCGCGATGTCTATGTGTAGAATATCTTCATCAGGAAAAGAAAATTGAAGTGGTTCTGTGCCAGGAAGGGGTGCCTCGGCAAGTTGGTCGGCAAGGGCTTGTCCTTTAATTGCTTTTTGCGGAACAAACTCGACATCGAATTCACTAAGTAATACAACCCAACTAGACATTCTTCCCGTGAGAATGGGTTTGGACAACAAATACTTGAGAGGATCAATTTTGGCAATCAACTTAGTTGTGTGATTGAGCAAGTAATGACGTAACTTATGGAATGCAAAGGCAACCGCTAAGCATACTTTTTCGATTTGGGAATAACGTATTTCATGCTCAATAAGTGTTCGACTAAGGTAATATACAGCCTGTTCTTTTCCTTGATTGTTATGTTGTGCTAGTAGAGCTCCTATGGCATGTTCAGTGGCAGATGTATAAAGCAACATAGGTTTATCGGCAACTGGTGACATAAGAACAGGTGGACTAGAGAGGTATTCTTTTAACTTAGCAAAAGAATCTTGGCAATCGTGGTTCCAGTGAAAGTGTGCATCTTTCTTGAGTAACTGATTAAAGTGATGGCACTTGTCAGCCAACTGTGATATGAAATGCCGAATAGATTGTATCTTTCCCTGAAGACTGCGTAATTCTTTTAGGTTTTGAGGAGGAGGCATTTCCATAATGGCTTTGACTTTGGCAGGATCCACTTCTATGCCTCTTCGTGAGACAATAAACCCTAATAATTTACCAGAGGTTACTCCAAACACACATTTCTTTGGGTTAAGACGAACCTTATACTCACGTAATCTATCGAAAATGCGTCTCAACACACTTGGATGCCCTATTCGTGTTTTAGATTTTGCTAATATATCATCAACATAATCTTCCATGATATCATGTAACATGTCATGGAAGATAACAGTCATTGCTCGTTGATAGGTAGCACCAGCATTTTTCAATCCGAAAGGCATGACCTTATAACAGAAGGTGCCCCATGGTGTAGTAAATGCCGTTTTATGTTGATCTCCTTCAGCAATACGTATTTGATTGTAACCAGAGAATCCATCCATTAAGGAGAGCATTTCATGGCCTGCCGTAGAATCAACAATCATGTCTATATTTGGCAAGGGAAAGTCATCTTTGGGACAAGCCTTGTTGATGTCACGGAAGTCTGTGCATATTCTGATGCCAGGAGTTTTCTTGGCGACAGGAACTATGTTAGATATCCATGCTGAATAATCAATAGGTTTAATGAAGTCAGCTTCCAAGAGTTTCTCGAGTTCGGCTTTAACAAGTAATGCAACTTGGGGATGCATTTTACGTAGTTTTTGCTTTACAGGTTTTGCATCTGGATGTACCACAAGATGGTGTACTACAAGAGATGGGTCCAGGCCTGGCATGTCCTTATACGTCCATGCAAATATATCTTGGAATTCAATAAGGAGTGTTGTAAATTCCATGCATTCTTGGTCAGACAGACTAATGCCAAGTTGTAAAATTTTTGGTTGTTCAGTGGTGCCAATGTTTATGTCTTTTGTTTCTTCTACAAGCATTTTAGATGTATCCTTTTCGGAGAATGATGCTAATGGTTGATGTAGGTCATCAGTGTCAGGTGTTTGTTGGAATTTTTTGACATGTTTATTGGATAAGGTGGTGGTGAGGTTTTGACTATGGGAAATCCTCTGTTTGCGCTTTTGATCCAAATTTTCTGACGGTGAAGGATCTGAATATTTTATCTCTTCGCCAAAATAGGCCGATGCATTTAGATTGATTTCAAATCCTTTTCTATGGTCTGAAGTAGGTATTTGGTCACGAGTTCCAAGGAATTCTTCGATGGCTTCATCATTTTGGAACATGTCCATGGCTACATGATGTGGTTGGCCATGGTCTATGAGACTCGGATGTGTAGGCTCAAAATTGATGACATTAATAGAAAAATGTTCAAAGGCAAGATGTGTTTCAGCGAGGTCTTCAAAAAGACTACATGGAGATCTAATTTCATTATTAGAACTGGTGTCATCATTGTCACTCGAAATTATTATGGGAGCGACATCAAACAGCTTGAAACCTAGACCATGTTTACCGTGATGTTGTGTGTAATTTATAGGGTCTAAACGACCTTGTTCATTTGGACCGAGTCCTTTACCCTGCCATCGCATGTTTTTCATTATTCGGTGAGCTTTGGTAAATTGAGGGGACTCATAACATGGAGCAAAGTCGTCATTATATAACCAAGATCCTGAAGAACTTGGAATATGTTCATTGTCAAGATGACCAAACTTTTTCCAAACTGACTGACCCATTTGGTAATTGGGATGGATTTTCAGATGTGGAGCGTTAGGTTTGCCATAGCTATGTGGGGATTTGGTGATATAAAAAGAGTCTGCCATCTTTTGAAATTGATATTCACCGCATCCCGTGTCAATGATTTTAAATGTGTGAGATGGGGGACCAATAGGTACCTCATGTGGTGGGGAAGTTAGTTTGGTAGTCTTAAAAGATGAAGAAAATGGGTTATAAGAAGAAGGGGGTGGATTGAAGGATGAAGGTTGGTTATTCACAGGAGGAGGTATCTTAATAGAGGAGGTGTGGTTGGATGAAGAAGATTGGCTAGGTGAAGAAGAAGGTGGTGTGGTGGAAGAATAATTGTTGCTGGAAGAAGAAGCTTGATTAGTGGAAGAAGATGATTGATTAGTGGGAGGAGGACTGGTGGAAGGTGGTTGACTAGCGGATGATAATGGATTGGAAAATGTGTTTTGGTTATGAGATGATGGTTTCAGATTATTGTTAGGGAGTGTATCAGGATCAATGCGTGTTTCATTAGGGATTATCCGAGGTGAAGCGTATTTATCTGTGGATGGACAATAGTGATCATGTCGATACCGTCCTTCGAGGAATCTACAATACTCAAAAGGTTGGGGATCTGCACGTAATGTAAATTCCTTGTCCAAATGAGGAAACTTAATGCATTGGTGGAATGTTGATGGGACGGCTTTCATGGCATGAATCCATGGTCGGCCGACAAGAATGTTATAGGCAACTTCTACATCTACCACATGACAAATCGTGTCTAAGGTGATGGGTCCAACTTGGAGAGGCAACGTGATTGTGCCTTCAGACTTTCTTTCGCTATTATCATACCCACGAATGGTTATGATATTGTTTTGCAAATCATTTTCAGTGTAACCTAGACAACGTAAAAGTTTCATAGAACAAATATTTAATGCTGATCCGTTGTCGATTAAGACGCGCTTGATTTTACGATGAGTTACATAACCCTCGACGTATAAAGAATGATTATTAGCGATATTGGGATTAAGCATGTCATCGGGACCAAAAGATAAAATAGGATTGGGGACTGTAAGATGTGCAATTAAAGCCTGGAATTGTTGTGAATTGATGTCCTCAGGGACACGAGCATTATTCAATGTTTGCATAAGGATGCGTTGTAGTGCGGGAGAAGAATTAAGTAGTTCCATGATTGAAATTTGTGCGGGAGTCTTCTCTAATTGTTTGACAATATTAAATGACGGCGTAGGTTGTGGAGAGGAATTGGCGGCGGAATTAGATGGTGGATTAGGAGGTGATGCCGGGGACGAAGTGGCAGATTTTTTTGTTGTAGGGACCCATATTTTTTTCTGTCTAGTGGTGATTGCACAGTCAGTTTTGATCTTTATAGTTGCCACTAAGTCTTGGTCATAATCTATGGTCGAGATGACTGAGTCATACTCGACATTGCTTGATGATTGACCCTTATCTTTTGAATTTTTATCATGGTTAGGGAATGGATTTTTGAACATGTGAAGTTTTTCATTAGGTGTTTTTGTCTCAGAAGTATTTTCGACTTCTATGTCTCCACGTTCAATCAGGTCTTGGACGTAATGGCGGAGTTGCATGCATCGATCTGTGGAGTGCCCTTTTATGCGATGGTAATCACAATATTCATTGTCTTTATACCAATTTGGTTTAGGTTGTCCTTCTTCGAAGGGTCTGACAATGGGATATGTAATCATATTAGCATTTGCCAAATGACGAAAGACACTAGATAGACTTTCTCCCAGAGGAGTGAACTCTCTTCGTCGATCCCGAGAAGGAACTTCCTTTCTAGGGATAATGATTGGTTGTTTAGATTTTAACGTGTTGGTGGGATGGTTTTGGACATTTCGGACATGGCGGGAATCAGTAATGCCATCGTTGACGATATTTCGATTCCGATTAAAGAATTTAGATTTGTCCTGGTTCTGAGGAGTGTCTCGATAAGGTTGGTCTCTAAAGGGTGCTTTAAGTAAGCCCTTAGAAATGAGGGCTTTTTCGATTTGTGTCCCCTTTTCGATGACTTCTTCAAAACTATTCAGACAATGCATTTGCATGTGGAATGATAATTCGGCATTGAGATTAGGGACAAAAATGCTAACTAGTTGTTTCTCAGGTACTGAGCAGGGAAATCGGCTTGCAATTCCGCGCCATCGTTGTAAAAAGGAAGCAAAATTTTCGTTTGGCCTTTGCCTAGTGTTGCAGAGATCAAGCATGGTTATCTCTGAGTCTAGGTTATAAGAAAAATGTTTGACAAATTTCTCCGATAAGTCTGCAAATGTCGTGACCGACCCTTTGGGTAGATGGAAAAACCAGTCTAAAGCTTGTCCTCCTAAACTTTGGGGGAATAATCGTAAAAGGTACGTGTCTCGATAGGAAACTTCCTGACATTGCATGTAAAATTCCTTGACATGTTCACGGGGGTCACCTTTGCTTTTGTATTTATCAAACTTAGGGATTTCAAAGGATGGCGGAAATGGTAATCGTGATATTTCTGTATCAAATGGATAAGGACACAATTCTTCAAAGTTGAATTGTTTCGATTGTTTTTGCAGTCCCTGAATGGTGTCTTTCATAAGTTTCCATTCTTGTGCAAATGGAGAAGCAGGGGACGGTTTATCAAACATGTCGCGAGTATTAGAATCTAGATTGAGGTCTTTTAATCTTTCAGCTCTAATCGTTGTTTCCTCAAGTTTCTTTGTTAAATCTTGGATTTTAGTGAATAATTCTTCGGCCGAAGAACCATTTGGATTGTTTGGTATTTCATTGTGATAACTAGATTCACCATTGTCGATGAGTTTGTTTAAATTTTCGGTCCCGAAGTCAGGGGGTAGTTTTTCCCCCATGGCTAGGATGCGTAACAGATATTCATTTTTGTTTTGTTCTATCACCCTATTGACTTGTTCTTGTTCTTCAGTGGTGAGTTCTGGTTGTGCGACTTCTTCGTCGTCATTTTCACGATTGTGACTGCGAGTGAATACCATTATGACTTTGATTACTTTGGATTTATCGTGAATAAGCTTGTGATGACTGATAAGGAGAGTAACTCAAACAAGTTATCTCAATATGATGATGATGTAACTCGAGACGAGTTATTAGACGATTTGTTGCACGTTGTGTAGATTTGACTTAAATAAGCTCTGGACTATTGACGGGGAGAGTAACCTGAATAGGTTAATCACGATATGGTTGTGAAAGGATTTGTGTTGGCTATGATTTGGATAAATGTGATGGTGGACAGAATAATGAGTGAACTCAAACAAGTTACCCAATATTAGTTTGATATAGCTGGAAACAAGCTATGGATGATGTTTTGACAATTGACAATATGGGGAGTGAATGCTAGTCACTCAATATCAGTTGGATATAGCCGATGCCAAGTTATGACAAATGTATTGTTGGATGAGGTAAGCTAATGAAATTGGTGTGATGGTTTGATCTGTGTTGTTGGATTGTTTGGATGTTTTCGCTTGGTATTGAATTGGTCGAGAACTGATTTTTTTGTGGAACACAACTAGGGTCTGAACTTTTACAATGAACACATTGATATCAGCCAAGTTTTATGATAAAAAAAAATGCTAAACTATTGTGTTTTCAAACAGCAAGCAGTCATGTGGATTCAATTGTTTTGGCTTATGAGGTAACTTCTTCAGGAATGATCATTGTTTCATGCAATCATACAAGTATGCTGTGAAATGGTGGATGCAGGCTCTTATTACTCCAAGAAGATGCGTCCTCCGATATACCCTAGTCCTGATATACCTAATTCTGTACGGGGACAGAATTGGTACGGGGAACCCTTAGAGCACTGGAGGAGACTCACCAATTCTTACTTGCCTGTTTCGGAGTGAATCACCACGTCCAGAACAGGTTTTGTGAAAAGGTGGAAGGTGATGGAGGGATGAATGTGTATGGTGTCCTTATAACTCCCCGAAGATTTACAGGGACGATGCCCAGGCTTTGTTGTTACAGCTATTTAGGCGTGACTCGCATGCGCTGCACGACAGCATTACCTGTAAGTGAAGAGCAGCGGCGAGGTAAATACCGAACGCTGTGATGAGACTAGGTCTCAAAGTGCAATGCAGATGCAAATGCTGTTGGTGCGTGGTAGTCAAGTCCACGTCACCGATGTAGCTTTGGTGGTGATGAAATCCACCTTGTCTACGTGCAAAAACAATATGATAAAGTGATTAAACGCAGGGTTCTTTCCAACTTGAAATAAATCACTAGCAGAAAATAATTGCGTACCTGAGCGTACTTTTTTTTTTGTTTCAGCAATTGTCTTTAAATGGTGGTATTTTTGCGGGATTTTTGTTGTTTTTGTTTTTGTTTTTGTTTTTGACAATATTCCAGCAACGCGGTTCTACAGAAAACAAATTAGTAGTTATCCTGCAAATGAAATGTTAGAAAAGTGATCGTGGTTGTTTTTGATTTGCCAGATCGCTCAAAGGCGCAGGAAAAGAGCATACACAACCAACGACCAAAAAAATATTAAGAATATGACAAAGGAAAATAATTATTAAAATGACAGTTGAAAAACAAAGCTAGAGGATCCTGCAATGTTAGAACAAGAAACTAAAAAATTGTGACCGTTTCTGATTTTCTAGATCGCTTGAAGGCGCAAGAAAAGAGCATACGCGGATACAATTAAAATAGTTTTTTTTTTTTTAAATATTAATAATTATTGCAATTAATCATGATTGCGAAATAGCGATAATGATTATGTTCACAAAAAATAAAAATGATGAAAGAAGAGGGTGAAAACGTTACCGAGAAGTGTTTTCGTGGAAAATTTAAATGTAAGGCAAAAAATTAAAAATAAAAATTATTTTCTAGAGCTTGGGTGGCCTCACGTTTCTGATTTCCAAGATCACTTTTGAAGTGTGAGGAAAGAGCATACGTGTGAGGATGTTTCGTGAAATAAAAATTAAAAAAAAATAAAAATAAATAAAACTATAATTTTGTTGTTTTTTGTTAAAAAGACAGGTGTTAGAAGAAATGAAACCAAATTTTTTTGTAAGTCTAAATCTAAAAATTATTTTTTCATTGCATAGATCTTTTCAATACCTTTCCGTTAAAAAAAAATGAAGTCATTCCGAGTTCGGGAGCAAAAGTTATGGCTTCCGGAAGATGGGCTACGAGAACGCTCTGAATGAAAATTTTAAACGTGAGAAAAACGTCCCGGGAGCTGGTTTTTTTTATTTTCTGACTTCTATACTTCACCTGAGAAGCTAAAATTTTGACAGCAAGGTTAAAAAAGAAAAATAAACAGAAAGAAAGAGTTAGATCATAAAATGATTGATTAAAATAAAAGAAAATAAAAATGATTAACTTCCTACAAAGCAGTTATTTTAGCAAAAATAAATAAATAAATGCATTTTCCGGATTGGTTGTCCCATGACAGTAAGATAATAAACTAATGGCTAGTTCATGTGTTTCTACAGATGATGAGTAAATAACAAAATCAAAACTGGGAACTAAGCACCAAGCGCCAAGGAGATCAAAGACAGAATGAGCTTCAGAGTTTCATTGTTGCTATAACCTGCAGATACACCACAAGACACCACACAACAAAAACACTATCCAAAGCGTGAAGGTTAACCAAAGAATACCATAAGGAATAGAAAAGGAAATAATAATGAACAATAATAAACAAAGAACAGATAAAACCACTAATTGAGAAATTAATGGTAATAGATCGAAAGTAACCGGGCGTGCCAGAATGTAAGCTAGGAAAAATACACTACTAACAAGGAAGTAAAATACCAATAATCATACCTCCTCCTTCGCGTTCCGTAGCAAACCTCAGAATGGGCTAGGAAACTTGGATTGAGCCCTGATTTTGTGATATGTAGGTGCTTTTCTTCAAGACGGAGCAAGACCTTCCTGCAACAACGATCCTCTTACTTTGCACTGGATGGGAAAAAGGATTATGAGGCTATTTTGGCATTAGGACGAGGCAAAATGATGTTCTTTGCTCAAAGGATGCAAGAACTTAGATATGGCATGAAAGCTTATTCTCCGTGTGTTTAGAGGGGAGGGGTAAGGTTGTATTTATAGCCTGAGGGAGTGATTAGCTTAGATTAATTTAAGTAATCATGGTTTGAAAATGTGGGCAAGATTAAGTGGGTGGTTTGAAAATGTGGGCAAGATTAGGTGGGTGGTTTGAAAATGTGGGCAATATTAGGTGAGTGGGGGCCACGAAGAATGGGTGAGGATTTGAATTATATTTTTAATTCATAAGTGGAGGATTTTAGGTGAGTGGGGACCACGAATGGTGGGTGAGGATTTGAATTTGAATTTTTAATTCAATAGTGGAAAAACATGGAGAATAATGACATGTGGTGAGGATTAGATTATTTTTAGATTTTGAAATGGATAATTAATCAAATTATATTTGATTAATTCGAAGTGTATTTTTGTGGGAAATGAGGAAGGGAAATTAATTGATTTAGGATAGATGTGAAATTGGGGTGTCTACTACAATATTCTTATTCTTCTCTCACTCTTCCTTACTATCTTCTTCAGTTCCCCCTTGCATGGTTTGCCTTTCCTTAAGTAGTAGGTGAACTAAATATTGCATGAAATGTAAGGAAATTGGTTATGTCTTCTGTGTGCACTCATAAAATTATGGTCGTGCCTCAAAAACCTCATTTCCAATGTCAGCAACAAACTCCAGAATATCCTTTTTCTATTTCTCAATCTTGTTGTGCGCTTCAGTCAATTGTTGGATTTAATTTTCCTTATTCTTCTAATAATGTTATGAGCATGACCCCATTATCCAAATTTCTTTGAGCCACATTTGCTACCATCTTTGTAATGGAATTGTTGGCTTGCTCATATGTGAACTCAGTTGGCGTTATCATTTTGTTCCTTATACATGCTTCGTCGGTGACATCAAACTCAAGCTCATATGTGTGTCTACATTGTCCAGTTTAGCATCTTCCTCTTTTACATGTTTACGCCCTTAGGTTCTATCATCTCCAGCCCATATAATTTTTCTACAGTAAATGTATATTGGAATATCACACAAATGATATTAGTTGGGTCATTCACATACCCAAGGTCTGACATCTGTAAAAATTATTCTTCCCATTTTCTACTAGATTATTTACCTTCGGGAATATGAGTTTCTATGCCTAGAATCATACCTTCTCCTTTCTCACCCAATGCATCCCCATGCTCTCTTGATGGATCTTCCTCTCTTTTTTCCTTCTGTTCACCTTCTCCCATGGTGCCTTCTTCTTTGCGCTCACTAAGCATATCTGTGTCGCATTGGGATTATTATTCTCTGTGATCCTCTTGGCCTTTTTTATTGATAATTGAAAATGACCCTGTGCCTTGTCAGACAACTCTTATTCCTCAATATCATCCTATGTTACGATCTTGTGCATTCTCCTTATTTTATTCTATGGGCTTGACTTGACCAGAGTAGTTCTCAGTGACCTCCTCACTTCCTCAAAGGGTCATGCACCACTACTATGCATTTTGGTATTTCTCCTCAACCTCGCTCTATAACCCTATTCAACTGCACCACCCTCTTTCTTTTATGTCTCCTCATCCTCAAGGTCAATTCTTACATCTTCTTCTTCCTACTTGTTAGACCCGTGAAATATGCTAAGTATAGGCAACGCGAAGGATTTTGATGCGCAGGAGTTAGGTATGAAGGCACACGTGGGAGTATTACAGAGAGCATGCAAGGGTTCACACCCAGGCCAAACATGTATAAAGACTTGGCCACATTTTGATAGAATTGGGAGATGAATAGTTGGAGTGATGACCAAGTAAGGTTTTGGAGATAATAATAGAGCATGAAGAATACAATTTAAAGTAAAGTCTATTTTGATATAGATCTCATGCAAAGGAAGTTAAGACGACATGTAAAGTTTTGGATATTAGTAGGATTAGATATATAGTTTATATTAGAAGATAATATATTATTAGTGATCTTCCATGCTCTTATAGATGACTTGTAATGCACGCATGGATATTTATCACATGTGGGATATTTTTGGAGAGTGCATGAGTAGTGAAGGGAAATTCCCCACTTCCTATAAATATGTATTGATTTGCACGATTTAGAGAGAGAGTTCGGTAATAGAGTTATGTTGTTGGTTCATGAGTGCGCATGAATTATGGTGACATTATTATGTATGTATACAGCTTCTATGTTTTACAACAATTAATATAATGGATCTTTGTGGTTTGATATTGGTTGTTGACATAACTGTGACTGGTTCTTACATGGTAAAGTTAATCTTGCATATGGTTAAGATCTAGATCTAGTTCATGTGATTGTTTATTTTATAATTGATATTACGGATCTGGGATATTTGTACGATCATGATAACTTCTTGAAAAAGCTTCCATAAAAGAGGGATTTGGTACCCTTGCGCACTTTGGGTGAGCGTTTGGTTCTGATTAAGCGATGTGCCAATGCACCTTGGGCTATTTAGTAAAATAAAGGACTACACTACCTCGAAGGATTATCTTTATGAAACATTTGATTGTTTTTAGTTAGTTGTCTTCTAGCACCATGATTGAGCACACCTCTATCTACTATCTCCTTCTCTTCATTCTTAGGTTGTTCTTCCTCCTCTGTCCTAGGAGGGGTGGGATCGCACTCCTTCTTTGTCCCAACTATATGTTTTCCTTCTAGTAGCTCCAGGAGTTTATACTCATCCTCAATATACTTTCCATTCACCAATATAGGCTTAAGGTAGATGTATACCTTAGCCAAATCTATCTTTCTAACTTCCAAAGTCATAGATTTTATGATGATATCATTTGATATCATAGTCTAAATATAAGATGACTTACTAGGATACACGTAAGTCTTTCAAAGCACGTGGTATTCATATTATACCTTGTTTGCATCAAATCTAAGCTTCCACATGTTTGAAAATCTATTCATTGAGGCCTGGAAATAACGCGATGTAAAGGCATACAACAACTTGCACCAAGGGCTCTATTTACCATTCTTCATGAAAAATCTCCCAATGTAGTAATATTGTTAAACTACAAATTCTACCTTCCCATCCAACATTGTGGTAAAGTTGTTTGGTATGTTCCAATCATACTCGAAATCCTTGCGTATTATTCTATACCAAATATCAAGTCTGATCTTGTAGGCTCCCGTAACTCCATCACAAGTATATATTATAAACCTTTCAGCCAATGACTTCTTCTCTAGTGGGTACTACCACATTTTTTCCAAAAGGCCATCTGGAACCCCAATCTATGCAAACAAAATGGATAAAAGAATCGTGCCCCATGTAATCTTATCACTTTTGCACACTTCCTTAATAATTCCTTCTATAATGAATGCAACAAGATTATACACCATTCCCTTCGCCATATTCTTCGTGATGTGGAGCCATTTCTTGTTTACTTTGCCCCATCTCTCCTGGTTATTAAATTTGGTCAAAAGGTGTGTGGAAATTTTAACAACAAGGTTGGTTACGTTTGAGATGTCCATAATGTGCCCTATTTTCTAATATTCCATCTCAATAGAAGTAGCCTCCATACCTATTTCATCATCTATTTTAATGGAAATCTCTATGCCTAAAATCCGTAACCGTGTAAGTCTTCCAACTAGTGGTGCAGTGATTCATACTCACCTTACTATGAATTAGAAGAAGTAATCATGGAATCTTGACATAATCCATTGGTAAAGTTTCTTTGGTTTTTCAATATATGGAAACTCAAAAATATGTGAAACTCCTATTTTCTATAAGTTCATGTACCCTTCGTCATCGTAGATGGGTTTATCATCATCAGTTTGCAGGTTTATCTTCATTACCAGATATTTCTCTATCTGATCCTTGTTTGAACTGGTGGAATGATTGTAACCACTCACTTTTCTCTTTATGATGTGGTATTCCCAAGCATGCCCCATGATTATGCCCTCGGGATACTGCATTTCAAAAAATATCTCCTTAGGCGCTTCCTCTATTTCCACTTCTGATTCGTTCTTCTTCTTTCCCCTTGTGGCTACTACAAGTGTTATTCTCGGTGCCATACAAACCGTCCACACCTTACTGTTACGATTTTCTACATTCTTTTACCTCTATCTCACCGAATGCGCATGCCCTAGCTATAATTCCAAACCCTAGTTCTATGAGTTAAACCCTTGATCCTCTTTCACACCTTTTCTTTGCTCTCACACTTCTCACAAAGGGGCTCCACTTTGGTCATGAAAAACTTCTCATAGCTTCAATGAAGTCTTGTTTACACTCACACTATGTACTCTTCCACACTTCAATCGCTCTTCAAGGCTTGAATACCCCTAACATGTAAGGTAAAAATAAACTTTCTTGCACTTCTATTATATTTTTAATTAATTACTCCTCGTCTACTACTATACTTAGATTTAATTACTATTTTTTCTCTTTTTTCACACTTTTCTCTACTTTCTTTTGTGACCCAGTGTAACCTTATGGCGTGCCTCGCTACTTCACAAGACACAGACATCCTTTATACACTGTAGTGCATAATCCTCTGGCGTCATACCAAGTAGTTTATCATGTTGTTTCCTACCTCATGTTACATTGTGAGAACCTTTTCTCATTCGTGGTCTTCATTCTGAGAAATTTCCTTATGAGCACCTTCATCCCTAGCACTTGTAGTAACTTTTCCTTCTTTGGAAATACGTCAATGTACACCCTCAAATGCGCTAACCTGTATAAATCCCAATGCCAATAATTTTATTTTCCTCTTTTTCACACTTGAACCTAGTTCACCTCATACTAAAAGTATGCATGGTCCTCTTTGCATGAACTTGATATAGAGTAATCATCTTCTTACATGAAAGCGTGCTTATTATAACAAAATAAGGAAATTGAAAAATGAAGCATAACAATTGGAAATAAACACATGAAAGGGAAATCTAATATAAATGACAATACTACCTTATTACAAACACCAAGAAGATTTATTTATATTAGGTCTTACACCTACTCCCATTGAAATAACAAAGCAACATGGTACCATCAAGTGCCTAGAATTGAAATGCATCTAATTCAAGAATCTTGGTTACAACAAAAGGAACCAACCAATGCACCTTCAATTTTCCTAGATGGTTCACAAACTTGGACTCATACAGAAGGACCGTATTTCCAACTATAAATTTCTTGTACTTGATGTTCCTATCATGTGTGCCTTTTGTCTTTCCTTCTCGGTCTTATGGCTCTAATGTGCTATGGTGTGCCACTCACCTAATTGCATTGTTTTTTCAACGAGTTCTTCAAAAACTTGTTTACCAGTAAGTCCACCTACATGCATAATATACAGGGATGATAACATGAATTCAATTGGTAGTACTACTTTCGTGCCAAACACCAATTGAAATGGTGAGGATTTATTCAATTTTGTATAAGTGGTGTTGTATGCCCAAAGTAAATCTGACACTTTATCATCCTAATATTTTCTTTCAACATCACATATTTTAGTCAATGTATGTCCCAAAATATTGTTGAAATATTCTTCAATACCATTATCTTGTTGGTGATAAGGAGTAGCGTTTTTTTGTGCCAACATAAAATATTTAAGCAAAATTTTGATCGTCTCATTCAAGAAATGAGCTCCTCTATCACTATTTAAGCTTAATGGGCAGCCATACCTACTAATAATATTCTCCCATAAAAATATCATTTTTGTTGCTATTATATAATCCTTTGTAGGTGATGTCTCTTCCCACCATGTCAAATAGTTTGTGAAAGTAATAATGTAGCGCACACCATTCCTACACGTGGGTGGTGAGATATGACCTACAAAGTCAATGGCCCACTTTTCAAAAGGCTCCATTCTTGCAATGGGTCATAATGACATCTCATATTTGTTTCTAGGCTTCCCAAGGCATTGGAAATGATCACATGCCTTGACATATTCCTTAGTATCTTTGTACAAGGTCTCCCACCAAATTCTAGCCATTAGAATTTTGCACGCTGTAACATCACCAGCATAATGGACTCCTGTTATCCCACCATGAGATTATTCCAAAATAACGTCACAATCATGTTCTAGAAGACAATGGCATAAGAATTCATCACAACCCAAATTTTATAAATATGCACTAATCAAATCATAAGGCTACGCATGTATAATAAGCTGATTTTTCTCCAATGTCTTCATTCCTTCAAGTGCTTTCCCAGTGGACAAAAAAACTAAAATTTCCTCCAAATCTATGGGCACATGGTTTAACTATGATTACTGTACATTTGACATTGTTTCATCAATTATCTACCATTTTTTCATAATTGATCCTTAATAAATGATCAGACCCTGAATTTCTCTCACATGGCTTCACAACAACTATGAAATCAAACTCATGAAACAGAAGTATCCATATTCATATGTGCCCTTGTAAAATAGATTTTTTGAGTAAATATTTAAGTGTTATATGATCTATTTAGAAACAAAATGGGTTTCCTAGTAAGTACTATATGAAATTGTGTAACATGTAGATCATGGAAAATGCCTCATGCTTAGTGGTCATATAATTCTGCTCTACGGGTGTTAAATTCCACCTTGTAAAGAAAATGGGATGATCCACAATTCCTTCTCTTGGTTGCGCTAATAATATACCAATTAGCATGTCAGAGGCATCAACATGAACATGAAAGGGTTTTTCTCATGAAGGAAAGTACAAACTAGGTACATTGGTGAGCATCTACTTCTATTTTTCAAATTCCTTTTGTTGCACATCACCCTAATAAAATTTCCCTTTATCCTTCATCAATTCTTCCAAGGGTACGGAAATATTTTCATAGCCTTTTATGAATTTCCTATAGTAACCAATATGTCCTAGAAATCCATGTACCTCACTCTAATTTGTAGGATCTTCTAAACCCAAGATTACAACTATTTTGGTTGGGTCTATCAACAATCCTTTTAAATGATGTGCCCAAGTAAAGTTCCAAAAGGTATAGAAAAGATGCACTTTTTAATGTTGAGATAGATGCTCACCTTCTTGCACTTCTCAAACATGAGCCTTAGATTATCACAATGATCCTTGACTAAGCCATATACTTTCCAATCATCCAAATACACTTGTAATAATTTAGGAATAAAATCTTGAAAGGCCTGTACAAAAATGTGCAAGAACACTTTTGGTGCATTTTTTAATCCAAAGGGCATAATTTTATATGCAAAACTTCCCCATTCAGTATTGAAATTTTTCTTCTCCTAATCCTATTTCGTGATGTGCACCCGGTGATAACCTAAAAATCCATTTGTGAAAGAATATATCTCGCGCCCAACAACTTGCTCAAGAATTTCTTTCATGAATGGTGTGAGAAAAGGATCTCTAACACATGAAGCATTGAGTTCTCTATATTCCACACAAATCCTTATCCTCCCATCCTTTTTTATGATTATAACCATGGGTCTAACCCATTCATATTCTTCAATATGATCAATAATATCATACTTGAGCAACTTTTAAATTTCTTCCTTTACCTTTACACGCAGATTAGGATTCATCCTATAAGGATTCTTCAAAATCAGGTGCCCACATTCCTTCTACTTGATCTTCATTTCACCTAAAGAAGGGTGTAATCCTTTTAATTCATGATATCCCCATGGAAATAAGTCATGGAAGTCACATAAGACTTCAATAATGTTTGTAACTTCTTTCTTTGACCAATAATCACCAATAATGGCATCCTTTGGCTTGGCCTCTGTACCAATGTTAACCTTCTTTGTCTTCATAGTCCAACATGGTACGCATGTGCCTTCTCATCTGCAGTATCCATCACCTCACGTGAACCTTTAGCATGAATAATATCTAGGTTATCAACATCATCACCATCTATCATATATACCAATTTACCCTTTTTTTTCCTTCCAAGCACGGCACATATCTACCTCTTATGTCTCCTCAAGATCAAAACATGCCTCATGATCAGGTTCCCCAAATATTTCCAACATGATTTCTTTAGAATTTGTGCTATCTCCCAAAGTAAGGTTCTTCATGATTTGCAAAGCTTCATGGACTGAGGGCTTAGTAGAAAAATAATCAAAAGTTTGGATCATACTTGGAGTCATTTTTTACCAATTTTTTGTTTCTATCTTTAAATTAGCATGGAAATACCATGCATGCATGCAACCATTTAGTGTGGAGTAGAACTTATGTACCCAAAGTGATGGAAATAAGGCCTCCTTTCCCTATACCCATGATCTCCCACAATCATGGACATGATGAGAAGCAAGAGACTTCCCATGAAATTCACATGTTTGTGTAGGTACATTATTCTGAGTAAACCTACTCGAAATGGTGATTCTCACTTCTTTCCATTCTAAGAGGCCATTTATATGTGTTTTCCACCATCGAGATGTTTTCCCTTATAAAGTATAGGCCAACATATTTCTTTTATTCCCCTCATTCTACCACTAAATATCCATGGAATGCAATAATGTATCAGGGTTCCCTTCACTAGTATACCTTAGTTCCTGAGTAGATCCTAACTGCCTCACCTTGTATGGCCTAATAATTTTGGTGACTCTTCCTTTGAATTCTCTCCCAACCATCTCTTACATTTCATGAGCCTAGTTATCACAAGAAATACTAGTAGTGTCACTTAAATATTACACGTATTCCAACTGAAGGATGAATTCCTTTGATGGTTCCATATTCTCTTTATTGCACACTATATGAGCATATATTCTATTAATTTCTTCTTCACTCAAGGGCTCAACATATGGCTCTACCTTCTTATAATTTATGGGTATGATCATGCGATCTTCTTCATTCTCAAAACTAATGTACCTTTTATTAAAGTGTAGATCAAAGTTATTCACATAACACCAGGGCCATCCAAATAATGCTATAAATTTAACTACTTATGCAAGCTCTAACACCTCAAATTCTCGAGTGAACTTGGATCCCTAAATGGTAATGGATGTATCCTTCAGTACCCCAAAAGGCATAGCCCTAGTCTTGTTTTCCATACATAACACATTTAAATATGGCTACAAATTTTTTCTACCCATCTGATTCCATGCATCTAGAGTCAACACATTCATTTTCGCTCCAGTGTAAATTAATATGTTACGTAAAAACAACTATAAGTTACTACATCCAGTGTAATCTCTTTTTCAAATTCATGATTATGAGGTGGTAGATTTACATGGAGTATATTCCTCTTGTGCTCAGCCCCATCGCACGGTATCTTTTCTCGTAACCATTCCCCTAACAAAAAAAATATGTTTTCCTATCACAAAATCTTACAAAACTCCGTTAAATCATCCACATCCTTTTGTGAGAGCTCAAATTTCTTCACACATTTTCTCTCATGCATTGTATCTCACCCTGTAGATCCCTAATGACTCTCATCATCTCTTGGTATACTTCCTTCTATTACAAAACATTTGGCTACTTAGAATGTATCACCTCTTCCCTCGTAGTGAGTGGATTAACTATAGTGAGTGTACATGTAGCCTCAACGCATGTTATAACCATCACTGTATAGAAATCAAGATCAAGTGTCTTCTTAGGCATCCAATGACCAGTAACAACAAATTGTACCTTGATCATCCATGTGATCTTATCTTTCTTCCTATTCTTACTCATGTGCTCATATATATATCTAGGTATTCCTCTAACTTTTGTTGCTTCCCACACCAAGAGAAAGCTATATTATGAGGAAAATCACACTGATAGTGATAAGGAGATCCACAAGTCTAACAAGTTACTCATGCGGATCTACCTCTACCACCACCTTAACCGTGAACTCGATATTGATATCCTCCCTAGAATCTTCCATTCCTGTGATCCCCATTGTTTCTCCCTTCATTATTTTGTCCTTCCTAATCATTTGATCTGATCACCACACTAGTTTTGTGCACTCCTGTCTCAATGGATTCGTGGATATGATCAATCAATCTATAGTCAGTGGTCTTGTAAGTATGCCACTTGCAAATCTTATAATATATGGAAACCTTATTTTGAATAGTGCAATGTAAAAGAGGAAAATCCTAAACATCAAGGTTTAGGTGACAAGCCTCACAATCTAATAACAACGTGCACACTGACTTCCATGGGAAATTATCCTTAGTATTTCCTTCAACCTCACAATCTATGCACCATATTTCATTGTGTGTCTCATGAGCTATATTGACAGAAAGTGTATCCAACTGCTTCACCATAGCCACTATCTACACCTCCAAAAATGGGTTCACTCCAGTATGAACACTTCCTACTACCTCAGCGTGGATGGATACTTCAAATTCCTTACACAAATCAGTATATGTACTATGAGATAGAGATATATAAAAATGGGTCAACAATACTCTAGCAAACCACTATGTATGCTAACTCTAATGAATGTCATAATATAATTTTGATAACAAAGTCTTGAAATGTGTGTCATATTCCCTCACACTTTCAGATAATCCCTACTTGATATAATTAAGTGCATTGATGCTTCGCTAATCAAATTATCGAATACAAAACTCTACCAAAGCGTAGTGCATAAAGCATTATAATCCACCACAGTCAGATGTGGATCATAATTCATGTACTATTTATGTGCGTGCCCTTGAAGAGTAGTGGAATATTGATTTTTCTTCCTATTTAAAGGTGTAATTCCTTTAGCATGCCATAATATCTCACACTTATGCACATACTTCTATACATCGTCAATACTTCTATACTCTGGTAAGTCGAGAGACATATCAAAGAAGACTTGGGGTGTCTAGTGGGGTTGTAGAGGTTGTTGGGGTGGTTGTTGTGGGTGTGGACTTTATTCACCAGATCCAGAACTAGAACTTCTACCAGCATTTCCTCATCGTAATTTGCTTGATCCTCCCACGCCTCTTGTTACAGGATGTGAACCAATTGGCGTACTCCTCTATGTCCCAGCTGTAGTACTAGACTAGACACCCACAATATGCATGGTTGTAATACTCATAAAATTGATCCTAATGGTCTGCGCACATACAACTTATCCTATTCACATGCCTGAAAACAACCCTACAATCGGGATTCAAAACAACAATGTGTATTGCACTGTTATAGGTGTATGTGTTGTATGATGTACTTCTGAATTCATTATAAAATGATACCTACCCATATCTATCTACTTACCTACACTATCATTCTTCTCAATGACTATCTCTAGATCTAGAAAACCATGTACAAGGGCTAGGTGAATAGATGGGTTCAAATGTGTTCCTGTGGTCCTCAATATTCCCTCTAATGTACTCTTATCTGAAGCCAAAGGGGGATCTCTACTGCACTTACCTAAATTCAGGAGATCCTGATGCTCTGACTCTTTATCTTCCATAAGAGATTGAAATCCTTTGTGAACCATCATCCTACACAACTCCATTGACTGCTCAATTTCCTACTCCTTCACCAGTTCCCTCTCTCACACTTCATTAAATATAATCTACCTTTCTTCTCTTTTTCTACTTGTTGCTAGGTCCACCATTGTTCACTAAACTTGATCTTGTCCCTACATGCGGTGGGGGTTTAGCTAGCCATGTGGAGGCTCTCTAAATCCATTTCCATGATCAAGATCTTAATCACCAAGGGCATAATGCACAAATAGGATCATATGGGCTCACACAAGAATCTAAACTCATCCTCCTTTGGATATAAGTAGAAACAATGCACCCGTATGTATAGTTACGTAACACACTAGGCCACCAACGATCTACAACTCTAGTCCACTCCAAATCAGAATCAAACAACGTTTGGCAATATTCTTGCATCCAAATATTTGGCCTATATCCCTAATTTTTCCTAATACATATGCTATCAACCACTCATATAATTCTACTAGAAAGAAGATGAAGAATGTATCATAGAGATCATGATATAGATTATCTTCAACCAAATTTCGTGCATTGAAATCAGGTCCAATACTATATATCTATGTAAAATTATCTTGTTTGGATTATACCTAACTTTAAATGCTCTCCAAATTTAACTGATACGCCATCTACATGAAACATTATGGAAAATAGTTTTAAAATAGGTCCTGATAATAGAAAAAAATTGTAGTCTCTTATTTCCACTTAATTGTTATGTTCATTGGCACTTCATTCGACAGATCTAAATGCTCACTTGAAGTTCACGAAGCTACCAGATCCCTCCTTTGTGATATCTTGTCAAGATGTTAGCATACATCTCCATAACTACCAATATTAAAGCATGCATTCAAGTGCAGATCATTATAAACATCATATCCTATGATTAGAATGGAAACACTTGTAATAAAGAAACATAATAGATCATATAAACACTAAGATAAATTATGCCATGTAATAACCATATTCAGATACATGAATGACCATAATCCATCCTCCATAATCCATTACATCAAATTATTACATACAAGAAGCTGAATACATAACAATCATTTCTACATAGTCATGTGCGCTAGTAAATCAGAGCAACATAACACTATTACATCATGTGTCTCTAATACAATGGAGTACAACAAGTATGTATAGGAGTGGGGAATTTCCCTTCAATGCCCATGCATTCTTAAAATATACTGCATGCTCAAAATAACCACGTGTATATCCAAAAACAACCATAAATCATGCATAATTTTCCATCAATCCTAATAATATATTAATCGTATAAATAATCTCTTATTTAATCATATTACTATATTGATCTATGCATGACCTTTCATCTTTGATTTACATGTTATTTTACCCAAAAATATTCATTCCTTGGCCACCAAGTCTCCTTTCTTTTATCCATTGCTTGGTTCGCACTCTAACTCAACTTTCTATTTTTATCCCGTAATTGCAAAATCGGCTAAGTCCTGAGTTCTATTTTTCTAGGCGCATGCCATTTTAACTAGCCCTTGTGCATGTACATGCGCACCTCACTTTCCCACACTCTTACTACTTAGCCTTTTTTTTAGTAAAAAAAAACCATACTAATTCTATACAAGGTGTGGGGCCCGCCTTCGCACAAAAATAGAATTTCTCAAGCACACACTACACGAGTTGTGCAAAGACATAGACCAATTTAAATAAAAGTTTCCATTTTCTTTTATGTTTTTTTTTTTTATGAATCTCACAAAAGTATAATGTGCATTGTATGTGTAATATTTAATTTATTAACTTTCTTAATTAATATATATATATATATATATATATATATATATATATATATCAGACGGTTAAATTTTGAATATACATGTCATTTTCATGTTTAAATTATATATTTACTTGTCAATCACGACAGTAATATTTTAAAAATGGTTTTATTTTTAAATATAAAATGACTAAAAATATCTAAATGCCTTCCAAAATCCAGCACTGGACCTCCTACACAAGAAATAGAAACACTATCTTTAGAAAGTTAGATTTCAATGAAGTGACCAATGCACTACAAAGGTTTAGACTATTATGAAACTATTATAAATATTGTTCAAACTAAAATAACCAACATTATGCACTAAAATTTGGCCTTGAAATTTGTACTTATCTTACAAAATACTATTGTTCAACGAATGTGGGTATTGGGTTTTGCTACTAGTGGAAAATAATAGTTCCTTCAAATATGTGCTCGGTCAGGAAAAATGGACTATGTAAAATAGAATGAAAATGAAATAGAATGTGAAACCAAACTTAATATTATTATTTAACATGAATAAATGATGAAATTTACAAATATTAATTTGTTGAAATCATTGTTACAATTCATATTCTCCGTGACTGTGCATATTCTAGAAATGACTCTTCATCTACCTAAGGGAACTATTCCAAATATAACTATAATAAAAACTATATCCTAAAGAATACCTATAATAAAAAGTTATGAGACCATAATGAGGGACTAAGCATAAAGCACTAGTATCACCACATAAGGTTGCATCCATCCAAGGCATCTATAGCTCCATTTGCATCCATCTATCTCCATCACAAGGGACAAAGGTCGGTTTTCTACATCACACTTTATAGGGGGAGTTTATTTTATTCCATACACACATTATTTACATTCTACATCTAGGTATTGCTCGCTACCCACAAATTTTGACTCACACAAGAGCACCTAGAGAAAAAGGCCACACACATACACCTAGAACAATATTGGGTCTGAGATGTAGTGTAGCGCTAACTTAGTAAGACCACCATTATGGCCACTGAGGACAGTCTAACCCCTTTATATGTAAATTTTTTTAGGGTTTTGATGCTTTACCTGGGGCTTTGTGGGTGATTATTCTATTACAGGTTTTTCCAGTACTTCGGTGATCACTGACATTCACGCTATGGGAAACAACCATAGGTGAACATTCAATGACACATAAAAGGAGGTTCTTTGGTCATTTCCATAGATTAGGGAACCAAAATCTCATACCAAGGTGCTCCAAGCACCCATATCCCTCTCCAGGCACCCCATTCTAGCTAGATATCTCAGATCTACACATTCTCACTCTTGTGCGATGGTTTCCTTCTCCTGTTTAGCTAGTCTCCACTGTGACATAGTCTCGCGACATATGTGAATCAACTAAGGCCTTCCTAACCCTTTTTCACATTAGGGTTTCATATTTTCATAGCTTATTTTTCTTGGGTGTATTTTCTACATTTTATTTTCATTTATTTACTACTCTTATAGCATTAGATTAAGCTAGGATATTCCATTTTAGTTTAATCATTTTTGTGAACCCATACTCGATATTCACGCTTTTAGGATCCTCATTCTTTGTTTATCATCCTAGAGTCTAGTCATCATGAGTATCTCAATCAATGATTACTTTCTTGAAAATCTTGATTTAAGGCGTAGATTCCAACATCTTATTACTACTACTCGCATTCCTATAGATGCACATCCAGAATCCATCTATCATTAATTTGATGATGCATTTTCTCAACACATAGGATTAAAATATAATCCTATTGCTAATCTTAACACTTTTAATAATGACCCACCCTTGCATGTCATGATTCTCATTTATAATATGGGTGTTAAGCGTACTTTAATTAAAAATGGATATGAACTTGACTTATGTCCCATGTCATTCATTGAGAAGCTAGGTCTTTCCACTCATGATTTTAATCCATCTTATATTTCACTACATGCATATAATGTTTCTATTCATCCATGCAATGGTCACATTACATTACCTATCACTGTAGGGCCAAAAATGGTTAACATTGTGTTCTTTGTCATCAACTTTCCAATATCCTATAAATATTTTCTTGGTAGACCATGTCTCCGTTACATGGAAGTTGTTTCTTCTATTGTACATCATTGTGTCAAGTTCATACATGAAGGCATTGATTATACTATTTTTATATGACCGTGACCCTTACAAATATTATGACTGAGATCCTAATACTACTCTTCCTACTCCATGCACTGATATTATAGATTATCCTCAACCTATAGATGAACCACCTCATTTTCCACCATTTGAAGGTGTTATTTGTGTGATAGATGCAGTTTCTTCCACTTAACCACATCTACCTGCTACTACTACTGCTATGATTCTTTATTGGGGGCTTGTCCATTATATAGACATCGATCTATCCCCTACACCTTCACATGTGCCTCCTTCATTAACACATCCACCATTTACATGTACGATTTTCATGAATGATTCATATTGGGAGCTTATTCCATTCAAACCTACTTGTGATGACATTGTATGAACACATGAGGGATTGAATCTACTAGGATTTTCTTTTGAGGACCTCTACCCCCCACTGCACACTCCTCATCTTTATCATGGGTTTTTTTTGCATCAATTCTACTTATGTCCTACACTTCTTTCATCTCACGGTCTTCCTTACACACAATCATCGATCTGCACCACTTATATTAGATTAATCATGGCTTGATTACATTGGGGGTACTCTAGATCCTAATCATACAAACATATGATTCCTCGTGCTTTTTGTTTTATATTCATTTGCAACAGTTCCTTTATAGAATATACAAAAAAATTCATTTGATGGTATGCACATGAATGTCCCTTACCACCCTTTACTGATGAGGAATATTCCATGGGTATGTAAAACTTACGCCTTAATGGTTCGTTACATGATCAAACCTACCCCATTTCTTACCATGTCTTTGATGATTATCCATTGAATTTGACCCTAACAATGATGACCTCTTATACGACATTGCATGATTGAATTCTTCATCTTACACACTAGCGGGGTACTACATTTATACCCCCAGCATTGTGCAACATCTTATTCTATCCCCACTTCTTACGCACACTTTCACATCTACATTGTCATTTCCTGATTACACATTCTTATGCTTCGGTTCAATCTTGATTATTAAGGGCATCCTATACACATGAACCTCACACACTGCATGTTAGACTCTACAAAATCTACATTACACATTGCATATCCTACACACCACATGACACATTTTCATCACTACATCTACTAAATATCTTACACATCTTAGAGGTCTACTTTTACATGTTGCACTCACTACTCTATGACGCACTCTAGTCTCAAGGTCCATAATAGACTGTTGATAGTATACATCACAAATGGACCATGTCACACTCACATGCTTATCATTCAATCCTTTCCATCATGTAACATGCCTAGTTTAGTGATATACACAATAGGCTACATCATCACTTCCTATTACATCACTTAGGGGTATACAATTTAGGCTACATCACCTCCTTTTCTCCTCATCTTGTGGTGATAAACTCCATAGGATACATCATCACTTAATCTATCATCATCATCACCTATTTTGATAATCATTTAGTGATATATGATTTGGGCTGAATAATCACTCCTTCGATCATCCTGTCATGGTATACACTTAGGCTACAACATCATGCACACTTCATCTTTGTGTCGTATGTCATCATTGCACATTCACCATAACATGCTACACACAACACATAGTTCAACCATTTATAGATGAAAAACTCTCGTCTATGGTTCATTATTGACTACGGAGGGGGCATAAATAAATTAACCTCATTGTATATAATTACATTCACTCGAAGGGGCACACAAATCCTATCATCCTCTTTACATTCCATCCCATCCATCTACAACATTTTGCATATGTTAGTTGTATCTAATATTACTTGAATCTACTTGTTTATGTTCATATTATTACAAATGCTAGATAGATATCATGTATTCCATTATCTTTATCATACACACATGCACATTCACTTGTTTTTCTAGTAGTGATCACAAATACAAGGATTCTATATACAGTATGGATGCTTGGAACACTACTAGTCACACAAAGGATCCTAAGAGAATCTTGTTTCATACACTATAGGTGTTATTGTTTCATTTTATTTCATCACATATTGCTTTATCAATTACACACACTTTTAACATATACTTTATCTTTCTAACATGCTAATAGGTCTTCATGTGCGACATTTTTTTTGTAGGATTACTTGCCTCTATGGTTATTTGTTACTTTGTTTGTACTTGTTTGCTAGTTTTTGCTATTATATGTGGGCCTTGCCATTTATTTTATGTGCACACTTTCTTGTTTTTATGTGAACACTATGGCCTTGAGTATCTTCTGACATTATGAATGATGTCCCATGTTTTCAACCCAATTTTTCATGGTCTATGTTGGCTTGTTGCGTGTGTACTTGCATCCTAGATTACACTTTTTCTTACACATGTATGTTTATATTTGTTTGTACTAACATTTGTCTCCTAGCTAGTTGTTTGCATGTGCCTTGGTTTATACTAGGAACACCCCCTTCCCCCTATAGGGAAAATTTTCCTTTTTAGAACTCAGTCCTCTTTTGGGCCGTATTCTCCTATCTGTGACGTTGCATGCACCCCTAAAGAGGGGATCATCATTTGGGTTTACACACACTACAGAGCGTAGCACCGATACAATTTAGTTTCTATTTTTTTCCATGACACAGTGGGTTCAGACTAGTCTATAAATATTCATAAACAATGGCTTTTACAAGGTAGATTTTCCTTAGCATTATGAGGAGTAATTTTAGGTTAGAGGATAAACCAGACCTTCCTCTCTACACTACTTTAGCTAGTGGCATCGGATCACCCAAAAAAATATAAAGCATAGAGATCTTTTTCAGTATCTGGAAGTGGTTATAAGTTGGGGGATAAATAAGACTTTCTTCCATACACTTCTTCATCCTATAGCATGAGATCACCCAAAAAAATCACACTTCATCATTGTTTACAGGATCCTTTCTACACCCTATTTCTCATCATGGATCACGTGAATAAGTTCGTTCTTCATTTTCACATTTTCCTTACAAAATTTTTACATACATACATGTGTCTTTATACACACTTTTTACACATATACATGTGTATTTGACTACTTGATTGTCTTCTCTTTTGTAGGTCAGTCTGTATGGGAAGAAAAAAGTCAACATCATCAACAACATCACTCAGGATCATACATATCGACACTAACATGCAGGTACATCACATACATCAACATCGACACATGTGCTTTTGCCCTAGGTTCACTCTCATCACTTTTGCATATTTAGTCTCCATGCTCCACCTTTTTGTCACTCCACACTTTATCTCATCACTTGACACGTTTTCTACATTTATCTACATGGATATCAGGTATGTATCTCTATCTAATTTATGTTATTGAGATTTTGGATCACCAACATAAAGTGGGGGAAAATGTAGATAAAAAATCACACACTTTGGGTAATTATCTAGTATCGGTATCATACTATTGCTCATATGGTTATTGAGTGAAAATAGTACTAATTAAGCCATGTCTTTGGCTATCTTGCATTGTTTTCTGTTGTTATTTTTTATCTTGCACTCATACTTTCCTAGTCTTTACTGTTATACTACGTTTTTCCTATTATCTAAATGGGGAGCCCCAGGCACCTTGGCCCCCTCTAGGTGCCCTGATCCTCTTTTCACTTTCCTCTCACTTTTTAGACACTTTATAGTTATTTGAGATTCTTATATTTTTTGTGGTCGGCCTTTTCAGTGTTAATTAAAAAAATAAAGCAAGAGAAACATATAAATATTAAGTTATGAGACAATAATGATGGACCAAGAACTAAGAACTAGTATCACCACATAAGGTTGCATCCATCAAAGGCATCTATAGCTCTATCACAAGGGACAAAGGCTGGTTTTCTACATCACACTTCATGTGGGGGAGTTTATTCTATTCCATACACACATTATTTACATTCTACATCTAGTTATTTCTCACTACTCACAAAGTGCAACATGAATAAGAGAACCTAGGGCACAATTGTGCACGCACACACACATGTACCTACATTGGTTTTGAGATGTAGTGCAATGCTTAGTTAGTAAGTCCACCATTATGGCCAATGAGGACAGTCTGCCCCCTTCATATGCATCTTTATTTTTTAGGGTTTTGATTCTTTTTCTGGGGTTTTTAAAGTGATTCTTCTATTACATGTTTTTCCAGTACTTCGCCGATCATACAACGACATTCACGTAATAGGAAGTGAAAATAAGTGAACATTCAATGACACATTAAAAAAGGTTCTATGGTAATTTCCACAGAATAGGGAACCTAGATCTCATACCAGGGCACCCCTATCCTTCTCTAGGTGCCCTAGTCTATCCAAAAAACTCATATTTTCACTTTCTTAGGATCCCGTGCAATGGTTTCCTCCTCCTATTCAACTAGTCTCCACTGCGACACAATCCTGTGACATATGCAAATCAACTACGACCTTCTTAACCATTTTTGAACATTAGGGTTTCATATGTTCATATATTAGTTTAATTGGGTGTATTTGCTACATTTTATCGACATTTTTAAAATTCTCCTAGAGTATTAGATTAAGCTAGGATATTCCATTTTAGTTTAATTAGCTGTAGGGATTAAGATTAGATCAAACATGCCTATAAACTTTTCAAAAAAAATATTTCTAAGTTCTTTTGTCAAGATGTTTTATGGTTGCTTCACATTAATACAATGGAAAAATTTGAAAAAACATTTTTTACATGATGAAAAATCAAGTGGATTTTTGTATTGATGTGATTGGTTTGGTCATAAAAAAATAGATTCTTCTCCATTTTAATTTCATGTGTTGTCAACCATTAATGGTGTTGATAAAACTTGATGTTCTTGAAAGTCTAGGAAAACACTTTTGAGCCAAAAAAATATCTCCCATTACCTTTGAAGCAGCTATATATTATACACCTATTGAAAAATTTACAACATTGATTGCTTCTTTGATTTTCAACTGACTATAGTTGTTCCCAAATTCATTAGAAACCACAATGACAATTTTACATCTTCAAAAACACCAACATACATAGAGTTTGAATAACCAACCAAATTGAAGTCCCTTTCCCTAAGGTATTTGCATTTGTGAGATAATAATGTGTCTTTTAAATGTATGTTTACCATAACATTTTATGCCCTAAAAATCCCTAAAAATTTTCTATTCTAGGTTTTTTAAAATTTTACATAGATGTGTACCAATTTTCAAAAGATAAAAAATAAACTTTTGATATAGAAATAATATTTCATAATTTGGTATAAATTTTCACTCCAATCTTTGTTTTGAGAAATATTTGTATCATTAAAAAGAAAATGAAGAGACATTCCCAACTTTTGTTCTAGATACTTTTGATAATTCCCTATACATTTTTTCAAAGTAAAATAATATAGCATAATATTTTAAAAGATTTGTTTAATTCTTTTGAAAGTTAAAAAATTTCCATAAGGTCGTCAAAAGTATAGAATAAAAAAGTTGTAGGTATATTCATTATCATTTTAATGGTATAAAAATCACTCGAAACAAATGCGAGAGTGAAAAGTTATGTAAAAATTACAAAATATTCTTATAAATATCAAAGAGATATTTCATAATTTTGACATAACCATTCACCCCAAATTTCATTTTGATCTTTCACTATGCAATTAGACAGGTAATGAGGTTAGCTAAACCTTTGTTGATAAACATTTTTGAAATAATGATCCTTGATCCTTTTCTCTTGATCCTTTTCCCACATAGCCATACGGTTCTTGTAATAAATGAAAAATATGATAATAACTTGTATTAATTATTCTTCTATCCCACATGCATAATGATTCACCACATCTGTTGTGTCAACCTCTCTCGCAACCTTGGCTATAAGTCTTTTCAATTTTTTCACAACCTTATTAAGCTGGCTTATGAAATTCTGACATGAAACTAGGCTATAAATTGAATTAATATTGAAATTATTAGTTACCTCATCATCTTCCTTAACTAAACCCTTGAAATTTGTTTTAATTTGATCAACTAGAAGAGCATCAATATTCTCATTGAAGAATTTACAGTTAATATTATCAAACTCTTCTTAAATTTCATTTAGCCCATCCATTATTTCAACACGTTTGTCATCCAATTTCTTGATTAGATCCTGCAACACCTGAGATCTGAATTCCATGGCCTTTTGAAAATCAAACAACTTAGAGGAATCATTAATTACACCCTCTTGGAGAAGTAGATCTAGAAAATATGGATCATCAATTTAGGTATAGAAGATGCATACTAAAGTGGCATGGTCATAGCTGAACTTGGAGAACTGGATAAAACAATAACATTGGTGACAACAGTGGAAAATTAAATGGAGGTGGTAATGATAGAGGGTGTAGGAGTTAGAATAGCCTCAAGAGCAAATGAAATGAGCATGGAAATGGAAATGGAAGGAAAAGGAATTTGTTGAGAAAGTAGAGAGGAAAGTGGAGACCAAATCATCTTTTCAACTGATAGAATAGGAAGGGATGAGAAAACTTGGACCATAGATGGAGATGGAAAATAAAAAATGAGTAGAGGAGCAGTAGATAATGATGGAGGAGGTGGAGCTGAGGATAGTGATAATGGTAGTGAAGGAGAGGGTGAAAAACCTTGAGATATAACTAGAGAAGCACTGACATCAACAAATTTAGACACTTGTACTGTAGAGGACACAATCTTGGTAATAGGGAATTTTGTAAGAGAGGAACCACCAACAACAAATGAAATGTTCCTTGGAGTTGTAGTGGCCTTCTGATTATACCTCTTACCTTTTCAAGGTGTAGGGAGACTTAGTGTTGGCTAGGATTCTATTCTTATAGGTTGATTTGATCCTTTGGGTGAGATTCCCAAGGTAGCCAACCAATCATATGTCCTTTAAAAAATGGGCCCCACCATTTATTTTGTATTACAACATTCTTCTTGGTACCAATCAATCCATGGAAAAGGTTTATTAGAAATTTTATTGCTCCTATAAATTGGATCCAACACTTCATCATCATCCTCCATCTCTTCTAGAACATTTGTGATACCAAATTGTTTAAATTCATTCAAACTCAACCTTTCATATTCTCATTATTTGATAATAACCTCATCCTGATAGTGAATCCAAATGTCTTCCAAGTGAGGAACATGAGAACTCGCCATCCTGTCTCACTGAACTTACCCCAGTAATCAAAGTTAGTCCTGGGATGAAATGTCTACAGGGTGACTTTAGACATCTCTCCATCCACATTATTTGCTTTATAAATACTAGCACAAGTGTATCTTCCAATTGAAATAGGAAACTGGACCCCTACTTTGTGTTTTTTATGAATCTTATGATGATCCAATAACTAACAAACCAGTTCTAACAAGACCCCTTTGTCTGTCAAGCATCTTGGTAATTTATTAGGAGCACCTAGGAAACCTAGAACCCTAATGTATGTGAATGATGGGAATTGAAGATATATGGCTCCCCATTCCCTTACTTCCTTGAAAGATTCATCAGATATTCTATGATTGTATAAATTCTTATCGAAACGGTATAAAAGGATAAAAAATAAAGCATCATTTACTCTTCAGAAATGTTTATTTCCTTCCTCCATAGTGAGTTGAGGATAAAAATAAATTTTTTGAGAAACCCTCCTAGCACCATTCCTATTCAACCCATTAGATTCTCCCATCAAAACTTCTACATAGATGAGCTAAGAAGTCATGAAGAAGTTTTTATAAGTCAAGACATTGCCCAACTGAAAACAAATTGAGTTGCTGATATGCTCTCCCCATTGTATGAACTCCTTATTCTTCTTAATGGTACTAATGTAAAGGAACATCCATTCTTGAAATTATTTCACTGAAGTGAGACCTGAAACTCTACTCAAAATAACAATAAGGTCATTTATCTCCTGGATAAAGTTTGAGTGAAATAATGTTTTAGGGAGCTTAGTAATATTTTTGGCCAAGTAAATCTTCATCATGATTTGTGTGCATAGTTCAAATTCCTTATCCCAGTGTTATACCGCAGCCTTGAAGGGAATTGTTGTATATTATTCCATCTCGAAGTTTGAGTAAGTCCTCGAAAAAATTGATATCTAGCCTGATCACGAATTTTACATCATCATTTATTACAGACTTAAAGGATTTATCAAAATGGGCTACCACAACTAAGACAAATTCAGGGAAATGCATGGATTAAGGAAAACTAGTAGTGAGAGAAATCCCATTGTCAAATATGGCTTATATCCAAGGTTTTTTATTAGGGGCCTTTATCCTTTCTCAGAACTTTGGCATGTCTACCTATCCAAGATCGATGTCTATAATGTTTCCTAAATACGAAGACAAGAATATGTGGGGGGAAACCCCTAAGAAGGTATACTTCATTTTTTCTTTTCCCTTTGAAGAAGAAGTTGACATGAATTCAGGATTCAAAATCTGAGTGAACCCTGAGCATTTGTTGAAAAAATCTCAAAAACTCTGAAACATCGAAGCCCAAAATTCTGAAAAAAAACCTCAAAAAACACTCTAACTCAAAAACCTTAAAATTAGAGACCTCCAAAACTCCAAATTCTGTCAGTTTTGAAATTCCAAAACACAAACCCCCCGAAAACACTCTAACTTCGAAACCCAAAAATTAGAGACCTCCAAAATTCTTAATTCTTTCAATTCCAAAAGTCTAAAATGCAAATCTCTAAAATTCGGAAACACACACCTCTGAAATCTAGTAGTTTCGAAAGTCTAAAACACACACCTCCGAAATGAAAATCTTTGAAACCCAAAAAAATTGGAAAATAACTTCAGACTTAGGAGGAAAAAATTCTAAACTTTTAAATTCTATAATGCAATGGCCTTCTAAGACTTGATACCTGCATGTTTTGAAATTTGGAAATTTGAATAAAAATCTCATCACCATAATTAAAAGGAATTTCTGATAAGATGGAACAATACAGTGACCGATGTGATTGATCAAACAAGAAGAAAAAATAAAAAATAACAACAATAAACATGAAATTCCCAATAATAATCTAAACCAAAAAGATAAAGAAAACTTAAAAAGTTACCTTGAAAAAGATGCTTTGAAAGTACAATACAGATTAGTAAAAAAGGATGTCAGATAAAAACACCAAGTGAAAATGACTGGTAAAAAATTATATTTATATAGGTAAACAAAAATTTAATATCTGTATGCCAACATGTGTGTGGTGGTTTAAAATTAAATGCTTAGCGAAAAGTCTTAAGTCTTAAATCAAAGCGTGAACATTTGAAAGACCAAACTTGAAGTCTGAAATCCAAAAGCCTGAAGTTCTGCAATTTTGGAGCTTCGATATTTCAGATTTCAGGACTTGGGAGTGAAAAAACTTATGGCGTATAGTGAAACCCCAAAAATCAAAAGATCAAAGTTTTGAAATTTCAGAGCTTCAGGTTTTAAGATTTTGGAAACAAGCATGATCATAGAAGAAAATGCAAAGGAAAAGCTCTGAAACCCAGAAGGTCAAAGATATGAAATTTTGTAATTTTGGTATTTCGGGATTCGGAGTTGAAAATTAATATCTAACTGAGAATGAAAAATAATCTCAAAATCCCAAATAGGTGCACTCCCAAAATCTGAATTCTGAATTTCAGACTTCGGATTTTGGAAAACTTCCAAATAACCTAAGAAAAGTTTTCATAAAATAGTTGAAAATTTGAAAAAAAATTAAACAACCATCCCATTAAGGTAACTTAAAAGTTAACATTTTTGGTGACATCCAGGGAATGCTTTCTTGTTAAGCATTTGGCTAGTAGCGTTATACAATCCATTGGGAAAAAGAGTTCTAAAAAGAGAAATATTGAGATTAGACACCAAAACAAATAAAAAACAAAACAAAGCAGAAGAAAATTAAAAAAAAACAATCTGTGAAGCACATGGATGAAAAAAGAAAACAAAACTATACACACTTATTGAACTCTTAAAAGAAAGATTTGAGATGTATCCCATTCGCATGAATGGGAAATTCTTCTCCATGGAGTTTGGATAAGAAAAATAAATTTTATTCCTTGCAACTTGTGATGATATATGGTCCACTCTAGAGGGCATCAAACTTAGTATGCATATGGAGCTTGGCCCTATCAGCATCCCATTTGAGAACCAAATCTCCTTCCTAGAACTTCCCGTTGGATGTTTTTTGTCAAAAGATTTCTTAACCTGAAATTGATGATGTTCCAAAGTATTCATTTCCATGTTCCTCATTTATTAACCTCTAGTTGATGTGTTAATTCCAAAGAAGGTAGCTCTAGAGATAGTGGAAGTTTTTATTCCCACCCATACACCAACGTAAAGGGAGGATTTCCAATAACTCACTTAGGTGTGATCCAATCTGCCCATAGGGTGGTTTTGAGCTAAGTGTGCCAAGTTCACCTATTATTTTCCAGTGTATGCTTGATGATCCATATGAGACTCTTATTGCTAGACTTGGCTAATACCTTTCCTTGTGAATAATAATTAGATGAAGTTTTGATATAAACCCCATTCTTGACGGCCCATTTAGTTAATTTCAATCCAAGAAATGCCATTACATTATCTAAAATTAATTTAAATGGAACACCAAACTAGGTCATTATTCCCTCCTGAAAATCAAGAATGGCATTTTCATTTCCTTCCTTAAGTGTCACATCTTCTATCCAATTAGTGAAATAGTCTGTTACAGTGAGAACCCATTTATGTCCATCACTAGATGGAGGATTAATCATCCTGATGAAATCCAATCCCCACTGGATAAAAGGTTGGTCAAGATGAATTGGATGGAGAGGAAGGGCCACCAATTTCTACTTTTTTGTGAAGAAAGCACACTCCCTACATTTCCTTACCTAGAGATAATTATCTTTGAACAAATCCATCCAATAATAGTCAGCCCTCATGATCGTTACAGTAGTAGTTCTTGTGGAGTAGTGCCCTCCTAAAAATCCATTGTTAAATTCTTGCAATATTTGATCCACCTGCTTTGGTCCTATACATCGAAGTAGAATTTCGTTTAAATATCTACAAAATATAACACCATCCACCAAGACATAAGGAACGAATTGAAGACGAAATATTCGTCTTGGAGTTTTATCCATGTTATCAAGATACACTCCTGAGAGGAGAAAAACCTTCATTTTTGAAAACCAATATGATTGACCATCTTCCTTGTATTCATTAATGAGAAATGTATCTTCTTCAGATTTAGACTCTAAATCTGTAGCTAACTATTGACACAGACCTTTTCCTCTGACTAGTTTGGTAAATTTTATGTGTACATCATACTCCATCACCTTGGTAATCCACCCAACACGTTTATCATTCATGTCTTTATTCTATAGAAAATTCTTAATGCCTAGATGAGACACCATCAAATGAATTTTTTTGTTGGAAAACATGTGCCTAAATTTCTTCAAAGCTCGAATGGTAGCAAAAATCTATTTTTCAACAAATGAATATTTGAGCTCATAGTCTTTTAAGGACTGGCTGAAGAAAGCAATTGGTTGTTCCATGAGATCATCATTCTTCTGAGTGAGAGTCCCAAAAATACTCTCTTGACCTATAAAAGCATAAAGGATAAAATCCTTATCAAACCTTAGATTTACCAGCGTAGGTGCTTGAGAAATGGTTGTCTTAATGGCTTCAAAGCTCTCTTTCCCTTCCTTCATACATGAGGATGGCATATTTTTTCTCAACATGGTTGTTAATGGCTTATCTAAGGATGCAAACTGAGGAATGAATATTTGCACAAAATTTATGGTTCCTAGAAAGCTCTGTAGTCCTTTCTTATGGCTTGGGAGGGATAAGTACAAAATTGATTAGACCCTAGCTAGATCAATAGAAAACCTCTCTACTAAAACAACATGCCCTAAGAGCTTACCCTCCGGAACTAAAAAATACACTTTTTGGGATTAAGTGAAACTCCAAACTTCTTACATTTTTTGAAAACCTTCCTTAGATGGGAAATAATATTTTCAGCATGTTTGGTGTATAATATCATCAAGATATACCAAGACAATATCATTTATTAATCCTTTAAACTCCATATCCATAGTTTTTTGGAAATTAGCTCTAGTGTTAGATAACCCAAAAGGCATTTTGTTGTAGGCATAAGTGCCCCACTTAGTCATAAAAGTTGTTTTAAATTGATCAGACTCATTAAAAAGTACCTTATTATAGCTAGGATATCCATCGAGTAAGGAAAATCTCTGAGCTCCTGCCACTTTTTGAAGAATTTGCTCCATAGAGGGAAGGGGGTTGTGATCCTAAAGTGAAGATCAATTTAAATCCCTAAATTCTACACATAGACAAATCTCTCCATTTTTATTTCTGATAGGAACTAAGTTAGCCACCCAAGAGAAATTTTAAATCAAAAAAATGATACTAGCCTCAATAAGATTTGTAAGTTCTTTTCTCATCAGTAGCTAAATTTTTGGATTAACTGGCCTCTATTTTTGATGGAATGGCTTGGCATTAGGATTAAGCTCGATGGTATGTTGTGATGAACTTGGAGAAAAACCATGCAAATCCTTATAACTCCATGAAAAATGTCATTATACTCTTGACAAAGTTTGAAAAAATCCTTCTTCTCCTTTGAGGTACACACTTTACCAATTTTTAGAAACTTTTCATTCTCTACCTCTACCTCTTCAAAATCATCTTCCTTAACTACCATGTTAGCACTTTGTCTTCTAACCTAGTAATCTGAATTAAAAATTGACTCAAGAGTAACCAAGCCTTTCAGTAGCTTATTTCTTTTCATCTGTATAATTTGATCACTATATGCTTCCTGTAACCTATCTTGATTCTTCACATCAAATTCAGATTTCTCCTATATAAAAAGGATTATTTGTTTATCACTTTCGAAAACTTTCCAAATACTGAAATTATCAAGAATTTCCAGTCAGACCACTATTTTAACCGATTACTATTCTACTTTCATGATATCAACACGTACATCATATTGTGAACCAACTGTAAAAAAGCCTATCAACATCTTGATTTTTATTTCTAGGAACTGTGTGGATCCCGAAAGATTTGAAATATTCAATAAAATCCCAAACTTAGTTCTTGAACAATCTTATCAAATCATTTTTTGACACACTACGAGCTCTTACTTGATGCACAACTAATTCACAGTCACCAAAAATGGTCAAGGCTTTGATTCCCTTCTTTTGACCTAGTTGAATTCCTTGCATGAGAGCTTCATATTCAGAAATGTTATTGGTGTAGCTGAATTGTATTAAAAAATATGATAAATAATTATCTCGTTTTGGAGAACTTAACATGACACCAACACCTAGTCCCATTCTTACTTCTTGAACAATCAAAAAATAGTTTCCAAAGTCCTTCAGAGCTATTTTGGGTTTTAACAAGTTGTGGTATGATTGCACCTTCTTCATGAATATAATATGTACCTAACCCCATTTCTTCTAGGAACAAAAAACCAACTTCTTCTTTTGCTAATGCCTTAACATATCGATCATACTGATGATCTACACTTACCTCATCCAACATAGTATCAGGGACCTCTTCCATAAGAGTGGTTGGTTCATGATCAACATCATCTTTTTCTAGATCATGAATGGTATAATTCCCATTTATAGGACTAGTGGTATAGGGATCCACATGATTATGATAGATTGGTTCTACCCTTATAGTCACTTTAGTTCCGTATCAATTTCTAAGGATCATCTGTGACCGATTAGCTGACAGGTAACTGCCCATTTTGGCAGTGAAATCTTGTGATAGGAAAATGGAAAATAGGGGAGGAAGATCGATGATTGATATGTCTTATGTGAATGAAAAACTGGGACATGCATGGATAGTAAGCTATAATCCTTTTATGATCCCAATGGTTTGGACTGTTCTACCATCCAATTGAAAAAATCCTCTGGAGAATGGTGTATATTGGATTTCTAGCATGTATGTAATTTTCTTGGGCATGATTGAGCTACTGGCACCAGAATATATAATGTAATTATGTACCAAATGATCACCAATGATTAGGGAAATATATAATGGTGGAAGTTTGTTCACCTTAGGAATAATTTTCCCTTCCAGTTGACAAAAACTTGTAACAGTTACTGCGCCACGATCTAATAATCTTTCGGTTGTACCAAAACATTTCAAATCCTCTTGCAATAGGTTTCTTTGAGAAGGAATTGAGAGTGTGCCCCACATGGTAACACTCAGGTTAGTATTCTTTATCTATTCTACAATACTAAAAGGGATTTCTCCTACATTGCTGACATTTCTTTGAGCGTTATAATCCTCTTTTTGAAATTTTTTATTGGGTACCTTGATTCTTGAAGAACCCTCTTTCCTTCTAGCTTGGTTAGCATGTGTTTTTATTGACTTCTTTCCCTCATCTTTGTTTGAAACTACCATTTATAGACAAGGTTATGATTGGATGCTTTATCAGCTTTGGAAGGTTGGAATTCCATTACCCTATTTTTAGAGTGAGTATTTACTACTACTGATGAGAAATATGTATTTGATCCACAAAAATATTTTGCTTGCCAATTTAGCAAATTGGTTTCCTCAGGCACCTACGGTTCGTCTGTTGCTTCCTGCGTAGATGAATTTTCCATTGAATATGATGGATAAGATGCACTTTGCACCATAAGGTCCTGGATAATAACTCCATTGGGGGAAATATTTTAATTATGGGGTTGAGAATAGGGATAGAACCATTCATAGTCCTGAAATAGATTATTCTAGATAGCTACAAGGGTTCTAGAAGAGATAGCGCAAGAGGATTCCTAAAATTTAGAGCTTTGACATTCACAACTTGATTTTCAACTTGACTTTGTGATTGATTATTTCCTTGAAAAGATGGGCAATTAACATGGTACTGTTGATTCTAGGATTGATAAGGATAAGCATATTGAGACTATTTCCTCTCGATTGCTACAAGTTTGTTTCCAAAAGTTTGTAGTAGTGAATTGATCTGAACTAGAATGTTTGAAGGAACTAGTACAGTCACAGTTGGTGTAGACACAATTGATTGTCTAGAATTTGATGAAATAGGGGTAATGGTTTGTTGAGTACTTGAAAGTTTAGAAAACAAAGGCATGTGATGTTTAGGTGAAATATTATCTTCTATGATCAAATAATTCTCAGCTCTTATTGTAACTTTGAAGGCATCAGGCAATGTGAGCCCTCCCATGTACTGGATCATAACTGTTATATCACTATTCAAGGCTCGTAAATAACACACGAATGAATTATTAGGAGAAGGTTTTATGAGTGTTGGAAATCTATTCCAAGTATTTTGGAATCAAAAGTTGAAGTCACTCATATACTCTTGAGAAGCTCTCTTTATGGTAGTGAGTTGTTCCATGAGGGAAAAGTGGTCACTCTTGTGTTCGAACTGTTTACAAATTTTTTCTCCCAATTCATCCCATGTAGTTACAGTTCCAGCTTCTAACCCATGAAACCCCTAAAGTTATTTTCCCTTGAAGGAAGTAGCAAGGAGTCTAACCATAACGTCGTCTTCTATAATATTATGTACTGCACAAATACTGGCCACATCAAGAATAAGTTCCACTAGAGTGATATGATTTTCCCTTGTGTAAAAGGGAAAATTTTTGAGTGCAACACCAAGTATAGGATCACGTTGAGCTAACTGGAGAGGACTTACATTGAAAGGAGTAAAACTTGGTTCCTTGCAGGGGATGCCATAGCAACTAAAGTTTAATTGTACCTTGGTGTAGGAAACATTCCATAAGGAGGATTGAAATGAGCTCTACGAGGTTATGCTGCAACTGGTGATGTTGAAGTTCTTCTTCTCCATCTCCTTGGAGGAGACAAGGATAACTCAATATGTTGATAATTCCCTTCCCTTCTCACATAATCTCTTGTCTGAATTCTTCACATATGTTAACATACTGAGATTAAAAATATAGAGATATGGAGTCTCCAAGTACTTTGATTATCGTAAATGCAAAGATAGGTACCAACTCTCTCTCTCTCTCTATGTCCCACTAGGCATGTCAAAATATGTTGTCACGTGGATCACGCACCCGTTGAATCTCTTAGTGATCTTTCTCAATGTTGGAACATCCCCAAGGTGTGGGACCTTGTCATCTTAAGATGAACCTCCAGAGAAGGATGACTTCCTTATAAACTTGGAGCACTTGATTTAAGATCAAAGTGCAAGGCTAAAACACTTGAAAATAGCTCTAATCTACTCAGTTCTTGGGATTTAAGGTTACAGATAAACAACAAGAAAAATAAGGTGATTCACCAAGTATATTTAGCAGATAAACCTACTTAAATGCATAATCAACATCTCATACCAATATATAACATGCACATGTCTTATGATCTTTCTCTATCTATGGTTGTGAATAATAACACAACTTGATAACAGAAAGGAGATAGCTTTCCACAACTGATATTCAAAGAAACTACATCATTTTCCACATATATTAAAATAAGATAACAAAGATAAAGGTAGATTAACCAATCACAACCAGAAACTAAACATTCACAAGCTATGAATTGATCAATGATTGACACAATACAACATATATTTCACAACAAAATATTGTTCTGAATATAACTAAAAGTATCAAAGTATTTAAATCACTCTTCCAAAAATGAAGAGTAACTTCCTAATGATCTAAAATTCATAATAAGACTTAATGCATGTAACTATTTATAATTTCAATAGGTTCAACCATTACAACTGAACCTATAACTAACTAATTACTAGAACTAGAGTGCAATTAAGTTTAAGGGAATAAGCTCCCATAAAAATAACAAAGTTGTTGCACAGGTTTGAGCAATTCAACCCTGAAACTTTGACCGAATTAGAGCTTTGGAGTTGTTCCAACAATGGCCATCATGCTTAGCTTGGACCTGCAACATTTGTTTCTCATTCAGGTTTCTCTTGATAGTTTTCCAACATAGCCATACGGTGCTTGTAATCAACATTTTTTTATAATTCCTTGTATTTATTATTCTTCTGGCCCACATGCATAATAATTCATCAAATCTGTTGTGTCAACCTCTCTCACAACCTTGGCTAGAAGTATTTTCAGTTTGTTCACAACCTTCTTAAGTTGGCTTATGAAATTATGGCAATTGAATTAATAAACTAGTCTGTAAATTGAATTAATATTGAAAATATTGGTTACCTCATCATCCTCCTTAACTAAACCATTGAAATTTTCTTTAATTTGATCAACTAAAAGAGAATCAATATTCTCATTGATGAATTTATAGTTAATATTATCAAAATCTTCTAAAATTTCATTTACTCCATCCATTATTTCAACATGTTTGTCATCAAATTTCTTTATTAGATCCTACAACACCTGATATCTAAATTCCATGGTGTTTTGAAAATCAAAAATATTATAGGCATCATCAATTACACCCTCCTAGAGAATTATATCTGGATCCATATCTCTAATTTCCTCCCAAGTAGTCAAATTAAGGTTCAAATTATTACTATCTTCAAAGAGGATTTCATCTAGCCTTCGAATATAAGATCTTTCCTTCTATAAATCATTATACAGTTCCACATCTGTTTTAATTAAGGGGTTAGTTTCCTAGATCATACACTCAATCCACATATCCACTGATCTTCCCTTATGACCTATCTTCTCAATTTCATGATATGAGATATCATTAAGATGGGAAGAGATATTCAAAGTAGTTGTAGTTGAAGGATCTATGGTTGGAGTGGGTTGTGTGAATTGTTTCAAAAGAGCAGTGAGTTTCTCAACCTTTGCTTTTAATTCATCCTTGGAAGCCTTATCTTTGTCATATTTTTCCAATAAATTCCCAAGAGCCACTTGAACATCCGGTTTTTCACCCTCAGGTGTTTCCTTCCCCGACGAAACCCTGGAGATATGATAATCCACCACATTAATGGTCAACCTTTTTTTTCCTTCAATGGGAGTGGCTACCTCCACGAATATTTCTCCTAACTGATTTACTAAAAAATTAGAGATGAACCTTAGTTGTTTGGCCTACCTCTTAAGATTTTATTCCATAACACTTAAATTGATTACATCCATGAGGGTAATTTATTCTTCTACTTGGGGGTCTAGCGATATATCCATTTAGGTATAGCAGATGTAGATGAAAGTGGCATGGTCATAGCTAAAATTGGAGCACTAGATTAAAAAATAGTATTGGTAACAACTGTGGAAATTGGAATGGAGGTGGTAAGTATACAGGGTGTAGGAGTTATAATAGCCTTGGGAGAAGATTAAATGGGCATGGAAATGGAAATGGAAGGAAAAGAAAGTTGTTAATAAAGTGGAGTGGAAATTTGAGACCCAATCATCTCTTAAACTAAGAGAACAAAAAGGGATGAGAAAACTTGGGACATAGATGGAGATGGAAAAGCATAAATGAGCGGAGGAGCAGTAGATAATGATGGAGGAGGTGGAGTTGAGGATGTTGATAATGGTAGTGAAGGAGAGGTTGGAGAACCTTGAGATATAACCAGAGAAGTGCTAACATCAAAAACTTCAAAAACTTATATTGTAGAGGACACAATATTGGTAATAGGAACTTTTGGAAGAGAGAAACCTCCAATAGCAAATTAAATCTTATTTGGATTTGTAGTGGCCTTATGAGTAGACCTCTTACCTTTTTAAGGTCTAGGGAGACTTAGTGTTGGTTAGGATTCTATTCTTATAGGTTGATCTGATCCTTTGGGAGAGATTCCAAAGGTAGCCAACCAATCATATGTCCTTTACAAAATGCCCCCCCCCTTTCTTTAGTGTTACAATATTCTTTTTGGTACCAATCAATCCATAAAAAAGGTTGATTAGTACCGTTATTTCTTCTGTAAATTGGATCTGACACTTCATTGTCATCCTCCATCTCTTTAAGAACATTTGCAATACCAAACTATTTAACTTCATTCAAATTCAACCTTTCATATCCTCGTTGTCTAATAATAACCTCATCTTGACAGTGAATCCAAATGTCTTCGAACTCAAGAACATGAGAACTGGACATTCCTGTCATACAAAACTTACCCCAGTAATAAAATTTAGCCCTGGGATGAAATGTCCACAGGGCGAATTTAGACATCTCTCCAACCACATTCTTTTCTTTGTAAATACTAACACAAGTGTATCTTCTAATTGAAATAGGAAACTTATAACATTCCCATTTTAAGACTTTAGATACAAGGGAATTTTTTTTACAATAATGTTCTCTATTCTAAATTAACATAATTTAGAACACACACATTAAAATTCATTCCATCTCATAACAGAAACCATATGCAGTTGTAAATGACTCGGTGAACTACCGATCTCTCATTTCATGACTCGGTATCATACCGATCTCTCATGTTAACTTAATGATATGTATACTGTGTATAATTTGTTCTTTTACCCTTTTTGGGGGTATTCAATGTTCCATTTAAGAGTCCTATCTGAATATTTGTTGCCAATATTCATTTGAAATCCCACTTCTTTAACTAGGTGACATAGGACAACGCAACCAACAACTTGTGATACTTTTGCCAAAGATTTTAAACATGTTGTTCATGTTCGTATTCCCAGACGACATACTCGTCAAATGGAATAAGTCCTTCAATTCACTCAATCTGTTATCGAGAATGGTCCTTACTGACTATTATCAGTCCACTCTCTTAGAGTTTGGCCATAGAATAGGTTAACAACATAGTCTAGTGTGGAGGACTTCTCGAGATGACTAAGGGTACATAGACATACTCAATTGACCTGAGTTGATTGCGTGTGTCTAGTTATCCTAAGTCATTGTGAGTTTCCCTGACACTAGATCATAACCCTAACTTCACCTAGGATAGAACTCTGATCAAGTCCGAACTTTATGAAAATCTAGTTGATTAATCTTAAAAGGGTGTGCAACATGTCAATTGCAATTTAGTATCCTCGTGAAGACCCAAGTCTTCGCAAGGGTATTGTACTGCAGTTGGCATGTGTCAACATCTATCTGAGTTCTCCTCCTCTAGACAATCATATTTAAGAGAAGTTAATGAATTAATAATTTTTCTTTAAAAAATATTAATTGCATTAGCCCTAATGAATAACTAAGTTCATTTACTTTAGGGTTATAAATTAAAAACTTCCTTATGATTGGATATGAAGATACCTATGTCCCCAATTCTTCATAACTTATTTTTTTATTTCATTAACATACTAAGTTGTGTTTCACAAAACATGTTCATCATTCTTTCAAGATATGAATTTGACTTACTTACCCAAGTCTTGGCTTGTTTAAATTATGGATCAGTTTTTCCTATATTAGACTTCATTGGGATGAAGTCTAATCCTTTATATTTTCTCTTCATTGATCTTAGAAAGATTAAGGGATTAATCAAGAGTATGCACATCTTCCCCTGTCCAAGATAATATTCAGATTAAATACCAATAGTTATTTAAATATTTTATTACTTATTGCAAGGGAGTTACCTCCCTATTTTCCCTATAAAGGGATTATGGTTCATTTACCACCCCATAGTAATATTGCAATTTATTATCATGGTTTAATATCCATATAGCATTTATTTCAGTTAAGCCATAAAGATTTAATTGAACATCCACTTATGAATGTCAGTTTAATAGCTTATCATTTCCATACATAGGATATAAAAAAAGATGACACATCAAGTACAGATAAGCTCGCAACTTATTCATTCATCAACATGGAATTCATACATGATAAGTTCAAACACTTCAGACATTTCTAATGTCAAACAGTAACATCAAGATCAACTACAAGACTACTTTCTTTTCCAACTTTTACAATTCAGTAATGATCCACATTTCATCATAAAAAAATCCAGCCTCTTTGATAAGAAAAAATAACATCCTAAAATATATTCTCTCCTTTCATCACTTATGAAGTCCATCTGCAAAAAGTTTCTAACATGGGTCAGTTCATCAAACTGAGCATGATAAGCACTAAGAATTAAATTGATGTACTTTTAGCAAACTCTTTCATTAAAAAAAATCTACTTTTATGAAACAGTTAAAGCATTATAGAAAGACATCAAAAGAAATAACTTCACAAAAGAGTGAGAGAGATAAGGTGATAAACCTTATCATCATTGAGAACAGGTCAAGATAACATCATATTCAACTTTCGAATATTGATTACATAAAAATACAACATTAATCTAGATAGCTATTATTACATCAAAATCACAATTGCTTTTCATGTTCTGGTTTACATGATTCACTTTTTGTTAATTCAGCCTAACCTGAGAAGATACTAACACTACTATCACTTAGGAATGGATCAACATTTAAAGGAACAAAAATACATTCATCTCAACATTACCTTACTTAAATTCATCCTAAAATATAAGATACCAAGCTCATTCAAACATTAGGCTAATTTTAGGATGAATCTATCAACATATTAAAGAGTTTCATATTTAAGAATTCTTAAACCTAAATCAAAGTAAAAAACCAATCAAAGTTTATGATCAGCTTTAAACAGATCTTAACTAAGGATGAAATTAATTTGACATGTAATGGGTCTAATCACTCAATCCCACAGAGATACATTCATTTTTATGCTAAGGTATAAATAGAAGATTGGGTGGATTTAATTTTCAGCTTCAAATCCTTAGCCCATGCAAATGTATTTCATTATATAAAAGACACTCAGAATATTTTCAGCCAACACAATCTTTCTCCTAAGTAATCTCTGCTTCAGCTAACTGCTTAATCTCCTCTGTACATACTTCTACCAACCAGTCCCAGTGAAGGCTCGATGAAACATACCATCAAGAATCTCTCTCAATGAGATTGAAATAGAAGGATAATTTAAGGAGAGAGAGAGAGAGAGAGAGAGAGAGAGAGAGAGAGAGAGATTAAAATTTCAAAATTCAAGCAAGACTAGAAAGGAGAACTCAATAAACAAGGATACAAATAGTAGAGCCTATTCCCCACTATCCTCTAACGTATTTTTTAGCAAAAAACAATCAAAGATCAAAATGAAATATTATAGTACTGAAGAAGGGAATATACTATGAACCACGAAGAATGTCCATTTACTTTCATTGTTCAAAGGGTAGTAACAGTAGCACCAGATCCAGAAGACAACAAATAAACAATTCCTCGGCAAGGTAGAGGAAGGTGATAATTATCAAAAGAATAATTCTTAACAACAACTGAAACACAGTGAACTCAAATCAAAGATAACCTCCCCTTCTTCACATTAGTTACATAAAGTGCAAGAGTTACCCAAGTTCCCAAAATAATGAACAAACGGAAAACACTTCTTTGATTACCCTTTTTACACCACCATTTATTTTCAAGGAGATAACAAGGTAACTTACCCATAATTTGTTGGTGAAAGAAGAATCTATAACTTGTCTTATAGACTAAAGCTTCCTTACAAAGTCAAACTTAGAACATTATAGCATTCATGATAACCCACGAAACATATAGCTAAAATAAGAGGGATAAAACAAACTCCAGATTCATAACCACATAGAGAGATAAGGAAACGTTTTTATTATCTTAAGTTTTTGTATACCAAATCAATCTTAAAGATATGCTAATCCTCAGAAGCACAAAATTCCATTTCCCTCAAGAGTTCATTCAATCTCAGACAAAACTTGAGTTGCTTTACAATTCATATACTAAATTATTCACACAGTAGTGCTACAAAATTTCATTAAGCCAGTTACACATTTAAAGAAAATGATTTACTCACGAGTATCACATAGCTCAATAAAAGTACATACAGTTACAAATTCTTATCAACACAACAAAAGTTAAACATAAATTTGAAACTTCCCAAAAAGGAATTTAAAACCTAGAATAGATCTTCCATTATTACAGTGGATTCAAACAAAAAAACACAGAGAATGATACAAGCATCGAAAGCATGATTAAAACATTCAAATACAACCCATATAATACCAAAGATCAGAGTTCTTTTAATGAAACATTTAAGTAAAAGAAAAAAACTTAATGGGTAGAGCCTATCATGCCTGATAGTGCATCTCCTTAATTTGTAAAATATTTCCAAGCAGGCCTCAACAGTTTCTTCTTCACCATTCTTGAGAAGATCTCTAAGAAATTTTCAATACCTTCTTCTTTGCCACAAATGTCAACAGAACCCTCAATACATTCCTTTTCCTTCTTTTTATTGTTGTACAAAATTCAAAAATAGCTCCAAGAATGCAAAAATAACAACATTACCAAAATAGAACTGCTGGTTCGAAGGACCAAAACACAACATGCAAAGCTTAAGCTCCACATCAACTGAAAGACCAAAACAAAAATGCAAAAACCCACCATGCATTTTCCTAGGCAGTTTCCTTGCCAAAAAAAAATTCATTAAATACAAAGGATAACCAATTCCATCCTTTTTCTCCACGCTGTCGCCACCCTAATTTAATGACGCTTAAAATTTTTAATATTACATGCAACTACAATTTAGTGGTGATGCCAACTAGGCATCCCCTAAACTTCTAGTGCCTCTACCAAAATTGGTAGTCCGTATTAATAAAACAAAAAATCAATTCCATTTAATGCCTTGAAAACCGATGCCACCGACTATGCAAATTTTCATGTAGTCCATAGGTACCCCTTAGGTTAGCAATAACTTAGGTTAAATTATTATTAGGTTAAAAAACCAACCTAAGTTCTTAGGTAAGTCTTTAGTTACCTAAGGTTGTATTTCAATTAAATAAACATAACACACCCCAAATTAGGTTAGATATACCCTTAGACTAAGGTTCCAATCTTTAGTGTTTTATTATAAGGTCCAAGGTCACCTTTTACACTGCTCAATGCCTTAGCAATGACAAGAAGAACCAAGCCAAATTCAAAGGCCCAATGCTAATAAGGGATCCCGAAAGAAGGGTCCTTCGCAACTGTAACCCAATCAAGCCCCATTCCATCTTTATCTTTCCTTTCAGAATACCAAGATAGTAAGACAAAAAGAAATTAAGAAGAACTGAAGCATACCTTGGATCAATGGAATTGATCCAAGGTGTTGTTGTTTACAAAAAATAAGTTATATTTTGTCACCAAATCACTGCACCCTCCAAATGGCCAGAATGTGAATAGATTGTTTAGTGTGATTGGGACACATGGGTTCACCTCTCAAGCTATGGGACTTGGGCTTGAGGTGAAACTCCAGAGAAGGATGGATACCTCTTACTAAACACAACACTACTTAGAATGCACGATAAAAGGGTTATCTAGTCCTATGCTTATATTTCATGGGATTAGGGAAAGAGATTTACAAGGAAATAAAACCTATAATAGAAGTGGTGATGCACCAAATTAAGGGATGTTTAACATCTGGAAGGGTTAATGTGGGAGGGATACTTGCATCACTGACCACCTTCACCTATCGTAACTAGAAAGGGTACAAACTACCACAAACCAGGGGCGGACGTTACTTTATTAAAATTGAGTGTACATAAGGGTAGATCAAATCAGATTTGACACACAATTAATTTATCATGAGGAAACCACACATGCATATATCCAACATCTATTTCTGCAACTAGGGATAATAATGACATAAAATTAATACAAAAGGAAAATAAGATTTTCACAACCGACATAAAATATAGTAGTATTATTCATTCGTAACATGAAATAGATAACCTGAAATAAAGGTAAGATAATCACTCTCACTAAGGAATTGTAAATTCACAATGTAAACATTGATTAACCATTCAATAAAATAAATCAAATTTTCAACAACAAGGTATAACTCTGAATATAATTAAAAGGTTTCTTAGAATATTTGAAGCACTCTTCCAAGCTTGAAGAGTAAGTGCTCTAAAAAATAATCTATATCTACTAACTTGAAGTATTCAACTATTTATAAGTTCTTAGGCTGATCCATTAGAGTTGGGACCTTAACTAAAATTTAACTAATAATAAAAATGTCATTTAATTAAGGGAACACGCTCCCATGAAAATAACTAATTTGTTACAAGGGTTTGACTCAGTCAACTCTGCAACTTTGACCGATCCAGAGTTTGGATTTATCCTTTCATGACCGCTCAACTTTGGCCTGGTTCAGCTACACTTTCCTCGCCTACAAGTTTCTAATGTCCTCCTTCCCACATGGCCATTCGGTGCTTGTACTCAATGAAGCACTTGATAATCCCATAAATTTCTTCATCTCTAGACCCACATGTGTAGTGATTCACTACATATGTTGTCTCGATCTCCTTTGTGATCCTAGCTGACAATATTCAAAGTTTATTGGTAACTTTAATTAGTCTCCCTATGAAATTTTGGCACAAGACCAATCGGTCAATGGATTCACTATTGAAATTTTTTGTGACCTCATTGTCACGCTTCACCAAATCCTTGAAATTTCCCTTAATCTGATCCTCAGGGAGAGCATCGATATTTTCATTGAAGAATTTGCAATTGGCAATATAAAACTCTTATGAGATGTCATTCAGGGCATATGTGATTTCCACTCGTTTATCCTCCAACTTATTGATCAAATCCTACAGTACTTGACACTAGAATTCCATGGATTTTTGATATTCAAATAATTTGGAGACATCATCGATCACCTCTTCCTGAAGAAGCAAGTCAGGATCCTCCTCTATGATCTCACTCCATGTTGCCAAATTTAAATTTAGATGATTATTATCTTCAGAAAAGGCCTCATCCATTTTAGAGATGGTGGTTTTTGCAACATGGAGATCATTATATATCTCAACTACTTCCTTAATTAAAGGATTGGCTTCCCAAAAAATTCTCTCCATCCATCCACTCACTGATCTCCCTTTTTGGCCTATCTTCTCGAGCTCGTGATAAGAAATATCATTGATTGTAGATGAAATTTTCATAGCCGTAGTAGTTGAGAATTTAGTGGATGGAGTAGGTTGGGTTACTTTGTGCAGAAGTACAGTGAGATGATCGACCTTGGATTTGAGCTCATCCTTGGTGGCCTTATCTTTTTCATATTTCTCCAAAAGGTCCCTAAGAGTAGTGTGCACATATTGCTTAGCTCCTTCATGATTAGCCTTCCCCAATGAGAATTTTGAAATCTGGTAATCTATAGCTATGATTTTTTGTTTAGTTTTTCCCTCAATGGGGGTGGAAACTTCTATTACACATTCTCCAGATGGGTTAACTGTCAGAATTGACATGATTCTCGGTATTTTGGCTTGTCTCTTGGGCATATGCTCCAATATGCTGAGATCTATAACATCTCCTAGAGGAACCTTCTTCTTTTGCTTGGGAGTTTTCCTAAACAACCATGCTTGTATGGCTAAAGCTGATGAAGATGTAGCAGCTGATCAAATACCTGAAACATTGGTCAAAAAAAGATCACTAGAAACCCTAGCTAGTATTTGAGTAGAAGTAGCAATGATGGATGGTGTGGATGTAAGGACATATATAGGAGTTGATAGAATGATGCTAGGGGGTCTGATTCAAGAAAATGGAAGTGTTAAAGGAAGTGAAGAGGAAATGGGTGACCCAATATTTTCCCCAGCTGATAGAACCGGAAGTGATGAGAATACTTGGGCCATAGAAGGGGGTGGGAAAGAAGAAATGGTTGTGGAAGTGGAAGGAACTGATGTTTAAAGTGATAATGGAGGAGGAAAAAGATGTGATGGATCTTGGAAGATACTAGGAGAGTCGCTGAATTCAACCACTTCTATCATAGGTACTACAGGAGACGTTGTCTTAGGAGTAGAAGCCTTGGAGAGAGATGAGCAAACAACAAATGAAATCTTCTTTGGGATTGTAGGAGTCTTTTGAGTTGACCTTTTTCCCTTACTGGGTGTTGGTTGGCTTATTGTTGGTATAGCTCCTATATTTGTAGGTTTATTTTCCCCTTTGGGTGAGATTCCCAAGGTGACCAACCAACTGAAAGTACTCTTTAAAATGGGTCCCACCCTCTCCTTTGTATTACTGCATTCTTCCACATACCAATCAATCCATGGCAGTAGTTGATTGGAAACATTATCATCTTTATATGATGAATCCAAAACCTCATCACTGTCTTGCATGTCCTTTGGCACATCGGCCCAACCAAATTTTCGAACCTTGTTAAGGGTAAATATTTCATAATCCCTTTGTCGAACGATATATTCATCCCGATAATGAATCCAGATATCTTCCTATTGGAGCACATGGTCACTGGACCGACCTGTTTCCCCAAACTTACCCCAATAATCAAAATTATTCCATAGATGAAAGGTCCGCAGGGTTACCTTAGCCATTTCTGCATCAACATTTTTAGCCTTGTGAATATTTGGGCAAGAGTACTTGCCAATCGAAATAGGGAAATGCATTCCCATTTTGTGATGCTTATTTTGTATTCGATGATAATCTAATAACTGCTGAAATAATTCCAGTATAATCCATTTGTCAGTGGGGCACCTTGGCAATTTGTTTGGGGCACCTATGAAACCCATAATCTAGATATAGGTGAATGTAGGAAACTGAAAGTAGATTTCTCCTCATTACCACACTTCTTTGAAAGCTTCATCAAAAATCCTTTGATTATATAGTTCTTTGTCAAAACGATAAAGGATGAAAAAAATAAAGCATTGTTGACCCTGCAGAGATGCCTACTTACCTCATCGAGAGTGAGTTGGGGATAAAAGTCATATATTTGGGAAGTGCTGTGAATGCTCCAGGTATTCAAACTAGCAAAATCTCCCATAGTAGCAACCGCATACACCAGGAAGGATTTCATGTAGAAAGTCTTCGTATCTGACACTCTACCCAATTGATAGAAAATGTAGCTACTAATATGCTCCCCCCATCGAATAAACTCATTGTTCTTCTTTATGGTTGTGATGTAAAAAAACATCCATTCCTAGAATTACTTTACAGAAGGAAGACCTGAAACTCTGCTTAACAACACAATAAGATCACTAAAATCCTGAATAAAATCAGACCAATGCATAGTTTTGGGTAATTTGGTGAAGCTCTTGGCGAGATAAGTTTTCATCATGATTTTTGAGCATACTTCCTCTTTCTTGTCCCAATGGTCCACTGCTAACTCTGGAGAAATTATGGCATAATATTGAATTTCGGGAAGTTTAAGAAGATATTCAAATAAGTTTGGGTCCAAATGGATTACCACCTTATCATCACTATCTCTGACTGACATGGAGTCTTTGTCAAAGTGGGATGTTGTAGCTAAAACAAAATTTGGGCAATGCGTAGATGTGGGGAAACCAGCAGCAAGGGCAAGCCCATTGTCATACATGACCTACATCCATGGTTTCTTGTTTGGAGCCTTTAATCTTTCCTAGAAATATGGAAAATCAATTTTTCCTAGGTCAGTGTCTCCTATATTCCCTAAGTCAGAAGATAGGCAGGAGTGAGGAGAAACCCCAAGAAATGAATATTTCATCTTCTCCTTTCCCTTTGAAGTGGAAAATACATCAAACCCTATGTTTTGGAAGCTGAAGTTGTAGAAATTCCAAAAACCTGACAGAAAAACTTTTGAAGTCCCAAACTAAAAAGTTCCAAAAAGAATCACCAAACTGGAATCTCCGAAGTCAGAAGTTCTGACTGAAATATCTGAACTGGAATCTCTGAAGAAATTCTATGAAAATTTTTCCCAAACTGAAATCTTCGAAAAATTTCTCTAAACCAGAATCTCCAAAGCCAGAAGTTCCAAAAGAAAAATCCGAAAGGATTCTCTAAAAACTTTTCCCGAACAATAAATTTCTGAAGGGATTCTCCAAGGGAATTATCCAAAAAAGTCTCTCTAAAAAAGGAAAAGGACCTTTCTGAACAATAATAACTTACAAATTATGAAAAACGAGAATTGAGAAGAAGTATGGGAGGCCTAAGAGGATCCTTTGAACAACTCTGAATACCTGAAGAAAACTCAAAATGTGAAACATGGTGAACAAAGGGGGTGACATTTCAAAAAATACATAGAGGAAGACCAAAGAGAAAATAAAATGAGAGGGAAACAAAGAAAATTAATTTAAACCAAAAAGAAAATAAACAAATTACCATACCTTGAACAAGATGTCGTAAATTACAAGAAATAGAATGTCAAAGAAAATGTGTTAGGTAAAAATGACACGTAAAAAATTGAGTTTAAATAGAAAACCTGATATTATTGGAAAAAATCCAATCTATACAGAGGTAGGTGAAAAAATAATTGTGCAAAGGACCTCTGAAAGTTGGACTTCAAAGATTGGGAGATGAAAAAAATGAATTGGCAATGGAAAATTCCAAAACCTGAAAACCCGAAAGTCCAAAAATTTAGAATTTTAGACTTTCAGACTTCAGAAGTTTTAAAGTAAAAAATCTTAAAAACGACTCAAAGAATTCTGAAAACCCAAAAGCTGAAAGTCTGAAATTTTAGACTTTCAAAATTTTGAAATTCGGAAGCCCGAGAGGGATTTTTAAAAAATGGGGCAAAAAGTCCCGAAACCCGAAAGCCCGAAATTCTAAAATTTTAGACTTTCGGGCTTTCAGACTTTCGGAGAGCTAAAGGAGCAACCTCGAATCTGAGTAATAAAAATCCGAAATAGAAAAATCTCAAAATTCTGAAGATCAAAAATTTTAGATTTCAGGCCTTGGAGAATTTCATTATACGAGGATTTTCTAAAAATTTTATCTAACATTTTTTTCTTCAAGGTAGGTTAAATGGTTAACATTATGACAATAGCATTACAAGTTCATCATCTTTAAAAGTTAATTTAAGCTGAACAAATAGATGAATGGCCTCATTATCACACAAGAAAAAATCACAACAGAGTGAACCCATTTATTAAATGATTCATTATCTAATGCAAACATAATTTCCAAAAGCCATAAGAATACACCTTCCTAAGACAATTCACCCATCAAAATTTGCACAGTCAAGAGTGGAAGTCATCACAGTAACAATCATGCAAGAGATGTTACAAAATTGGACCCCTAATTTGTGCCATTTATTTTGAATCTTATGATAATCCAATAACTAATGAACTGGTTCTAACAAAACCAATTTTTTCAGTCGGGCATCTTAGTAATTTATTAGGAGGACCTAGGAAAACTTGAACCCCGATGTATGTAAATGTTGGGAAATGAAGATATATTTCTTGTCATTCCCTTACTTCCATGAAATATTCATAATAAATTATTTGATTGCACAAATTCTTATAAAAAAAGATATAAAAGGACAACAGAGAAAGCATCATTTACTCTTCAGAAATGTTTATTTCCTTCCTCCATAGTGAGTTGACGATAAAAATCATAATCCTAACACCATTCATATTCAACCCGTTATATTATGCCATCACATCTACCACATAGATGAGGTAAGAATCCATGAAGAAGTTTTTAGAATTCAAGACATTGCACATCTAAAAGCAGATTGTGTTGTTGATACGCTCTCCCCATCGTATGAAATCCTTATTCTTCTTAATGGTAGAAATGTAAAGGAACATCCATTCTTGAAAATCTTTCACCTAAGTGAGACTCAAAATTCTACTCAAAATCACAATAAGGTCATTTACCTCTTGGATAAATTATGAGCGGAAAAATGTTTTAGGGAGCTTAGTAACACTTTTGGCTTAGTAACTCTTCATCATGATTTTTGTGCATAGTTCAGATTCCTTATCCCAATGTTCAACCACAGCCTCAGGGGAAATTGTTGCATATTCTTCAACATCTGGGGTTTGATTAAGTCCTAAAAAAATTGATATCTAGCCTGATCATGAATTTTCCATCATAATCTCTTACAGACTTAGATGCTTTATCGAAATGGGTTGTCGCGGCTAAGAAACATTTAGGAAAATGCATGGATGAAGGAAAACCAACAGTGAAATCAATCCCACTATCAAATATGGCTTACATCCATGGTTTTTTATTAGGGGCCTTTACCCTTTCCCATAACTTTGGCATGTCTACTTGTCCAAGATCAGTATCTCTAATGTTTCCTAAATCCAAAGATAGGCATGTGTGGGGGGAAACCCGTAAGAAGGTATACTTCATTTTCCCTATTCCCTTTGAAGCATAAGTTAACATGAATTCGGCGTTCAGAATCTGAATGAACCTTGAAAATTTTATGAAAAAATCTCAAAAACTCCGTAACACCGAAGCCCAAAAGTCTGAAAATAAAACCTTCGAAAGCACTCTAAACCCTAAACCCAAAAATCACAGATCTCCGAAACTCCAATTTTTTTAAGTTTTGAAAGTTTGAAATGGAAACCTCTGAAAGCACTCTAACTCCAAATTCTTTCAGTTCTGAAATTCCAAAATGCATTCCTCAAAAAGTCTGAAACACACACCTCTGAAATGCAAATCTCCAAAACCTGAAAACTTTAGAAAAGAAAAACTTTATACTTAGGAGGATGAACTTCTAAAATTTTGAATTCTATAATGCAATGGCCTTCTGAGACTTGATACCTGCATGTTTCAAAATTTGGAAATTTGAATAAAAATCCCATCACTGCAGTTGAAAGGAATTTGTGATCGGATGGAACAATACAGTGATCGATGTGATTGATCAAGAAAGAAGGAAAAAGAACAAAGAATAAAAACAAACAAAAAATCCCCAAGATTAATCTAAACCAGAAAGATAAAGAAAACTTAATAATTTACCTTCAAAAAGATGCTTTGAAAGTACAATACGACTCCGTAAGATAGGATGTCAGATAAAAATCCAGTTGAAAATGACTATTAAAAATGGATTTATATAGGTAAACCAAAATTTAATGCCCGCAGGTTGACACGTGTGGGGTGGTTGAAACTTAAATGCTTAGAAAAATTTATAAAGTCCAAAATCAAAGTGCAGCCATTTGAAAGATAAAACTCCAATTCTGAAATCCAAAAGCCTGAAGTTCCAAAATTTCGAAGCTTCGGTATTTCAGATTTCAGGACTTGGGAGTGAAAATAGCTTATGGCACAAAGTGAAACCCCAAAACCTGAAAGACCAAAGTTCTAAAATTTTAGAACTTTAGGTTTTTGGATTTCGGAAACAAGCACACTCACAAACAAAAATGCAAAGGAAAATCTCCAAAACCCAAAAGGCTGAAGCTCCAAAATTTCAAACTTCAGCATTTCAGACATCAGAGTTGTAAATTAATATCTAACTTAGAATGAAATATTATCTCGAAATCTTGAATAGGTGAGCTCCCAAAATCCAAAGTCTTAATTTTTGACTTCAGATTTTGGAAAACTTCCAAATAACCTAAGAAGATTTTTCATGGAATGGTAGAAAATTTGAAAAAAAATTGAAACAACCTTCCCATTAAGGTAACTTAAAATTTAACAAATAATTTTAGAAAACTAATACAAGAGTTTCACCTAGTGGAAACTATGTTTTTATAATAAGAATTGATATTTTAAATTGTGAATCACATCCTAAACATTTTTTGTAAATGAAACATTCATAATTTTATAATAATTTTAAAGAGACTTATCTAAGAATAGAAATTAGTTAAAGGTATTTTGAAATGGAAGAAATTGTATATCTTAAAATAAATCACTTTTGGGATACTTGTTATTATAGGGTCCATATTGACTTTGTTATGAATTATTATGTTTTCTGACATATATGTGTTACTTTGTATACTGAGAATATTTTACAGGAGTGTATAATAAACGTTCCACCTAAATTAGCAAGATATTTTATCTCAAGTGTTTTTTGTGCAAGAAAATAACGACATTTTTTTAATAAGAAATCATGTTTGGATGGAACCTATAATAGTTGTGGTGGTTTGCACTTTTTTGAAATTGCATAAACATAGATAATAAATATGCAATTGGAAATGAACTAGTTATTTTTAGAAAATACAAGGAAGTGACATGCACTTCAAAAGATGGAAAAGAGGCTAAGATATGTGAATTAATGAGTAAATAAATATGTGATAATATTTTATGAATATATTTTAAGAGAAGATAGTGTATCAGTATGCAAGGAATACACATAAATCTAAATGGTTAGATGAATAATTCAAGTTATAGAAGGATCATCATGTCAATTGTTGATTTTTAAGAGAACTGTACACTACAACCACAAAATGAATTCCAATCACAGTACTACAACTCTATTCAATTTTCCATATTTTCACATTTAACATTCACTCATGCTCGCAATAACGTAAAGGAAGACCAAAAAATACCTTAAGGGAGTATCATTTCTATATTAGTGACAATCACACACATTCTAAAAAATTTCATTCAAGGTTACTTTCAAATCTTAGATCATAATTTGAGAAACATAAACATCATATTTGGTCAACATATCATATGGCTAGATAACTTTACATCACAATTCAATAATTCATGGATGTTCTAGTGGTTGAGTAGGATGCATAGGCTGAGTTGTGTTCAACATATTTGGAATTTCAGTAAGGCCATGCATGAAAAATGAGGGCATGATGGTGCATGATCATGTATTAAATGATCCCTAACATGAGAAGAGTTGAATTAAAAAGATGGTGTATAGTTAGCTAATGCAGTATCCATCATAGAATGTTATAACTCAACAATGCATCCATATAATAATGGTAAGTCTATAGTTCATATTTTTTTTCGGTTAGTAGAAGAAACTAACTTTGAAAAATATGACTCTTTTTATACAATAACAAGATATAGTGAATTACACACTTTTAGAATTTCAAATGCAGGTTCATGGACTATTCATATGAGGTAGATGGAATGATTTTATTCTTCATGTATGCATTTTGTTTGGGATGAGTTTGAGTTGAAAGAGTGGGTTAATAAATGGTGGTGTAGACATTTAAATCCACTTTAGATGTATCAATCTCTATAAGCTTTAAACCTCATGGAGATCAAATCATCGATTGAATTCGACTATATATAAAATATAGTGAAATCAGATATTATATGCATTTTATAGTTAAAATTTATATTTTATCTCATTATGTAGTATTCATGAATCATTTATTGAAATTATTTTTTTTGTATAATGTGATGAAGGTCATGTTTATGCATTTGTAGAAGTAAATAATAAATAAGGAAAAACTTATATTTGTCTCATTGTGTTGATGCAAACAAGAAATAAACAATCCCGACCATATATGGAGAAGGCATAGAGTATCCGATGGGGTATTTGGTTTTTTTTACTATTGGTAAATGGTTTTGAAGGGATCATATCCTATACTAAAAAAGGCTCAAAATCCAGGATGGACATTAAAAATAACGTGGTTTTTTTATATGTGGCGGCCACACCCCAACAAAAGCCAAGGAGCTAGAAATTTAGAAAATAAACATAGCGAGCCCAACTAACGTCATATAACAAAAAAATAGAAGCATTAAAACAATTACAAAACAACAAAAAAGAGGTAGCTTATATATTTATTGTAAACTTTCAATGCAATCTTCAAGGCTTTGTAGAGGTTGATAGTTGTTTGCACTTCTAGATCCTGGCTACTCTTAGTGATTGTCCTCTTTTTTTATTTTTCTGTTACTCTAAGCAGACTCTAGGATACCACAAGCCTCACAAACCTGCTACTCATTTTTTTTCAATTTAGTGCATAACTTCCCTGTGTATTATGAGATGGTTAGAATGCATATATTCTACCTATAATACACTTTCCTCCAATTCACTAAGTTGACTAGAGAGGATGTTAAGTTTCTCCTCCATGTTAGAGAGGCTAGAGGGGTCTATATTTGTTTTAATTCCTTCTTTTATAATAATGTACACATTTTCCTCGATCCCCTTAATGGCCTCAGTCTGTTGTTTGATTTAAGAAGTCAATCTCGATCTATAAGGAGGACCATGGGAAACTTGACTAATTTTAAAAAAACTCTCAGATCCAATATTATCTTTACCCTTTGCGTTACTTCGAAGGGTTCTTTTGGCAAGGGAGTATCACATAAGGGCTATCTAACATTTAGGTTTTTGGATCGAATCCTTGGCTACTAAAGAGGAGGGGGGCCAAAGGGAGGGGTAGAGAGGGGGTAGGGTCATCTACAACTACATTGAGAAATTAGTGGTGAAGGAGGAAAATCACTCCCTGGTGTAAAGGAAGAACCCTTATATGATCTTGAACCTCCCTGATTGATTTTTCAAGTAAATGTAAGATGTAATAAGCAAACCTAACTTTAGCAGCATTCCTAAAGTGATTCAAAAATACTACATGGTGTAGAGGTAGGTTAGAAAAGTGGCCTTCTAAAGTATTGTAGCAGACAACCATTTTAGTTACCTCATTGAACGGTGCAGGAATGGAGGAACAGAGGATTCCCGAATTACCAATTTGCAAAGACTCATCAACCTCCAGGAAACATTGTTCCTCAGCATCTTTATCAAACTTGTTCCATAAATATTTTACCTCGTCCATGCTCATGTCAGTAATGAAATATATCATCCACTATGTAATTACAAAATTATTTCCTTTAAAATGAAAAAATATGTATTTCCATTTTGTACCAAATGTTAGGGAGATATGGACATCATGGCCCTTAATTCATTGCACGAACTCCTTGAAACCATACACACTTAAAACATCCCACAACTCTACATTCTTTCACCATGATGGGTCACATATAGGCTCAACCCTACAAGGAGGACCCCCCATGGTGAAATTGAATCTCGCAAGAAAAACGACGACAACCCAGATGTAGTGATAGAACGACCTTGAAGTAAAAGTAGTGGCACATTGAAATTACAAAGTTTCCAAGCCCAACCCCCTGAATTGCAAAATTGAGATGAAAACCCTTATATCAAAGCTAGAGCACAAAGAGTAGAAAAAAAAGATCCATTTGAAGGAATGAATTTCCATAGGTTTGGAGTACAAGAGATAGTCACCCCACAAGTGCTGATACCACCTCTTTAGTATAATTAATGGGTTAAGTGCCTCCACCTTCATTAGAAATGATTGATTTAGAAACATTGGAAATATCCTCAAAATCATACCATATTTTATAATTATTAATTGTGACCCCATCATCAGAAAGAGCATCTACCACCCCATTCCCTTCAAGCTATAAAAATGACTAATTTTAATGTTTGAAAAACCTTTACATAAAATTTTGGATTAAATTATGAAGTCTTTTATGGTCCAGCTGGGAGGTTGGAAACCAATAAGATTGTTGATAACATTCAAATAATCACCCTCAATTAATAAATTGTTGACCTTGAGATCCATAACAACTCTGATTCCCCAGAGAGTGGCAAGGGCCTTAGCATAGTGGTTAGATTGTATGCCCATAGGTCCTGCAAAGGCTGGAATACAGAGTCCATGATGGTCTTTGATAAGCCCTCCCCTCTAGCTACCCCTAGGTTTCCCCTAGAGGCCCCATCAAAATTCAATTTATGACATACTTTATGTGGGGGAATCCACTGAACATGAGCCCTGTCAATGTTGGGAGAATTAAATTGACTTTGCTGGAAATCAACGTTCTAAGCCTTCAGAAAATTTTCATCTTCCTTAAGGCACTTAGCCTTTTTAGGAGGCTTGAATCTTAGAATTTTTTCCTTTGCTGCAAATGTGATTTCATTGATAATCCTTTTGATGTATTTGTTAACATTCTTGAAAATAATATAATTATGAGATTTCCAAATTCTCCATATAGTATGTGGGAATAAAATCTTCCAAATCCTCCGAAACACATCATGTTTGAAAGGTGTGTACCACCTTTGAAAAAATGTTATATTTCTCTTTTTCATTGGAGGCATTGACATGTGATTTTCTTGAATGAGGTGTGTTCCTTTAGTTGTTGAAGATCATGCTTGTTAAGGATAAATCATTTCTACTCTTGGATTCATTAGACTGAAATGTTGATGATAGAAATAATCCAATTTCACTTCAGATAGGTGAGTTGTAATCTGGTTATGATGGTTGCAAACTTATCTCTATTAATTGACTCATCCTTGGATCAATTACATTGATCCAAGGAATGTTTTAAATCTCCTTACCTGGTCTGAATGGTAAATTGAAATTCATAGGTTGAGAGACATAGTGGACTGAGATTTTGTATGTTTACAAATTCTTTTTGGTCTTGTAAGATCGTGCATGCATTCGGTTGTATGTTTTGTGCTCAGATCTTTATGATTGATCTCTTTAAGGCATTTAACAACGTTAATTGGAACGAATCCTACTTCACGACTATGAATGGAATCTAAGTCCTAAACCTATGATATCTATCCTAGTGGTATTATAGACTAAGGTAAATGTACCTACTTCCTAGTTATGTCTACTTATACAGGTGAAAATCTATCCTAAGCTTCATATTCTATGTTAAGATGGGGAAAAACCTAAGGTGATGTTGGGTATATTCTTAACCTATTACCTACCACTAAATTGGTTTGAATTATACCCTATCTTAAGTTGGAAAATTACCTAAGGAAATGTTTTTAAACCTAAGGTAATTGATTTTTAGACTAACCTAAGGTCATAACCTAAGTTATGGATATCTATCCTAAACTAATGAAAGGGACCTAGGGTCGCATGGAAAGTTGACGATGGTTCCAAAGGAATTTATTTTATTTGATTTTGTTGAATAAATAGGAAGTACTGCCAGTTTTGACAGAGACATGTAAACTTGGTGGAAGCTTACATGGAATCATACTTAAACTCAAAAATGCATGCAGAGGTTGAAATATCATTCACCAATTTTGGGAGGCGGTGGCAAGGAGAGATAGGCAGGAGATTGGGGAGTAATGGCATTAATGAATCTTGATTTTTGTGAGAAAACCATCTTAGAAATAATGAGGGTGGATTTGTTGGAGGTTGTTTGGTCTTACATGCTTTACAATTTTTTCTTTGCATGGAGCTATCTAGTTCTTCGAACTAGCAGTTTGACTTTCAATTTGTGGTTATTTTTTGTTTCTCTGGTCTATTTACGATCCAAGGAAAGTGTATGAGGCATTGGAGATAGAGATGTTTGGTTTTTGATCTTTCTTGGAGGAGAAAAAGAGTTGGAAGCTTTGCTGGAATTCTCCTTCGAATTGGCAGAAGAACTATCAGGCATGATAGGCTCTACCCATTAATATTTTTTTCTTTCCTCTAAATGTTTCATAAAAATAACTCTTCTCTCATGAGATATATGGTTACATATTTTATTTGGTTATTTACTTTCATGATTGAATGAATCTCTATGATTTTTGGATATGAATCCATTGCATGATAATGTTAGTCTTTGGATGTTTTTCTCTACGCAAGTTCAGTGGTGATAAGCTTATGGAAATATTGAGGATTTGTGTTTGTTTGGAATTTGTATTCAGGATTGTTTACTCGAAAAGAGTTTGAGTAAATGGGTTCTGATTTGGGTTTGAACTGGTATTCTCTTTTGAAATCTTCTCCTTGATGCATCTTGAGTTTGGAAAAGTTGTAGCACTCCTATCTTAGATTGTACATTTTACTTTGAACAAGTAATGGCATGGAAACGTTTGAGGATATGCTATTTTCCTCTATTCTGGGTAACCCGCGTCTTGTTTTTACCTATAAGTCTTGATTGTTTTGAGAGAAGGTTGCATGATCTTTTAGGTAACTGTATCTTGTTGTGAGGATATAGAACCTATGGTTCGAGACTGTATTGTTACTTACCCTTTAGTGTGAACTTAAACTCTTTTGAAAGTAGTCATTAATGGGTTTTCAAAAGTATATGGAAGTGTTGTGTTCATACTTCTACTTGTGTTAATTGGATTGGAACAATTACTTTCTCTACCTCGATTTTTATGTACTAGATGGAACTATGAAAGTTATTTAGTTGGGATTTTTGTTTTAGTTCGAGTTTGTGAGTAATGTTGAAGCTTGTTTGATTTAAAACTTGTGTTAGGTTTTCGTATTCTCTTTCAGATCCATTTGAATGGATTTCTAGTTTTTAAAAGGAGATAGGAGTTGAATAATCTTGTGGAATGTATCTTGTTTTGCCAAGATTTGTACTTCTACTTTGGGACTATACTATATAATTTTCTCTACAGTAGGAACCCAAACTTATGTTTAAAAAATGACGAATAGATGACTAAGGGTTTGGCACTATTGCATCCTAGATTGCTATTTTGTATACGAACTGTGTTAGTGTTGATATTGTTGTTCCGATAAGGTTTGAAATCATACGGAAAACGGAAGTGTTTCTTTCTATAAAATTTGTGTTTGGTTTGTATTCTCTTTTGAGAACTATCAAAAGAACTTCTAGGTTTTAATTGGGATTTGGAATCCAATTGATGAAACAATGGTGAGTGAATTCTTGGTTGGATCCTTTTCTATTGAGTTTCCTTTAACTTTAAAAATTTAAGTTTAGTTAGTTCGAACCTCTTTGTTGATCGAATCTCTTCCATGCTGTAGAGTGATTACTATCCTAGGCCTGCTCGACTTCTTGAGTTTGGTTTCTTTCCATTTCTATTTGGTATGAAGTAATGTGAACTCACTCTTCAAAAATGGAAACTTCCTTGTGGATTGTTTAGTTTAACTTGTTACTAGTTGGCTGTGAAAGTTCAAGGGAATAGTTGTATGTTAAGGAAAAATTGGGACTGTCATGTTTGGTACTGGGAAAACAAAATTGTCCCCATTTGATATTTCTTGATTTTGGCTAACTTGTATGGAATCAATGGTCATGTCGATTCAAGAAGTGTGCAGTTGAGTATGCCCTGTGGAAAGAAAAATGTAAGCATGTCTAGACCGACTGTTTTAATTGATTGAATCTTTCTTCATTTGGACATTGTTTTCGGAAGGACTCCTCTTTGTGCACTCCATAATATTATGAATCTTCCCCGGATGAAAACGAGTAAGAGATAATCCTTGTGTAAGTCTTGCTTTGATTTTTGGAATGTATGGTTTCAGATCTCTGAATGATATCTTCTGTAATGTAGAATTTATTTAAGGCTTACAAGTAGTATGATGACTATTTTGATTCTCTCACTTCTTAGATTGGTTTGGGATTCTTGTTGTCAGATGTTTCCTCTTAAATGGTGAATCCTTTTATTGGTTTCCTTGATTAATGAAGTTATGTAGGTACTCATTTATGTACTTTCTGAACCTGTTTTCTATTTCTTAGGTGAATGGTGAATCGTGGATAGTCTGTATTGATTCTTCTTCTTATTTACTTAAGTTGTAGGATGAATCATCCTAAATATGTACTATGCTGAAATGAATTGTCTATACATGATTCCAGAAACTTGGAAAAAAACAATAAGGTTTTTGGTTATGAAAGTAACTCTTTTCATTACATAGTAAAGTTAAATTCTGTATTTCAATTCTGAGAGTATTATGAAATAATTAGATGACAAGATCTGTTGTTTGTTTTAAATAAGTAATTGATTGAGTCAATTCTTATATGATATAATTCAGTAGTTGTTGTTTATATTATGCTCTTTTATTAAAAATGAATTTAGACTTATTATTTGTAATTCTTTTATGGTTATTATTACTTATGCTTATTGGTATGATATATTGATTGTTTCATTAAAGAAGAGTTGTTTTAATGGAACAATTAGTGGAATGCACCTCATTTTAATGTTTAGTGCTTATCATGCTTAGTTCAATGAACTGAACCATGCTAGCAATATTTGTAGATGGGCTTCATAAGTGATAAAAGAAGGGAAAAAAATTTATGATGTATTGGTTGATTTAAATTCTAGTACTTTTGTAAAGAATTTCAATTCATTCTTGAGTTTTATTGAAAAAGAAAAGTTATGATCTTAATGTTGATCGATATGCAGTATGCCTAAAATGCATAGTCTTTTAAAGTGTATATTTTATCACGATGAATTGAAAGGTTTGGAGATTGACTCCATATTGTGGTGTAAATTATCTTGTACTTTGTAAGAAGGAAATAGTAATTCTATCTTGTCAATATTATTTATATTTTTTTACATACTTATTACGGTTATGATTTATAAGTTGGAATAAGGGAATAGTTCAATCTCCCTTACTAAGGTGTAACTTGATAAGTTGCATAAGATGTCGTTCTCTATCTAAACAATTATAGTATAATAATGAAATATGTATTGGACATACAATTAAACTATATGAGTTGTGAATGATAAAAATGTTATATTAACCCTAACATTTAATCATGAAGAGGAAGACTCTTCCCTTCTCAAAAGAATGAAAAATAAAAGGAATGGTGGTTATGATCGTCAATCTTTTTACTTTGTTTTATACAAAGTAAACACTAGCCGAACCTAGGTGGATGATACACCTTCTTTGAACAACTAATTTACATTAAAATTAATCATTTGATGTTTTCTACCCTTTTTTGGGATAACTTCTTGTTATGCCGAGTTAATGAACATAAATGTAAACATGAGTTAATGAAGTTCTTAATATTAAATCAGATTAATTTTGGATAAAGAACTTAATGAATGTTGGAATTAGGGTTAGGCATGGTTGCTGCAATCTGAATCTTAATCCAAATTTAATTATGAATCAATGACCACCAAGAGGTATGTACATCATGATGAATCAGTTATAACATATTTTGGCACATGCCAACTGCAGGATTATACCTTTAAGAAGACTAAGGGCTTCTCGAGGATATAATGTTACAATTGACATGTGGAAACACCCTTCCATATTTTTTCATCTAGATCTACACACATCTAGACTTGAACTTAGTTTCTCTCTAGGTCAAGTTAGTAGCATGATTAGAATAAGAAGTAACTTTCTATGACTCGGAGTACCTAGGCACATTCAAATGACTTAGGTCGGTCGAGTATGCCCATATACCCTAAGTCATCGTGATCGTCTCCCTATAACAAATTATGTCCCTAACTTGGGCTAGGGTCAAACCTTGGGCAAGTGGACTGACAGAAGTCAGTAAAGACCATTATAAATAACATTAGAGTGAGGTGAAGGACGTATTACGAATTGACAAGTATGCCATCTAGGAATAGTAACATGAACAATATGTTGAAAATATTTAGCCAAAGTATTGCAAGTTGCTAGTTACGTTGTCCTATATCACATAGTCTAAGGGAACGTGATGTTAGATGAATATTGGTAACAAATATTCAGATAGGTTCTTTAAAACAGATCACTCAGTACCTGGAATAGGGCAGGAAAACCAAGTATACTTAGTATATATAAAGTATTCTATAATTTAAGACAAACATGAGAGATCGGTTGGTAACCGAGTCATGAAATGAGAGATCAGTAATTTTCTGAGTCATTACAGTTGTATATGGTTATCTATTATGAGATTGATTGACATGGAATGTATGTACTAAATGATGTTTTATTTAGAACAGAGAACATTGTGTAAAAAAAATTATTCCCTTGTTTCTAAAGTCTTAAAATGGGAATGTTACATCTTGGTATCAGATTTGAAGGTTGCAGCTCTTAGACCTATTGTGTCCATAATCTGATAAAACTAAAATTTTCTTGTTAACATAATATGGTTAAAATACAAGGAAATGTTGCAAATAATTCTCCACCTGAGGAAGGAGCAGCAACTGCACAAAAAATTGATGAGATCCTTGCTGCCCTGTTGGACACAAGGGATCGTTTGGATGTACTTGAATAACATGTAATGGGAAATGATGAGGAAGAAGATGCTGGTAATAATAATCAGCTACCTCCTAAGGACAACACAAATTTATGTGTTGATAATAAAAATGTGAACATACCTGATCATCCTAAGAACAAAAAGGCTAGGCTGGCAGTTAAACTAACTAATTATATAAAAAGAATAAGTCCACCCAAGTTTGATGGCACCACATTAGGAGATGGAGCTGAGCATTGGCTCAATGAAATGGAGAAGTACTTTGCAATAAGGAATTTCTCAGAAGAAACAAAGGTGATATGGGGAGCATATCAGCTTTCCCATGAGGCATCTTCATGGTGGGACAACCATAAGGATGAGTTGAATATTGATAAAACTAATATCAACCTGAGATCAATTACTAAGGTTACTTTAGGCAACATTGGTTACCTCAACTTTATTATGATTAGAAAATGACTGAATTCTAGAACTTAGCTCAAGGAAAGTCTAACTGTCAAACTGAATATTGGGAGTGGTTTACTAAAATCCTTAAGCATGTACCTCAATATCAAACTGACGAGAAGTTTAGGTTATGGAAATTCATCATGGGATTGAATCCCATTATAGGTGGAGAGGTGGATGTTCACAGCCCAACCACGATGGAAGGGGTTGTTGAAAAAGCCATAAGGCAGGAATAGAAATTGAAGGCAATTTCTTCTCATAAAGAGGAAGTAAGGAAGAAATTACCCAACTCCTCTTCATCATCTTATGCACCTAAGAAAGGGCCATGGAAGAAATTTGGAATGAAAAGTAAGTTTTCAGCTGATAATAGTAAGAAAGCAACAACAAATAAGTCTACTAGTAATGCACGAAACAACTTTGTCAAGAATAATAATAACGGGAAGAAGTCCTATGGGGGTCAGAATGACAACTCTAAGACTGCAAATAAATCCAACCCTAGAGAGGGACATGTAGGAGGTTGTTACAACTATGTCAAAGATCATTATGCAAATCAATTTCCTTTGAAAAAGGATGATCGTAATCAGCAGCACAAGATACATGCTACAATAGCTGACAAGCAGGCTAAAAAAAAGGCCATGCCCATAGAGGTTCTGGGTAAGTTATTTGGCATACCTATAACTATTTTGTTTGATACCGGAGCTACTGAATGTTTTATTTCTAGTAAATTAGCATCAAAACTAAAAAGAAAAGCTGGAAACATGGATAAAACATGGACTGTACATTATTGAAATAATGATGTTCATACAGTTATTATGTGTTTGTTTGGAGCAGTCCTTGACTTACCTAGTTTCTCCACTGAAGTTGATCTGTATGTTGCACCTTTAGGGTATTGTGATGTAATCATAGGTGTTAATTGGTTAGTTGAACATAAGGCAAAATTAGACTATTTTGAAAAACATATTAGTTGTTTAGATGACCTGTAGAAAATAGCAGAGATTTAGGGTGTGAAACGTGAGATTTATGTTAGGAAACTATCAGCAATGCAACTTAAAAAGGCCAAAAATAAAGGTTATACCTTATATGTAGTAAAGATTTCAGAAATTGCTGAAGAGAATAGTGATGTCATGGAATGATATCTGTTGTTATGAAACTACAATGATGTGTTTTCATGTATGTTTATAAGATGAATATGAATTCCTATGAACTTTCCTTTATATTTTGATTCATTTCTTTAATTCTGTTAAAGTATCTCTGTCTGTAATGACTACAATGATCTAGATTTGTTCTGAGCTCTTTGATGCTCGCATGTTTCATTCCCACTCACTTCCTTTATAGTTTGGATCATAGATGATGTTTTTCCATTCAACTCACATAAAAGAGAGACTGAGCACTCCCGCATGCCTCAGGCAAGCACCCAATGCCTACTAGGTGATAGGCCGATGTGCATGGGATTCCCTTGTTCTTTGGCATGTGTAAAAATCACTACATCTTGGTTCCATTACCATGACCTATTTTCAAATTTGTAGTGGGAAATGACATATATCATTATCTATGCAATGAGTGATGACAAAGCGTTTAACTTTGGAAAGTGTTGAATCATGGTTCAAGAGCATAGAGGATGAATTTTCTTAGATATTCAGCACTAGACCTAAGTTTGATGCATGTAGATGGGTAGAAGAGAACCTCTACCATGATTTGTATGAAACATTTTTTTGTTACTTCCCAGTAGAACTGTATGAATGGCTGTTGACATATGTGTCTAGATCAAGATGGTATTATAGATCATGTGCGTGGACCTAAGAAGAATACCAGAGGCTGCAAGATGTAGATCTGGTGTGGATGTGTGTTGTGGATCATTGGTGGAAAGGAGTAATGGCTAGCTACACTCTGGAGTATGCTATTTCTACATATTCTTGTGTAGAAGTTGCTGAGATCGAGTTTCTTCAGGAGCCTAGAGGATCATTTCTACATGATATCCCTCTGGAAATGAAGAGCTTGATTGTTACCTTGAATTTAGAGGAATTTCCAATGGTCAACTAAACCATTCTGAGCATTGGGTGAGGAAGCTAGGGTGGAGGAAGATGGTAGATATTACGACGGAGAAAGAAAGGGAGGAGAGATGTCTCAAGTATAGTGAAGCACATGAAAGGGAGATTGATAGACAATGTGAGGTTACAGGTGTGATGGATCTATGGAGGTAAACGTTGTGGGAAGGAGTTGAGGTTCACGCGGAGTACGTGGAACCTGATAAGTCTGTGCTGCCCCATCTTGGCAAGCGAGTAAGAGAGACCCCTTTAGATTTTGATGAGAGTTTGTCATATGGAGAGAGAAGATTTGTTGGAATGCATCTTAACCCACCTAGTGAAAAAACCCTAGCCCTTGGTTTTCCATATCAAGGAAGGAGTATCACTAACCCATTTATTATTAGTGGAAGTGACAGATCTACACCCAGGAGATACAATTTCTCATTTCCCACTTCTTTGGCTATGCATACTATTCCATTATTCAGAGGACTTTTTGGACAAGGAGCAAGTACACAATCCTTTGGTCTCACATCTGGGAGTGGCATGGGGTACACTATTGGTTGTGGGGCATTATCATATACCGTCAGCACACAATTCAGTGGAACTTTGGGGACCCTTAGTACGACCACTACAGGACCTAGTGGACCTAGTGGATTTGGTGGGTCAGGAGGAACATGACCTGGTGGGTCTGGTGGATCAGGAGGCACAAAACCTGGTGGATCTGGTGGATTTGGCAGTGGGGGAAACACTGGAGGAAATCAAGGCTCTGGATAAGGAGGATAAGGGCCCCAGCCACCTCCTCAAGTTTTCTTTGAGATGTATTTACATTTTCCAGATTACAGAGGTATTGAAGATGTTATAGAACATGTTTAAAAGTGTGAGCTACTATGGCATGTGAAAGGGATCACTAGCCAAGAGTGGAAGGAAATCCAGTTTGTAATGACGTTGCAAGGGTGCATGCATAGCTGGTATATGAAGTATGACCCCCATCAGATGGTGCTAGATTACACCGCGTTGAAAATTTCCTTCCTAGTAGATTTCCACATCCCTGAGTTTGAACAAAAGAGCATCAAGGCCCTTAAGGATATCCAAAAGGGAATGGTGGATAGTGTGCAGAACTATGAAGCATAGTTTAAAACTCTCCTGTCAAAATTGTCATATGACATTCACCCTTCACATCATGCTTAATGGTTTGTTTGAGGGTTGATAACTCCATTTAGAAGAGATTTATCTCATAAAACATTCACATACCTTTGCGAGGCGTTGGAAGTTACCCTAGATGTTGAAGCTATTAGAAGTGTTGATACTAGGGTTAGCCCATTTCTGGAAGCTAAAATCACTGTTATGGCTAAGCAGCTGGAAAAGTTGTCTACAAACTCAGCCCATGAGACTCGCAGTGGTCTCTGGTGTGTAGATTGTGAAGTAGAGGGGCATGTCAAGGATAGTTTCCCCTGGAAGATAGTACGTGCCGTAGCAGTAGACTATGAGATTTGTCATGGGGACCATGATGCAAGTAGTTGTCCCTTGTTACAACATGTAATTCAGAATAATGTGTCTTACTACTATAAGATCTGCACCTCTACGACCCATGCAACTAAGAATTGTAGGCTTATTGATCAGATCCATGAGGCCATTGATCTTGGTGTGCGCCAAATATGCATTACCAATAGTTCTAAGAATAACGATCACCATTATGAGGAGCACACAGATGGAGGCGCACACAGAAGGGGATTTCACAGAGGATTCCATGGTCATGGTAACCGCAGAGGAGGAAGAAGTGAATTCCCACGTGGAACCTATTTTAATTGTGGGTCTATAGACCACTACAAGTGTGAGTGCCCAGACTTATTGTAGTGCTCATGGTGCAAGAAGAAGCACAAGTATGAGGAGTACCCTGAGTTGTTTGAGCACATGAATCAACAACACTAGAAAGATAAAGGTGCTACAATGGTGATGCCACGGGTAACACGTGATGTAGGATTGGAACCTATTATGGTAACAACAAGAGTAGAGGCCGCATGTGCAAAGGAAATACCAAGGTAGAAGAACCTAGTTTGAAGGGAAGAAGTGGTACATGGGAAGTACCCAGACCCTGTGCATCGAAAGGAGGTATATCAAGAAACCATGGATGTCATTCAAAGTTTACAAGGAGAAATCTAGTGTCTAAAGGAGCAGTCCAGGAGGGAGGATCAAAGAAGGAAGGTCAAGGGGCCAAAAGATGACATGGATGAGGTCAAGGAAGTATGTAAAATGCTAAGGCAAGAGAATATTATTCCCTTGCTAGAAGAATTGTTGAGAGAGAAAGTACCACACACTGGAGAAGAACATGAGAGGAAGGTCTTGCATGAAAACCTTCCCCCTCACAACCTTGACTATGATAGGGAGATCACGTTAAATGTAGTCGTGGATGGATGGCTCCTTAGTAATAACCTCATTGACACAGGCACAAAGGTCAATGTTCTCACCTTGGATGCATGGCATCATATGGGAAGACCCGCATTACATTCATCTTCAAATGTGTTGTATATGGAAAAAAAATGAAGGCAATGTCCATCGGTGTCTTAAATGATGCATCCATCACCATTTAGGGAGCTAAGTTTCCTAGGGACTTCAAAGTCTTAGCACTCGCCAAGGTAGAAAATTTTCGAGCACTACTTGGGCACTCATGGTACTATAAGAATAATGTAAATCTTCAGTTCAACAAGGGATACATAAGATTTGAAAATGAAGAGGAACGGGTCATCATACCCCTAGTTGATGGGAATTAAACACCCTATATTGAACCTTTGGGAGAAGAGGTCCTAGATATAATATATGTGTGCTCAATTAGGGATCTAGAGACAATTCATTCCACAGAGGGAGTTATCTAGTTTGAGGATGCTCACTCCCTAAGTGACACCACTAGTATAGCGTGTGATAATTGGGTGCATAGAACCTATGAGTTAATCAGACAGTATTTGAGAGGATTGGTAACAAAGGTGACAAGGGCACATACAGTCTGACACCTAGGAGGAAAGGAGATACCTAAGTACTCAGGAGGAGCCTTCCCTAAGATCTTTTTGTAGGAGATGGAAGCTTAGTGGAAGGAGGAAACTAAAAAAAGGGGGATGTTAAGTTACGTCCTACTCGGAACTATTGCGCATTAGTGGGAAAAACATTGGGATAATCTCTTGGAATGATGCGAGGTGATAATTCCCTTCTTTGTAAGGTTCTGTAGGAATAACACACCCACAGCTATAAAATATTACCATGGTAAAGAGACTACTTCCTTCCATATCCAAGCATGTGAGATAGCCTAGATGGCACTAGAAGCACAGAAAGGGTTCACATTTCCACCCTACAAGGTTGTGTGCGCGCATGGTACATTAATTCTGAGACACACCACCAGAAAGGGAATTGGAAAGAGTTAGCAGCTGATCTCATTCAAACATTTGAGTATCGGAGTACAAAGCCCTTGGTGGATAAGGCATTGCAGGTTGTGAAGTGCCTTACCATTGGGGATAGTTCCATGGTAGAAGATAGGCTACTAGAGTTGCTAGGTGAACTTGTCTTGGAGGCGCACTTTCAGGAAGAAGAAACAGAAGAGATACAACTTAAGCATGCATGTTTGGAAAAAGAAAAAGGGGAAGTGTTAGGAAATAAGAGATAAAATATGCGGAATAATCCCTCACAGAATTGCAACAGTAGAAACTAATATGCAGAAATTATTATAGATCTGAAATAAAATTGTAGAATAAAATAACACAACACAAGGAGACAATATTTAACGTGGTTCACCCAATTTGGGCTACGTCCACCAAGAATCACTTGCTCAGATTTTATTACAAGCCACCACTCTCTCAATACAATACCCAGATCTGTTTGGAGCTATGCTCAACAAACTCTACAGAATTCACAGCCGAATTCAAAACACATCTGCAATGTTTTTCATACCTCTATCATATGCATAAAACCATATAAATAGACAACTGCTTAAGTAGTTTTACAAAACCGTGGGTATCAAAACCATGGGAAAAACATGTCCCATAAACCTATGGGTAAAAAAACTCACCCATATGAGAAGAGCATGTTTCCCGATATGTCGGGTGCATTTTTTCGAGGCCAAAAAAAATTTATGCCTAATTTTTTTTTTCGGGGGCTGCACTCCCGAACCCCTGCTACTGGGGGCTATTGCCCCCAGACCCCCACTCGGGGCCTGGTCTGGCCCCGAACCCCGGAAGGGATACATGAAAAGTGTATAATACTCTTAGTGTACAATCTTCAACACTTTCACACATGAAAATAGGCTCCACAACCTAACAATCTCCCACTTGGAGACTAGTTTTCCTCTGAGCAAGATTCTCAACCCTTCACTAGTTTCTGTGAAGACCAACCAAAGCTGAACACAACTTCAGTTTTTCCCTTGTGACCACCTTGGTCATCATGTCTGTAGGATTCTGACTGGTATGAATCTTCTCCAACTTCAACTTCTCTTCCTCCAAAGTTGTCCTGATGAAATGGTACCTTAACTGTATATGCTTTGTCCTAGAGTGGAAAGCAGAGTTCTTAGCTAGGTGTATAGCACTCTGACTATCACTATGCAACTTTCCTTCCTCTTTCTTATGCCCCAACTCCTCAAGTAATTGTTGTAACCAAATCATTTCCTTGCTTGCCTCTGTGGCAGCAACATACTCAGCCTCCGTGGTTGACAAAGCCACCAACTTCTGTAGTCATGAAATCCAGCTTACTGTTGTTCCACCTACAGTGTAAACATAACCTGTTGTGCTCCTCTTGCTGTCTACATCTCCAACCATATCTGAATCTACATAACCACACAAAATGGTGTTTGATCCACTATAGCACAAAACTGTCCCCATGGTCCCTCGCAAATACCGAAGGATCCACTTTACTGCCTGCCAGTGATCTCTACCTGGATCACTCATAAATCTACTCACCGCTCCCACTGCATGGGCAATATCAGGCCTAGTGCACACCATGGCATACATCAAACTGCCAACTGCTGATGAGTAAGGTACCTTGGACATTTGGTTTCTCTCCTGCTCTGTCTTGGGACACTGCTCCTTTGATAACTTGAAATGGCCTGCCAAAGGAGTCCCAACCGGTTTAGCATCCTGCATATTAAACCTCTCCAAGACTTTCTTAATGTACTCTTCCTGAGATAAAGTCAGCTTCCGTTCCTTCCTATCCCGAGATATCCTCATACCAAGGATTTGTTTGGCTGCCCCCAAATCCTTCATAGCAAAGGATTCACTTAGCTACTTCTTGAGTACTTTTATTTCTTGCATGTTTTTACCTGCAACCAACATGTCATCCACATACAGACAAAGGATAATATAACTGCCATCCTCAAATTTCTTTGTATACACGCAATGGTCAGAATGACATCTAATATAACCTTGCTCCATCATGAAGCTATCAAATTTCTTATACCATTGACGTGGAGCTTGTTTCAAGCCATACAAGCTCTTCTTCAGTTTGCACACCATCTCCTCTTTACCTTTGACCTCATAGCCCTCTGGTTGCTGCATATATAGTTCCTCCTCCAAATCACCATGGAGAAATGTAGTCTTTACATCAAGTTGTTCTAAGTGCAAGTCTTCTGCTGCAACTATTCCTAGAACAGTTCTAATAGAAGTCATTTTTACTACAGGAGAAAAAATCTCATCAAAATCTATACCTTTTTTCTGTGCAAACCCCTTGACCACCAACCGGGCCTTGTATCTTTTCTTTCCTCCTTCTTCCTCTTTGACTCTGAACACCCACTTGTTCTGTAATGCTCTTTTTCCTTCAGGTAGCTTTACCAAATCCCATGTCTAGTTCTCCATGAGAGCCTGATGCTCCTCATCCATGGCTTGCTCCCACTTCTTCCTGGCATCTACCTGCATTGCTTCATCAAAGCTCTCTGGTTCTCCACTATCAGTGAGTAATAAATAATAAAGAGAAGGAGAAAAACGTTCAGGTTCTCTTCTTACCCTAGAAGACCTCCTCAATATAGGAGTTTGGGGTTCCTGTTGAGGAGGTTCCTGAACTGATTCATGTGTCACTTTTCCATCTGGAAGATCCTCTACCGCTGCATATTCTTTCTTGGATTCTTCCCTATTTTCCTGCAACTGCTGCTTATACATGACTTTCTCATTAAAGACCACATCCCTAGATCGAATGATTTTTTTGTCCTTAATACTCCAACATTTATATCCAAAGTCATCACCACCATAACCAATGAAAGTACATTTTTCTGATTTAGCCTCTAGCTTGGTCCTATCATCCTTGTCTATATGAACAAACACCTCACATCCAAAGACTCTAAGAAATGAATAATCAACTTTCTTACCATACCAAGCCTCCTCAGGTATGCCTCCATCCAAGGCACTTGAGGGTCCTCTGTTTATCAAGTACACAGCTGTGCTCACCGCTTCTGCCCAAAAAGAAAGAGGCAGTCCTGCATGTAACCTCATGCTCCTAGCACGTTCCATTATTGTTCTGTTCATCCTTTCTGATACCCCATTCTACTGCGGAGTTCCTGGAACCGTCTTTTTCCTGTGGATTCCATTCTTAGAACAGTAATCATCAAATTCATTGCTGCAATACTCCCCTCCATTATCTGACCTGAGACATTTTAGCTTAAGACCTGTTTCATTCTCTACCAAGGCTTTCCATTTAACAAAAGTGTCAAATACATCAGATTTGTTTCTAATACAATAAACCCAAACTTTCCTTGTTACATCATCAATAAAAGTAACATAATAACTTGAACCCCCAAGAGATGATACCTGAGCTGGCCCCCACACATCAGAATGCACCAGCTCTAACTTACTCTCTTTCTTTGTAGGTCCAACCTTGAGAAACCTTACTCGCTTTTGTTTCCCATATATGCAGTCCTCACAGAACTCCAAACTTATTTCTGTATATCTGGGAAAATCCTTCTTTATGATCTCCATGCCCTTATGGCTCATATGACCGAGCCTATAGTGCCACAATGTTGTATCTACTTCTGAAGCCACAAGATTACAAACATTAGTGCTATAAGTGGTTAAATACAAGGTTCCAACCTTCTTACCTCTTGCCACCACAAGAGCACCCTTGGTAACCTTCCAAGAGTCCGCTGTAAATATCACAGTACAACCATCACTTCCCAACTTCCCTGCCGATATCAAATTTCATCTTAATGTAGGCACATGTCTGACATCCTTCAATAGCCAAGTATTCCCATTCTACATCTTAACCTGAACAGAACCTTTTCCAACTATGCTGCAAGGCTCATCATCACCAAGACAAACATGCCCAAAATCTCCTTGAACATAATCAACAAAATAATGCCTATGTGGAGAAGCATGGAAAGAAGCCCCTGAATCTAAAACCCAAGATTCAGTAATATTGTGCAAAGAAAGAATCAAAGCATCCTGACATACATTACCCATTGCCACATTTTCCTCCTTGTTTTCTTCCTGTTGTTTCTTCTTATCCCGAAGCTCCCAACAGTCCTTCTTTGCATGCCCAGGCTTTCCACAATTCCAGCATACAATCTTGTTCTTGGATTTTGACCTTGCCCGATCTTTTGATTTTCCACGGTTTCCTCTATTCTTCTGTCTCCCTCTAGTTTCCACTGTCAAAGCATTCCCTGAAGTAGAAGATTCCCCAGAGATTTTTCTTCGCATTTCCTCACTTAGAATCACCCCTACAACATCCTCAAACTTCAACTTCGAGTTAGCTGGAACCGAGTTACTTACCGCCATTACCAGGCTATTCCAACTCTCAGGTAAAGAGCACAGAATTAATAAAGCCCTAACTTCTTCATCAAATTCTATTGTAACTGAAGCTAGCATATTCACAACCGTATTAAAATCATTTAAATGATCTGCTACTAAACTATTCTCAGACATCTTCATATTAAACAACTTTTTCATTAAAAATATCTTGTTAGAGGCAGAGGGTTTTTCATACAACTTCCCTAATGCATCCATTAGATCTTTTGTAGTCTTTTCCTTTGAAACATTAAATAATACCGAAGATGCAAGACACAGCCGGATTATCCCAAGTTCCTTCCTATCCAGTAAATCCCATTCCACATCTGTCATACTTGAGGGTTTGTTCACCTTCTCAAACAACGGAGTATAAAGATCCTTCTGATAAAGGTAATCTTCCATCTGCATCTTCCAAAGACTGAAATTCTACCCGTTGAATTTATCAACCCTAGATCTTCCATCATCTGCCATAGCTCCCACTCAAGCTAAAAACTTTCCCTGCAATTCAACACTTCAGCAAACCAAACCAGGCTCTGATACCAATTGTTAGGAAATAAGAGATAAAATATGCGGAATAATCCCTCACAGAATCGCAATAGTAGAAACTAATATGCAGAAATTATTACAGATCTGAAATAAAATTATAGAATAAAATAACACAACACAAGGAGACAATATTTAACATGGTTCACCCAATTTGGGCTACATCCACCAAGAATCACTTGCTCAGATTTTATTACAAGCCACCACTCTCTCAATACAATACCTAGATCTGTTTGGAGCTATGCTCAACAAACTCTACAGAATTCACAGCCGAATTCAAAACACATCTGCAATGTTTTTCATACCTCTATCATATGCATAAAACCATATAAATAGACAACTGCTTAAGTAGTTTTACAAAACCGTGGGTATCAAAACCATGGGTAAAACCCGTCCCATAAACCTATGGGTCAAAAAACTCACCCATATGAGAAGAGCATGTTTCTCGATATGTCGGGTGCATTTTTTCGAGGACAAAAAAAAATTACGCCTAAAAAAAAAAAATTCGGGGGTGCAGCCCCCGAACCCCTGCTATTGGGGGCTGCACCCCCGAACCCTTGCTACCAGGGGTTACTACCCCCGAATCCCTGCTTGAGGCCCAGCTCGACCCCGAAACCCGGAAAGGATACATGAAAAGTGTACAGTACTCTTAGTGTATAGTCTCAACACTTTCACACATGAAAACAGGCTCCACAACCTAACAGGAAGTTGGTGTATGTTATTGACGGTGAAGAAGTAGAAAACTTAGATGTTGACCATTATGTATGAACACGCGAGATAGTAGATAGTGCTGATGAATGGGCGCGCACCTATCATAAACCTTTAAAGACAAAGAAGGTTAACATCAGCTCAGATGAAGAGCCTAAGGAGGCTATCTTTGGAGACTATTTTTCAATGAAGGAAGTCTCTAAGATCATTGATCTTGTAGACACTAAAATTAGGTCACACTCCCCTTTGGTCCCTCGACAGATAAACACCCTTCATCACATTAACCTAGCCATGGCCCCCTTCACTCCACTAATATTAATTTAGTTAATTAAATTAAATTAATTCATTATGCTCACCATATTTATTATTTAAATATCTTAATTAGGAATAATGTCCACATACATCTCACCTACACACCTCATCAAGCCAACTCACCCTAAGACTTATTCTTAGTAAGTTGCCATAACTAAGTAAGACATACCAAAACCCTAAAAAATAAATGCCTACATTATCTCTAACCACATTCCCACATGCGTACAAGATGCTTCTAGTCTAATTTACAGGTTAATGACACGAGATCCTAGAAAATCAAGAGGATCTCACTAGTTTATTAAACCTAGGAAATTCTGCCTTGACTAATGTTGGTTATCCCTAATCATCGTCGGTTAAGCCGGAACCACCGCCAGTCACCTTTTAATGCCCAAAACAACCTTATTTTGGAGGTTGGTAAATTTTGGGAGGATTCCTGAGAGATATCACATCTTCTGAGAACGGGTTTCAACGAGAACATGCATGCAAGGAAGGAGATCAAGCATTTTTCTCATACACAACCATCCAGCACTCACCCCAGCAAGGATTTGATCCAACCAAGAAAAAAGGAATACACATGCAGCCCATGCAGAAGCTTTCCTACAATTGGTGATTATCTACAGTCTTCAATCTCTTACCAGCATCTTCATCCCTCACTCACAAGTGTCCGGGACCAAAATCTAAGTAAGTGGAACATTGTATTCCTCTGTTTCATTTCATTTCATCATTATATTTTCATCCTTTTATTCTCTTAGCCACCCACAGACCTCCATTAATACTCACCCCTCCATATCCCCATTAAAACCTCACAAAATCCCACCCAAACCACCTAATACCTCATTCTGACCAACCAAATTCCTTGGTGCAATCACAAAGTAGACCCACAACTAATTCTGTGGCATTCCTAGAATTTCACAGTAACCGGTACCGGTTACACCCAACCGTCGTCGGTCACCCTTAACTGGCATCAGTCTCTGTATGTGCCCATATTCACCTAATTCTACATCACCCTTATTCATCTATGATCTTCTTGAGACCTCTGTTAGACCTACAGAGACCCAGAACTAGTTGTTTGACCTTCAAATCTTATTTTAACCTAGCATGTTAGATTAGATATTTTTTATTGTGTTTCAAGTGAGATACCTAAATCATTTCAAATTATAATAGGATTTTTTTTACTACTCACATTAAATTGTTTTAAATAGTGGACTAACAGTTGTCTAGGAAGTATCACACTTCCCATATCTAGCACACACTAGGTAGTTCATTGCACATATTGTTTAACTCTTTTTGGTGGTCTTGCTTTCCATTACAGGTAGTTCATCCTAACTAAAAGGAAGCTCTCATGATCATCTGTGGATCAAGGATTCAACACATGTGCAACAACAAAAAAAACCAACATTTCAACAGGTATTCCTCCTACGCCCATTACCCTATTTGTTTCGTCAATATTTCAACGAAACATCTAAGAATCATGGGAAACATTTTAGCATGCCCGGTGGGACCCATCCGGGGTTCCTTGCATTTTATTCATTCCTAGGAAAATTTGTGTTTTTTTCCCTTCTGAGAAGCATACACATTAATTTTCTTCCTTAGTAACCCTCTTTTTCTTTCTATTTGCTCTAAAATAAACATTTCTTTTGGTGTACTTAAAAAGAACCATTTCTTTGTGTTTTTCTACATTTTAGTGAAAGAGCATCCCTCTTCCTATTCATCCATTTGTGTCATCGAACTTCATATTTTGATTTGGGCTTAAAATAAGTGCATTGCATTCTAATTTATCACATTAGCTCACATTAATTGAGGGTAACCTATACGCTGGAAGTCATTCCTAGCTGATGGTTGAAAAACGAATCGTAGAAATCACATCTATCTCTCTCTGAGTCTTGCCACATTGCACAAAATTCAAAACAAATACATATTCTTAAACAACATCTTTCCTTGGAATGCTTTTCAACGATCGCACTGATATGAGGATTGGCAGGTACCCCCCATCTTGCTGCGCTGTTGAGTCATACTTCAGAGTGAAGCCCGCCCCCGCCATAACATACCTGAAACCTCACCTTTTAGATCTCCTTCTTTGTAGGAAGTCATCCTCACCAAAAAAATTTATTCTACAGTTCATGAGTCAGCCCTTAAATAGCATAAGCTAAACAAACATAATAGAAAAGGCACTCTTAGGGTCACATTTTTTAGTGTTTTTGCTCAACTTGCATTTTGAGGTGAGAGGTTACACTCTTCATTTATTTTTTATTTCTCCTCACACTCTCCTCATCATATTTGGTGTATTCTGACTCTTCCTGAGTGTGCCTAGATCATATTCTCATCATTCTTAGAATCCTGGGCTTGATCCCCCATCAGTTTTTAATTCACAACCACTTTTCTTTCATCACTATTTCAATTTCCACAGTGACCAATGTCGGTCCAGTGACCATCGTCAGTTACACTTTGACCATCGTCAGTTATACCCAACCGGCGTCGGTTCCAGGTCCTTTTGTTAACCTACCCAAATGGACATCTATTCATTTTCTTACACTTTTTATAGTCCCTGTCACTGCTATCATTCCCGTTGATGTTGTAAAACTCATCAGATTTGGCATACCTATCAAATTTGGCCTTATACCCTTGTTTTGACTCACTGTCCATTTCCCACAGTGACCGGCTGTAGTTACCTGTAACCAACGTCGATTTACCCTAACCGACATCGGTTAGCCTGTGTCACTTTCTAGTAAACATTTTGCACCTAATCTACTTTTTACCACCTATTTCACTTGTCCCTGTTGTTTTTCTATGTCATTTATAGAGAAGTGGCCCAACCCGATTAGTACTGGTTCACATGGTGCTAACCCAAAGACAAGCAAGCACACTCGTATTCCACGCTAGTTTTCAACCACTCCCAACTAGTCCTTCACCACCTTCCATTTTATCACCCGCCATGGATCCTATCCAACCTATCACTATCGCTATCAAAGATAAGGAGTTCACGTGACTCCTTAACCAAAACCTTGCCGCCTTGCAGTTTTATCTTTCCCACTCATCCACTCGAGATGCCTCGAGTCAATTGATATACGGCATGCCCGTATCTATCCCCCCGACTCTCAATCCCACTCTTGTGTTAGCCCCATCTGGTTCCACATTACCTGCCTCCACCTTACCCCCAGTCGTTTCGTAGTTAGGTCCCATACCCGCTATGACTGCCACATATGTTACCTCCATTGCACGCCCCACATCCACCATACGTTCAACAACTACCCAAAATGCCACCACATCTGCCCCTAATGTCTCGCATATACCCGTAGCTACACTACCACCTCCGGTGTCAGTGACCCCTACCCCTTTTCAAAATGTGGTCCTTTCCATACCACAATCGTTAGCCCTCATTGCCACTAGGGTTACCATGACCCTTTCACCACGATATACATACTATCAGAAGCCTCCCGTTTCATCTATTATTCACTCTGGGTACATACCCCCTATCTCATTGCCTTCTTCTCAATCAACCTACATGACAACACCATATACTGGAGTGCCACCTCCATTATATACCCAAAACCAACCCTCTCACGCTACAGGAGGCACCCAATCATCGCAACCCACCAACGAATTAATCAAATTGATGTTAGACAAGATGCAGACATTGGATACATTGGTTTCCGACTCCTGCAACACTCTCACATATGACAAGATTTGCAATGAGCCATTCAAGAATTTCGCGCTTGTTACCTGTCCAAGTTAATGCACCAAACTAAACACAAAAACCCTGAAAAACTCCAATAAAATTGATACCTGATGAAGATGTAGATGGATGAGGAAGCCGATGTAGATAAGACGGGCGCACATGAGCAATTCGCACAATAGATCCGTGTATCCTGCAAAACACCGATGCTTGACAGAAAAAGACCACGTTAAAAGATATTTAGGTGGACTGCCCGAGAAGCGGGTCCGGGAAGCGATAAGCTTCCTCGGCGGATGTCAGTCCACGTTTTCAATTAAGAAAAGAAGCATGCATGATAAAAGATGTAAGTAAAAAGCTAGATTTTCTGATTGCAGTAATAAGACAGAATCTAAACAGCAGACAGAAAGTACAGAAAACAGGGAACTATGAAATAATGCTGAATTTGTGTTACCTGTGTCCTTTTACCTGTCTGCAGGGAAATCGGCGTCGACTGGGTAGAATCGGCGTCGACTGATGTGGTCGGCGTCGATTGAGACGAATCGGCATCGACTGGGTTAGATCGGCGTCGACTAAAGACAGATCGATCAATCAGGGACTGTGCGATAAGATTCGGGAATTAGAAGGTGAATGTGGTCTGCTGGATGTGCCGAAGTTGGCGAGACACTGGAACAGAGTCACCAGATGATAGATGGTGGTGTACGATGCTGATGTGACAGGGACAGAGTAACGGTGCTCCTCTCAGGGATTGATTCGGACAGGATCTGCCCTAATTTGATACAATTGATGCTAAGAAGATCTCTCTTTCTCACAACCTGTATCTCTCTCGCTCTCTGTTCGTGCGTAAGTGCTTCCTTTTTTCGTCTGTTCGCTTTTTCGCTCGTTCGTGGTCTCTTTTTCGGTCCCTAGAACTGAGTTCTGGACTCGCTTTTATAATCGGCGCCGCTCCTAGAAAATCGGCGCCGACCATATGGGTCGGCGCCGATCGCGGAATAGACTCCCGAGATGGCCAAAATGAGCGATTTCAAGAAAGATAAGATTTATCCCGAATACGGGAAATATCCCGCTTAGGGAAGAGGAAAAATAGATGTGATACATAGATAGAATAAATTTGGGGTGGATAAGTGATTAAGATGCATGGGAAGAAGCGTAATTAAATATTTAATATTTAATCACTCATGGGTAAGATATGATGGGGTGAATTAAATTTGGAATAAGTGATTAAATCACAAATTGGATAATATCCCAAGGGGATAGTTGGTGACGTAAAACGTGCCCCAGGTTACCTAAGCAAGTAAATGAATGAGAGGGACACTAAATTGAGTAACCAATTTTAAGTGTCTACATTTTGCCCCTTTTTGTCGAATAACTTGCGATAAGCAAGGTTGTGAGACAAAAACAAGGGATGGAAGAAAAGAAAGAGTGATGATGTGATCCCCCTCAAACTAGGGATGGGATGGATGATAGAACAGACGATCCCAAGTTTGAAAAAGGTAGATGAAAAATGCAGGATGCCCCAGTCGGATGCCTGGAGTAGATCTGATCATTGATGACGCATAAAAATAAATAAAAGGCAGCAACCTAAGGAACTCACATTGGTAGGGCAAACTAGCCGGTCTCCTCATGAGACGACGTTAGTGCCTACAGACCCATGAGTGTAAGGAGAACTGCAAAATAGTCAGCATCTAAAGAGAGACACATTGGTAGGGACAACTAGACGGTCTGCAAAGCAGATGACGTTAGTGCCTACAGACCCGTTTAACTCTAAGCTGCCAAAAAGTACGAGTGTCCCACGCAAAGGGAACAAACCCGAAATAGACAATGATATCGAAAAGATGCGCCAAAAGACAAAATTCAGCACACAACAATGATCAGATAGATAAGTAAGCCAAGCATCAACACTATGGCAAACAGATATAGAAAATCGGCGGCGACCAAACTAATCGGCGACGACTAAAACAAACGGCGTCGACCCAAAAAATCGGCGCCGACCAATCCAGGCACATATAAATATGCGAACGGAAAACGTAAACGATTTATTTTCAACGTGACGATTGATTCAGAGAAAGCCAGATTTTTGATTTGAGCATCATGGAAGCCTCTGGGAGCGGTCAGAAGCGCAGGAGGACACGACCTGGGGTAAGTGGTCATTCTTGAACCCATTGTTCTTAATTTTTTTTTTTGTTTGATTTTTATTTTTTTTTGCATGGGAGGCCAGGGTCCGGTTCATGTCCGTACAGGCAGTCGGCGCCGATTGGTGTAATCGGCGTCGATTGGTGTTGGATCGGCGTCGATTGGTATTAATCGGCGCCGACTAAAATGAACGACGCCGATTTTACCAAATCGACGCCGATTGATAGATGTTCATTTTTTTTTTTTGTTACTGTCTTGGAGGATGTGATTTGGGGAAATAAGAGACTAATTATGTTTTTGATGTCGTGGATGCAGGCACGAGAGGCTCTTCATATGAGGGACGCCATTCCTGAGTTATTGGAGACTATTCTCCCTGATGTGACAGATGCAGACTGGCAGCATTTAGAGCTAGCCGGGCTCGGGGGTTTCCGATATTATAGACGAGTGTCACGAGATGTGGAGCTCCTGCGGGCACTAGTGCGACGGTGGGACAGCCACACGTGCACTTTTTGGTTCAGGACGGGTGAGATGACTATCACCCATGAGGATATATTCAGGATCCTGAGATTACCGATTACTGGGGACCCGATTGAGATCACACCCCGGGAGCAGCAGCAGAGGGCCCTCGGTCGGTTATACAGAGATAGGGCAGATGACTCTGAGATAGTGTCCTGGGGCAGTGCGGATCGCTTCTCAGTACAGGCAGGATAGTCCTCGGAGTAGACGGATAGCCTTGATTCAGATGGCGATATCTTACTTTGCCCTGCCAGATTCAGGAGGTGGGAGATTCCCATTGTTACTGTTAGACTGTGTCTGCGACATCTTGCGGTACAGACAGGTTTTTGCCTTCGCCGATGCCCTGATAGCTCAGATATATCATGAGCTATGGATGTACACCACTGGTCGGAGGACAGGGATTGACGTCAGTTTTGTGCTCCATTGCTGGGCGTATGAGCACATAGCGGTGATCAGGCCATCCGGGCTTCCTTGGATGCCAGCAGGAGTGGGAGGGATTGATTATGGATTTCGGAGATGGCGGGCCGACATGGCCGCAGGGGATACAGGTAGATCAGCCGAGTGGTACTCTGAGCGTTTCAGGACGCTGACACCAGATCAGGTTATCTGGAGGCCGTATCGGGCATTTCCGACATGGGCTGGTCAGGATGCCCACTTAGTAGCACTGAGACGGAGCCGGGTGGTCAGGGGCCGTAGGCCGGATATGTGGGAGCGAGTCCCATTCATGCGGATACTGAGACAGTTCGGCCTAGTACAGACAGTGCCGACCACCTACACGCCATATAGGCGGGATAGCAGAGAGACGGATTTGCCGATTTTGATCCCGGCAGACCCACTGAGAGAGGCCCCACCCTCCGCAGACAGTGATGATGACGCGGGGGTGGATGAGGGCTACGCAGCATGGTACGACACAGAGCTTCCACGACATCTCCCGCCATCTATAGATGCTGACGAGGAGGACATAGCTGCTATGCTGGACAGACTGGAGGTAGAGCATGCCACCCTTACACAGACACATCAGGTAGCTCTGGAGGAGATCAGGGCCTTGACAGAGGAGAGGGATGCCCTGATTGTGGAGAGAGACACCGCTCGCCAGGAGCGAGATATAGCGATCCAGCAGAGGGATCGCTACCTTCGGCATAGGGAGGCCCTCAGGGCCAAATATGGAGAGACCGGTGCCACATCAGAGTCTGGTACACAGGGCACGACCCTAGGAGGGGCACCACCAGCAGCGCCAGCAGCCCCAGCAGCACCAGCAGCATCGTTACGAGCACCGGGTACTGTGAGCCTGAGCACATACCAGTCTCTCCTCGCTGAGGTGAGATACTATGAGGATGCCCTAGCGCAGCATGCCCCAGACGTGCCTCGGTACGGGGCGAGGAGGAGAGGAGCGACGGCTACAGCGAGCGGAGCCTCAGGTGGAGGGAGTACTGGGAGAGATCGAGGTGGGCCGAGACCTCCAGCAGCAGGTGCATCGAGCTCGATAGGCGGCGGCCAGGAGAGACAGCCAGGTGCAGAGGAGGGTGGAGGGGATAGTGTCCTCCACGCTTCAGATTTTACTATATAGAGATTTGATAGATTTTGTATCTGTATAGTGATGTAGCCTCGATTGGAAGGCATTGTATAGATGGCTTGATTGAAAGCCACCCATTTTTGTACAGACACACATGTATATATAGATTGATCATGTTATTTGTCATATGATTGTACTCATGCTTTTAATTTTGATATACATGGATAGATGGATATAGATATAGACTGATAGAGTATAAAATAGATGTGATTGGATAGATATAGACTGATAGATGATAGAAATAGATGTGATTAGATAGATTGATATGTGGATATAATTTTGATAGATGGATGTGATGTAACTTGGATGTACATGTGTTTAAATGTTTTGATGGATAGATTTAGATGGATGTGTTTGATGTATGGATTAGATATAGATAGATGTAATGTACCTTGGATGTACACTTTGATGGATAGATTTAGATATAGATAGATGCAATGTACCTTGGATGTACATTTTAATGGATAGATAGATGGATGCGTTTGATATATGGATGTAATTTTAATGAGAAATGAATACAGATAGATGTTTTGATAGATAAGATGAATTTTGATAAAAGATGATTTTGATTGAATTTAACATGTGAAATGTCAATTTAACTAGATGCAAGATAGAGAAATGGGGAATACTCCTTGCAAGAGCCAAAGATGTAAATGGAAACAACCGTGACTTAGAAGAGAAGATACTCCGATAAGAAGGAAAAAAAATAAAAATGATAAGTCGGACTTCCAACCGACCATAGATAAGACCCAGATAGGAAATCGAAAGACCAAGCATACAAGGCCCTATATAAGATTAAAATGAACCTGACACTAACTAGTCGCAAACCAGATCTAGGATAGAAACGGGAAGAAAAGTAAGTAAGTATCTTGTCGGAATTTACAAGGGACAAAATACATGTCCATAGTAGGAAAATAGGATTCTCCATATGATTGACAAAAGGTCCTAAATCTCAGCTTCATGATTTTGGCAGAAAAGCAAACTGATCAATGCGGGAAGTTTGCTTGATATGGAAAGACTGATCGATGCGGGAAGTCTTTCAGTGATGCTAAAGAGTGTATAAACTGACTGGAAGGCTGATTAATTACAAGAAGCCTTGAATTTTTCTTTGAGAAACAGCCGTCCTTCAAGGGAGCGGTCTGTATTTTGAATTTTAATGATAGCCATCCTTCGAGGGTATGGTCTATATTTTTAGAATTTTTGATAATAGCCATCCTTCAAGGGCATGGTCTATTTTCTTTTTGATTCACTTGATAATGTATGGATAGCTGTCCTTCAAGGGATCAGTCTATCTTTTGGATAGCATCTTTTTTTTTTTTTTTTTGAAATCTTTTTGAAAGAAGCTGAGTTTAGACCTAGATAGATCAGACGGAGGGGAAGAGAACAAAGAAGAACATGCACTCATGCCCCGAGTAGATCCGATTAAGATAAGTACTTGGGACAGATGAAGTGGTGATTAAGGTATTCCTACCATGAGGAGGAACATATCCAAAAGAAACGTGCAATGAGTAGAGCCGCGATACTCATATTTAAGGTAAACGAGGCAATAGGCGGAGAACCACACAATTTCGAATCACCACGAAAGTAGATGACTGGTTATTAGGACGGATGAAAGATCTGTGTTGCGACTAGATTTGTGTAAGATAGATTTTAACAGTAGAAGGGCCGTAAATGCAAAGCATTAAGAGGTTCCGCTTCAGGTATACCATCCATGGAAGATAAACGATAAGCCCCAGACCCATATTTATGAGTGATAATGTAGGGGCCCATCCAGTTGGGAGCAAACTTACCACGTTGACTTCTTTCGAGTGTAGTGACATTTTGATTTTCCTTAAGAACAAGGTCACCAATTTTGAAGTCACGGTGCTGCAAATGCTTGTTATAAGCACGTTTGACTCGCTCAAGATAGATTTGATGATGCTCAAGAGCGTTGAGACGCCGCTCATCTAATAATTCAAGTTGTGCTAGACGATTTTGACGATAATCCTCATCGGAGACGAATTCTCTGAGAGAAACACGAAGAGATGGGATTTGGACTTCCAAAGGAAGGACAGCCTCAGACCCATAGACGAGAGAGAAGGGAGTAGCACCAGTAGGAGTACGAATGCTAGTCCGATAAGCCCAGAGAGCAAAAGGGATATGTAAATGCCAATCCCTACCAGCTCGACTAGTTACCTTTGCGAGGATATTACGCAAAGTTTTATTGGACGCTTCGGCCTGACCATTAGCTTGAGGATAGTATGGAGAAGAAAAACTGAGTTTGATATTGAAAGCGTTGCAGAGATTCTGCAAATCAGCGTTCTTGAAAGACTTACCATTATCTGTGATTAGCTTGTGTGGAACGCCAAAGCGACAAATGATGTGTTGATAGACGAAATCAACTATGGGTTTAGCCTTTGTTGAAGAAAGAGGGATAGCTTCTACCCACTTAGTAAAGTACTCAGTGGCAGTAATGATAGAATGATGACGCTGTGAAGAACGGGGATTGATGAGACCAATAAGATCAAGACCCCACTACGAAAAAGGCCACAAATCCGCCGCAGGTTGCAAAGCTTGACTAGGGATGTGCGTGAGATTGGAATGTTGTTGACACTTGACGCACTTCTTAGTGTATTCACAACAATCTTGATTAAGAGAAGGCCAATAATACCCCAAACGTAAAATGCGCTTGGCTACAGCTAAGCCACTAAAATGTCCACCACAGATACCGTCATGGACCTCCTGAATAGCTTTAGATGATTCATGGGTTTTGAGGCATCGAAGCAAAATACCATCAAAGCCGCGTTTGTAAAGAAGGCCGCCTAGAATAGAATAGCGATTGGCGCGTTGGACAAAAGACCTTCTACCATTGGAAGTCAGATCTGGAGGAAGTATCGAATGAGATAGATAATCAACTATCTGTTGATACCACTCATCCTGAGTATGGGTTGTGACAGCATTGATTGAAGTTAGTTGCCCAAGATAAGATGGTTGATCTAATCGTTGCACAGCCACATAAAGACGCGAGTCTTCGGTAAAAGGCGGGATAAGTGAGGCTAACGAGGCCATGGTATCCGCGAATCGATTTGCAGTGCGAGGAATGGCTTGGATGGTGAACTTATCGAAAGATTGGAGTTGAGCAAGAACGATGTCACGATATTTTTGAAGGATATCATTCTTACATTGATAGACACCCGTGACCTGATTAACGATGAGTTCAGAATCACCAAAGATGTCAATATGACGAGCGCCGAGATTAATGGCATTTTGAAGACCTAAGACAAGAGCTTCGTACTCAGCCATATTATTGGTGCACTCAAAGTTTAATTTGTGTGCAACTGGGATAGGCGTACCCCAAGGAGGAATCATCACGAAACCCGCACCTCCCCCTTGCTGGCATTTGGATCCATCAAAGAAGAGCTTTACTTTAAATGGAGATAGACCAAAATCAATTTGTTGGATATATTCATCGGGGAACTGAGCAAGGGGGTCTTGAGTGTCCGGAAGAGGAGCATCAGCTAATTGATCTGCAATAACCTGACCCTTGATAGCCTTTTGCGGGATAAACTCGAGGTCAAATTCAGTCATAAGCATGAGCCAACGAGTGATACGATCATTGTGATAAGGCTTTGCATGAATTGTCTTGAGAGGATTGACACTTGTGACAATGTAAGTTTTATGATTAAGGAGATAATGACGAAGCTTAGAAGTTGCGAAGAAGAGAGCACAACATAGTTTTTCAGCTTCGGAGTAACGTGTCTCATACTCATGGAGGGTGCGACTGATGTAATAGACAGCTTGTTCTTTACCACAAGTGTCCCGATGCGAGATCATGGCTCCCAGAGCATGGTCAGTCACAGAGATATAAAGATAGAAAGGCTCCCCCTCGCGTGGAGGTGTAAGCACGGGTGGAGAAAGAAGATAAGCTTTGAGATCATCAAAGGCCTTTTGGCAATGCTCATCCCATTCAAAATGAACATTCTTACGGAGGAGATGGTGAAAAGGTTGACAACGGTCCGACAATTGGGAGATAAAACGACGCACTGATTGAAGACGTCCTTGGAGACTGCGGAGTTGCTTCAAGTTAGAAGGGGGAGGCATCTCAAGGATGGCTTTTATTTTTGCGGGGTCCACTTCAATACCCCTGATGGAAATGATAAAACCTAAAAGTTTACCAGTGAGAACGCCAAACACGCACTTAGCTGGATTTAGACGAAGACAGAAGCGGATAAGCCTCTCAAAGAGAGGTGCAAGGATGAAAAGATGATCCTGACGACGCTTGGACTTGCCGAGGAGATCGTCAACATAATCTTCCACAGTTTTGTGCAAGAGATCATGGAAGATGTAGGTCATTGCTCGTTGATAGGTTGCTCCTGCGTTCTTAAGACCAAAAGGCATGACACGATAACAAAAGGTCCCCCAAGGAGTTATGAAGGAAGTCTTATGTTGGTCTTCTGGTGCGATGAGAATTTGATTATATCCAGAGAAACCATCCATAAGAGAAAGCATCTCATGACCCGCAGTTAAATCTACGAGTTGGTCGATATTAGGTAGAGGAAAATCATCTTTTGGACAAGCAAGATTAAGATCCCGGAAGTCGGTACAAATTCGAATTTTCCCAGTAGCCTTAGTTACTGGTACTACATTGGACACCCATTGTGGATAATCGATGGGTTGGATGAAGTTAGCCGAGAGCAAGCGCTGTAATTCTTCTTTAACAAGAAGGGCTACTCGAGGGTGCATTTTACGTAATTTTTGCTTAACTGGTTTGATGTTGGGAAGAGTAACGATATTGTGGACCACAATATCGGGATCGAGTCCTGGCATATCCTCATATGACCAAGCAAAGGCTTGACGATGTTTGGAAAGAAAAGTGGTAAAGTCCCCTAATTCCTGTGGATTAAGGGATTGGCCGACCTTAATGATGCGAGGGTCTTCAGAAGTCCCTATATTAAGGTCGATAGTGGCTTCGTTGAGAAGGGTAGACGTGTCAGAAGGAATAGTCTTGGGGAGATATGAATCCTCTGCCCCCAGATAGGTGAGGACAGAATCATCATCCGCACAGTGGATAGTGTTGATAGTAGGAGAGTCGTCTCCAACTATTTCAGGGAAGATTAATGGTATAGAAGCGGACCGATTGTTAGTCTCATAGGCTAACGGCCCTAAGGAAATGGTATTGATAAAAAAAAAAAAAAGTTAGGTGGGATGGAAATGTCATCGTCCACATCAAGTGATGCTTCTGACTTAGTGGGGGAAGATGGTTCTTCAGTAGGAAGAGGCTCATCGAGAATAGTGACGGTGGCTTTTGAAAGAGGTTTAAATCCTAAACCAAATTTCTGATGTGGCATGAGAGTAGGAATGGATTTGAGGTCATGTATACCTTGTTCATATTTTCCCAGGCCAAAACCTTTCCACGCGCATCGATATAGATAAGTTTTTGCAAACGTGGGATTCTGTAGATAATCAAACCCTGTTGAGTAAGGTTTGGTCCTAGGAGGAGAATCTGGGCGATAGTGAGGCGTATCAAGACCACCGTAGATGAAATTAGTCTGTTGATTGGGCAGACCAATGGTGACGATGCGACCGAGACCTGGTTGATATTCAGGTTGTTTGTCTGGTCTACCATACTCATTAGGTTTGAGATGGGCATCAAAAGAAAAGAGAGGAAGCTCTCCTAGTGAGAAACGCTGCAATGTCTCTTCTAGATTTTGTAAATCCGGTAGTTTGGTTGCAGGTATGGAAGAAGATGAGGCCCCGTCAGGAGAACATGCATTTTCTTTTAAAGGGGCAGATCTTGTGGTCATGTCGCATTGTGCGGAAGGAAAAGGATCTCCTGGATGAGTATATATTTTGCCCTCATATTGATATTTTAAGCATCGATGGAGGGTGGATGGGACACAATGCATTGCGCGAATCCAGGAGCGTCCGAGGATCATATTATAGTGGAATTTTCCTTCGACAATGTAGAAGAGTTCATGAAGCAGCTTCTTACCTACTCGAATGGGTAAGACCACAGTTCCTAAAGTAACTGCTAGCTGATCGTTAAATGATCGAAGGGCGAAAGGCGGGGGTGACACTACATTCTTTGGTAACTTAAGTTGCTCAAATGTGTGCGAGGAGATGACGTTGAGTGCAGCTCCACTATCGATCATAACACGTTTTAAGGTAGTGTTATTGATTTGGACTGTGATAAAGAGGGGAGCCTCCAAATCCTCTGAAGAAAGAGGAGGAATTTCTGAATCTTCAAAAGAAATGGTGGTTGATGGTCCATTCAATCCAACAACCAACTCGAAGGGCTGGGGCTCATCGGAATTCACTGCGATGCGACGCAGATTATCAATTAGAGCCTGGCGATGTTGTGGAGAGGATTGGATGAGGTCAAAAAGAGACATTTTGACCGGAGCCTGGGTGAGTTGTTTCATAACACTCTCCTCAACAGACACGGGAACTTGAGCCCGAGGTGCAGCACGAATAGAGACCCTGGGTCGTGGGGCTGATGAGGAAGGAGAAACGCCTTCAGGGGCTGCAGAAATGACAACCCGTGGTCGAGATGCTGAAGATGAAGATGGGTTATCATAGTGTTGGGTTCTAGTGGCGATATGGATTGTGTCAATTTGGGAAGGTGGAAGATCAAGTGGAGTGGGACCACCGGAGGTCTGAGTGGATTGTTGGGGCTCAGATGGGGCTAAGGTGACAGGAGGTACTTGTTCCTCCTCCTCCAGCAAAAGATCACTTTCTTCCAAAAGGTTGTTCACAACAGCTTGAAGAGCTTTACATCCCTCAGTATCATGACCCGGGGTACGGTGGTAAGCACAAATCAAATCAGAGTTAAACCAGGTAGGTTTCACTCCTTTAGGGTTATAAGGTTTAATCGGAGGAAGGGTTATGGATGAAGATTGGATAAGTTGATGAAGGATTTCGGTGTAGAATCCGGTAGACGAAGAGGAGGATAGAGATGATGAAGGTGGTTCTTTTACATTAACCGACTGCCGAGGTAAAAGAACTTGCATGTTAGGTTTAACAGTCTTTTTAGGGATCCTCTTATTTGTTTGGACATTTGGAGGAGCAGTCTTGGGCACTTGAGATGGGAGTAAGTGAGACATGATTGACTTTGGTGGAGGAGGAGCCCCTAAAATAGATTTTGAAGATGATGGAGATGTGACAAATTTTGCGGTCTTTGGAGACAAAGGGGGTTGCTTGGTCGGATGTACTGATGATTTAGATAATGTCGGTTTAGAAGAGGAAGAAGCTCCCAAAGTAGGTGTAATCGGAGGAACATAGAGTGCCTTGGTTTTTGGTAATGAAGATGATGATCCTGATAGAAGAGGTGACGTCTTTTTAGTAGGTAAGTCTATTTTTCGGGGTATTGGTGAAGAATGTGTTGTAGAAGAAGATGATGGTTTTGATAAGTGTGTAGAAGAAGACGCCTTCTCAGCGGGCAAATCCAATCGTTTATGAGGCGTAGAGAGAGATTTTTGTGGAAGAGCACCAAGAGTCTTGATGGTCCGAAATATGGGCTTTCCTTTTTCAGGGATGGTGACAACTTCAACGGCATAAGGTGATTGTAACCTTTTCGGAGGAAGCAGGTGGGGAGGTACTGATGGTGTAACGTTAGATTTTGGTTGTCTCGGTTTAGGTTCAGGAACCGAGTGTATAGGTGTTGATGCTACTTCTTTTGATTTTTCCTTAATAGGCAAAGTAACATTAGTGATGGAAGAAGGGGGTGATGAAGAAGCAGTTCCTTGCGAAGGGACTACTTCTGATGCAGTAATCATGGGTGAAACTACTGTAGGAAAAGAGATAGGAAGGGTCAAAATCGAAGATGCTTCCGTCGAAGTCGGCACAATTATAGGTACGTTCACCAAGGGCATAGTTGCAGCGGGAATGGGAGCAACAGAAGTAGATGTGTCTGTAGTGGAAACTCGAAGGGATGTAATTGCCTCGAGTATTGAAAGAATGTCTGATGATGAGACAGATGAGGATGACACTGTCTCGGGTATGGATGGAAGGTCAGACAAAGGAGCGGAGAGAGATGACTCCGTGCTTAGTAATGTAGGAATATTCAAAGACGGGCTATCTGAAGATGGTGAAATTCCAGTGATTGATGAAGTGGAAGGAGGTTCTGATTCGATTGATGTGTTTGCAGATGGCTTGGTTTCAGAAGAAGATTCTTCGGTAGAGATGAAGTTGATGGTATGAGTGTTTGGTTTTTGAGACTCTGAAGCATTATGGTTCGGGGCATGATTGGGAAAAGGTTGTTTAAAAACATCGAGTGCCTGATTTGGGGGAGCATTTGGGTTATCCAGAATGAGCTCGCCTTTATCAATGAATTTCTGGACAAGATTTTTGAAAGTCTGACATCGTTCGATGTCATGACCTTTGGTTCTATGATAAGGACAGAAATCATTTTCCCTATACCAGAATGGGCGTTCTTGGCTTTCATCAATATCCCTAATGGGGGGAAGTTCGATCATGCGAACTTCCAACATTTTTTCTAAGATAGAGGCATATGATTCCCCCAATGGAGCGAAGGATCGAGATGATGAAGTCCCTTTTCGAGAAGATGAGGGGTCTCTTCGTGGTGTTTGATTAGAAGTATTGTCGGCTCGTGATGCTTTTAATACGATAGCGTTGGTGGATCCTTGATTTTTGTCTTTAGAAGGGGAAGAATTTGGTTTGGTAAACCGAGAAAAATCTGGTTTAGATTTAGAGCGAAGTTTTAGCTTCCCTTGCTCAATGGCGCGAGATTCAAGTTTGCGTGCCATCGTGAAGGCTTCTTCAAAGGTATGAAAAGTTTGGATCCTTAAAGTAGAAGAAATGTGATTAGCACAAGATCGAGTAAACAACTCGATTTGTTGGGATTGAGGAAGGGAGAAAGACAATTGGTTGATTATCCCTCTCCAACGAGCGACAAAGTCTGCAATAGACTCATCATCGAATTGGCGAATGTTATAAAGATCTGTGATCGAGATCTTATGCGCGATATTTATTGAAAAGTTTTCAACAAACATCTGGGCCAATTGAGAGAAAGAAAATAAGGAATGTTGAGGAATGTTATTGTACCAGTCTAAAGCAGGACCTGCTAGAGACATAGGAAAGGTACGGAGCATAAGCTCCTGATCCTGGACTATGAGGTAGCAAGCATGTTTGAATGCTCGCAAATGTTGTTGAGGGTCTTCCCGACTATGAAATTTTGAAAATTTAGGAAGTTCCCATTGGGGAGGATAAGGCTTGAAAGCTACTGAGGGGTGAATGGGTTCATTACACACTTCTTCAAAGGAGTATGAAGGACGAGCCCCTTTTGTGGAGGCTTCCAAGTCTGCGATTTTCTTGAAGAGAATTTGAACCACGTCAGATTGAGGAGGAGGTACATTGGTATGTCCTACATAAGAAGTAAGTGGTGGATGTTGTTGAGGTGTCAATGGAGGATTCATCTGTTGATGGATAGGATGATAAGAGGAATAACCAGGTGTTCTGGGTGACACCGGGTGGGGTATTTGCTGTGAGGTGGCTTGCGTATAGGCAGGCTGTGAGATAATAAGTGATTGAGAAAATGAAGGTTGGATGACGGGTGGAGCCTGTGATTGGTGGACTCCTATGTTTGTTGATTGGATCGGGACAGATTGAGGAACATGGGTGTTGGTTGGATTGGACATGTTGGGGAACAAGACCTGAAAGGGGCCTTCTACTGCCGGATTAGGTATTAAGGGTGCCGATGTTAAAGGATGGGCGAAGGTCACAGTTGCTGGAATATTGGAAGAAAGACCCCCTAGAGGACGAGAAGTAGGAGCCAACTGACTATTCGGAGGGGGTTGGCTCATGAAGAGGTACTGACCTTGGGACACGATGGAGGGCATAGATGAATTAACAGCAATATGCGGGTGTGCAGACGCATTCATTATAGCCAGGGCAGAAGACCTCTCAGAAGTAGGTTGTGGAATATTCGAGGTAACTGCGGTGTTAGGAATAGGTAAGACTATTTGAGAACTAGTCGATATGGTAGGTGGAAGAGAAAAGGGAGGCATAGGGGCCTCGCCCTTCTCCGTGGCTCGAGGCAAGAGCGACGATGCAAACTGCTCTACAAAGGCTTGGGATGATCCACGAGGATAATCGTACACTTGTTGGATTGGTGGTCCTTGATCAGATATTTGAATAGACTTGTGTACTAGGTAGTCCATGAGGGCTATCGGATTGCGGTCGAGGAATGCCTGGAATTCAGGATCCCCGCGGGGAACATACTCCGAGCCAGATGATATTTCCGAAGGACTAGGGGAAGCTGGACGTGATGGGATTGCCTTGGCTTGATAGAAAGGATTATATGACCAGGATGGGGAACCAACTAACAGCGGTCCCGAGGAAGATTGGGGGGGTGCCGAAACCTCCACACTAGTGGTGATCTCGGAGGAAGAAGGAACCAGTTGAGCCATTCTTCTAGATTGTGACCGAGTGATAACCGTCATAAACACGCAGAAAAGAAGATTGACCTAACTAATGCACAGACAATTCAAGCAGCGCAAGTGATTATCTCCTTTAAATTTTGATGCTTTTAAGAAAAGAAAATGTTAGGGAAGGCTTTTTAGAACAGGAACTACTCAGATAGCCAAACTAAGGATGGTTTGGGTAATGTTTGGTGAGGAGTCCCGAAGGCACTTCAGTAAAAGACCGGTACGTGGCTTGATATAGGGGCCTACCCCCGCACTTCACACACCGCTGCGATAAGGGAGTCGGGTGCTTTGCCAATATATACCAAAATCTTCCGTGAATTTATAGCGCGGCCTGAGTACCGCGTAGGCTCTTCCTCTTGGATATCACTTCCAAGTAGGCGAGGCCAGGGAAGGAATTTTGTTTAAATGCTTTATACCTAGTGATTTTGGCTTTGTGTGCAAGGGTGAAAAATAAAAATCAAATAGTGTCACTACCGATTTTGATCAATTTTCCAGCCTAATTAAAACTAGATGAAAAACATGCAGCAATGACAAAGAAAAAGTTCTTTTTAAGCACTTAAAAACGAAGTGTTTGATTTCGATGAAGACAAGTCAAACAGATTCTTTCCCAAATGCGATTAAGTTCTTTTTAAGCACCAAAAATTGAAGTGTTTGGATGTGATAGGCAACCGACAAAGAAATCCTAAAAAGGAGAAAACACCGTAAAAGAGGAATACCTGTAGATTTAGCTCTCCAAGGTGTGTGGACTTCAAAAAGCGCGTTGTTGAGCTCTTCCCCTCGAACAATCCCACGAACAAGCAAAGTGCTCCGCAAGAAGAGGTTAAGCAAACACCAAAGAAAACCCAGAAAGATATATCCAGATAACGGTGAAACAGAAATCTCTATTTTTAAGGAACTAGAAAAATTTCGAAGATAACGATTTCGCCTAAAAAAAAGCAAGATTGAAATGATGAAAAGAAATGCTCAAATAGGACTGATAGAAATCAGTGAAGAAAAGGAACAAAGTTCAAAACTAGGAAAGAAATGAACTTACCAATAAGGGACTTTGGTTGGGTCCCACCGGGCGTGCCAGAATGTAGATCAAGAATTTCGCGCTTGTTACCTGTCCAAGTTAATGCACCAAACTAAACACAAAAACCCTGAAAAACTCCAATGAAATTGATACCTGATGAAGATGTAGACGGATGAGGAAGCCGATGTAGATAAGACGGGCGCACACGAGCAATTCGCACAATAGATCCGAGTAACCTGCAAAACACCGATGCTTGACAGAAAAAGACCACGTTAAAAGATATTTAGGTGGACTGCCCGAGAAGCGGGTCCGGGAAGCGATAAGCTTCCTCGGCGGATGTCAGTCCACGTTTTCAATTAAGAAAAGAAGCATACATGATAAAAGATGTAAGTAAAAAGCTAGATTTTCTGATTGCAGTAATAAGACAGAATCTAAACAGCAGACAGAAAGTACAGAAAACAGGGAACTATGAAATAATGCTGAATTTGTGTTACCTGTGTCCTTTTACCTGTCTGCAGGGAAATCGGCGTCGACTGGGTAGAATCGGCGTCGACTGATGTGGTCGGCGTCGATTGAGACGAATCGGCGTCGACTGGGTGAGATCGGCGTCGACTAAAGGCAGATCGATCAATCAGGGACTGTGCGATAAGATTCGGGAATTAGAAGGTGAATGTGGTCTGCTGGATGTGCCGAAGTTGGCGAGACACTGGAACAGAGTCACCAGATGATAGATGGTGGTGTGCGATGCTGATGTGACAGGGACAGAGTAACGGTGCTCCTCTCAGGGATTGATTCGGACAGGATCTGCCCTAATTTGATACAATTGATGCTAAGAAGATCTCTCTTTCTCACAACCTGTATCTCTCTCGCTCTCTGTTCGTGCGTAAGTGCTTCCTTTTTTCGTCTGTTCGCTTTTTCGCTCGTTCGTGGTCTCTTTTTCGGTCCCTAGAACTGAGTTCTGGACTTGCTTTTATAATCGGCGCCGCTCCTAGAAAATCGGCGCCGACCATATGGGTCGGCGCCGATCGCGGAATAGACTCCCGAGATGGCCAAAATGAGCGATTTCAAGAAAGATAAGATTTATCCCGAATACGGGAAATATCCCGCTTAGGGAAGAGGAAAAATAGATGTGATACATAGATAGAATAAATTTGGGGTGGATAAGTGATTAAGATGCATGGGAAGAAGCGTAATCAAATATTTAATATTTAATCACTCATGGGTAAGATGTGATGGGGTGAATTAAATTTGGAATAAGTGATTAAATCACAAATTGGATAATATCCCAAGGGGATAGTTGGTGACGTAAAACGTGCCCCAGGTTACCTAAGCAAGTAAATGAATGAGAGGGACACTAAATTGAGTAACCAATTTTAAGTGTCTACAATTGAGCTCTTCATGTGGGCTGGTGTTAGACATATCTTGTCAACCTTATAGGTCCAAACCTTTTGAACATTTGACAAAGCATTCACTATGGCATGAAAGTTAGAGATTTGGGCTATCGAAGAGAAGAAATTCTAATTACGTAATAAGAATTTGGCATTCAAGTCGAATGATACCTCTTCTTCTTCCAAACCACAAAAAAATTATTCAAAAGCTAAGGGCACTACTAACGCAGTGGTTCTCAAATCCGGCCCAGCTCATCCATCAAATCAGGCTACCCCCTCATCTAATCTCTCACCCATCCACACTTTTCAATTCAGACAAGAACATCAGAAATACACCCCAATTAGGGAACCTTACTCTTCTATCTTAGAAAAGCTTATCAAAGACGGAGCCATCACCCTTCCACCTATAAAAACACACACTAGTTTTGATCCTACTCACCCCATGCCCGCATGGTATAAAGAACATGAATTCTGTAAATATCATTGAGTAAAGGGTCATAGTGACGGCAATTGTATCACTTTCAAAAACATTATACAAGAAATACTCGAGAAAGGCAAGTTAACCATGGATAATCCCAACACACCGGAAAACTAAAACCTACAAATCTTCAAGAAACCATTTCCTAATCATGCCCCTTCATTTGATCAAACCAGTGAGGCCTCAACTCATGATACCCATACCTGCAAGGTCCATGCTATTGCTTCCCATATTCCGTCCATAGAGGAGATTCTAGCCCGCAATCCTCCTTCCACATCGGAACCAACTTCCCCTATTATTTCAGCCAAAGAGGAACACCTTTCACCTCCTTCCTCACCTATGGAGGAGTCTTCCACTAACATCGAGACCATTTCACCTTTGTCTTCTCCACCTCAAGAACCAATACCCACAGTACTTCTTCAGTCCATGGAGGATACTTATTTACCTCCTCCACCCACATAGGAGCACCCATTACCTCCTCCACCCATAGAGGAGCTCCCATCATCTCCTCCTCCTATCATAGTGAGCATTCTCCATCAGCTACCCAAGATTTTACAGACCTACTTTCGGATCTCTTACCTGCGGAAGCTGAAGCTAGCCAATTCCCCGTCTCTAAGCCACATTTTGCAGGAATTGCCATTAGGTCCTCTTTAATTCCACCTACATACATACCGTTCTCACATTTGGCTAATCACTTAGATTATGTGGATAGGGCGTTACTATGGGGCTGCATTTTTCTTCCTATCTCAGTGCAGATGCAGATGTCACTTACTGATACTTCCACTATCTATCCTAAAATATTTTGACCAATCCAAATGAACACAACCACCTCTATCACAACTTCTTCCACAACACCCATCATAGCTCAACATACACCTTTACCCATAACTCAAGCTACATCTAAATTCAAACCTACATATACATCATCTTCCTTGACTAAGCCTATTACCACCTTAGGGGTCACCCCAACCACTAGCCTTACTCATCCACCCATCAAAATGGATTTAGCTACATCTTCAAAATTCAAAACCACACCTACTCCATCACCCAAACAAAAGAACCAAATCCATAGAACTGATACTCTAGTTGTACAAATCACACTTGCACTGGTCTCGTCTGTCTTAGGACCTCAACTTCCTAGCATGGTTAAGAAACTTTCACCCATCAATAAACCAAAAACACAACAGCCCAATCCTTCCTTGTAGACCTCTAACCTACCCAAGTACCCGACATGACTTACACCCGCACCTGCAGCATATTTACCACCCATACCTTCAATACTCTCAGTAACTTCTTCACTACCCACTACACTTCAGTATTTATCTCTCACACCCCTTGCACAACCCGCATCATCTACCTTCACAACACCTCTATTAGCCCCTTTGGAAACTCGTCCTCTTCCCCCATCTTCTTTTCCGTCTAGACCTCGTACATCCATATCACCTTTACCCAAGACTGTACAACCTAAATCCAAAACTCTACTACCTCCCAATAAGATAGCCAAAACAACCACACACCCTCCTGCCCATTTAACTACCATACCCCTACCCAAACAAACATGACCAACACCTAATACTACTACAGCACCCAAAATCGTAGCTTGACCTATTCCCCCTTATGCAAGGACTATTCCTCAACAATCAACCACACCTACACCTAAACCCACGTTCACTTACCATTGCGACCCACTAACAGGGTCATATGCCAAAATTTTAACCAACCTCCTTGAGACTTCTGTTATCACATTGCTGCCACTCAGACCTTACAACCCCCTCAAACCCAAGTCAAAAAGGTTTGATGACACTAAAATTTTTTCCTACCATCATGTGCCAGGGAACGATGTGGAGAACTACAAGGCCTTGAAAACCATCCTTATCCAGTTGTTTCCTCCGGAAGCCAACTTTGACGATGACAACCTTCTCGATGAGGACCCTATCTCACCGACACCCATTCCCACACTGCCCACTTAACAACCACAACCTCCACCCCCACAATGGCTAGAACCATCTCAAAGATTTGAAATTAACATGGTTTACATTAGAGAACTTTCCATGCCACCACTCAAATGTCATTGCACCCAGCTCACCTCCCAAGGTTTTTCTCCTCCGATAGGTTTTTGCCTGTTGTGTCATTATACCACTCACCCTACACCTTCTCTATTTTCCAACTCCCCTCATATCAACATGATCCATATTACTACCCATGCTCAGAAGGATAAAGGTAAAGAAAAGGAAACTGACCCACCAACGAATCCCATACCCAACATACCATCTGTACCCATACCTAAAATCACTATTCACGGCCCCACATACCCCATTTCTAATGGAGTCACACATCACATCATGCTTAAACAATAACACCAATCTCCCCTCAAAATGTCCTTATATGACCTCATCCAAACCTCAGAATCCCATTGTCAAGCTCTCATGGAGGTTCTTCAATCTATTGAGGTTTTACCCAATGACCCTACACCCATAGCCTCCATTATCAGACCCCATCATGTAGCCTCTCTCACCAAATTATCACCTTTATCCACACCAAAATCTACTCACCAAGTAGTCTCCCTTAGCTTCTTAGAGGAAGAGATCACACCACACTAAAATGATGACCCAGACCCAGCTCTCTTTATCTTTGTCCACATCGATGACATACAGGTATGACGTGTGATAATTGATGCGGGCACTAGCATTAACATCATTTCATCCCATGCATTCGCTCAAATGTGCATACCTGAAAATTACATGCATAAACATCCTGTCATGTTGCATTCATTTAATGACGCTATCACCTCCACATTAGGCACTGTCATCCTCCACATTCACGTGGGCCCCCGCACTATTCTAGAATTATTGTATGTCTTGGAGGGGGAATTCCAATATAACTTGTTGCTTGGAAGACCCTAGATTCGCGTCATGGGTTGCGTTCCTTCCACTTTGCATCGTTGTGTAAAGTTTGAGCATGAAGGGAACACCTACACTATCCTAGCTGATCCTTCACCTTTCAAAACATATAACATGCTCTACTGACCCAATGATGTGCTCATACCCATTAAAGCATCTACCTCTGCAACCACCGCCGCTTTGTCTACACCTCCACTTACCAATACAATAGCTACCTCAACCAATCATACCTCATCCATTCCTACCACTGCCACAACCTTCACAACTGACCCATCAGCTTCCCAATCCGTTAATGTCACCTCCACATTGACCTCTAACACATCATCTATTTCAGCTACACACATACCAACCACCGATCCCTTGGAAGGTGTTTTTCAACACCTCACTCTAGGGGAGTACTGCCTATATAGCGTCAACACATTTCTTACTCCACAAGAATATGGGAGTCTTCACCAACACCCTCACTATGATCACCACATAGGAGAACACCTCCTTTATGGTCCTCCTCATCTTCATACCAGTCTCACTTATGGGGGACTTGATACTACCACTTACACACCTGAATCCACATCACAAACCTGCCCATTTTCCATTGACTTCTAGTCTCTTACCAATATCCATTTTTCCCACACCTTCTTGAACCGATGTGCATGGAAGGGTTTCAGTTTTGGATTTTACGAGTAAGGCCACCATACTATTATTCCATGTACCACCCACAAACATAACGACTGTAGTGGTATCGGCTTTCCTAAACCACCTACCAAACAGGCCCACATTGAACTCATCAAGGACATCAACTCTTCTCCACCTTCTTTACCTGCTCTAATTTCATCACCACCCTCGCTGACGGAGTCGATGGATCCTGAATCTACCCTCCTAACTTTTTTTTTCATAAACACTATTTACTTGGGGCCTTTGACTTATCAACGCGAGGGTGAGGCCCCTTCCTCTCTTCCCTTCCTGTATCCTGAAATGATTGATGACGATACACCTCCAATTAACATCGTTCAATGTCAGGATGATGAATCTATACTTGTAGATCAAGAATTTCACGCTTGTTACCTGTCCAAGTTAATGTACCAAACTAAACATAAAAACCTTGAAAAACTCAAATGAAATTGATACATGATGGACAAGATCCGAAGATGTAGACGGATAAGGAAGCCGATGTAGATAAGACGGGCGCACACGAGCAATTCTGCACAGTAGATCCAAGAAACCTGTCTGCAGTATGATCGGCGTCGACTGATGTAGATCGGCGTCGACTGATTTAGATCGGCGTCGACTGATGTGGATCGGCATCGACTGATGTAGATCGACATCGATCTGAGGCAGCGTGCGAAAAGGTTTGAGAATCAGAAAACAGAGGCAAGATCGTCAACGTCTGCTAGATCTATAAATGCCGAAGAGACACTGGCCAGGGTCCACCTGTGCTGGATGCAGGAACACAGTCACTAGAGAATCAATGGAGATGTGCAATGCTGATGTGATAAGAGCAGAGTAACGGTGCTCCTCTCAGGGATTGATTTGGACAAGATTCACTTTCACTCGATAGATTAAACTCAAAATTGATGTTCGAAACTCTCTTGTTCTCTCTCTTACAATCTGTGTCTAACCAGAACTGAGTTCTGGGCTTCTATTTGTAATCGGCGCCGACTGAGATTAAATCGGCGCCGTTCTGAAAAAATGGCATCGACCGAGTACTGGTCGGCGCCGATCGGGGAACAGACTCCCGAAATGGCCAAATGGAGCGATTTCTGGGAAGATGAGAATGAACCTATCATCCCAAGTACGGGAGATATTAGCGACTCGGTTTGGGAGGAGGAGAAATAGGGGGGATATATGGATAAAATAGATATGGGGTAGATAAGTGGTTAGGATATATGTAAAAAGGTGTAATTAAATAGTTAATATTTAATTACTCATGGGTGAAACAAAATAGGGTGAATTAACTTAGGATAGGTGTTTAAATCACAAATTGATTAATACTCCAAGGGGGTAGTGGTGATATAAACGTGCCCCAGGTTACCTGAGAAGGTAAACGAATGTGAGGGACACTAAATTGAGTAACCAATTTTAAGTGTCTACATTTTGCCCCTTTTTGTCAAGTAACTTACGATAAGCAAGGTTGTGAGACACAAACAAGGAGGTGGAAGAAAAGAAGAAAAAGTGATGATGTGATCCCCCTCAAACTAGGGATGGGATGGGTGATAGAACAGACGATCCTAAGTTTGAAAGAGGTAGATGAAAATGTAGTATGCCCCAGCCGGGATGTCTGGAGTAGATCTGATCATTAATGATGCACAAAAATAAATAAAAGAGGTAGCAACCTAAAGAACTCACATTGGTAGGGCAATCTAGATGGTCTCCTTATGAGACGACGTTAATACCTACAGACCCATGAGCGGAAGGAGAGCTGAAAAATAGTCAGCCTCTAAAGAGAGACACATTGGTAGGGATAACTAGACAGTCTGCAAGGCAGACAACGTTAGTGCCTATAGACCCGTGAACCCTAAGCGGCCAAAAAAAGTGAGTGCTCCCCGCAAAGGGAACAAACTTGAAATGGACGGTAATATCGAAAATATGTGCCAAAAGGAAACATTCAGTGCACAATAATGACCAGATAAATAAGGCCAAGCATCAACACTATGGCAAGCAGATATGGAAAATCGGCGGTGATCACAGTAATCGGTGCCGACCCGACCCAAAAAATTGGCGCCGACCGTTTATAGCACATATAAATATGCGAACGGAAAATGTAAACGATTTATTTACACCGTGATGATTGATTCAGAGAGAGTCAAAAATTGGATTTGAGCATCATGGAAGCCTCTGGAAGCGGTCAGAAGCGGAGGAGGACACGACCTGGGGTAATTGGTTTCTCCTATCTCGTTATTATCGTTATTTTATTTAATAAATTTTTTTTGTTTGATTTTTGTTTGTGGGAGGCCAGAGTCTGATTTAAGTCCGGCCCCGCAATCAGCGTCGATTGGTATAATCGGCGTCGATTTTTATTAGAGCGGCGCCGATTGAATTCAATCGGCGTCGACTTTAGTAGATCGATGTCGATTGTATATAATCGACGCCGATTGAACAGAAGTGTTAGATGAAGATGATAAAATTTTTTTTGGATGTTCGGATTTAGGTAAATATGAAGCTAACATCGCTCTTGATGTCGTGAATGCAGGCACGAGAGGTACTACACATGAGGGATGCGATTCCCAAGCTACTGGAGACCATTCTCCCTAATGTCACTGATGCAGATTGGCGCCACTTAGAGTTAGCCGGGCTCGGGGGTTTCTGGTATTACAGACGAGTGCCGCGAGATGTAGAGTTGATGCGGGCATTAGTGTGACGATGGGATAGCCAGACTTGCACTTTTTGGTTCAGGACGGGTGAGATGACCATCACCCACGAGGACATATACAGGATTTTGAGGCTGCCGATCACTGGGGATCCTATAGAGATCACGCCACGAGAGCAGCAGCAGAGGGCCCTAGTTCGATTGTATGGAGACAGGGCAGATGATTCAGAGATAGCGTCTGGCGGGGTGAGGATAGCCTCGCAGTACAGATAGGATGTGCCCAGGAGCAGATGGATAGCATTGATTCAGATGGCGATCTCTTATTTTGCTTTACCAGATTCAGGAGGTGGGAGATTCCCATTGTTATTATTAGATTGCGTGTGTGACATCCTGCAGTTCAGACAGGTATTCACATTTGTTGATGCCTTGATAGCTCAGATATATCATGAGCTATGGATGTATACCACTGGCTGGCAAACAGGTATCGATGTCAGTTTTTTACTCCATTGCTGGGCATATGAGCATATAACAGTGATCAGGCCATCCGGGCTTCCTTGGATGTCAGCAGCAGTGGGGACTATTGACTATGGTTTCCGGCGATGGCGGGCCGATATGGCCCCAGGAGATACAGGGAGATCCGCAGATTGGTATACCGAGCGTTTCAAGACGCTGACACCAGAGCAGGTCATCTGGAGACCATATCAGGGATTTCCGACATGGGCCAGGCAGGATGCTCACCTGGTGGAGTTGAGGCGGAGCAGGGTGGTCCGGGGACGCAGGCCTGATATGTGGGAGCGTGTCCCATTTATACGGGTATTGAGACAGTTCGGCCTGGTACAGACAGTGCCGACTACCTACAGGCCTTACAGGCGAGACAACAGAGAGACTGATCTGCCGATTTTGATCCCGGTAGATCCTTTGAGAGAGGCCCCACCCTCCATAGATAGTGATGATGACACTGGGAGTGGATGATGGTTATGCGGCATGGTATGCTACAGAGCTACCACGACACCTTCCGGCATCTATAGATGCCGATGAGGAGGATATGGCTACAGTGCTAGAGAGATTGGAGGGAGAGCATGCCACCCTGACACAGACACACCAGGTGGCTCTCGAGGAGATTAGAGCTCTGACAGAGGAGAGAGATGTCCTGATTTTGGAGAGAGACACCACTCGCCAGGAGCGAGATACAGCGATCCAGCAGAGGGATCGCTATTATCGACATAGGGAGGCCCTCAGGGCCAAATATGGTGAGACAGGTACCATGTCAGAGTCTGGGACACAGGGCACGATCCTAGGAGGGGCACCACCAGCAGCACTAGGTACCGTGAGCCTGAGTACCTATCAGTCTCTCCTCGCTGAGGTGAGATATTACGAGGATGCCCTAGCACAGCATGCCCCAGATGTTCCCCGTTACGGGGCAAGGAGGAGATCAGCGACAGCCACTGCGAGTGAGGCATCAGAGGGAGGGAGCACCGGGAGAGACCGAGGTGTGCAGAGGCCTCCAGCAGCAGGTGCGTCTAGCTCGATAGGCGGTGGCCAGGGGAGACAGCCTGGTCCAGAGGAGGGTGGAGGAGATAGTGTCCTCCATGCATCAGATTTCACGATATAGAGATTGATGTAGTGATGTGATGTAGCCTCGATTGGAAGGCATTTCATAGATGGCTTGATTGAAAGCCACCCATTTTTTGTTGTACAGACACACATGTATATATAGATTCATCATTTCATTTGTCATATAATTGTTCTCATGCTTTTGATTTTGATATACATGGATAGATGTGGCGTAATTGAATAGATGTGATTAGATAGATATAGACTTGATAGAGGATATAAATAAATGTGATTTGATGTGATTAGATAGATATAGACTGATAGAGGATATAAATAGGTGTGACTTGATGTGTTTGAATAGATATAGACTGATAGAGGATAAAAATAGATGTAATTTGATGTGTTTGAATAGATATAGACTGATAGAGGATAAAAATAGATGTAATTTGATGTGATTGGATAGACATAGACTGATAGAGGATAAAAATAGATGTAATTTGATGTGATTGGTATGTGGATTTAATTTGGATGAGAAAATAGATATAGATAGATGTAATGTGACATGGATAGACAAGTGATTAGATGATGTGATAGATAGATAGGAGGTAATAGCTGGAATGGATTTGATATTTTTGAGATTTTAATTATATTTTGATGAAAATAGATAGAGGCGATGAGATATGTATTGGAAAAAGTAGATCAGATGAATTTTAGATAAATGACAGAGTTTTATTAACATGTTAAATGTTAAGTTAACTGGATGAAATAATTGGAAAGACCCTCGGTGAGAGTCAAGGACGTAGTGAGAATGACCTTGATTAGAAATAAAGGGAATACACCCAAATATGAATAAAAAATGATAAATCGGACTCCCAACCGACCCATAAATAGAATCTGGATAGGAAACCAAAAGACCATGCATACAAGGCCCTATATGAGGTTAAAATAAACTTAACACTAACTAGCCGCAAACCAGATTTAGGATGGAAACGGAAGGAGCAGTAAGTAAGTATCTTATCGAAATTTACAAGGGACAGAATAAATGTTCATACTGGGAAAATAGGATTCTCCATATGATCGACAAAAGGTCTTATATCTCAGCTTCATGATTTTGGCAGAAAAGCAAACTGATCAATGCGGGAAGTTTGCTAGATATGGAAAGACTGATCAATACGGGAAGTCTTTCAGCGATGCTAAAAAGTGTACAAACTGACTGAAAGGCTGATCAATGCAAGAATCCTTGAGTGGTCCTTTGAGAAACAGCCGTCCTTCAAGGGAGGCGGTCTGTATTTTGAATTTTAATGATAGCCATCCTTCGAGGGCATGGTCTATATTTTTTTTTGATTCAGTTCATAATATATGGATAGCTGTCCTTCAAGGGATCAGTCTATCTTTTTTTTTGGATAACATCTCTTCTTTTTTTTTTTTTTTTTGAAAATCCTTTTGGAAGAAGCTGAGTTTAGACCTAGATAGATCAGATAGAGGGGAAAGAAAACATAAAAGAACATGCACGCATGCCCCGAGTAGATTTGATTAAGATAAGCACTTGGGACAGATGAAACGGTGATTAAGGTATTCCTACCATGAGGAGGAACATATCCAAAAGAAAAATGTAATGAGTAGAGCCGCAGATACTCATATTTAAGGTAAAAGAGGCAATAGGTGGAGAACCACATAGTTCTGAATCACCATGAAAGTATATGACTAGTTGTTAGATGGATGAAAGATCTGTCTTGCGACTAAATTTGTGTAAGATAGATTTTAACAGTAGAAGGGCCGTAGATGCAAAGCATTAAGAGGTTCCACTTCAGGTATACCATCCATGGAAGATAAACGATAAGCCCCCAGACCCATATTTATGAGTGATAATGTACGGGCCCATCCAGTTGGGAGAAAACTTACCACGTTGACTCCTTTCGAGTGTAGTGACATTTTGGTTTTCTTTAAGAACAAGATCACCAATTTTGAAGTCACGGTGCTGCAAGTGCTTGTTATAAGCACGTTTGACATGCTCAAGATAGACTTGATGATGTTCAAGAGCATTGAGACGCCGCTCATCTAATAATTCAAGTTGTGCTAGACGATTTTGACGATAGTCCTCATCAGAGACGAATTCTCTGAGAGAAACACGGAGAGATGGGATTTGGACTTCCAAAGGAAGAACAGCCTCAGACCCATAAATGAGAGAGAAAGGGAGTAGCACCCGTAGGAGTACAAATACTAGTCCGATAAGCTCAGAGAGCAAAAGGGATATGTAAATGCCAATCCCTACCAGCTCGACTAGTTACCTTTGCGAGGATATTACGCAAAGTTTTATTAGAAACTTCGGCCTGGCCATTAGCTTGGGGATAGTATGGAGAAGAAAAGCTGAGTTTTGATATTGAAAGCATCACAGAGATTCTGCAAATCAACATTCTTGAAAGACTTACCATTATCTGTGATGAGTTTGTGTGGAATACTAAAAGCGATAAATGATGTGTTGATAAATAAAATCAACAATTGGTTTAGCTTTTTTTTAAGAAAGAGGAATAGCTTCCACCCACTTAGTAAAGTATTCCATGTGGCAGTAATGTTAGAATGATGACGCTGTGAAGAGTGGGGATTGATAAGACCGATGAGATCAGGACCCCATTACGAAAAAGGCCACAAATCTGTCACAGGTTGCAAAGCTTGCCTAGGGATATGCATAAGATTGGAATGTTGTTGGCATTTGACACATTTCTTAGTGTATTCGTAGTAATCTCGATTAAGAGAAGGGCCAATAATAGCCTAAGCGTAAGATGTGTTTAGCTACAGCCAAACCACTAAAATGTCCACCACAGATACCATCATGGACCTCGTGGATAGCCTTAGATGATTCAGGGGTTTTGAGGCACCAAAGCAAAATACCATCAAAACCACGTTTGTAGAGGATTCTACCTAGAATAGTATAGCGATTAGTGCGTAGGATAAAATATCTTCTACCATTGAAAGTAAGATCTGGAGGAAGCACTGAATGGGATAGATAATCAACAATGTGTTGATACCACTTGTCTTGTGTATTGGTTGTAACGGCATTGATTGAAGTCAGTTTCCTAAGATGATATGGTTGATCTAATCATTGCACATCCACATAAAGTTGCAAGTCCTCGGTAAAGGGCGGAATAAGTGAGGCTAACGAAGCCATCGTATCTGTGAATTGATTCGTAATGAGGGGAATAGCTTGGATAGTGAATTTATCGAAAGATTGGAGTTCAAAGAGAATGATATCATGATATTTTTTAAGGATATCATTCTTGCATTGATAGACACCCGTGACTTGATTAACGATGAGTTCAAATTCACCAAAGATGTCGATATGGCGAGCACCGAGATTAATGGTATTTTAAAGACCCAATACAAGAGCTTCATATTCAGCCATATTATTGGTGCACTCAAAGTTTAATTTGTGTGCAACTGGGATAGGTGTACCCTAGGGAGGAATCATCATGAAACCTGCACCCCCCCTTGTTGGCATTTGGATCCAAAAAAGAAGAGTTTTACTTTAAACGGAGATAGACCAAAATCAATTTGTTAGATATATTCATCAGGGAATTGAGCAAGGGGGACTTGAGTGTCTGGAAGAGGAGCATCAACTAATTGATCTGCAATGACCTGTCGACACTAAAATTTTCCTCCGTAATTTCTATTTCATTAATGTATGTAGGATGTTGTTAAGTATAATTAGTAGTAGTGTTTGATAGAAGATAACGGTGCCGTCAGTACGGTGCCGCCAATAATGTGGAGTACGGTAATAGTCAAAGTACAATAGGAATGTTGTAAAAAGTAAATATTTTTCGTAATTGGTCTGGTAATGTTAAAATGTCAAAGTTTGGGTAATTAGAGAAGTAGTGTCTACATGATTAGGAATTAGAAATATTATATTGGTAATAAGGACAAGGAGTGAGGTCATAAATATTTTGTTTATTTTATTTGTAAAAAGTCTAAAAATGTGGAACCCATGTAAAATGATAAGGTTTATCTTATCTTAAAAGATAAGCTTACATGTACAGATAAGAGTTAAGGTATGGAATATGATTCGTCAGAGTGGATTTCTTATCCTATCTTAGAAATAAGATGGATAATCCTGGAAGTTCTATAAATAGAGAGGCCACCCCCCTCATTTAGCATAGAAGGAAGTAGTGAGAAATATTGTAGGAAGTGTGCGAAGGAAGCCATTAGTTTAAAGGTGTGTTGAAGAAGCCATTAAGAGGTGTAATTGTAAAGTTTCTCCCATAGTCTTGGTGAAAGTCAAGTGAGGTCAAAAACACTTGAAGTACCTCATGGGTGAGATTGTAACAATTTCATGTTAATATTATAATTTACTTTGATATTTCAGATTTTTCATCATTCCGTCTTATCATAGTCGATGGTATTTTTGGTGTTATGTTGTTGTTTTGTTTCCAGATTACATCCACCGAACTAAAGGCTGTGCATTAGTAAATAATCATAGCACGAGGATTTCCCGGTGAAGAATTATCATAGTGCCAGATTGGTGATGACATTCTGGTTCCGTTGCAGGGACCATTCCTTGTTGGTGGATTTTCTAGAGAGATATTCCCACTTAGTCAAAAATCAATTAGAGGGTAACCTTGTTTTTACTGTGCATAGTAGTTACCATGGTAAAGTCATTTTTGCCATGAATAGTAGTTACCATAGTAAAGTCATTTTTGCTGGAATAGTATTTACCGCAGTAAAGTCACTTTTTACCGTAAATATTATTTACCACAGTAACTTCACTTTTTTACCGTGAATAGTGTTTACCACAGTAAAGTCAGTTTTTACCGCAGTAAGTCAAGTTTTACCATAGTTTACCGTGGTCATTTCTATTTTACTGTAGAAAGGTGTAAAGTCACTTTCTAGTATAGTGATTCCAATTATTTGTACACATAAGTCTTGTTGATTGTACTTGTGAGTTGGTATTTCATGGTGGTTACTTTTGAAAATGAGAAAGATTCCTGTTTTTTCAGCTCAATCTAATGAAGATGCTTCTTCTTTCATTCAAGAGTTTAAGCGATCTTGTATTTGTAATGGCCTTATAAGAAGGGAACAATGGACTGAATTTTTTCCTACCTTTTTGGATGGTTCAGCACTTAGGTGGTTTGAAACACTAGGTGATAATGTGAAAAATTCATGGGATTTATTAACTAAAATTTTTCTTGAAGAATTTGGTGAACAACCGAAATATGCAGATCTCATGATCGAGATCACAAAGCTATCCCAAGGAGAGAAGGAGAAGATAAGTGATTATCATGCTCATGTTCTAGAGCTAAGGAGGAAGCTCGATACCCAGATCCGGAAGGAAGGACTAGCGGATGGGTTGATGAATGGCGTGGATAATCTCCTCTGTAAGCACTTCATTCTTGGGATGAAGCCAGAGATTAGACAATGAGTGAAGTATGACCACCCAGCTACCATTGAACAAGCAAAGGAGATTGCAAGAAGGCAAGAAGAAATCATGGAAGAGGAGCCCAAAGAAATTTTTGCTAAAGTAGAGCCTACACCAGCACCTTTGGTCCATAATCCACAACCACTCCCGGTGAGCACAAATATTTCTCCTAGTACATCTACTGAGTATGAAGATCTGCTCAAAAAGATGGGTCAGTTAACTATTAATCTTCTTCAAGGAAAAGAATTTAGTTCTCAGGGAGGAGACAGAGGTCCAAAAATAAATATTTCTGAAGTTGTATGTTATGGTTATCATAAAAAGGGTCATTATAAGTATAATTTTCCAGATAGAGCTTCTACATCTGGTAAAGGAGATACTGATAAAGGAAAAGCACCTGTGAATTCTTTTGATGTAATAGATAAGAGAAGAAATAATGAAGTAGATGTGTTTGTAACAAAAAGAAAGAAAGAAAAAGATAATCAAGATGGAAATGATCCTAAGAAGATGAAAGCAGAAACTAGTAAGAAACATAGAAGAAGAAAGTTGGGTGTGCAAGATTTTCTGATTTCATAGGGGCAAGGACCATACTCCATCTTGGAAGATCTGTCCAAAAGGCCTGCAAATATTACATATGGTCAACTCTTGGCTATGTCTTCTGAGAAGAGGCGGGAGTTGCGAGGTGGACTCAATGCTCGAAGAAGGAAGGAGGTTGAGGTCCCTGTTTTGGAGGCAGAGGCAAATCCCTATGCTCCACAAGCTGAGGTATTATGTAATGGTATTTTAATTCATGATGTCTTAGTTGATGGAGGTACTGTAGTTAATGTAATGACTGAGTCTGTAATGAATATGTTGGGTTTAAAAATTGATCGCCCTCCAACACTTATGTTAAGGTCATTAAATAAAGGAAAAAATAAACCAGGTGTAGTTTCAAATGTGGCAATATCTGTTATGGGTGTGGTATGTGTGGTAGACTTTCAGGTGATGAAAAATGGTACTGTTGCATACCCAATGCTACTAGGAAGACCATGGCTAAGGAGAGTTCATGTAAGAAACTACTAGAATGAAGTCTTCATGAAACATGGATGTGATAGAGAGAGGGTGAAGATAAATGTGATCCCTCGACATCATAAGGCAGAACCTATGGATTCAAGTGATGAAACTAATGATTGGACATCCTCTGATTACTCTAGTACCAGTGAAGTGGACAATGAAGATGAAGAAAGTGAGGTTGATGTTTCAGTCATGGATATCCTTCCAGTCACACCAACTCATGACCCCATAAAATTATCTGAAGAAGAAGTTGATGATTGTCTCCAACAAATAAATATTGGTGATGCTGTGATGGAGAGTGAGAAGGAAACCTACCTCCTGCTCTTTCGATGGTACATACACCTATTCACTTTTGGTTACAAGGAACTCCGTCAAGTAAGTTGGGTAGAACATTGTATTGAGCTGGTAGATGGTGCTAAGCCCATAAAGCAAATGCCATATAGAATGAATCCTAATTTTTCCAAGACTGTAAAAGAAGAAATAGATAAGTTGCTTGATGCAGGATTCATATTTGCTGTGGAGAATTTAGAATGGGTTTCTCCCATTTTGATCTCAATAAAAAAGAATGGGAAGCTACGCATTTGTGTTGATTACAGGAAGCTTAATAAGGAAACAAAGAAGGATCATTACCCTCTTCCATTTTCAGATCATATCTTGGACGAAGTAGTTGGCCAGGAGTGCTATAGTTTTGCTGATGGATATAACGGCTACAACCAAGTTCGTATAGAAGAGAAAGATCAACTAAAGACCTCGTTCACCACTCCTTGGGGAACGTTTGCTTATAGAGTTATGCCTTTTGGGTTGTGTAATGCTCCAGCAACATTCCAGCGGTTGATGAAGAGGGTGTTCGAACCCTACATTGGGACCTTCATCAGAGTATTTCTGGATTATTTTTGCATCTATGGGAGCAAGTTGGACCACCTGCACCAAATGGAGACAGCGTTTCAAAGGTTCGATGAAGCACAAGCCTCACTAAACCCTACAAAGTGTGTCTTTGGATGTTCTAAAGGCGTTTTGTTAGGGCATGTTGTATCCAGAGATGGTATTGGTACTGATCCTGATAAAGTTTCAAAAATCAAAGATTTACCATTTCCTCTTAATAGAAGTAAGTTGAGATCATTTTTAGGCCATGTGGATTGTAACTATAGAAGGTTCATCAATAATTTATCAAAGATTGCACAGCCACTAACCCAGTTCTTGAAGAAGGATGTTACTTATGAACCAGGAAATAAGGTGCATGAAGCTTTTGGACAATTGAAGGAAGCCCTGGTGTCTTCACCTATTTTGAAGAATCCAGATTGGAGCAAGCCATTCATTTTGTACACTGATGCCTCAGATACAGCACTAGGAAGTACTTTGAGCCAAAAGGATGAAAATGGGAATGATCATCCAATTTACTTTGGGAGCAGACAAATGAGTAGTGCTGAGGTAAATTATACTGTAACTAAAAAAGAGGCTCTGGCTATCATTTTTGCTGTAAAGAAGTTTAGAAATTACTTGCTAGGGAAAAAATTTCTAGTTGTAACAGATCATCAGGCTCTAAAATATATTGTAAATAAGCCTAACCCATCAGGGAGGATAGCAAGATGGATAATTTTGCTACAAGAGTTTGAATTTGATATTATAGATAGGCCAGGAAAGAAGCATGTCAATGCAGATGCACTCTCTCGAGTATATGATGGTTTAGGATCATCTTGTGATGATGATGATTTCCCTGATGCAGCCTTGTTATCCCTTGAAACAATCCCTAGTGAATACATAGATATTTGGAATTATCTGAATGAATTCAAGTTTCCTGATGGTGCCAATGCAAAGACTAAGAGAAAGATTACTCAAGCCAGTCGTCCATATTCTATTCTGCATGGATTATTATTTCGAATAGGACCTGATGGATAGTATAAGAGGGCAGTTGGAAGTGAACAAGGGAAGGAACTGCTAGAAGAATTCCACAATGGTACATGTGGAGGTCACTTCTCTGGACAACTTACAGCAAGAAGGATCTTGGATGCAGGTTATCACTGGCCCACTCTTTTTAAAGATTGTTATAATTATTGTAAGACATGTGATATTTGTCAAACACATGGTAACAGTAAGACTTCATCAGCTCCATTATGTCCTATTCTTCCCCTTGGTCCCTTTGAAAAGTGGGGAATAGACATTGTAGGTCCACTTCCAACTACATCACGCCAAAATAAGTATATTGTAGTTTCCACAGATTATTTAACTAAGTGGGTTGAAGCTAGGCCATTGAAGACAGCTTCCATGGATGAAGTGGCAAGGTTCATGTATGAACGTATTGTCACCAGATTTGGTTGCCCATTAGAAATTGTATCAGATCAAGGAAGCGATTTCATTAATGAGGTGGTAGAAGCCCTAGTCAATAAATTTTCTATTAAGCACAGGAAGGCAACAACATACAAGCCAAGCACAAATGGACAGGTGGAGCGAACAAATTTTGTGTTGTGTCAAATTCTAGCAAAAGATGCAGCCTTACAGGTACATAAATGGGATAAGAGGATTCATGCAGCATTGTGGGCATATAGGGCAATATCAAAGTTAGCAATAGGATACTCCCCATTTCAGTTGGCCTATGGCATTGATCCAGTTCTTCCTATTGAGTTTGATATTCCCACTGTGAGAGTTATGAAAAATGAAAGGATGGATGAAAGTGATTCAGTAAAAGAAAGGTTGGTACATCTTCATTTACTGGAGGAAATGAGAGAAATAGCATAGGATACAAGCCATAAGAAGAAAATGAAGTAGAAGGAGTACTTTGATCAAAAGATCCGGTGGTCTCCATTTCAAGTGAATGACTTGGTTCTAGTATATGATTCCAGATAAAAAAAAAGAAGACAGAGAAAATTTCTTCCAAAATGGATGGGGCCCTACAAAATAGCAACTGTGCATGAAAATGGTACGTACCGACTGGAGGAATTGGATAGCACTCCCATTACGAAATGGGTCAACCACGACAAGTTGAAGATTTTCCAAGCACCAGAATAGTCTACTCCGAGGACGGAGTAAAAGCTAGGAAGGGGGAAGATGTCGACACTAAAATTTTCCTTCGTAATTTCTATTTCATTAATGTATGTATAGGATGTTGTTAAGTATAATTAGTAGTAGCATATGATAGAAGATAACGCCGCCGTCAGTACGGTGCCGCCAATAATGTGGAGTACGGTAACAGTCAAAGTATAATAGGAATGTTGTAAAAAGTAAATATTTGTCGTAAGTGGTCCAGTAATGTTAAAATGTCAAAGTTTAGGTAATTAGAGAAGTAGGGTCTACGTGAGTAGGAATTAGAAATATTATATTGGTAATAAGGACAAGGAGTGAGGTCATAAATATTTTGTGTATTTTATTTGTAAAAATTCTAAATATGTGGAACCCATGTAAAATGATAAGGTTTATCTTATCTTTAGAAGATAAGCTTACATGTACAGATAAGAGTTAAGGTATGGAATATGATTCGTCATAGTGGATTTCTTATCCTATTTTAGAGATAAGATGGATAAGCCTAGAAGTTCTATAAATAGAGAGGCTAACCCCCTCATTTAGCATAGAAGGAAGTAGTGAGAAATATTGTAGGAAGTGTGTGAAGGAAGCCATAAGTTTAAAGGTGTGTTGAAGAAGCCATTAAGAGGCGTAATTGTAAAGTTTCTCCCATAGTCTTGTTGAAGTCAATAACACTTGAAGTACCTCATGGGTGAGATTGGAACAATTTCATGCTAATATTATTATTTACTTTGATATTTCAGATTTGTCATCATTCCTTCTTATCATAGTCGATGGTATTTTTGGTGTTATGTTGTTGTTCTGTTTCCAGATTACAACCACCAAACTAAAGGCTGTGCATTAGTAAATAATCATAGCACGAGGAGTTCCCGGTGAAGAATTATCATAGTGCCGGATTGGTGATGACAGTACCCCAAGGAGGAATCATCACGAAACCTACACCTCCCCCTTGCTGACATTTGGATCCATCAAAGAAGAGATTTACTTTAAATGGAGATAAACCAAAATCAATTTGTTGGATATATTCATCAGGGAATTGGGAAAGGGGGACTTGAGTGTTCGGAAGAGGAGCATCAGCTAATTGATCTGCAATGACCTGACCCTTGATAGATTTTTGTGGGATAAACTCGAGATCAAATTTTGTCATGAGCATGAGCCAACGAGTTATACGATCATTGTGATAAGGCTTTGCATGTATTGTCTTGAGTGGATTGACACTTGTGACAATGTAAGTTTTATGATTAAGGAGGTAGTGACGAAGCTTAGAAGTTGCAAAGAAGAGAGCACAACATAGCTTTTCAGCTTTGGAATAGCATGTTTCATACTCATGGAGAGTACGACTGATGTAATAGACGGCTTGTTCTTTACCACAAGTGTCCCGATGCAAGATCATGGCTCCCAGAGCATGGTCAATGAAAGATAGAATGGCTCCCCCTCGTGTGGAGGTGTAAGCACAGGTGGAGAAAGAAGATAAACTTTGAGATCATCAAAGGCTTTTTGGCAACGCTCATCCCATTCAAAATGAACATTCTTACGAAGGAGGTGATGAAAAGGTTGACAACGGTCTGACAGTTGTGAGATAAAACAACGCACTGATTGAAGGAGTCCTTGAAGACTGCGGAGTTGCTTTAAGTTAGAAGGGGGAGGCATCTCAAGGATAGCTTTTATTTTTGCGGGGTCTACTTCAATACCCCTAATAGAAATGATAAAGCCTAAGAGTTTACCAGTGAGAACCCCAAACACACACTTAGATGGATTTAGGTGAAGACAAAAGTGAATAAGCCTCTCAAAGAGAGGTGCAAGAATGAAAAGATGATCCTGACGGTGTTTGGATTTACCGAGGAGATCGTTGACGTAATCTTCCATAGTTTTGTGTAAGAGATCGTGGAAGATGTAGGTCATTGCTCACTGATAGGTTGCTCCTGCGTTCTTAAGACCGAAAGGCATGACACGATAACAAAAGGTCCCCCAAGGAGTTATGAAGGAAGTCTTATGTTGGTCCTCTGGTGCGATGAGAATTTGATTATACCCAGAGAAACCATCCATAAGAGAAAGCATCGCATGACCTGCAGTTAAATCCACTAGTTGATCGATATTAGGTAGAGGAAAATCATCTTTTGGACAAGCAAGATTAAGATCCTGGAAGTCGGTACAAATTCAAATTTTCCCAGTAGCTTTAGTTACTGGTACTACATTGGAAACCCATTGTGGATAATCGATGGGTTGGATGAAGTTAGCCAAGAGCAAGCGCTGTAACTCTTCTTTAACAAGAAGGGCTACTCTAGGGTGCATTTTACGCAATTTTTGTTTAACTGGTTTGATGTCAGGAAGAGTAACGATATTATGGACCACAATATTGGGATTGAGTCCTGGCATATCCTCATATGACCAAGCAAAGGCTTGACGATGGTTGGAAAGAAAAGTGGTAAAGTCTCCTAACTCCTGTGGATTAAGGGATTGGCCGACCTTAATGATGCGAGGGTCTTTAGAAGTCCCTATATTAAGGTCGACAGTGGCTTCGTTGAGAAGCGTAGACGTGTCAGAAGGAATGGTTTTAGGAAGATAGGAATCCTCTGCCCCCAGATAGGTGAGGACAGAATCATCATCCGCATAGTGGATAGTGTTGATAGTAGGAGAGTCGTCTCCAACTATTTCAGGGAAAATTAACGGTATGGAAGCGGACTTGTCATTAGTCTTATAGGTTAGTGGCCCTAAGGAAATGGTATTGAATAAAAAAAAAAGTTAGACGGGATGGAAATGGCGTCGTCCACATCAAGTGATGCTTCTGACCTAGCGGGAGAAGATGGTTCCTCAATAGGAAGAGGCTCATCGAGAACAGTGATGCTGGCTTTTAAAAGAGGTTTAAACCCTAAACCAAATTTTTGATGTGGCTTGAGAGTTGGAATGGATGCGAGGTCATGCACACCTTGTTCATATTTTCCCAGGCCAAAGCCCTTCCACGCGCATCGATATAAATAAGTTTTTGCAAACGTGGGATTCTATAGACAATCGAACCTGTTAAATAAGGTTTGTACCTAGGAGGAGAATATCGGGTGATAGTGAGGTATATCAAGACCACCGTAAATGAAATTAGTCTGTTGATTGGGCAGACCAATGGTGACGATGCGACCAAGACCTGGCTGATATTCAAGTTGTTTGTCTGGTCTACCATACTCACTAGGTTTGAGATGGGCATCAAAAGAAAGGAGAGGAAGCTCTCCTAGTGAGAAACGCTGCAATGTCTCTTCTATATTTTGTAAATCCGGTAGTTTAGTTACAGGTATGGAAGAGGATGAGGCCTTGTCAGGAGAACAAGCATTCTCCTTTAGAGGGGCAGACCCTGTGGTCATGTCACATTGTGCGGAAGGAAAAGGATCTCCTGGATGAGTATAGATTTTTCCCTCATATTGATATTTTAAGCATCGATGGAGGGTGGATGGGACACAATGCATTGCACGAATCCAGGAGCGTCTGAGGATCATATTGTAGTGGAATTTCCCTTCAACAATGTAAAAGAGTTCGTGAAGCAACTTCTTACCTACTCGAATGGGTAGGACCACAGTTCCTAAAGTAACTGCCAGCTGATCGTTAAATGATCGAAGAGAGAAAGGTGGGGGTGACACTACGTTCTTCGGTAACTTAAGTTCTCGAATGTGTGCGAGGAGATGACGTTGAGTGCAGCACCACTGTCGATCATAGTGTGTTTTAATGTAGTGTTGTTGATTTGGACTGTGATAAAGAGGGGAGCCTCCAAATCCTCGGAAGAAAGGGAAGGAATTTCTGAATCTTCAAAAGAAATGGTGGTTGATGGTCTATTCAATCCAACAACCATCTCGAAAGGTTGGGGCTCATCTGAATTCACTGCGATGCAACGCAGATTATCAATCAGAGCCTGGCGATGTTGCAGAGAGGATTGAATGAGGTCAAAAAGAGACATTTTGACCGGAGCCTGGGTGAGTTGTTTCATAACACTCTCCTCAACTGACACGGGAATTTGAGCCCAAGGTGCAGCACGAATAGAGACTCGAGGTCTCGAGGCTAATGAGGAAGGAAAAGATCCTTCGGGGGCTGTAGAAATGACAACTTGTGGTTGAGATGTTGTTGATGATGATGGATTATCATACTGTTGGGTTCTAGTGGCGATATGAATTGTGTCAATTTGAGAAGGTGGAAGATCATTTGGAGTGGAATCACTAGAAGTAGAGGTCTGAGTAGATTGTTGGGGCTCAGATGGAGCTAAGATGACAGGAGATACTTGTTCCTCCTCCTCTTCCAGAAAAAGATCACTTTCTTCCAAAATACTGTTGATAATAGATTGAAGAGCTTTACATCCCTCGGTATCATGACCCAGAGTACGGTGGTAAGCACAAATCAAATCAGCGTTAAACCAGGAAGGTTTAACTCCTTTAGGGTTATAGGGTTTAATCGGAGGAAGAGATATGGATGAAGATTGGATAAGTTGGCAAAGGATTTCAGTATAGAATCCGGTAGACAAAGATGAGGACAGAGATGATGAAGGTGCCTCTTTTATTTTAACAGACTGCTAAGGTAAAAGAACCTACATGTTAGGTTTAACAGTCTTTTTAGGGATCATCTTATTTTTTCGAGACATCTGGAGGAGCAGCCTTGGGCACTTGAGATGGAAGTAAGTGAGACATGATTGATTTTGATGGAGGAGGAGCCCCTAGAATAGATTTTGAAGATGATGGAGATGTAACAAGTGTTGTGGTCTTCAGAATAAAGGAGGCTGCTTGGTCGAAACTAGATGATGATTTAGATAATGTCTATCTTAGATGAGGGAGAAGCTCCCAAAGTAGGTCTGATCGGAGGAACAACAGGGTGCCCTGGTTTTTGGTAATGAAGATGATGATCCTGATAAAAGAGGTGACACCTTTCTAATAGGTAAGTCCACTTTATGAGGTGCTGGTGAAGAATGTGTTGTAGAAGAAGATGATGGTTTTGATAAGTTTGCAGGAGAAGACACCTTCTCGGTGGATAAATCCAATCTTTTATGAGGTGTAGAGAGAGATTTTTTAGGGAAAGCACTAAGAGTCTTGATGGTTGAAATATGGGCTTTCCCTTTTCAGGGATGGTGACAATTTCAACCGCATAAGGTGATTGTAACCTTTTTGGGGGAAGAAAATGGGGGAGATGTACTGATGATGTATCGTTAGATTTAGTTGTCTCGGTCTAAGTTCAGGAACCGAGTGTAGGTGTCAGTGCTACTTCTTTAGATTTTCCCTTAATGGGAAAATTAGCATCGGTGATGGAAGAAGTGAGTGATGAAGAAGTAGTTCCTTGCAAGGGAACTACTTCTAGTATAGTAATTGTGGGTGAGACTACTGTAGGAAAGGAAATGGGAAGAGTCAAAATCGAAGACGCTTCCATTGAAGTTGGTACAACTATAGGTACGTTTACCAATGGCATAGTCACAGTAAAAATGGGAGAAACAGAAGTAGATGTATCCGTGGTGGAAACTCGAAGGGATGTAATTGCCTCGAGCATTGAAAGAATGTCTGACGATGAGACAGATGAGGATGATACTGTCTCAGGTATGGATGGAAGAACAGACAAAGAAGCAGAGAGAGATGAATCCGTATCTAGCAATGTAGGAATATTCGAAGACGGGCTATCTGAAGATGGTGGAATCCCAGCGATTAGCGAAGCGGAAGGAGGTTCTGATTCGGTTGATGTGTTCGCAGATGGCTTAGGTTTAGAAGAAGATTCTTCAGTAGAGATGAAGCTGATAGTATGAGTGTTTGGTTTTTGAGATTCTGAAGCATCATGGTTTGGGGAATGATTGGGAAAAGGCTATTTAAAAACATCATGTGCTTGATTTGGGGGAGCATTTGGGTTATCCAGAATGAGCTTGCCTTTATCAATGAATTTCTGGACAAGATTTTTGAAGGTTTGACATCGTTCAATGTCATGACCTTTGGTTCTATGATAATGACAGAATTCATTTTCCCTATACCAGAATGGATGTTCTTGGCTTTCATCAATATTCCTAATGGGGGGAAGTTCGATCATGTGAACTTCCAACATTTTCTCCAGGATAGAAGCATATGATTCCCCCAACGAAGTGAAAGATCGAGATGACGAGGATCCTTTTCGAGAAGATGAGGAGTCTCTCCGTGGTGTTTGATTAGAAGTGTTATCAGCTCGTGGTGTTTTTAATACGATAGCATTGGTGGATCCCTGATTCTTGTCTTTAGAAGTGGAAGGGTTTGATTTTGTAAACCGAGAAAAATCTGGTTTAGTTTTAGAGTGAAGTTTTAACTTCCCTTGTTCAATGGCGTGAGACTCAAGTTTGCGTGCCATCGTAAAGGCTTCTTCAAATGTATGAAAGGTCTGGATCCTTAAAGTGGAAGAAATATGATTAGCACAAGATCGAGTAAACAACTTGATCTGTTGGGGTTGAGGAAGGGAGAAAGACAATTGGTTTACTATCCCTCTCCAATGAATGACAAATTCTGCAATAGACTCATCATCGAATTGATGAATGTTATAAAGATCTGTGATCGAGATCTTATGGGTGATATTTATTGAAAATTTTTCAACAAACATCTGAGCCAATTGAGAGAAAGAAAACAAGGAATGTTGAGGAATGTTATTGTACCAGTCTAAAGCAGGGCCTGCCAGAGACATAGGAAAAGTACGGAGCATAAGCTCCTGATCTTGGACTATGAGGTAGCAAGCATGTTTGAATGCTTGTAAATGTTGTTGAGGGTCCTCCCGACTATGAAATTTTGAAAATTTAGGAAGTTCCCATTGGGGAGGATAAGGCTTAAAAGCCACTGAGGGGTGAATGGGTTCATTACACACTTCTTCAAAGGAGTATGAAGGACGAGCCCCTTTGGTGGAGGCTTCCAAGTCTATAATTTTCTTGAAAATAATTTGAACCACGTCAGATTGAGGAGGAGGCACAGTGGCATGTCCTACATAGGAAGCAGATGGTGGATGCTGTTGAGGTGTCAATGGGGGATTCATCTGTTGATTGATAGGATGATAAGAGGAATAACCAGGCGTTCTGGGTGACACCTGGTGAGGTATTTGCTGTGAAGGAGCCTGTGTATAGGTAGGCTATGGGATAATAAGTGGTTGAGAAAATGAAGGTTGGATGACGGATGGAGCCTGTGATTGGTGGACTCCTATGCTTGTTGACTGAATCGGAACAGATTGAGGAACATGAGTGTTGATTTGATTGGACATGGTGGGGAACAAGACCTGAAAGAGGCTTTTTACTGCCGGATTACTTATCAAGGGTGCCAATGCTAGAGGATGGGCGAAGGTCACTGTTGTCGGAACATTGGAAGAAAAACCCACTAGAGGTCGAGAAGCAGGAATCAACTGACTAGTCGAAGGGGGTTGACTCATGGAGGGGTACTGACCCTAGGATATAATGGACGGCATAGATGAATTAACAACAATATGTAGGTGCGCAGATGCACCCATGATAGCTAGAGAAGAGGACTTCTCAGAAGTAGGTTTTGGAATAGTCGAGGTAACTGTGGCATTAGGAATAGGTAAGACTATTTGAGAACTAGTCGATACGGTCGGTGGAAGAGAAAAATGAGGCACAGGTGCGCCACCCTCTTCCATGGCTCGAGGCGAGAAAAATGATGCTAACTATTCTACAAAAGCCTGGGATGGTTCATGAGGATAATCGTACACGTGTTGGATTGGTGGTCCTTGATCAGATATTTGAATAGATTTGTGTACTAGGTAGTCCATGAGGGCTACCGGATTGTGATCAAGGAGCGCCTGAAATTCAGGATCCCCGCGAGGAACATACTCTAAGTTAGAAGCAGATGATATCTCTGAAGGACTAGGGGAAGCTGGACGTGATGGGGTTGCTTTGGCTTGATAGAAAGGATTATATGACCAGGATGGGGAACCAACTAACAGCGGTCCCGAGGAAGATCTAAGGGGTGCCGAAACATCCACACTAGTGGTGATCTTGGAAGAAGAAGGGGCCAGTTGAGCCATTCTTCTAGATTGTAACCGAGTGATGACCGTCATAAACACACAGAAAAGAAGATTGACCTAACTAATGCACAGACAATTCAAGCAGCGCAGGTGATTATCTCCTTTAAATTTTGATGCTTTTAAGAAAGAAAATATTAGGGAAGGATTTTTAGAACAGGAACTACTCAGATAGCCAAACTAAGGATGGTTTGGGGAATGTTTGGTGAGGAGTCCCAAAGGCACTTTAGTAAAAGACCGGTACGTGGCTTGATATAGGGGCCTACCCCTGCACTTCACACACCGCTGCGATAAGGGAGTCGGGTGCTTTGCCAATATATACCAGAACTTCCGTGAATTTATAGCGCGGCCCGAGTACCACGTAGGCTCTTCCTCTTGGATGTCACTTCCAAGTAGGCGAGGCCAGGGAAGGAATTTTTGTTAAAATGCTTTATACCTAGTGATTTTGGCTTTGTGTGCAAGGGTGAAAAATAAAAATCAAATAGTGTCACTACCGATTTTGATCAATTTTCCAGCCTAATTAAAACTAGATGAGAAACATACAACAGAAATGACAAAAAAAAAGTTCTTTTTAAGCACTTAAAAATGAAGTGTTTGATTTCGATGAAGACAAGTCAAACAGATTCTTTCCCAAATGTGATTAAATTCCTTTTAAGCACCAAAAATTGAAATGTTTGGATGTGATAAAAAACAAACAAATTTTTTCTTTATTTTTTTTTTCCTAAAAAGAGAAAACACCGTAAAAGAGAAATACCTATAGATTTAGCTCTCCAAGGTGTGTGGACTTCAAAAAGCGCGTTGTTAAGCTCTTCCCCTCGAACAATCCCACGAACAAGCAAAGTGCTCCGCAAGAAAAGGTTAAGCAAAAACCAAACAAGATCCAGAAAGATATATCCAGATAATGGTGAAACGAAAAATTTCTATTTTAATGAACTAGAAAAATTTCAAGATAATGATTTCGCATAAAAAGCAAGATTGAAATGATGAAAAGAAATGCTCAAGCAAAACTGAGAAAAATCAGTGAGGAAAAAAGAACAAAGTTCAAAACTAGAAAAGGGATGAACTTACCAATAAGGGACTTTATTTCACTCCCACTGGGCATGCCAGAATGTAGATCAAGAATTTCGTGCTTGTTACCTATCCAAGTTAATGTACCAAACTAAACACAAAAACCTTGAAAAACTCAAATGAAATTGATACCTGATGGACAAGATCCAAAGATGTAGATGGATAAGGAAGCCGATGTAGATAAGACGGGCGCACACAAGCAATTCTGCACAGTAGATCCAAGAAACTTGTCTGCAGTATGATCGGCGTCGACTGATGTAGATCGGCGTCGACTGATGTGGATCGGCGTCGACTGATGTGGATCGGCGTCGATCCGAGGCAGCGTGTGAAAAGGTTTAAGAATCAAAAAACAGAGGCAAGATCGTCAACGTCTGCTGGATCTGTAAATGCCAGAGAGACACTGGCCAGGGTCCACCTATGCTGGATGCAGGAACACAGTCACCAGAGAATCAATGGAGACGTGCAATGCTGATGTGATAAGAGCAGAGTAACGGTGCTCCTCTCAGGGATTGATTTGGACAAGATTCACTTTCACTCGATAGATTAAACTCAAAATTGATGTTCGGAACTCTCTCGTTCTCTCTCTTACAATCTGTGTCTAACCAAAACTGAGTTCTAGGCTTCTATTTGTAATCGGCACCGACCAAGATTAAATCGGTGCCGTTCCAAAAAATCAGCGTCGACCGAGTACCGGTCGGCGCCGATCGGGGAACAGACTCCCGAAATGGCCAAATGGAGTGATTTCTGGGAAGATGAGAATGACCCTATCATCCCAAGTATGGGAGATATCCCACGACTCAGTTTGGGAGGAGGAGAAATGGGGGGGGATATATGGATAAAATAGATATGGGGTAGATAAGTGGTTAGGATATATGTAAAAAGGTGTAATTAAATAGTTAATATTTAATTACTCATGGGTGAAACAAAATAGGGTGAATTAAACTTAGGATAGGTGTTTAAATCACAAATTGATTAATACTCCAAGGGGGTAGTGGTGATATAAACGTGCCCCAGGTTACCTGAGAAGGTAAACGAATGTGAGAGACACTAAATTGAGTAACCAATTTTAAGTGTCTACAATACTCACCTACTTTGGTGCAGAATACTCATAAATTCATCAATCGTTACCTTCTGAAACACAAACCATGTTGAATGAATCGACTATCGAGATCAACATTCACACTCAGGACAACCCACAAATCCTAAAGATCGGTCAATCTTTAGATGCTATTGAACAGGAAGCCATCACTTCTTTTCTCAAAGATCATAACCATGCTTTTGCTTGGTCTTATGCAAACATGCCCAGTATTTACCCCACCATAGTGGTCCACAATATCATAACCATTCTCGATGTCAAACTGATCAAAATAAAGGTGAGGAAAATGCACCCTCAAATTTCCCTTCTCATCAAAGAAGAACTTCAGCATATTCTTTTTGTTTCCTTCATATTACCCACTAATTATCCTCATTGGATTTCTAACATTGTCCCTGTCACTGAGGTGACAGGTGACTCCGCATTTGCACAAAATTTCATGACCTCAACCTAGCATGCCCGAAAGATGACTTTCCCTTACCCAACATTGATCAACTGGTTGAGCTTACCACTGGTCACGAGATGCTATCACTCATGGATGGCTTCTCGAGTTATAACCAAATCTTTCTTACCCCAGAAGATCAACAAAAAACCACATTCATCACCCCTTGGGGGACCTTCTACTATCAAGTCATGCCTTTTGGCCTTAAAAATGCTGGTGCCACATATCAGTGGGCTATGACTTACATCTTTCATAACATAATGCATCGCATATTAGAAGATTACGTGGATGATCTCTTGTCCAAATCTAAATGCTTCTCCAAACACCTTGCCGTCCTCAAAAATATTTTTGACCACCTCATTAAATATTGTGTTCGCCTTCAGCCAAAGAAGTGTGTCTTCGCGGTTCTCTCAGGAAAGCTCCTGGGATTTATTGTTTCCTTACATGGTATATAAGTTGACCCTAATAAAGTAAATTCCATTCTCAAAATGCCTCCGCCCACTAACCTTAAACAACTCCATAGCCTGAAAGGTAAATTGCAGTCTATTCACTGTTTCATTTCACACTTATTTGATCAGTACCAACCATTTCATCATCTGCACAATAAGGATGTCTCCTTTCAATGGGATGATGAATTTCACAAAGTTTTTGGGGCCCTCAAACAGTACCTTCTCCAATCACCCATACTCATTCCACCTAAGGATGGTTACCCTTTCTACTTATACATCTTAGTTATCGATCACTCCTTGGGAGCCATGCTCGCTCATCGTGATGAACAACACAGGGAGCAGGCAGTTTATTACATAATTCATACTCTTTTGGACTATGAAACTTGATACACCCATCCCAAAAAACTTTGCTTAGCCTTAGTTTTCATTGCCACTAAAGTCCGCCATTACCTACTCAACCACAAAACCTATGTTATGACCAACACCGACCCCTTACACTTCATGTATGCCAAACCTTATCAAAATCATCGTGCCGCACACTGGATTATGTTTTTAGCTAACCTTGACCTCGAATTCATTCATTAAAATTCCATCAAGGGCCAAGCAATCATTGACCAATTGGCCAATGAACCTATTTCTGGGGATCAACCCTCTAATTTTGATTTTCCAGATGAGTCAATTGCTACCCTTTCCTTGGACGAACCCCCTTACCAAATGACACTCTTCTTTGATGGTTTAAAGTGTCACCATGGGGGTGGGGGTGGTATTATCCTCATTCCACTTGATGGTGATCCCATTCCTTTTTCTTTCAAACTCGATTTTGAATGCACAAACAATATCACTGAATACAAAGCACTTGTATTAGGTCTTTAAGCCACATATGCCCTAGATGTCAAATCAATCAACATCTTTGGTGATTCTTAATTGGTTGTAAACCAAGTCAACGGTATATACCAATGTCATAATGAGATACTTCAAAATTACAAACATTATGTAGACATACTTTTGACCACCTTTGACCATTACGCCCTTTAAACCATCCCCCGTTCAACTAACAAATTTTCAGTTACCATGCCTAGCTTGGCTTCTCAAATACCCACTTCACCCGCTGATTCTAAAATCTTTGTCACCATATAATGACTCCAATCACCTTCTTATTTACCATGTGAAGTTTACTTTAGTAGAACCGCTACCCTGGAACCGAGTGACATTTGGTACAAACAATACTACGACTATCTTTCTCTCTCCATTTACCTCCTGATCTCACCCATAACAGACAATGCGCCTTCCTTTAAAAGGTCTCTCGTTACGTCATCATGGGGGGCCTCCTCTATAAGTGTGGATTTGATGGTATTCTCTTACGATGCCTCACAAGTTCTGAAATTCCTTATACCATTAAGGAAGTTCATGATGGCATATGTGGAGGTCACTTTAGTGGCCTTGTTGTTGCTAAACGTATTCTTTGCCTAGGCTATTATTGGCCGACCCTTAACTATGATTGTTGTGTAAAAGGCTAACAACATGTAAATCTTCATCATACACCCAGTCATGCCTTACATGTCGCCTGTGACCTTTGAACCTTCTCTCAATGGGGTTTGGATCTTGTCGAAGAGATCAACCCCCATTCTTCCCAATGCCATCAATGGATCATCACTGCTACCAAATACTACACAAAATGGGTGGAAGCCATACCACTCATCTACAAGAAAGCCAAAACAATCTGTGAGTTCATCAATCATCACATCATTTTCCATTTTGGTGTTCCTCATCACCTCATCACTAACAATGGAAAACAATTCAAAAATCAAACATTGCAAAAACTTTGCGATGCCTTCGGCATTCAGCTCAATTTCTCATCACCTTATTACCCACAAACTAATGGCCAAGACGAATCCACTAACAAAACCTTAAACAAAATTCTCATGAAAGTGGTTAACGATACTGTGAAGGATTGGCATACGCACATTCTTTTTGCCCTATGGGCGTACCACACTAGTATTTGGACTTCCACTACTGCCACACCATTTTCTCTAGTCTACGGTACCGAGGTGGTTCTACCTCTCGAAGTCTAAATTCCCTCACACCGCATTTATCTCCATGACATGCTCAATGATGAAGACTTTTTTCAGGGCCATTTAGCACAGCTAGAGTTATTAGATGAATGTTGTCTTAATATTCTTTACCACCTTCAAGTTTACCAAAAACGTATAAACGTTCCTATGAAAAGTGTGTCCATGAATGAAACTTCTAAGTTGGTGACCTTGTCCTAAAAAAAATCAACATGTAACCAAAGCAGAAAAAATTAAACGGGGAAAATTTGCTCCTAATTGGCTTGGACCATACATCGAGACTCATACTTATGGATCAAGGGCTTATCGTTTATCTTCACTTGATGGTAAACTTGAACCTGAGCCCCTTAATGCCTTGCATCTTCAACCATTCTATTGTTGAATTTTAGTCCTACATCACTTTTTGTCTCTTTTCATGCTCATCCCTTGAGCGCTATCCACTTCATACACCTCACCAATGATTAAACAAGAATCATGTAAGTACCTGTCACCTGTTATCTTCTCTTGAATATGTGTACTGTCGACACTAAAATTTTCCTCCAAAATTTCTATTTCATTAATGTATGTATTAGGAATAGGATGTTGTTAAGTGTAATTAGTAGTAGCGTCTGATAGAAGATAACGGCGCCGTCAATACAGTGCCGCCAATAATGTGGAGTACGGTAATAGTCAAAGTACAATAGGAATGTTGTAAAAAGTAAATATTTGTCGTAAATGGTCCGGTAATATTAAAATGTCAAAGTTTGGGTAATTAGAGAAGTAGGGTCTACATGATTATGAATTAGAAATATTATATTGGTAATAAGGACAAGGAGTGAGGTCATAAATATTTTGTGTATTTTATTTGTAAAAAGTCTAAAAATGTGGAACCCATGTAAAATGATAAGGTTTATCTTATCTTAACAGATAAGCTTACATGTACAGATAAGAGTTAAGGTATGGAATATGATTCGTCAGAGTGGATTTCTTATCCTATCTTAGAGATATGATGGATAAGCCTGGAAGTTCTATAAATAGAGAGGCCACCCCCCTCATTTAGCATAGAAAGAAGTAGTGAGAAATATTGTAGGAAGTGTGCGAAGGAAGCCATCAATTAAAGGTGTGTTGAAGAAGCCATCAAGAGGTGTAATTGTAAAGTTTCTCCCATAGTCTTGTTGAAGTATCTCATGGGTGAGATTGTAACAATTTCATGTTAATATTATAATTTATTTTGATATTTCAGATTTTTCGTCATTCTGTCTTATCATAGTCAATGGTATTCTTGTGTTCGGTTGTTGTTTTGCTTCCAGATTACATCCACCAAACTAAAGTCTGTGCATTAGTAAATAATCATAGCACGAGGAGTTCCCGGTGAAGAATTATCATAGTGCCGGATTGGTGATGACATTTTGGTTCCGTTGCCGGGACCATTCCTCGTTGGTGGATTTTCTGGAGAGATATTCCCACTTAGGCAAAAATTAATTGGAGGGTAACCTTGTTTTTACTGTGCATAGTAGTTACCATGGTAAAGTCATTTTTACCATGAATAGTAGTTACCATGTTAAAGTCATTTTTGCCATGAATAGTAGTTACCCTGGTAAAGTCCTTTTTGCTGGGAATAGTAATTACCGCAGTAAAGTCACTTTTTACCGTGAATAGTATTTACCGCAGTAACTTCACTTTTTACCGTGAATAGTGTTTACCACAGTAAAGTCAGTTTTTATCGTAGTAAGTCAAGTTTTACCATAGTTTACCGTGGTCATTTCTATTTTACTGTAAGGTGTAAAGTCACTTTCTAGTATAGTGATTCCAATTATTTGTGCACATAAGTCTTGTTAATTGTACTTGTGGGTTGGTATTTCATGGTGGTTACTTTTGAAAATGGGAAAGATTCCTATTTTTTCAGCTCAATCTAATGAAGATGCTTCTTCTTTCATTCAAGAGTTTAAACGATCTTGTATTTGTAATGGCCTTATAAGAAGGGAACAATGGACTGAATTTTTTCCTACCTTTTTGGATGGTTCAACACTTAGGTGGTTTGAAACACTAGGTGATAATGTGAAAAATTCATGGGATTTATTAACTGAAAGTTTTCTTGAAGAATTTGGTGAACAACAGAAATATGCAGATCTCATGATCTAGATCACAAAGCTATCCCAAGGAGAGAAGGAGAAGATAAGGGATTATCATGCTCGTGTTCTAGAGCTAAGGAGGAAGCTCGATGCCCAGATCCGGAAGGAAGGACTAGCAGATGGGTTGATGAATGGCGTGGATAATCTCCTCTATAAGCACTTCATTCTTGGGATGAAGCCAGAGATCAGATAATGAGTGAAGTATGACCACCCAGCTACCATTGAACAAGCAAAGGAGATTACAAGAAGGCAAGAAGAAAGCATGGAAGAGGAGCCCAAAGAAATTGTTGCTAAAGTAGAGCCTACACCAGCACCTTTGGTCCAGAATCCACAACCACTCCTGGTGAGCACAAATATTTCTCCTAGTACATCTACTGAGTATGAAGATCTGCTCAAAAAGATGGGTCAGTTAACTATTAATCTTCTTCAAGGAAAGGAATTTAGTTCTCAGGTAGGAGATAGAGGTCCAAAAAGAAATATTTCTGAAGTTGTTTGTTATGGTTGTTATAAAAAGGGTCATTATAAGTATAATTGTCTAGATAGAGCTTCTACATCTGGTAAGGGAGATAATGATAAAGGAAAAGCACCTATGAATTCTCTTGATGTAGTAGATAAGAGTAGAAATAATGAAGTAGATGTGTTTGTAACAAAAAGAAAGAAAGAAAAAGATAATCAAGATGGAACTGATCCTAAGAAGATGAAAGAAGAAACTAGTAAGAAACATAGGAGAAGAAATTTGGGTGTGCAGGATTTTCTGATTTCACAGGGGTAAGGACCATACTCCATCTTGGAAGATCTGTCCAAAAGGCCTGCAAATATTACATATGGTCAACTCTTGGCTATGTCTTTTGAGAAGAGGCGGGAGTTGTGAGGTGGACTCAATGCTCGAAGAAGGAAGGAGGTTGAGGTCCCTATTTTGGAGGCAGAGGTAGATCCCTATGCTCCACAAGTTGAGGTATTATGTAATGGTATTTCAATTCATGATGTCTTAGTTGATGGAGGTGCTGCAGTTAATGTAATGACCGAGTCTGTAATGAATATGTTGGGTTTAAAAATTGATCGCCCTTCAACACTTATGTTAAGGTCATTAAATAAGGGAAAGACTAAACCAGAAGGTGTAGTTTCAAATGTGGCAATATCTGTTATGGGTGTTGTATGTGTGGTAGACTTTCAGGTGATGAAAAATGGTACTGTTGCATACCCAATGCTGCTGGGAAGACCATGGCTAAGGAGAGTTCATGCAAGAAACTACTGGAATGAAGGTTTCATGACACTTGGACGTGGTAGAGAGAGGGTGAAGATAAACGTGATCCCTCGACATCATAATGTAGAACCTGTGGATTCAAGTGATGAAACTGATGATTGGACATCCTTTGATTACTCTAGTACCAGTGAAGTGGACACTGAAGATGAAGAAAGCGAGGTGGATGTTTCAGTCATGGATATCCTGCCAGTCACACCAACTCATGACCCCATAAAATTATCTGAAGAAGAAGTTGATGATTGTCTCCAACAAATAAAGATTGGTGATGCTGTGATGGAGAGTGAGAAGGAATCCTACCTCCAACTCTTTCGAAGGTACATACACCTATTCACTTTTGATTACAAGGAACTCCGTCAAGTAAGTTTGGTAGAACATTATATTGAGTTATTAGATGGTGCTAAGCCTATAAAGCAAATGCCATATAGAATGAATCATAATTTTTCCAAGACTGTAAAAGATGAAATAGATAAGTTGCTTGATGCAGGATTCATATTTGTTGTGGAGAATTACGAATGGGTTTCTCCCATTGTGATCTCAATAAAAAAGAATGGGAAGCTACGCATTTGTGTTGATTACAGGAAGCTCAATAAGGCAACAAAGAAGGATCATTACCCTCTTCCATTTTCAGATCAGATCTTGGACGAAGTAGCTGGCCAGGAGTGCTATAGTTTTGCTGATGGATATAGCGGCTACAACCAAGTTCGTATAGCAGAGAAAGATCAGCTGAAGACCACGTTCACCACTCCTTGGGGAACGTTTGCTTATAGAGTTATGCCTTTTGGGTTGTGTAATGCTCCAGCAACATTCCAGCGTTTGATGAATAGGGTGTTCGAACCCTACATTGGGACCTTCATCAAAGTATTTCTGGATGATTTTTACATCTATGGGAGCAAGTTGGACCACCTGCACCAGATGGAGACAGCATTTCAAAGGTTAGATGAAGCACAAGCCTCACTAAACCCTACAAAGTGTGTCTTTGGATGTTCTAAAGGCGTTTTGTTAGGGCATGTTGTATCCAGAGATGGTATTGGTACTGATCCTGATAAAGTTTCAAAAATCAAAGATTTACCATTTCCTATGAATAGAAGTAAGTTGAGATCATTTTTAGGCCATGTGGGTTACTATAGAAGGTTCATCAAGAATTTCTCAAAGATTACACAGCCACTAACCCAGTTCTTGAAGAAGGATGTTGCTTATGAACCAGGAAACAAGGCGCATGAAGCTTTTGGACAACTGAAGGAAGCCCTGGTGTCTTCACCTGTTTTGAAGAATCCAGATTGGAGCAAGCCATTCATTGTGTACACTGATGCCTCAGATGCAGCACTAGGTAGTACTTTGAGCCAAAAGGATGAAAATGGGAATGAACATCCAATTTACTTTGGGAGCAGACAAATGAGCAGTGCTGAGGTAAACTATACTATAACTGAAAAAGAGGCTCTGGCTATCATTTTTGCTGTAAAGAAGTTTAGAAATTACTTGCTAGGGCAGAAATTTATAGTTGTAACGGATCATCAGGCTCTGAAATATATTGTCAATAAGCCTAACCCATCAGGGAGGATAGCAAGATGGATAATTTTGCTACAAGAATTTGAATTTGATATTATAGATAGGCCAGGAAAGAAGCATGTCAATGCAGATGCACTCTCTCAAGCCTATGATGGTTTAGGATCATCTTGTGATGATGATGATTTTCCTGATGCAACATTGTTCTCCCTTGACACAATCCCTAGTGAATACATAGATATTTAGAATTATCTGAATGAATTCAAGTTTCCTGATGGTGCCAATGCAAAGACTAAGAGAAAGATTACTCAAGCCAGTCGTCCATATTCTATTCTGCATGGAGCATTATTTCGAATAGGACCTGATGGACAGTACAAGAGGGCAGTTGGACGTGATCAAGGAAAGGAGCTGCTAGAAGAATTCCACAATGGTACATGTGGAGGGCACTTCTCTGGACAACTTACAGCAAGAAGGATCTTGGATGCAGGTTATCACTGGCCCACTCTTTTTAAGGATTGTTATAATTATTGTAAGACATGTGATATTTGTCAAACACATGGTAACCGTAAGACTTCATCAGCTCCATTATGTCCTATTCTTCCCCTTGGTCCCTTTGAAAAATGGGGAATAGACATTGTAGGTCCACTTCCAACTACATCACGTCAAAATAAGTATATTGTAGTTGCCACAGATTATTTAACCAAGTGGGTTGAAGCTAGGCCATTGAAAACAGCTTCCATGGATGAAGTGGCAAGGTTCATATATGAACGCATTGTCACTAGATTTGGTTGTCCATTAGAAATTGTAACAGATCAAGGAAGCCACTTCATTAATGAGGTGGTAGAAGCCCTAATCAATAAGTTTTCTATCAAGCACAGGAAGGCAACAACATACAAGCCAAGCACAAATGGACAAGTGGAACGAATAAAATTTGTGCTGTGTCAAATTCTAGCAAAAGATGCAGCCTTGCAGGTACATAAATGGGATAAAAGGATTCATGCAGCATTGTGGGCATATAGGGCAACATCAAAATCAGCAACAGGATACTCCCCATTTCAGTTGGCCTATGGCATCGATCCAGTTCTTCCTATTGAGTTTGATATTCCCACTGTGAGAGTTATGAAAAATGAAAGGATGGATGAAAGTGATTCAGTAAAAGAAAGGTTGGTACATCTTCATTTGCTAGAGGAAATGAGGTAAATAGCAAAGGATACAAGCCATAAGAAGAAAATGAAGCAGAAGGAATACTTTGATCAAAAGATCCGATGGTCTCCATTTCATGTGAATGACTTGGTCCTAGTATATGATTCTAGATACAAAAAAAGAAGACAGAGAAAATTTCTTCCAAAATGGATGGGGCCCTACAAAATAGCAGCTGTGCATGAAAATGGTACGTACCGACTGGAGGAATTGGATGGCACTCCCATTACGAAATGGGTCAACCACGACAAGTTGAAGATTTTCCAAGCACCAGAATAGTCTACTCCGAGGACGGAGTAGAAGCTAGGAAGGGGGAAGATGTCGACACTAAAATTTTCCTCCAAAATTTCTATTTCATTAATGTATGTATTAGGAATAGGATGTTGTTAAGTGTAATTAGTAGTAGCGTCTGATAGAAGATAACGGCTCCGTCAGTACGGTGCCGCCAATAATGTGGAGTACGGTAACAGTCAAAGTACAATAGGAATGTTGTAAAAAGTAAATATTTGTCGTAAGTGGTCCGGTAATGTTAAAATGTCAAAGTTTGGGTAATTAGAGAAGTAGGGTCTACATGATTAGGAATTAGAAATATTATATTGGTAATAAGGACAAGGAGTGAGGTCATAAATATTTTGTGTATTTTATTTGTAAAAAGTCTAAAAATGTGGAACCCATGTAAAATGATAAGGTTTATCTTATCTTAACAGATAAGCTTACATGTACAGATAAGAGTTAAGGTATGGAATATGATTCGTCAGAGTGGATTTCTTATCCTATCTTAGAGATAGGATGGATAAGCCTGGAAGTTCTATAAATAGAGAGGCCACCCCCCTCATTTAGCATAGAAAGAAGTAGTGAGAAATATTGTAGGAAGTGTGCGAAGGAAGCCATCAGTTAAAGGTGTGTTGAAGAAGCCATCAAGAGGTGTAATTGTAAAGTTTCTCCCATAGTCTTGTTGAAGTATCTCATGGGTGAGATTGTAACAGTTTCATGTTAATATTATAATTTATTTTGATATTTCAGATTTGTCGTCATTCTGTCTTATCATAGTCAATGGTATTCTTGTGTTCGGTTGTTGTTTTGTTTCCAAATTACATCCACCAAACTAAAGTCTATGCATTAGTAAATAATCATAGCACGAGGAGTTCCCGGTGAAGAATTATCATAGTGCCAGATTGGTGATGACAGTACCACGGCGTTGCACTTAGCATGATTCTCATGGATACTTTTCATCTACCTTTAGATGAGATCCTATGGTTGTTTCACCCTGATTTTCGAAAAATAATCTTATTCTTCACCTTGGTATTTTCCATGACTTCAAATCTTTCACATGGGACCCAACTCCTTGAGTCAAACTTCTAATATAAATGATGACTCCCTCAAAAGGACATCTTCCTCTCAACAACTATTGCTATAAATATACTTCTCCCTCGAAGGACAACTATGTAAAGCCCTTAAAAAAAGGGCGAGAGAATTTGAAGCTTCCCGCATTGATCAGCTTAATGAAGACCTCAAGGAGTTAAATACCTCATCCCATATAGACTTCCTGCATCAATCACTCTATCTCAAATACAATTCAACATAGAAATTAGTCATGGACTTGCCCATTGTGACCTCGGATCTCTTGCTCGAAGAGAATGCTACCTCATACCATATAAAAAATAAACCACCTTTCACCCTTCTCACCATTCCCACTCCCATTTCCTACTACCTCAAGGACCCTTTCAGAAAATAAGACATTTGGTGATCATATGACTACTTTTCACCGTAGAAAAATCAATCATGCAATGTCCTTAGGGTCTTATGTTCATCACCTAATCCAAGGTATGATCTACTCAGTATGATCCTAACCAATCAGGTGGATTTATTTACCCCTCTTATCTTTTGACCATCTTTATTTATGTTTTGATTACCTTATACAAGACTTGGTCCTTGATGCTTACCTTTGGGGTAATCCTCTTCTTCTTTCACAACAATTGACATCGCCTATACCAATTTTCCTATAATCCACCCACACCTAACAGACCTAAAACCACAACATACCTAAAATCTACTAACTCATTTTCATACCTCATCCTATTCTTCCCTAGCTCATGGGAGAACTACATCATCCTGAGGTTCCTTTTCACCTAGACTATGTAGGTAGCACTCCGAGGGCATGGGGCCCTTGAAGGTTAGATCGACCACTCTCTACCCTAAACAATTCATCTTTCATCTTCCTCACATTACATCATACCCCACCTAGTTTCTTCTTTATATCAACAATTGGAAATTAAAACAACATACATAACAAATTGCTTCATATTTTAATCCTCATTACAATATACATTTATTACGCCTACCATTTCTCTATCATCATTATGCATAGATTATATCACATCTCACATATGACCCATATTATCATTCATTGCATAAAATAATAATTCACAACTTCATCTACTTTGAACTCAACCATGCCTATGACTTGACTCGATCCATGCCTACACAAACCTGACTCAACCATGCCTACACAAACCTGACTCAACCATGCCTACACAAACCTGACTCCACCATGCCTAACCAACCTGACTCAACCATGCCTATGACCTGACTCGATCCATGCATATAACCTGACTTGGTCCATGCCTAAACTAGAATTGACTCGATCCATGCCTAAACTAACCTGACTCCATCATGCCTAACTCATCTAATTTATGTCCATATCAAAACAAAAAATCGAAAGTCTCATCAACACATCAAAAAATCAAGAATCTCATGTATCTTATCATGTAAATAAATGTGTATCTCAATATAATGTACACAGAATATCCAATCATGTCCATCATCTCAAAATCATTGGCACATAGGCCGATACGTAATACAAAATGTCATTGGCACGCAGGTCAATCTCATATATATAATAAAATAATGAAACAATACAAAATATCTTTGGCACGCAGGTCAGTATATGCTCAAAATATACAAAACCTCTCATACATCCTCACTATCTTTGGCACGCAGGCTGGTATATGATAAAAAATACAACTATCTCTCAGCACGCAAGCCGGTATATATCACAAAAATGACCATCATACATCAAATGTCAAAAACCCCATATCAGGCATCTTGGAAGATGTCCTCCATCTCTGTATCACCTATACCCTCTACCTTCTATGCCCCTATCTAGCGACCTGCTAGCATCTCCCCACCCATCATAGGTGGTGGCTAGGTCCCTACTAGCACCTCACCTAGAGCTAGTCTCCATGCACTGATGGCCTCTCCCTGATCTGGTCTCTGAGCTCGCTAGCCCCCTGTGCTCTCCACACTATGAGTGTAGGATCTAGTCCTCTCACTTGAGCCTATTGTTCTTGGTACTCTCCATAGGATAGAAAGTTTATCTTGGCTGTCATCAGCTGGTCCTGGTAGTATCTGGCCTCACCTAGGGCATCCCGTAACTTGGATAGAGGCACGATCTATGGTGGTGCCATAGGTCTCGGCCCCTGTACCTATCCTGCAGTACCCTGTCTCGCTCCTGCCTATGAACTGGAACCTGGTCCCAGTGCTTGTAGTGGTACCCCTGCCCTTGTGCCTATATCTAGGCCTGTAAGACCCCAATCTAGGCCTGGGTTGTGGCCAACTGACTCTATAAACCTACCACTTGTTCCTGTAAGGCCGCCATCTGACCATCACCCTCCTCTCCATCTCCATCCCCTCCACCGACCATCTAGGCCTGGAAACTGGCCAACCTGTACATGTAGCTCTACTACCTCTACCTCTCAGCTCTCCAGATGTGTTTACACTATACCCAACTGGGTAATTAGAGTAGCCACCTACCCATGTAGGGAGTCTCTCTGCACCGTTATGGTGGCTAGATATGGCTACCCCGGTTTGGGTGGTATGGCTCATAGGTGAGTCACCCACCACTATATGTACCTGTCTATGACCCTGACATCATCTATCTTTTGGTCCATTACCTGCTCCCCTGCCCTGTGGGCACTGTAGGCTGTGGTAGAGGTAAGGGCCTCTCCACGTCATTTCTCTGGTACTACGGGAAGGGCGAAGGTACATCTTGTAATATCCTGAACTACCACTAGACTCTGTCCACTAGGATCATCTCGTGCTCCCCAACACAACGACCCTATACCCATCTCAAAACTTGATCTTAGCTAGCTCCTCATGCATATGCCTATATGAGAGGAATCCCACATACGGCCTCCATATTATGTCCACTCCATACAACCCCTCCAATAACCACCGGAAATAGGCCACACCATGTGTGGGCCTATCAAATCTCCACTCTCTAATAGCTGGCACCCATCACCTGTAACCCACCCACACAAATCTCAGTGGGAATGCATCCTCTCAGGACATCCCTACTGGTCACACACAAGCTATGTACTCATAAGCCTAGTAGTGTAGTAAGAAGGTACACCATAGGCTAAACTTGCATAGCCACCCATATGCCCATAACTCTTTGTACAGCTACACCAGCAATGTTGGTGCCCAGGAAAATCGGGTCTCCTCTATAATCATGTCATGGAGTACCCCCATCAATGATCAAGGAAAGTGTCCACTCTCTACATCTGGCAGTGCAAAGTAACAAACTACCTCCATTAAAAGAACCACTAGCCTCATCTCCTCTGGATGGGCTAGGTACATATCTCCATATCAAATGTTGGCACTATGGAATGTTAGCTCAGCCATCCCCTCGCCAAACACTGTCAGCATCATCTCCTCCAAGGCCTCGGAGGAGATAGAGTAGACCTACATACCCAATATGGGTAGCTGTAGAATCCTGAACATGTACTTCATGGTGACAGTGATCTCACCTGTCGGCAGGTGGAACGTGTTGGTTGTGGAATCCCATCTATCGATGAGCATGACCATCAAACTAGGCTACCGGACTACGTGTCGATAGCGGCAAACTCCACTCAAGCCCACCGCCTCCACATGCTGCAGCTCCTCAGGGGTTGCTGCACCACGCACTGTCATAAGTAGGGGTGGAACCCTATCCCACATGTGTAGCTGATCTCTCCCCTATATCCAATACAAACAACACATTAATCTACATTTATCACACCCACATTTACCCCCTATCATTTGCTAACAACCTACTTTACTGCTACCCATCTTAATCACCCAACCTGTGGCACCTTTGACCCCTTATCCCACAAAACCCGACCGATGCCGGTTCCCTTTCACCAACCCCAGTCACCCCTTAACTAGCATCAATCACCTATTTCGTGACCGATACCAGTTACACACTACCGACACCGGCCACAATGACTGACACTGGTCACTTTCGCGGTAAAAACCCACGATCCCCAAAACCCCCCTTTCTCAAAAAAATTCCCCCCTTACCCCTTTTACCCACCTAAAAATACCTAAACCTCCCTTGCAACTCATTCCATCCCCTCCTCTCCCATTTATTGACCTCCCCATTCCTATTTTACCCACTTTTCCCCCCATACCCAAATTTATTTTTTTCCCCAACCCAAAACAACAACTACTACAACATTCTACCAATCATCTAATCTATCTAACCAAATACAACTAAAATTGGATGCTTACCTCATCATGATCTCATCATCTTGGTGGCACATCTAGCCACTGCATTGGTGGCTCTCCTGATCCCTCTCCAGCCTCTGCCATCACTAAATCTCCCCCGCATCTCTAACTAATCGACTCATATGCACCACTCCGGTGGACCCGCCTCTCACCAACCAATCACCCGTCGTTCACACCGCCCACTCAATGCTCCATTTCATCTAGACACTTTTCTCTCTTTTCTCTCTCTTTTTTCATTTTCTCACTTCGCTAAATGAAAAATGAACAACAAAAAAGACATATATTTTTTATATAACAAACCCGACCTAGTCAATGTCGGTTCACCTTCACCAGCATCAGTCTCGTGCCCTACCTTATCATGGTCATTGGCCCTATACCCGCATCGGTTACCCTTGACTGGCATTAGTCACCTTATCTTGCACACACCCACCATTTTACCCTATTACCCTACCTATCCTTCCTTTTTTTACCCCACCCCACCTTTACCCAACCCATTTACCTCACCTTTCCTGACCTCATCATTTACTACCTCCCTTTTTCCTCCTTTGAGGACTCTTTATTTTCCTCATTCCTCAGCCTTACCCATGTCGTGACCTATATTTTTGGCCTTGGACCATCGCTAGTGACCTTTGACCTCCTGTGTTTGCTATACCTTGCGGCATTGTTACCTATGTTGTTGACCTAATGACCTTACCTAGCCTATTTCCATGACTGTTTATCCTGACCCTACCTTTGGTGTACCATAACATACCTAAATGTTGCTGCACCTAACCTACATCGTGTTTCCTGACCATTTCCTATACCTTGGATACAAGAATCACTTCAACCTTGTTTGGATAAGCCTATCGTCTTTAGACCATGTAGAGTTTGACTGCTCTTCAACCCGGTAGCATGTTGTAGTTTATAAGTGTGCGTGTGTTTGATTGTTACTATCTTTTACCCTAACCTATAACCTAGATTACCCGAGTAGACCTTTAACCCTTTTTCACCCGTTCCCCACCTTCCCCTTTATCACATTTACCTTTTATCAACCCACTCACCGATTCTTCCTTCTACCTCGTTAGTTCCTAGTTTGAGGGGGATAACCTTCACCCACACATGGGGCAACCACATCTTATTTTTGTTAGCATCGCTTACCAATAAAAGATATGCAAAAAAAGGGGGCAAAATGTAGACACTAAAATTAGGTCACACTCCCCTTCAGTTCCTCGACAGATAAACACCCTTCATCACATTAACCTAGCCATGGCCCCCTTCACTCCACTAATATTAATTTAATTAAATTAATTCATTATCCTCACCATATTTATTATTTAAATATCTTAATTAGGAATAATGTCCACATACATCTCACCTAGATACCTCATCAAGCCAACTCACCCTAAGACCTATTCTCAGTAAGTTGCCATAACTAGCTAAGACTTAACCAAACCCTAAAAATTCAATGCCTACATTCTCTCTAACCACATTCCTACACATGTACAAGACTCTTCCAATCTAATCCAAGAGTTAACAACACTAGATACCAGAAAATCAAGAGGATCTCCCTAGTTTAGTAAACCTAGGAAATCTTGCCTTGACCGATGCCGATTATCCCTTACCGTCACCGGTTAAGCCGAAACCATCGTCGGTCACCTTTTAATCCCCAAAACAACCTTATTTTGGAGGTTGGAAAATTTTGGGAGGATTCCTGAGAGATATCGCATCTTCTGAGAATGGATTTCAGTGAGAACACGCATGCAAGGAAGGAGATCAATCATTTTTCTCCTACACAACCATCCAACACTCACCCCAGCAAGGATTTGATCCAACCAAGCAAAGATGAATACACATGCAGCCCATGCAGAAGATTTCCTACAATTGGTGATTATCTGCAGTCTTCAATCTCTTACCAGCATCTTCATCCCTCACTCACAAGTGTCTAGGACCAGAATCCAAGTAAGTGGAATGTTGTATTCCTATGGTTCATTTCATTTTGTCATTATATTGTCATCCTTTCATTCTCTTAGCCACCCAAAGACCTCCATTAATACTCACCCCTCCATATCCCCATTAAAACCTCACCAAATCCCACCCAAACCACCCAATACCTCATTTCAACCAACCAAAGTCCTTGGTGCAATCACAAAGGAGACCCAAAACTCATTATGTGGCATTCCTAGAATTTCACAGTAACCGACACCGATTACACCCAACCGCCATCGGTCACCCTTAACCGGCACCAATCTTTGTATGTGCCCATACAACCCAGAATATTTACCTATCCACCTAATTACACATCACCCTTATTCACCTGTGATCTACCTGAGACCTCTATCATATCTGCAGAGACCCATAACCAGTTGTTTGACCTTCAGATCTTATTTTAACCTAGCCTGTTAGATTAGATCTTTCTTGTTGTGTTTCAAGTGAGATACCTAATCATTTCAAATTACAATAGGATTTGTTTTACTACTCACATTAAATTGTTTTAAATAGTAGACTGACATCAGTCTAGGAAGTATCACACTTCCCAGATCTAGCACACGCTAGACAGTTCACTACACATATTGTTTAACTATTTTTGGTGGTCCTTCTTTCCATTACAGGTAGTTCCTCCTAGCCAAAAGGAATCTCTCACGATCATTTGTGGATCAAGGAGTCAACATGTGTGCAATAACTAACTAACCAACATTACAATAGGTATTCCTCCTACACCCGTTACCCTATCTATTTGGCCAATATTTTGAAGAAACGTCTAAGAATCAGGTGAAACAGATCTTTTGCGTGATTTTGAGGATTTATTCCCATGCGGGTATCATGAGCTTAAAGGCATCCACCATTCCTTGGGGGAGATGAGGATAAATCTAAAGTAAGGTGCGCACCCAGTCTGGAAGAGACCATACCGAATGAATCCTAACCTGCGCGTGAAGGTCAAGGAGGAAATAGATAAGATGATAGCATCGGGTATTATTGAAGCTATTAAAGATTCAAAATGGATAAGTCCCATGGTAATTAGTATCAAGAAGGAAAGAAGGATAAGGATCTATGTTAATTATAGGGACCTGAATGTAGTGTGTATAATTGATCCTTTCTCAGCCCCTTTTACTGAAGAATCTTTGAGGGAGTGGTAGGGTGCGAGGTCTATTCTTTCACAGATGGATTCTCGGGCTATCACCAGGTAAGGATCATGAAGGAGGACCAAAGGAAGACAAATTTCACCACTGAGTGGGGAATTTTTGCCTATACAGTCATGTCATTTGGGTTGAAGAATGCACCTGCTATGTTCTTGCACATTGTGGTACAAGCTTTCCAGTATTTCATCCATAAATTCCTTCAAGTATACCTGGATGATTGGACAGTATATGGGTTAGTGAAGGACCATTGTGACAACTTGAGGTTGATGCTTGAAAGGTTCCGATAGTTGAGGATATCCCTCAACATTAAGAAATATGTCTTTTCTACCCCACTTGGAACATTATTGGGGCACATCATATGTAAGGAGGGCCTACTCGTAGATTCCACAAAATTTGCAGTAATTGTGAGATTAAGGGAGTCAACTAGTCAAAGGATAGTGTGTGGATTTCTTGGGCATACAGGGTACTATAGAAAGTTCATCAAGGGATATGCCAAGATCTCCACTCCTTTAGAAGAGTTTCTTAGACATAAGAGTGCCTTTCATTAGGGAGAGGTGTGGAAGAAGGCATTTGACACTTTGAAGGATAGGCTTGTCACCGTGCCCATCCTACATTTCCCTTCTTGGGATAATCCTTTCCATATTCATGTGGATGCATCGGGAACTGCCATTGGAGTAGTACTTGTACAGCCTAGTGAAGGGATTGTTAATCATCCTTTGTGCTTTGTAAGTAGGAAATTGACACCAGCAGAACAAAATTACACTACAACTAAGCACAAGGCATTGTCAATGATCTATGCACTTCATAAATTTAGAGAGTATTTGTTAGAAACCCATTTTATATTTTACATTGACCATATGGCATTGAAATACTTGGTCAACAAGCCCATTCTACAAGGGCGCATATGTCGTTGGGTACTATTGTTCCAATAATTTGAGTTCACGGTGGTTGTCAAACCAGGAAAAATTAATTCTGGACCTGACCATTTGTTTAGGATTGATTTAGGGGAGGATGCGCAAAGTATTAAAGAGACTATTCAAGACACGTAACTATTTAGGTTACGGTGCACACCCTTAGATTTGGAGGATATGATTGTATTTCTCAAAATAGGTGTGGTGCCAAATGGAATGAAGGCCTTGGAAAAGAAGAAGTTGGCCATATGCATCATGCCCTACATGCTAATTAGTGGAGACTTGTATAAAATGGGTCATGATGAGGTTCTATGCCAGTGCGTACTAGAACATGAGTGCATTATAATTATGGAAGAAGTTCACGGTGGGATTACAGGAGGAAACTATACGGGAAATGCAACCACATGGAATATTCTACTTGCAGGGCTCTGGTGGGATACCATTTATCAAGATTTCATTGAGTTCTACAAGGCCTGTGACCATTGCCAGCGCCTTGGAAAGCCTAGAAAATGGGATGAAATTCCCTTGTAACCAATAGCCAGCGCGGAATCATTTGGGAAGTGGGCTATTGACTTTTTCAGACCAATCTTTCCAGCGGTGCAAAGGACTGGTTCACGGTATATCCTCACTTACACTGATTATTTGAAAAGGTAGTCAAAGGAAATGCCTAAAAAGGATTGTATAGTGGCTACCATTGCTATATTTTTATTGGAAAACATAATCAACATGTATGGATGCCCATTGAGTTTAACAAGTGATAGAGGTACACACTTCCTCAATGAAACAGTCAAGATTCTGCTATTAGAATTCATGGTGGACCATCAAAAAACTACTCCCTATCACCCTTAAAAAAATGGAACTGCTGAGGAATTTAACAAAATATTTAGTCACACATTGACTAAGATCTGTGATGTTGGTAGACAGGATTGGGATGAAAAAGTATCAGCCATTCTTTGGGCATATAAGACAACCTATAAGAGGTTGAATAAGACCACACCATTTCAACTGGTGTTTGGCACAAAATTTGTACTTCCGGTTGAATTCATGTTACCTTCTCTAAGTATAATGCGCGCAAGAGGATTGGTCGATGAACAAGCGCTGGAAGAAAGAATTGGCAAGTTAATGCAATTGGATGAAAGATGATCACTTGTCAGGTGGAGCCAGAAGACAAAAAAAGCAAAACAAAAGGCATGGCATGATCATCACATTAAGAACAACAAGTTTGAGGTTAGGTAGATGGTGCTACTATATGATTTTAATTTTCTGCACCATCCTAGGAAGTTAAAAGTCCATTGGTTAGGTCCCTACATAATCTCATACATCCTTGATTTTGGCGCATGTTAGTTACAAGCGTTGGATGGGACAAGATTGCTCAGACACTTCAATGGGAGTAGGCTAAATCCCTACTATAGATAAGTCTTCTTGGTGTTTGTAAATAAGGCAGTATTGTGAGTTAGTTTAGGATTCCCTTTAGTTAATTTTATTTTCTTGTGTTTCCTTTTCTCAATTTTTTTTTGTGTTGTGACTTGGGCGAACACAAGGTAGGTGAGAGAAAAAATCATGACAGAAGAAGTGCCTTTGGCACTGGTGACGCACGCACAAGAGTCTCCTATCAAGATGCATTGGTTGCACACCAGAAGGTTGGGGAATTATCCATGCAAGGTTGGGCGCATGAATTAAAGCACTAAAGTCAAGTTTTTTTGAAAAATCTGCATTAAGTGTTAAAGTATGGTGGTAGGTAAGATAGCATTTAATGTTAAAAAGTGGAAAAAACTATAAAAAGAAGGTTGGACGGTTCATTATTATATTGTGAATACAAAGATGGAAGAGATTTTGTGAACTAGGTTTTCCAGAGTTGATCCGTGCAAATAAAACTTGGAAGATTTTAATTGTGAGTAACTAGTTTGGATCTGCAAACCAGGGGGGAAGTAATTCATGGCCATGGGAAGAGTTGTGGAGAAGCGTCATCTTGTGAAAAGATATTCCAGTTAGGGTTTGGTAGCTAGGGCATGGGTTGGAAAAGTGTATTCTTCGTAGGTTAGAGATTTGAACTTGGAAAAGTTAGAAGAGTAGAGCTAGAAAGAAAAATTGAATCGAAAACCTACACAATGGAACCCAAGAAACCAACAGAAACACCTAAAAAGGGAAAGGGCAAGGGAAAATAGCAAGAAACTACCACAAGTACCAATGAGGAATGTTACGTAGAAATGCAGTACCTAGATGGGGTTTCGCTCAGGAGGCAATGGGGATCCCACTTGAGAAAAATGACAGTAAGTGACTACAATCATCACATGAATGAGATTGAAAAAGAAATGGAGTTGGAATTAGTGCACACGACTAACTAGAGAACACCCGAGGGGTTACCAATTTATAGCGATGAAGTCAAGGTGAAGTTAGAGAAGGTAGGATTATTGCAACTCTATGAGTTTTCCTACTTCGGAAAGCCAGAGTACCTCTATTAGTGGCTAATCTTATGCATACATGAAGACCAATTTCACTTCCCAGGGTGCAAGATGCGCATAGCCCCTCAGTTAATTTAAATATTCACAGGCCTTATCTGTGAAGGAGATAGTATAGAGGACGACATGTGTGACAAGGAAGAAATCAAGGAAATAGTGGCCGCGTATGCATATAAGAAGGGGTCAATGTATTTTGATATCGGGGATATCCAAGACCCAATAATGAGAATGGATGTGTGCCTAGTAACAAAACTCAACGCACAATAAAGATGGATGCAGGTAAACAAGTCTTGGTTAAATGTTTGTAGAAGAATATCAGAGGGCACCATCTACAATCTTTCTGCATACATTACAGATGAAATTATCACCAACGGACAGGAAGGAGACAAGATTCTCTTTGGTAATTTCCTCTTAACCATTGTGTTCTCATAAATCAGAGTACCAAATACAATAGATAAGTTCATGTGAGAGTACCCAAAGGAATACCCCTTGCCTACAAAAATATTTGAGAAATATACATCTGATAGCATAACACCCATTCATAAGGCACATCTTAAAAAATGGTATATGCACTTAAGGAATGCATTCAGGGTAGAGGGGAGAATACCGAAACAACTGTCAGCACTTCTAGAAGTAGAAGCTAAGCTCACTGTATACCAACACTTTTGTATTGATAGGTTCAAGTTGACTGATGAGAACATGAGCCCATGGTGCAAGCTCACATTCACCTTCACAGCTCAATACTTCCAGGCATGAGTTAACATATTCAAGGAGTCCAAAAAGTTAAAACTTCACCTTGGAAGTTGGGACCGGGACCACATGGAGATGCGCAGGACGTTGGTCTATCTCAACAAGCGTGCATGCATGGAAAATTAAGGGTCACATGAAGTACAAATGGTAAAACCCCCTGACTCTGACTATTATAGGAAGGTCCGTAACATGTATTTACCTTCGGATAAGGCCCAAGTTTGAGAAGGGTTCTTATCTTGAAAACGAGATAGATATACTTGAGGACCTAATAGGTAGGAAGAATACCACGCCCAAGAAGGAAACAAAGGAAATAAATAAGAAGGCACCAAGTGCCCAAGATACACAGTCATTAGGTGCCTTGGGAACAAGTGCTAGAACAAGTACTTACGCACACAGGAAGAGGTCTCAAGTCAAAGAGCAGGTGCCAACATAAGAAAAACTTATTGCAGAGGAGAAATCAGCAGAGGAAGAGAAAGTAGAATCTCTTATACTAGAATCCCCAGTTAGGAAGAAACAGAAGGTGATGGAGGAAGATGACTCAGAGGATACTTAGAGCTTGGATAGATAAATAGGTGAGAGGGATGAAAATGGAGAAGATGATCCTGAAGGGGACCAAGAGCCACTTGTTTTCAACGTGCACGATTTAGAAGAAGAGGGAAGAGAAAAAGAACTTGAGTTCCTTTTCGTGCGGCATAAGGGTAGCCATGAGGAGGAAGTCACCCAGGACATGGAAATAAGTGAAGAGGTTTCCACTTAGGATCACAAAAATCCAAGCCTCAAAATGGAGCAAGTAAACGAGGAAGCATAAAGAGAATTAATGGAAATCATCGAGGCCTTGGTAGAACAAGAATTGGAGTGCAGTGCTGATATAGTGATGGAAGAGGATAAGGAAGAAAGCACAAGGAAAGATCATGGCAGTGCAGGAGGACCCAGTCTATTGGTAATTATTCCTAAGGGAATGTACACATGGGGGAATCACATGGAGATCCAGAGGTAAGGAATGAGCTACATTAATGATCCCAATAAGGTGTTTCATGTGCGCTTCCAACGCACCATCCCAACAGATCAACTCATGGCAATGAAGTCGTTCGATGAAGAAGGTGCATACCCTCAGACAAGGAATATGCTCTCTTGGGATATTAATTCCCACATTGATGAGCTAGAGTTTGAGGTAAGCCAGGGGGCAATAATGAAAATGATGGAGTCAAAAGGAGACAACACCTTGGTAAATGCTTAGCGGCTCTCAGATGGGAAGTTATGCAATGCACTCAACAAGTTCTCAATTGAGGTTAAAGCTAGGATATTTAGATGGAATGACATCATAAGATTTTTAGAAGCAGAACTAGAAAAGTAGAAGGAAGAGCTAGAAAATAAGGAGGAATAGATAAAAGAGAAGGCCAAGGATTTAAAGCAGGAGGAGTTGGTTAGCACTCAGCTAAAGTGTGAGCTCAGGGAAGAAAATTCAAGGGTGCGCAAAGTAGATAAGAAGGTAGAATCCATCACAAATTCCATTATTTTGAAGCATCTATACCTGACACCACCTACACAAAAGTATGGGTCTTCCCTTGAGTGCCTTGAGGAATTAACACACATCCTCACCATGGAGAGGTAACCTCTAGCCTTAGAATCTATGGAAGAAGTAGCAGCGCACCTAGAGAAGGAGGATAAATTAAAGGTAGTAACAATCATGGCTGAATACAGCAAAGTCCTTATTGATGTAAATATTTCTACCCATAACGCTGAGGCCACATATGACAATTGTGCAGATAGAGATAAAGTGGCAAGTATTCTGGTTACCAACTATGAAGAAAAGCTTAAAGATTTCCAAGAAAAGAACAAAGGGAAAAGAGTAGAGTGGGATAGAATCTTGGCCAAGGTTGAAAAGAAGTCAGAAGATATTGAGGCCCTAAGGGGTGCAATCAAGAACTGGCTAAAGGAGATATACCAAAAGATTACTAGAAGGATGGACGCGCTAGAGGATGTGGGCAAGGAGTTGGAAAAAAAATGAAACTATAAATGCTCAAGGAGATGGACTAAGTTTTGGGGAGGTAAGCACCCTAGTCGGCGACCTCTTCTAGAGAGCACAAAATGAAGTCGATGCCTGGAACAAGTTGGAGGCTAACTTGTAAAAATATTTTTCTAGCTTATTGCAATGATGCCATCACTTCCCCATTCTTTCTTCTTTTCCAAATTCTTCATCCCCTTATTCTTTTCCCAAGTCTTTTGTAATTCTTTATTCATTGGAGAAGTGTTCCCTATGGATGGAGAATAGATGTAGTGTGGGGTGATGTTGGGCCCCTAAAATATTGGCTAAGTACACAAAGGCATATGGGCACACAAGGCCTAGGTTGAAGGATGGGCGCGAAAGGAGAAGGCACATAAGGCAAGGTTCTATGAGGGTTTTATAAGTGTCGTGTTATGCACCAGTAGACAAGGTCTCGAGACTTAGCCATATTTGGTGTATCGGGTAGGACACAAGAAAAATGTGACCCAACTACACATGTGGAGTGGATAAGGTGCTAGCCTAGTGATAGGTTGGCCTAGGAAGGAATATGCCCTATGATATAAGTTTCCAAAAGACATCATGGAAAAAAGTGGAGAGCTCAGGCCTGGAGGAGCATGCTCCCATGGAGGACCACATTCAAACACTTGGTGCTAGATCTGAGGTCGCAGAAGGATGATTTGGCACTTTGGGATGCCTATATATACAAGCACCCATAGAAGAAAATGATGGTGGGATCGCAGATAGAGAGAGATCAATAGAGAGTGGAGCTCCGCAGAAATGCCGCAAGGAGTCATATTGGGTTAGGTAGATGAAATATAGGAGAAGAATGTATCAATGACTTGGGTTTTAAATTTATTTTTGAGAGCTAAATGATATGGATCCAGTTATGATGCATGACTTCAGCCGGCCATAATGTGGTGATTTGTAGTAATCCTAATGAATGTAATGAGGTTACCAAGTTAATTGAATATGATCCTTCTTGGTTCAGATTCATACATGATTCTTCATAGTTCCTTTTCATGTATGTTTATAAGATGAATATGAATTCATATGCACTTTCCTTTCTGTTTTGATTCAATTCTTTAAGTCTTTTAAAGTATCTATGTCTGTAATGACTGCAATGATCTAGAGCCCTTATGAGCTCTATGATGTTCACATGTTTCATTCCCACTCACTTCCTTTATAGTTTGGATCATAAATGATGTTTTTCCACTCAACTCACATAAAACAGAGACTCAGCACCTGCACGTGCCTCGGGTGAGAGCCCAGCGCCCACTGGGTGATAGGCTGGTGCACATGGGATTCCCTTGTTCTTTGGTGGGTGTAAAAATGACTACAAGTGCATACCTTGCCAATTTTAAAAAATTTTTCACTTACCACCTCGACCTCTTCAAAATCCTCCTCCTTGACCACCGTATTAGTACTCTTCTTGGATTGATCATCCGAATTGAAGATGGATTCCAATGTAACCAGGAATTTTGGTAACTTGTTTCCCTTTAGGTATATAATTTGATCGCTGTAAGAATTTTGAAGTGTATCTTGATGTTTGGCAATAAAATATACTTCTTGTTATAGGAAGAGAACAATCTATTGATCACTATCGAACACCTGCCAACTACTCACATTATCTAGTATTGTGGGATGTACCACCATTTTGACTGTCTGTTGCTCTTCTTTCATGTTGTCCATAGGTACATCGTACTAGGAGCCAATAGTAGCCAGCTAGTGAGCATCTTGATTTTGCTTCCTGGGAATTGCATGAATTCCGAAAGCCTCGAAATCTTCTATCAGAGCCCAAACCCAATTTTTATATGACCTCAGTAGATCATTTTTTGATGCAATACGGGATGAAACTTGGTGGAAAACCAATTATCCATCGCCAAAGATGGTCAAGGTTTGGATCCCTCTTCTTTGGGCCAGCTGAATTCCTTGTATAAGAGCTTCATATTCAGCAACATTATTAGTGCAACTGAACTACAACCAAAAGGAAGAGAAATATTTGTTTCCTTCTAGAGAAATTAACATAACCCCTGCACTAGATCCATTTTTACTTCATGAGCCATCAAAGAACATATTCCATAGTCCGTTTGTATCACTTGATGCCTTGACAAGTCGAGGTATGATGGAATCTTCTTCATGAATACAATATGTACCTAATCCAGTCTCTTCCAAAAACAATAGACCATATTCTTCATTTACCAATAAATCAACATAAGGGTCATATTGATGATCTAGACTCACCTCATCGAGAACTATATATGTAACCTCTTCTACAAGAATAGTTGGCTCATGATCTGCATCCTCATCTTCGGGGTCACAAATGGCATGGTTATTGTTTATGGGTTTGGCTCTGTAAGGTTCCACATGAATGTGATAGATTGGTTCTTCCCTTATAGTTACCTCAATCCCATACCGGGTCTTAAGGATCATATGCAACCAGTCTGATGATAAATAACCACCCATTTTTGCGGTGAAATCCGGTGATGAGAAAATGGAAAAGAGGGGAGGAAGATCAATGACAGATATGTCCTGTGTGAATGTCAAGTTAGGACATGAGTGAATAGTGAGCTGAAGCCCCTTAATGACCCCCATAGTTTGGACTATAGTACCATCTAGTTGAACAACCCCTCTTAAAATTGGAGTATATGGAATTTGTAGTACATCTACGACCTTCTTGGGAATTACGAAACTACTGGCTTCGGAATTAAACATACAATTGTGTACCAAATGGTCACCAACAATCAGCGAGATATAGATTGGTGGAGGTTTGTTGGGCTTAGCATATATTTTTTTTTCGGGTTGGCATAAGCTATTTTCCACTGCTACTTCTTGACCTGATGATCTGTTAGTAGTGCCAAATCTGTTCAAAGCCTCCCTTAGCAAGTTCCTATGAGAAAGAATTGAGAGTACATCCCAAATTATGACACTCAAATTGGTCTTCTTCATTTTCTCCACGATAATGAACAGAATCTCTCCCACTTTTCTAATGCCTTTTGGGGCATTGGGGTCCTCTTTTGGAAAATTCTTATTGGTCATTGTGATACTTGAAGTCACATCTTTCTTTGTATACTGATCAACAGATATTTCTGATGATTTCTTTCTCATGCCTTTATCATCTGGTATTTGTGTTAGGGCATGAGAAGTAGATGCCTGATCAGTATTGGAAGACTGTGGATCTATTGCCCTTTTCTTGGAACGTGTGTTGGATGATATAGTGGAGGAATTAGTATTCAAACCACAAAATTCTTCTACTTTCCAATTTAGTAGTGTGGCTTCATCAGGAGGCTGGTCTTGACTTTCGGGAGTGGATGGTCTGGCAGATGATTTAGGTAGAGAGGATATACTTTGGACCATAAGGGTTTGACTTAAAACTCCATTTGGGTAAATATTCTGATTTTGAGGCTGAGAATAAGGGTAATACCATTCATAGTCTTGGATGAGGTTGTTTTGGACCGGGACTATAGCCCTGGAAGAACTGGTAGCAGAAGGGTTCCCCAAAAGTTCAAAGGTTTTACATTCACAGCTTGGCTTGTGGCATGATTTTGTCACTAACCATTTCCTTGGAATGGAGGATGACTCATTATATATTGGGGTTGAAAGGGGTGAGGATACTGGGACTTCTGCCTCTTCATTACTACGAGTTCATTCCCAAAAGTTTGTAACAATGACTTTACCTTAGCCAGATCATTTGAGGGATTGGACACATGTTTAGCCGTCAGACTAGAAGCTTCTAGAACTGGGGCAATGACTTCCTGTTTACCTACAAGTTTTAAAAATACAGATATGGGAGGTCTAGGAGTAATTTTACCTGCTTGAATCAAGAAATTTTCAGCTCTTACGACAATTTTGTAAGCATTAGAGATAACGATACCCCACATAGATTGAATCATGACATCTACATCATTATTCAATTCCCGTAAGTAATATAGAAATGCACTCTCTGGAGATGGAATTATGACTGTTGGGATCCATTTCCTAGTCTTGTCAAAAAGGAGGTTGAAATCACTCATATACTCTTGAGGAGACCACTTGATAGTATGAAATTGTTTTATAAGTGAGAGATGACCACTTTTATCTTCAAACTGCTTACACAACTTTGTGCATAATTCATTCCAAGTGGTAATAGATCCAGTAGTAAACTCTGGAACCATTGAAGTGTTCTACCTTTGAACTAAGCGACAAGGATTCGAACTACAATGTTATCTTCTGTAATACTATGTATCATAAAAATGCTAGCTACATCCAGTATATGCTCCCAAGGTGAAATATTAGTCTCCCCAGTGTAAAATGGTAAACCTTTTAAGGCAGTTGTCGGTATGGCATCTCTTTGTGCTAACAACAGAGGACTGCTGGCATTGAAAGGAGGACAAAAATTTCCTGCCATAATGTTCAAAATTTGGTTGTGTATCGGTGGAGGAAGACATCCCTCAAGAGGATTTGAATGCCCTCTACGAGGTAAAGTGGCGGTTGGTTCTCCTGAAAGGTTTCTTCCCCTTCTCCTTGGAGGAGACAAGGAAAGTTCTGTATGCTTATAATTTTACCACATTCGAGTATTGAAGCTCTTGTAGTGATCACCATTCAGGGGGACAAGTTGATGTACTGGGGACTTCAAAGTCTAGAGAGATAGAATCACCGAGGCATAAAATTTTCAAGCATTTCTTGGAATGCCCATGGTGCTATAAGAACAACGCTGACTCTCCCACAGGGCATGCCAAAAACTGTTGTCACCAAATCACTACACCCTCCAAATTTCTAGAATGTGAACAGGACAGTTCATGGTGTGATGGGGACACATGGGATCACCTCTCTAGCTATGGGATTTTGGCTCGAGGTGAACCTCTGAAGAAGTCTGACTTCCTCTTCCTAAACTAAACACAACACTACTTCTAATGCAAGATAAAATGGCTTATCTAGACCTATGCTAACATTTCATTGAGATTAGGGAAAGATAGTTATGCAAGGAAATAAAACCTTTACTAGAAGTGGTTATGCACCAAATTAAGGGATATTTAACATCTAGGAAGGGTTAATATGGGAGGTATGCTTGTATCATTGACCACCTTCACCTATCGCAATTAGAAAGGGCACAGACTACCACAAATAATGTGGAGATGTTCCTATGTTAAACTTGAGTATTCACAAGGGTAGATCACATCAGATTTGACACACAATTAATTCATAATAAAGAAACCACACATGCATATATCACACATATATCTCCGCAACTAGGGATAATAATGACATAAAATTAATGCAGAAAGAAAATAAGATTTTCACAACTAACATAAAAGATAGTAATATTATTCCTTCACAACATTAAATAGATAACCTGAAATAAAGGTAAGATAATCACTCTCACTAAGGAATCGTAAATTCACAAAGTAAAAACTCGATTAACCATTCAACACAATAAATAAAATATTCAACAGTAAGGTATAACTCCGAATATAATTAAAAGGTATGTTAGAATCTCTAAAGCACTCTTCTAAACTTGAAGAGAAACTCATCTAAAAAATAATCTGATCTCTCCCATACTAACTGGAAGCACTCAACTATTTATAAGTTCTTAGGTTGAGCCATTACATCTGGGCCCTTAACTAACATTTAACTAAAAATAGAAATGTCATTAATATTGAGGGAACATGCTCCCATGAAAGTAGTATAATTTTTTGCAAGGGTTTGACTCAGTCAACCCTACAAATTTGACCGATCCAGAGCTTGGACTTTATCCTTTCATGGCTGCTCAGCTTTGACCTGGTTCAACTACTCCTCCCTCACCTGCAAGTTTTTGTTGTCCTCCTTCCCACATAGCCATTTGGTGTTTGTACTCAATTAAGCACTTGATAATCCCCTGAATTTCTTCATCTCCAGGCCCACATGCGATAATGATTCACTACATCTACTATCTTAATTTCTTTTGTGATCTTGGTTGGCAATCTTTGATGTTTATTCATAACTTTCTTTAGTATCCCTATAAAATTTTGACATAAGAACAATTCGGTCAATGGAGTCACTATTGAAAGTCTTGGTGACCTCATCATCACGCTTCACCAAATCTTTGAAACTTTCCTTAATTTGATCCTCAGGAAGAGCATTGATATTTTCATTAAAGAACTTGTAATTTGCGATATCAAATTCCTCGAAGATGTCGTTCAGGGAATATGTGATCTCCACTCATTTCTCCTCCAATTTCTTAATCAGATCCTATAATACCTGACACTGGAATTCCATGGCCTTTTGATATTCAAATAATTTAGAGACATCATCGATCACCTCTTCTTGCAAAGAAGCAAGTCAGAATCCTCTTCTCTGACGTCACTCCATGTTGCCAAATTTAAATTTAGATTATTATTATCTCTATAGAAGGCCTCATCCATCTTGGAAATGATGGTTTTTGTAACCTATAGATCATTATATATCTCAACTACTTCCTTGATTAAAGGATTGGCTTCTTATAGAATTCTCTCCATCCATCCACTCACTTATCTCCCTTTCTGGCATATCTTCTCGAGCTTGTGATAAGAAATATCATCGATTGTAAATGAAATTTTAATAGCTGTAGTAGTTGAGACTTCAGTGGATGGAGTGGGTTGGGTTACTTTGCGCAATAGTGTAGTGAGCTACTCGACTTTGTCTTTTTTAGCTCATCCTTGGTAGCCTTATCTTTGTCATATTTCTCCAAAAGGGCCCCAAGAGTAGTGTGCACATCTTTCTTGGCTCCTTCATGAGTAGCCTTACGTAATGAGAACTTTGACATTCGGTAATCCACAGTTGTGATAGTTTCTTTAGTTTTCCCCTCAATGGGGGTTGCAACCTCTATCACACCTTCTCCAGATGGGTTAATCTATTAGACTTGACATGGTTCTTAGTCTCTTGCCCTAGTCTCTTGGGAATATGCTCCAATATGACTGAGATCTATGACATCTCCCAGAGGAACCTTCTTATTTTTCTTGGGAGTTTTCTTAAATAGCCATTCTGGTATGGCTAGAGCTAATGAAGATGGGGTTGCTGATCCAGTACACTTGAAACATTGGTTAAATCAAGATCACTAGAAATACTCAATTGGTATTTGAGCAAGAGGTAGCAATGATGGAAGGCATGGATGTAAGGAACAACCATTGTAATTGACAGAACAATGCTAGAGGGTATGTGATTGAAGAAAATGGAAGTGTTAAAGGAAGTGAGGAGGAAATGGGTGACCCAATATTTTCCCTAGCTGATAGAACTAGAAGTGATGAGAATACTTGGGCCCTAGAAGGGTATGGGAAGGAAGAAATGATTGTGGAAATGGAAGGAATTGATATTGGAAGTGATAATGGATGAGGAAGAATAAGGTGTGATGGATCTTGGATGATACTAGGAGAGTCGTTGACTTTAACCACTTTATGTCACAGGCACTGTAGGAGATGTTGATATTGGGAGTAGAAGCCTTGGAGAGAGATGAGCCACCAAAAACAAATGAAATCTTCTTTTTGATTGTAGGAGTCCTTTTGAGTCGACATTTTCCCCTTAGTAGGTGTTGGTTGGCTTATTACTGGTGTAGCTCCTATATTTGTAGGTTGATTTTCCCCTTTGGGTGAGATTCCTAAAGTATCCAACCAACTAAAAGTCCTCTTTAAAATGGGTCCCGCCCTCTCCTTTATATTGCTGCACTCTTCCACATACCAATAAATCCATAGCAGTGGTTGATTGGAAACATTATCATTCTTTGTATGATGAATCCAAAACCTCATCACTATCTTGCATGTCCTTGGGCTCATCGGCCAAGCCAAATTGTTGAACCTTATCAAGGGCTTCAGTATTTCATAATCTCTTTGTTGAACGATGTATTTGTCTCTGAAAATGAATCCAGATATCTTGAAATTGGGGTACATGGGCACTAGACCATGACCTGTTTCCCCAAACTTACCCCAATAATCAAAATTAGTTTTTGGATGAAAATTTCACAGGGTTACCTCGACCATTTCTACATCAACATTTTTAGCCTTGTGAGTATTTGGGCAAGAGTACCTACCAATAGAAATAGGGAAATGCATTCCCACTATGTGATACTTGTTTTGGATTCGATGATAATCCAACAACTTTCGAACTAATTCCAATAGAATCCATTCTGTTAGTGGGGCACCTTGGCAATTTACTTAGGGTGCTTATGAAACTGGGAATCCTGGATGTAGGTGAATGTAGGAAACTGAAAGTAGATTGCTCCCCAGTCTCACACTTCTTGGAAAGCCTCATCGGAAATCCTCCAATTATATAGTTTTTTTGTCAAAATGATAGAGGATGACAAGGAAAGAAAGTGCATCGTTGACTCGTGTGGAAATGCCTTCTTCCCTCATCCAGAGTGAGTTGGGGATAAAATTCATATATTTAAGAGGTGATGCGAACACCCCTGGTATTCAAACCAGACAAAATATCCCATAGCAGCAACAACATATACCAGGAAGGATGTCATGTAGAAAGTCTTTGTATCTAACATTCTACCCAATTGATAGCAAATGGAGCTACTACTATGCTCCCCCCACCGGATAAATTCATCATTCTTCTTAATGGTCACAATGTAAAAAAACATCCATTCTTGGAATTCCTTTGTGGAAGGTAGACTTGAAACTCTTCTTAACAACACAATGAGATCACTGAACTTCCTGAATAAAATATGACCGATGCATAATTTTGAGTAGTTTGGCGAAGTTCTTAGCCAGATAAGTTTTCATCATGATCCCTGAGCATACTTCCTCTTTCTTTTCCCAATGTTCCACTACTATCTTTGGATGAAATTATGGCTTAATCTTGAATGTTGGGAAGTTTGAGAAGATCTTTGAAGAATTCTAGGTCCAAACAGATTACTACCTTATCATAGTCATCTTTGACTGACATGGAGTCTTTGTCAAAGTGGGCTGTTGTACAGCTAAAAAAAATTATGGGTAAGTGCATGTATGTGGGAAAACTAGTGGCAAGGGAAAGCCCACTATCATAGATGGCCTGCATCCATGGTTTCTTGTTTGGAGCCTTTAATATTTCCCAAAAATCTAGAAAATCAATTTGTCCTAGGTCAGTGTCACCTATATTCCCTAAGTCAGAAGATAGGAAGGAGTGAGGAGAAACCCCAAGAAATGATTATTTCATCTTCTCCTTTCCCTTTAAATTGGAAGAAGACATCAAGCCCTATGTTTTAGAAGTTGAAGTTGTAGAAATTTTTAAAATCCAAAAGAAAAAATTCTGAAGTCCTGAACTGAAAAGTTCTGAAAAGATTCACTGAATTGGAATTGTTGAAGTCATAAGTTTCGACTGAAATCTCCAAAATAGAATCTCTAAAGAAATTATCTAAATAAGTTTCCTAAACTGAAATCTCTGAAAAATTTCTCCGAACCAGAATCTCTGAAGCCAGAAGTTCTAAAAGAAAAATCCAAAAGGATTCTCCAAAAATGTTTCCTGAACAAGTTTCCCAAACAACAAATTTCTGAAGGAATTATCTAAACAATTTTCCCAAACAATAAATTTTCGAAGGAATTCTCTGAACAAGTCTCTCTGAAAAAGGAAAATGACCTTGTTGAACAAACTAACTCACAAATTCTGAAAAATGAGTATTGAGAAGAAGTATGCGAGGCCTAAGAGGATCCTTTGAAAAAATTTGGATACCTAAAGAAAACTCAAAATGTGAAACATGGTGAACAAAGGGGGTGACATTTCGAAAAATACACAGAGGAAGACCAAAGAGAAAAACAATGAGAGAGGAAGTAAGCTTAAGATCAAATGTCTAATTAGCTTAAAGCTAATACAAATGAGATCCCAAAGCTTTCCTAGGCTTAGTTTGGCTTTGTTTTATGTAAAGTTGAGTCTCTGAATGGGTAGGCTTAGCCTTGTATTTATAGTTTTCCACTTGGGAGTGATTGGAATTTAGGTGCATGTGGGACCAAAGCTCAAATGACACTTTTAGATTAGATTAGGATAAACATGCTTTAGGCTTAGTTAAGCTTAGCTTAGGCTAGTTAACTAGGTTTTAGGCTAGTTAAACTTTGATTAGCAAGTGATTAGAGACTCATTGAGAGTTGGGAGGGGTCTGGATAACTGATTGTGACTGGTAGATAGCCTACGAAGCCAATAAAAGTGGTCTAGAGAGAACTAAGGAGGTTCTGAATGGTCGAAATGAGGAATGTTTAGCTAATAAGAGAGATTTTAGCCAAATAAGTTGAATATGGGAAGAATACAACTGAGAAGGTGTCGTAAATGGGCATATGAGAGTGGAGCGAAGAAGGGTTGATTAACGAAGTGTCATCAATTGGTTCAATTGGATGAAATGATAAGTGTAACCATATTTTAGGTGTCTACACTCCACACTATAATGGACAACATTCACAATAAAATTTCTATGGAATAATAATAATGAAACCTTGTAAGAGCATAGAGTAAACAGAATTCACCTGCACCATAATATTGAAGATGCTAAACAAGAGTTAATCGCTATATATACATCATAAATTTGACAAATACATCCATAAACCTTGCATTTATTGCTACTCATCTGATATGTAAAGTTCAAATTAATTACAAGGGAAAGGCTTGGATCACCTAATGCAAGGAGTCAACTTAGCTATCAAAGGTTTGTAGTACATTACGCTTCACAAAACTTTCAAGAATGGAGTCTCTCCATTTTTTACTTAAAAACTAATCCTCCTTTTACATATGAGCTCAACACTTCAATTTATAGAATGCAAATGGGAAGTATTAGCTCAGAGAGATGGACGATGCAAGCTTCCGATCAAATGTCTAATTAGCTTAAACCATATTGTAAGTCATGATCCCAAATGCTTTCTTATGCTTGGTTTGGCTTTGTTTGACCTACAAATTTGTAATCTTTCAATGGGTAGGATTAGCCTTGTATTTATAGTTTTACAATAGAGAAAGAATGGAATTTGGGTGCATGTTCATTAAATGCCTCTCCAACCACTATCCAGATTAGACCAGGATACTCATACTTTAGGCTCAGTTAAGCTTGGTCTTACAACCCACCATCAAATAGGGTTCAGGCAATTTATAGATTTCTTTATTATTAGTGATGAGAGACTCATTGGAACCACAGTTCCAACGAGATCTAGATTTTTTATGTTTCCACTGATAGATAACACTACGAAGCCAATAGAAGTCATCTAGAGTGAACGATGCAATTGTTTTGAATGTTTGCCAAGCAGGAACGTTTAGCTAATACGAGAGCTATTAGCGAATTGATTCTGATTATAGGCTAGAAAATGATTCTTATTATATTTCCTCTCCCTTCTAGATTTTCGTTCGACCTGATTTGATTATTAAGAATGTGTTGAGTCACGAAGTTTTGGTTTGATTGCCTTTAAAGGGGATTGAAATTCTAATGTTTTAAGTGTATTTATGGTTTTTTGCCATGCTCATGCCAAGCTGCACAATCTATTTGCACTATCGAGTCCCTTCCACCTAGGCACTTTGAAGCTCTTGCTAACTCATCCATGCATCATGAGATAAGAGCTATATGTTTCACATTACTGACTTCCTCTCCATACATTTATTGGGTGTCTTTGACATATGCATATGCACTGGTGATGTATACCACTCCCTACTACTTTCAATCTCGACTTCGTTAAGCTCCAACTTGACACCATCCAATATTATCAACTTAGCAATCAAAGGGGTGATTAGTTTTTTATGGTTTTCAAGCTTTCAAGAATGGAGTCTCTCCATTAATGGCTTCAAGGTAAATGGTTCTCTCCATATTACTCAAAACTTGGTTTAAGGATGCAAATGGAGGTGTTAGCTCAACAACGAAGGAAGTAACCTTAAGATCAAATGTCTAATTAGCTTAAAGCTAATACAAATGAGATCCCAAAGCTTTCTTAGGCTTGGTTTGGATTTTTTTTATGTAAATTTGTGTCTTTTAATGGGTAGTCTTAGCCTTTTATTTATAGTTTTCCACTTGGGAGAGATCTGAATTTGGGTGCATGTGGGACTAAAGCTCAAAAGGAATTTTTAGATTAGATTAGGATAAACATGCTTTAGGCTTAGTTAAGCTTAGTTTAGGGTAGTTAACTAGGGTTTAGGCTAGTTAAACTTTGATTAGCAAGTGATTAGAGACTTATTGAGAGTTGGTAGGGGTCTCGATAACCAATATTGACTAATAGATAGCCTACGAAGCCAATAGAAGTGGTCTTGAGAGAACTAGGAAGGTTCTGAATGGTTGAGAGGAATATTTATCTAATAAGAGAGATATTAGCTAAATAAGATGATTATAGGAAGAATACAACCGAGAAGGTGTCGTAAATGGGCATATGAGAATGTAGTGAAGAAGGGTTGATTAACAAAGTGTCGTCAATTGGTTCAATTGGATGAAATGCTAAGTGTAAGCATATTTTAGGTGTCTACAATGCAATGGAAAGTTGCAAAAGCTATGGAATGAGGCTAAAGAACTTCGAAGCTTTGCTAACTCCTCCATACATCATGAGATAAGAGATAAACAAGATTTAATCCTATATATGCATCATAACTTTGACAAAAACATCAAAACCTAGCATATATACTACTCTCTACTCTTTAGATTACTTAATTAAGAAATTGAACCTAATAATATCAACTTAGCAATCAAAGGGGTGATTAGTTGTTTATAGTTTTAAAGCTTTCAACAATGGATTCTCCCCATTAATGGCTTCAAGGGCAATGGTTCTCTCCATATTACTCAAAACTTGGTTTAAGGATGCAAATGGAGGTGTTAGCTCAACAATGGAGGAAGTAAGCTTAAGATCAAATGCCTAATTAGCTTAAAGCTAATACAAATGAGATCCCAAAGCTTTCTTAGGCTTGGTTTGGCTTTGTTTTATGTAAAGTTGTGTCTTTGAATGGGTAGGCTTAGCCTTTTATTTATAGTTTTCCACTTGGGAGAGATCTGAATTTCGGTGCATGTGGGACTAAAGCTCAAACGACACTTTTAGATTAGATTAGGATAAACATGCTTTAGGCTTAGTTAAGCTTCGCTTAGGCTAGTTAACTAGGTTTTAGGCTAGTTAAACTTTGATTAGCAAGTGGTTAGAGACTCATTGAGAGTTGGGAGGGGTCTGGATAACCGATTGTGACTGATAGATAGCCTACGAAGCCAATAGAAGTGGTCTAGAGAGAACTATGAAGGTTTTGAATGGTTGAAAGGAGGAATGTTTTGCTAATAAGAGAGATATTAGCCAAATAATTTTATTATAGGAAGAATAAGACCGAGAAGGTTTCATAAATGGGCATCCGAGAATGGAGCGAAGAAGGGTTGATTAACGAAGTGTTGTCAATTGGTTAAATTAGATGAAATGCTAAGTGTAAGCATATTTTAGGTGTCTATAATGCAATTGAAAGTTTCAAAAGCTATGGAATGAGGCTAAAGAACCTAAAATCTTTGCTAACTCGTCCATGCATCATAAGATAACATCTAAAGAAGAGTTAATCCTATACATACATCATAACTTTGATAAAAACATCAAAACCTATCATATATATTACTCTATACTCTTTAGATTACTTAATTAAGAAATTAAACCTAATAAGATCAACTTAGCAATCAAAGGAGTGATTATTTGTTTATGGTTTTGAAGCTTTCAAGAATGGAGTCTCCCCCATTAATGTCTTCAAGACCAATGGTTCTCTCCATATTACTCAAAACTTGGTTTAAGGATGCGAATAGAGGTGTTAGCTCGACGATGGAGGAAGTAAGCATAAGATCAAATGTCTAATTAGCTTAAAGCTAATACAAATGATATCCCAAAGCTTTCTTAGGATTGTTTTGGCTTTGTTTTATATAAATTTTCATCTTTGAATGGGTAGGCTTAGCCTTGTATTTATAGTTTTCCACTCGGGAGAGATTGGAATTTTGGAGAATGTGGGACTAAAGCTCAAAAGGCACTTTTAGATTAGATTAGCATAAACATGCTTTAGGCTTAGTTAAGCTTGGTTTAGGCTAGTTAACTAGGGTTTAGGCTAGTTAACTTTGATTAGCAAGTGATTAGAGACTCATTGAGAGTCGGGAAGGGTCTGAATAACCAATTTTGAATGATAGATAACCTACGAAGCCAATAGAAGTGGTTTAGAGAGAACTAGGAAGGTTCTGAATGGTTGAAAGGAGGAATGTTTAGTTAATAAGAGAGATATTATCCAAATAATCTTATTATAGGAAGAATACAACCAAGAAGGTTTCGTAAATTTTCATCCAAGAATGGAGCGAAGAATGGTTGATTAACGAAGTGTTGTCAATTGGTTGAATTGGATGAAATGCTAAGTGTAAGCATATTTTAGGTGTCTATAATGCAATGGAAAGTTGCAAAAGCTATGGACTGAGGCTAATTAACCTCAAAGCTTTTCTAACTCATCCATGCACCATGAGATAAGTTCTAAACAAGAGTTAATCCTATACATGTATCATAACTTTGACAAAAACATCAAAACCTAGCATATATACTACTCTCTACTCTTTAGATTACTTAATCAAGAAATTGACCCTAATAAGATCAACTTAGCAATCAAAGGGGTGATTAGTTGTTTATGGTTTCCAATCTTTCAAGAATTGAGTCTCCCCATTAATGGCTTCAAGGCCAATGGTTCTCTCCATATTACTCAAAACTTAGTTTAAGGATGCAAATGGAGGTGTTAGCTCAAAAATGGAGGAAATAAGCTTAAGATCAAATGTCTAATTAGCTTAAAGCTAATACAAATGAGATCCCAAAGATTTCTTAGGCTTGGTTTGGCTTTTTTTTATGTAAAGTTGTGTCTTTGAATGGGTAGGCTTAGCCTTGTATTTATAGTTTTTCACTTGGGAGAGATTGGAATTTGGGTGCATGTGGGACTAAAGCTCAAAAGGCACTTTTAGATTAGATTAGGATAAACATGCTTTAGGCTTAGTTAAGCTTGGTTTAGGCTAGTTAAATAGGGTTTAGGCTAGTTAAAATTTGATTAGCAAGTGATTAGAGACTCATTGAGAGTTGGGAGGGGTCTAGATAACCAATATTGACTGATAGATAGCCTACGAAGCCAATAGAAGTGGTCTAGAGAGAACTAGGAAGGTTCTAAATGGTTGAAAGGAGGAATGTTTATTTAATAAAAGAGATATTAGCCAAATAAGTTGATTATAGGAAGAATACAACCGAGAAGGTGTCGTAAATGGGCATATGAGAATGGAGTGAAGAAGGATTTATTAACGAAGTGTCATCAATTGGTAGAATTGGATGAAATTATAAGTGTAAGCATATTTTAGGTGTCTACAATGCAATGGAAAGTTGCAAAAGCTATGGAATGAGGCTAAAGAACCTCAAATATTTTCTAACTCATTCATGCACCATGAGATAAGAGCTAAACAAGAGTTAATCCTATACATGCATCATAACTTTGACAAAAACATCAAAACCTATCATATATACTACTCTCTACTCTTTAGATTACTTAATTAAGAAATTGAACCCAATAAGATCAACTTAGCAATCAAAGGGGTGATTAGTCTTTTATAGTTTTCAAGCTTTCAAGAATGGAGTCTCCCCATTACTGGATTCAAGGCCAATTTTTCTCTCCATATTACTCAAAACTTAGTTTAAGGATGCAAATGGAGGTGTTAGCTCAACAATGGAGGAAGTAAACTAAAGATCAAATGTCTAATTAGCTTAAAGCTAATACAAATGAGATCCTAAAGCTTTCTTAGGCTTGGTTTGACTTCTTTTTACTTAAATTTGTGTCTTTGAATGGGTAGGCTCAGCCATGTATTTATAGTTTTGCACTTGGGAGAGATTGGACTTTGGGTTTATGTGGGAATAAATCTCAAAAGGCACTTTTAGATTAGATTAGGATAAACATGCTTTAGGCTAGTTAACTAGGGTTTAGGCTATTTAAACTTTGATTAGCAAGTGATTACAGACTTGTTGGTGCAATTTTTGAGCTTGCACCATGTTGCCCTAAAAATTTTAAATCTGTATTTGCTCAAAAACGTTTTACCCTTAGAATTTATGGTCTGTATTTCTTCCCCTCCAGTTGAATGATTTAAAAATGCTCACAAACTTCTTGTTTTTCCCTAGTTTGAAAGAATAATCCAAGTTTGCTATGAACATGCCCTAAATTTTTCATATCCATGGGCTCTGCCATTTTTATGTGTTTTCCCAACCGTGGAGTGTTAAAATTGATCAATTTGTGCTTAATTTCCTCAAAAAACCCATGGCCATGGTTGTATAATGTGTAACATCTTTTTCCATTTATCCTTTGTGCTAAAAATCCATCACCCACGAAGAAAAAATCAAATTTGGGCACAACTAGAAAATTTGTATGTTTTTTACAGTCAGATGGGCATATTTTAGCCGTCAAATTATTTCTGAGAATTCAGAGGGTACGTGGCGGCTTCTAATTGGCCAGGCTGTGGTGGGGAAGTGTTGTAACTTTTCATTTTTCACCTGTTTTGACAAATGGGGCATTTTCGCACCTAGGGACCCATTTTTTCCAATTTACCTACGTGGCATGTTCTGATTGGTAGGGGGATTGTGGGTGGTCAGATTCCTTTAAGGTTTTTAGACCTTACTTTGCAAAAATTTTAAAAGTCAAAAATTGGCCCGAAGCCTTGCAACCAATCAGGAGTGGACACGTGTCCATAAAAGACCAAAGGCAGACGAGCGGGCCGGGGGGATTTAGAGTTTTTTAGCTCTAATTCTCTAAGATTTCAAAATAGGTTTTAGCCCTACTCCAATCAGAGGAGGACATGTGGCAGAATAGTAGGAAAGAGCGATTCAGCGGGCCCACGGAGGGAAAAAGTAAAATTTCCCCTTTTGGTCAAAAAGACCTAGGATAAAATTTTGGAGCATGGCCCTGCTAGTGAATTAGAAATGGACACATGGTAGAGGGCAAGGCGGGTTGGCAAGCCCATGGACAGAAAAAGGAAAATTTTACCTTTTGGTCAAAAAGACTCAAAATCAAAATTTGAAGTGCTAGCCCGCTAGCAAATCACAAGGAGACACGTGGCGAGGGAAAAATTGGAGGTGCGGGCCCGCGGGGAAAAAAGTAAAAATTTTCCCAAAATTCAAAAAAGGTCAAAATGAGCAGAATTGAAGTGTGATTTCAATGGGACCCACCATGTGCCACGTGTCAACTCCAAAATTCAAAGGCGTAAGGTTGAAGAAAAAAATTCAAAATTTCCCATTTTTCAAAAAAAAGTGGAAAAGTCAAAAATGAGCCCGAATGTGTTTCCAATCATTTTTTGACACGTGTTTGGCCTTATGCAAAAATTAAAAAGGTAACTTGTTGGTCGTCAAAAAGGAACTTTAAGAAGAGCAACAGTTAGGGGACAAGAAGTCCCTCCTCTTTAATGGGAGAGGTTCCCTTATTCAGAAAAAAACCTATTTACACATATACAAAGCATGATTTTACTACGGAACTTGGATATTATGAAAGTGTTTTCTAAAAGGTCGTCAATCATAAAAGGACTAAGGAATGAAAATGCGAGAATGAGCAGAAAGGCACCATTAAAAATTATAGATGACAGAGTAATTCCTTATGCATGCGAGGGTACAACGAATTGGAATAAGATCATTTGTATCACATTAATAAGATGAAATTTGAAAAGACACAAAGTTCTATAAATAACATCTGCAAGAATACAAAGATTCTCAGCATAATACAGACAAATGATCTAACAAGATTAAATGAATAGCTTGAGAATAAAGGAAACCAGATAGAAAAAGAATGAAAAATCCTTCTGTATTGATTTCTTTATGATTTGTTTACACTTTCAAAAATAATCCAAGTTCCTCCCCTCAAAATGGCGAGGAGAGGCCATTATATAGTTTACAAATTAGTTACTCTTGGTAACTACTTCTTTTAACTAATGATTAGTTAAAGGGCTGCTAATTGCAATAGCCCAACTAATTACAATAAATTCATGATGAAGAAGAGAAGAAGAGAGAAGAATCAGGAGAAGAAGACAAGCGTTCAAGATTGGGAGGGACCCACTGATTTAAGGATCCATTGTCTAAATATTTTCAATGCTTTTGCTATGTCTCTGCCATGTGGAACTGACATGTTGGTGGTGGACTGAGTCCAAAATATGAGACATTTCTCCATCTCTTTTTCGAATTCGACATGAGTATGATAGTCTTTATTTGCTTCCTCTATAGCAGATTGAAGAGAGCAGATCTCCTTCATCTTTTCCTTAGAAATGGAACTTTCCTTGAACAGATCACCTTTGACAAAAGCTCTGAATTGAGATTTGATTTCTTGTAAAGAGAGAGGTACACTAGAAGTATCATCATGAAGATGGCAATGTATATCCTTGAAGGCAGATATAACTAGTGTTTTGAAGGCCTCACCCTTCTGCCAGCTATTCTTTAACTCTCCCAAAGCCTCCTTTAGCACCTTGATTTTCCATTCCACGCTATAGACCCAAGACTTTGACAAATTATCCTTTGCATCTTCGAAGACCTTGCTTGCCATCAAAATATTTTCATCTGTTTGTCCCATGAGACGAAGGTCTACTATGCAACTGCTTCAAAGTTTAAGTTCTTTATCAATGCTGCCAATAGTGGAAGAGAGCTTCTGTTGCAAATTACTCACCTTCCCATGGAGTTTGAAGGATTCATCGATGAAGTTCAATCCTGCAACAAGCATATCATCCACCATGGCCTCCATAGCCCTTCCATAGACAAAATACTTGTGCATATCCTTGATACTCTGCACTTCAGCTTGGCTCAGAATTACAGGTGGTGGAAGAGTAGTCAATGGGGTAGGGTCTAGAACTTTATCTTTAGATAACAGTGACTTAATAAAACCTGTGAGAATCTGGGCGTGCTCCTCCAACTGCTCTATGGTTTGTTGCCCTTTCTCTACCCTCCCAATGACTCTAGTGATTGTTTCCTGAAGATTGTGGATCTCACCTTCAGGGGTGGATTCTCCCATGGGAATTCTTGAGAGTTCAAGGTCATGATGCCTGCAAATCCTGCTCAGGGTTTTCTACCTTAGGCTTGGCTATCTCCAGGAATTGTTGGCCCTGAGCATCAGACACTATCCTGGAGGTAGTTCTTGACCATTTTTTGGCGTGAGTAGGAGGAGTAGTGCCTAACAAGGCTGCCATAGCATCAAAATTTGGTCCTGAGATCCGGGAGGAAGACTTTCTCTTCCTACTGTCAACAAGAGGCTGCACCCAGGCAAAAGAGGAAGAGGAAGAAGAAGGTGGGGCAAGAGGGCCAAGAGACAGAGAACTCATGGCACCCAAGGTTTGTACTACTATTGCCTCTAATTGAGATATAAGTGGGGTGCTTGTGGCTTCTGATACAGAGGGGTCACTGGCACCTAGAAGTTCAGTGCTTTGGACCTCTTTTTCTTTATCAATGGGGGCTTCTGGAGTGCTTGTAGATATAGGCACTTTAATCTCTTTACTTTCACTGAGAACAATGATGTTCTCTGGGCCTAAGGACAACTCAGTATGCTTCCTTAGGGGATCTTCCTCCACAGGCTCCTTCTTGACTTCTCTGACTTTCTTTTGATATACCTGGGTGGACGAGGAAGGAGTGGAGACTGTAGGTCCTTGAGTTGACGAGGCTGGAGGGGTCTGTACAGGTGCTTCCGATCCGGGTGTCAATGCTTCCTTCCTTGGTGTTGAAGCATCCTTGGAGGAGGATTCCCCTGAGTGCCTCCTAAGCTCACGGACTTTCTTATCAAACCATAATCTTGGTCCTCACTAAGACCGGGGCTAGGATTTCAACCAAATCATATTTTTCCTTTTTGAACCAATCCAAGTCTTCCAAGGGGGTGTGTTTGACCACGTTGTCATACTCATATGAGTACAGGTCAGAATTATCATCCTGGAGCCCTTCAGGAACTTGGTACAGGTTAAGCTCTTGGATTAATTGAAGGGAAAACATGCCATAATGTCTTCTCCTTGCTTCAAAATCATCAGCACAGTCAGCCCAATAGTCCTCTGTGTCTGCCCTATGATGATAAGTGATCTTGATGTTTTGCTCAATAAACTTTTTCAAGTCAAAGCAAGTTCTTGGCCTGAAGAAATGAACAGTAATGGGAGCTAGGGCTCTTTCTATATTTTGTGCATCTAAGGCTGTTTTGCAGGTGTAGTTTCCCAAAGAGATGGGGAAGTGCAAGCCAGTAATTTTCTTATCTCTGCAGGTTCTATGCAATTTATCCAATTGCCTACACACTTCTATCAAGGCCATTTTATCATTGCAGAACATGGGGAGCTTGAGAGGAGTGCTCTCATAACCTGCAAGCCTTATATAGGAAAATTTCCTAAATTGGATGAAGTAGGCACCATAATGTGATATCAGATTCATAGCTTCATCAGAAAATCTCCTCACCGTGTCACTCTCTAGGAGCCTGACAATGTACATGGTGAAAGCATCATTCACCCTCCTGAAATTACGATTGCTAGTTTCCAAGGTGAATTGAGGGCAGTAGGCATACACAGGGTCATCCTTATGAGCATCAATGTATGAGAACCCAAACCATTGCCTCGATGCTGCTAGGGTATACATTAAGTATGAAGTCATATAGAATTTCTTGGTCTTCTATACATTAGACAACTGCTCTGCTAGGTTCATACTAATGATCTCTGCCCAATTGATATTCTGAGTTCCTTCGCACACCATATTGATAAGCGGGCACATCCAGAAATGGAACTCATTTGTAGAGGGTAAACCCATGACCCGAGCCAGTAGGATTATAAAATCTGACAATTCCTCATTGAAATCAGCACGGAAGAGAACCTTGGACAGACGAGATGCCCCCTTCTTGGGGTTTTTCAGCCAGGACTTCGCCACCTGCGCCTTATATTTCTCACTGTCTTGATCGAAAAGGGCCTGTGCCTGATTCTGAGAAATAACTATAGCATTGTCCGTTTCTGGAATCCTTAGTGCAGTGCCAATGGCGGCAGCGTCAAGTTTGGCGATGAGCTCCCCATGCACGTTTGTCAACTCACTCGAGTCAGGGTTGAAATGAGCACCGCAGGAGAGCACTGTATCTGCACATTGCACTGAGATAGGGAAACCACCGGCAAAAGCCAAACCACTGTCATGAATCATCTGTGCCATAGGTGAAGGGTTCGCGTCTGTCATCCTTGTCCAAAAATCCCCAAAGTCGAGGTGGCGAACCTCACTGTCCCCGATATCGGGAATGGACAGACTCGAGTGGTGAAATTTGTTCCTGCCCCTAGAATTTGATCTTCATGTTGATAGTAACTTGGAGAGCAAGGCTGCAGGCTGGACTTGGGATGGAATTGTAGGGGGAATGGATGCGCGTGCAAAAATTTTGGTCGCAAGGGTACGAGCAATAGATAGCATGAAAGTAGTGTGCAAAAATGCATAGGGGGCAGCTCATTATATAGCCGTTTAGGAGAGAGAAAGACAATAAATGTGCATTAAATACACATCTACCAAATTGAAAAGCAAGATATTTGGGTAGAGCGGGAAAAATTAGCACGAATGGCACTTGGTTCATTTGGGACACGAGGGACGCGAAAGCGCGAAGTACGCGGTTCGGCCGATTCGGGCGATGCGGGGAAAAGACGCACAAATGTTTTTGGGACATGCGCGACGAAAGTACGCGGAAGATGCGATTCGGCCGAATCGAACGAAAAGGGAACAATGGGTCTGGGCGAACTTGGGACACTTGGGATAAAAAGTTCTGACGGGCCCGAAAAGAACGGACTTCGGGTAAACCGGTCGATCGGGGAACAGAGAGCCCAAATGAACCTGGGACACTTGGGACAAAAAGTTCCGATGGGCCCAAAAATCAAACAAAATGACCCAAAAACGTAGATTTTTCCAATTTCTTGACTTTTCACATTACCAGGACGACAAAAAAGACAATTAACTTCAAAATTTTTCAATTTTTAACTTCTCAAAAGCAGGGGAATTTTGGGTGGACAACAGTTGGCTCCTTCTGGGGATGACTTGGCATAAGTTCAAAGAACGAGACAAGGGAAGAATTTAGACAAACTCGGGGAAGTAGACCAGTACCTTATCCATTGGGCCGCGGAGTCAAAAGCAAACCAATACAGAAGACAACACCCCAAACAAACAACACACAAAAACAACGGAAGGAAAGGAGAACACACACTATACAAAATATACAAAGGACTTCCTAATCACCTATCACTTAAGCAATTTCAGGTACTACCCACTATAAGGAAGTGGGAGAGAAGAACCATCCATATAGTCAAGGTAAAAAGAATTCTTACCAACAAAGTGCCTGATCTTGAAAGTTCCAAGCCAAAGGGAATCAAACCTACCATGGCTGCCACGAGGTTCATGCCTTTTATCCCATAGTAAAACGATGTCTCCATTTTTGAAATCTCTGAACCTGGCATTTTTATCAAATAAGACCTTTACTTTCTGTTGGTGGGCAGATATCCTATCAACAACTTCCAATCTATCCTCATTCAATTTGTGGAGATACATGATCCTCTTATCCAAAGAATCATTGAAACTGGTATCTTCAATGGCCTTCATTAAATGCAGGGCTGGAAGATCCACTGTGACTAGAAATTGGGCCTCCACTCCATATACTACCTGAAAAGGAGACATCCCAATGGCTCTCTTAGGTGTGATCCTATCTACCCAAAGAGCATCATAGAGTTTCTTGTGCCAGTTCCATTGGGATTCGTTGACTAATTTCCTTATTATGGCCACCAGATTTTTATTTGTTGATTCTGCTTGTCCATTTCCCTGATGATAGTAATATGAGGAGTGAGCCAAGGAGATGCCATATCCATAGAAAAAATCCATCATCTCAGTTGAAGAAAAATTTGATGCATTATCTGTCACGATTTTTTTTGGTACACCATACCTTACCAAGATGTTCTCTTTAGATAAAACTGCATATTACTTCTGAAGTAGTACTCTTCACTGGAATGGCTTCTACCCACTTGGTGAAATAATCTGTGGCAGTTAATACATGGGTATGACCAGCACTAGAAGAGGGATTAAGTGTTCCAATGAAATCCAAACCCCATTGTTGAAAAGATTCCTCGATCACAACTGGTTTAAGAGGTAATGAAGCCAACTTGGGTCTTCCCATGAAAGTCTGACATGCTTCACATTTATCAACCCACTTTGATGCATCCCTGAACAAGGTAGGCTAGTAATATCCTCCACGAAGAATCTTGTGAGTAGTAATAGTTGATGAGTAGTGCCCTCCACATGCCTGATTATGAAAAGTAGAAAGCAGCTTCTTCTACTGTTCCTTGTCCACGCATTTTAGAAATCTCCCATCCAATCCACGCTTAAACAAGGCATTTTCCCACAAAACATATTGGGCTAACCTTAGTTTAACAACTCTCTTTTCTTTGGTAGTCAAATGAGAGGGGCATTCCCCATAGGTGAGAAAATGTGCGATATCAGCATACCATTTGTCGATTTAGCCAAGAAATAAAACGGTAGGAAGATCAGCCTCATCCTCTAGTAACCCATGTCCAGCTCCCTCAGCGATGAGTTCACACAAGCCTTTTCCATGAACGAGCTCAGTTGGTCTGATGTCAATGTCATATTCTTGGACCTTAGCCACCCAGTTCCCTCTCTTGGATCCGAACTCCTGTTGTGTGAGAATGGACTTGATGGTTGTATCTGGTACAAATACTGTGGAGTGAGAATTAAGAATGTAAAAACGAAACTGCTTGACAGCTTTAACCGCTATAAAAGCATGTTTCTCCATTATGGTGTATCTTAGCTCATGATTTTTTAGAATGTAGCTCATGAATGCAATTGGGAGTTCATGATCATTAGAATCTTTTTGAGTCAGAACAACAGCAAGGGTGTTAATTGTGGCATAACAATAGATAATAAAATCTTTGTTGAAATTTGGACATGCTAAAACAAGCGTCTTAGCAATAGCCTCTTTAATACCTTCAAAGGCCTTTTTTCCTTCAGGAGACCAACCAAACGTCTATTTTCCTTTCATCATTTGAGAGATATTCAAAGTTAGCTCTGTAAAATCAGGGATGAGTCTCCTCAAAAAGTTAATCTTACCAAAGAAGGAGTGCACTCCTTTCTTGCTAGTTGGAAGAGGAATTTGTCTGAATAGCTTGAACTCGCTCAGGATCAATTTTTATACCATCTTTGGAGACAACGTGCCCCAATAATTTCCCCTCCGTGACACAAAAGATGGATTTCTTAGGATTTAAAGAGATCCCATGTTCTCTACATTTTAGTAAAACTATTTCTAGATGCTGAAAATGATCTACCCTTGTTTTAGAAAATACAGTCAAGTCATCAAGGTATACAATGATACACTTTCCTTTCAAACTTCCAAAGGCCGAATCCATAGCCCTCTAAAAAGTGGCACCGGCATTAATGAGCCCAAAAGGCATCCTTTTGTAAGCAAAGGTACCCCAAGGAGTAGTGAAAGCCGTTTTGTGTTGATATGCGGTATTAACTTCTACCTGGTTATATCCTGAGAATCCATCAAGCATAGACAACATTTCAGATCCCGTTACTTCTTGCAAGACCTGATCCATCATGGGTAAAGGATAGTTGTCTTTTAAAGAAGCTTAATTCAGATTCCTTAAGTCAACACAGATACAAATTTCACCATTTTTCTTTCTAACAGGTAAAATATTGGCAATCCATGTTGAATGGTGAATAGGAAAAATGATTTTGGCTTTTAATAACTTCTGTATTTCCTGAAAAATGGTGTCAGCTATCTTAGGATTATATTGCCTATGCTTTTGCTTAAAAGGCTTAATTTCAGGTTTGAGAGGGATAAAATGCTGCATCTCCTTTGGTTGAAAGGCTTTTAAGTCTTCATAGGAATAAGCAAGGACGTCTTTATACTTCTTCAAAAGAATAATTACCTTCTTCTTTTCTTTTGGTGTGCAACATTTTCCAATGTTCACGAGTTTAGGATCAGTAGAACTCCCAATATTAATTTTGTCATATTCAGCTGATTGTTGATGTCCAGTAGAGGCTTTAAACTTTACATACCTGTCATGTTTGTCAAACAATTCTTCTAAACTCACCAATCCTTTTCGGAATCTTGTTTCCTTTGAGTTTGATACATCCATCCTGATCCGCTTCTTCTTCTTTGATGGCTTCTTCATCAAAGGGCACACTTTCACGAGGCAAATTATCGCTTCCTTCAAAGTATAACTATTCAGAATTATCCTTGAGTTCTAAGAAAGAAAGCAAGTGTTGATCGTCATTGAAAACTTGCCAGTTACTTGTATTATCAGGTACATTGGGTCTATGGATCATCTTGATGGTGAACTTATCTTGAGAAAAGTCAGGATGAGGTATAAGCAGTGACCCCGAGACTGCTAATGAATCAGCCCTGGTATTTTCTTCCCTAGGCATTGCTTCGATGGAGAAAGCATCGAGAAATTCAATGGAGTCCCAAACCTGATTCCTGTAATGTTTCAACCTTCTATTCTTTACCTGGAAGAGGTTCCTAACTTGCTTGATAATCAACTCTGCATCCCCACGAGCTAGACGATTCTTCACACCTTGTTCTTTTGCCACCTGGAGTCGAAGAATGAGAGCTTCATACTCTGCTGTATTATTGGTATTTTCAAATTGCAACTTGAATGAGAAAGGATGAATGCTTCCTTCAGGTGACACCAATATGACACCAGCTCCAGAACTAGCTGAAGAACAACTTCCATCAAACTCTAATATCCAAACACCATTAGGATCTTTAGGTGACACTTTGGGGGGTTGGATTTCTTCTGAAGACATAATCATGTAGTTGTCATGCCCCATATCCTCATAGAGTATTTGTGCTTTGGGATCATCAGTTTTTTGTACAATATACTCAGACTACTTCTCAGGCAGAAACTTCTTCATTTGCCCATTAACAGGTATGAGGGCATGTGACCAATCCATTTAAATTTCTCCACCCACATCCTTACAGAAGTTTCTACTTAGCAGCATCCCATATGAAGGAGGAATATTTGCTACTAGGATAGTAGCCAAAACTTTCTTCTCAGGAAAAGTAGCAAAAGCCACTTGTGCTTCCTTAATTCTTCCGACCAGGGGCACTTCCTTACTCTCCATGGAATAACAAGATCCATAAGTACGTGTGAGATTTAGGCCTAAGGCATGAGCTACTTTGGCGGGCATTAAATTGTTTGATGCCCCTGAGTCTATGACGCAATTACTGAGCTTATGGCCGGCTATAAGGAGTGTCACATAGAATGGTTTGATTTTGTCACTGGGTGAGGTGACAGCGGCTACCAGATTAGGCTGTGGTGTAGAAGAGGGAGTGGGTAAAAGGCCTTTAGAGGTAGTTTTAGAATGAGAATTGACAAAGTGAATCATTTTAGCAAAAGCCTTGGGATGGGTTTGATAATATTCAGCCTCTGAGATTTGAACCTTAGTCTTTTTTAGGTGATCAATAATATCGAAAGACCTAGAAGTGGACGGGTTTTCATCGCTTGGGATCCTAGGCTTATCAATTTTAGGAGAAAAAGAAGTAACTTTAGTAGCAGAATTGACAGGACTCACCTTTGATGTGGATGAAATGGGGATAGGAGATCCTCTTTTTGCAATTACAGGGATAGTTGTCGGCTGCTCCTTAGATTTTTTGGTGGTCTACATCACTTTCTCCCTCTAATTTGTCTACTCTCGAGTCATGACATCATATGATTCGCTATTCATGTCTGCTACTACATCATAATCATCTCCTTCATTAATGCCTTCAGTGGTGAAGAAATTAACTCGAGATCCCTCAAGTTCATCTATTTCATCATCAACCTCTTCAAAAAATTCCTCACAATCTTCATTAACCTCCTCATCCTCTGGTTCTTCAACTTCACAGGTTACATTGACAAGAACTTTAATAGGAGGTCCTTCAAGCGCTAGCCTTGTTTGAGAAGCAGGAAAATGATTTCTGGGCTGAAAATTCCTCCTTGGAACGTCTGCATAGGGAGTATGCTGAGCCAATTGTTTCTTAATGGCGATGATATCATTTACAAGTTTTTGTACCAATGGATCAGTATTAGGTCCAGGAGTGGAAGAGGAGGAAGAAGAAGAAGACTTAGATTTAGAAGGGTCTCTCCTCAACTTTCCTGACATGATTAAATCATCTTCAACAATAACAGTAAGAGTTTGATCCTCGGCCAATGTTGCAAGATTAGCCCTTCTCAATGCATAACTAACTTCAGGTAATTGAGCTTTTAGGAAGAAGCATTTTTGGATCTGATCTACAGGTTGAGTGTTCGGTGGAATTTTATTAATTAACCTATTGAATCGAGCCACAAATTCTCTCATGGGATCTTGTGATTCCTTCTTTATTTGAGAAATTTGGGTTAGCAAAGCATGCACGTCTTTTGCCGGTTTGAAACGATTTTCAAACCTAGTTCTCATTGTGTTCCAGCTAGTGATAGCTCCTGCCAGAAGGTGATAGAACCAATCAGTAGCATTATCTTGTAAAGTCTCAACAAAAAGCCTTACGGAGACGTCTTCATGTTCAACTCCCAGAACTCCACATGCAACTATGAAGGCCGCGATGTGTTCATCAGGATGTACCTTGCCATCACCCTTAAATTTAGGAAAGTTCTTCCGATTACCTCTAGGTAACTCATGCAAAGGTTGAGGAAGGGCAAGAGGCCCAAAACGATGGCCCCAAGGTAATGGTACCGCCATTCTTGGAAAAATGGCTTGAAGAGGAACTGAAACACCAGCGAGAATTAGATCTCGAAGATTAGGACTGATTTGTTTTGAAGGAATACCACCCGTAGGGATTCTATCTTTGACAGGAGGAGTGCTTGTTGAACGAGCCTTTCTATTTCTTCTTGCTAAAGGGAAAGGAAAACCCTGCTGTTCCAAAAGCTGAAACTAAGAATCTTCAATACTAAGGGCCCTTCTCCCTCGAGTAAAACATGGAGTCACCAGATCAAAAGATGATCGATAAATGATTATAGAACTGGAATATGATTCCCCAGCGGAGTCGCCAAAAACTGTTGGCCTTCAAAAAGGCACTCCGAGAAGAGCAACAGTCAGGGGACAAGAAGTCCCTCCTCTTTAATGGGAGAGGTTCCCTTATTCAGAAACAAACCTATTTACACATATATAAAGCATGGTTTTACTATGGAACTTGGATATTATGAAAGTGTTTCCTAAAAGATCATCAATCACAAAAGGACTGAGGAATGAAAATGTGAGAACGAGCACCATTCAAAATTATAGATGACAGAGTAATTCTTTATGCATGTGAGGGTACAACGAATTGGAATAAGATCATTTGTATCACATTAATAAGATGAAATTTGAAAAGACACAAAGTTCTATAAATAACATCTGCAAGAATACAAAGCTTCTCACCATAATACAGACAAATGATCTAACAAGATTAAATGAATAGCTTGAGAATAAAGGAAACTAGATAGAAAAAGAATGAAAAATCCTTCTGTATTGATTTCTTTATGATTTGTTTACACTTTCAAAAATAAGCCAAGTTCCTCTCCCTCAAAATGGCGAGGAGAGGCCATTAGATAGTTTACAAATTAGTTACTCTCAGTAACTACTTCTTTTAACTAATGATTAGTTAAAGGACTACTAATAACAATACCCCAACTAATTACAACGAATCCGAGAGGAAAAGGAGGAAGAAAAGAGAAGAATTAGGAGGAGATAGGTGCTCATGACTAGGAGGGACCCACCGAATTTAAGATCTGCTATTTGAATCTCTTCAACACCTCTGATATGTCTCTGCCTCGTGGGACTGATGTGTTGGCAGTAGACTGAGTCCAAAATCCGAGGCACTTTTCCATTTCTTTTTCAAACTCGACATGAGTATGATAATCTTTATTTGCTTCTTCAATGGTAGATTGAAGAGAGCAAATCTCCTTCATTTTTTCTTTAGAAATGGAATTCTCCTTGAATAGATCACCTTTGACAAAAGCTCTAAATTGAGCTTTGATTTCTTGTAAAGAGAGAGGCACACCAGAAGTCTCATCATGAAGATGGCAATGTATATCTTTGAAGGAAGATATAACTAGTGTTTTAAAGGCCTCACCCTTTTTCCAGCTATTCTTTAACTCTCCCAAAGCCTCCTCCAACACCTTGATTTTCCATTCCACGCTGTAGACCCAGGACTTTGACAAATTATCCTTTGCATCCTCGAAGACCTTTCTTGTCATCAAAATATTTACATCTATTTGTCCCATTAGATGGAGGTCTACTATGCAATTGCCCCAAAGTTTAAGTTCTTTCTCAATGCTCCCAATAGTGGAGGAGAGCCTCTGTTGCAAACTACTCACCTTCTCGTGGAGTTTGAAGGATTCATCAATGAAGTTCAATCCTACAACAAGCATATCATCCACCATGGCCTCCATAGCCCTTCCATAAATGGATATTTACTTGTGCATGTCTTTGATACTCTGCACTTCATCCTGGCTCAGAATTACAGGTGGTGGAAGAGTAGTCAATGGGGTAGGGTCTAGAACTTTATCTTTAGATAGTAGTGACTTAAATAAAACCTATGAGAATCTGGGCCTACTCCTCCAACTGCTCTATGGTTTGTTGCCATTGCTCTACCCTCCCAATGACTCTGGTGACTATTTCCTGAAGATTGTGGATCTCACCTTCAGGGGTGGACTCTCCCATGGGAATTCTCGAGAGCTCCAGATCATATGCTTGCAAATCTTACTTTGACTTATCTACCTTAGGCTTGGCTATCTCCAGGAATTGTTGGCCCTGAGCATCAGACACTATCCTGGAGGTTGTTCTATCTTTTTTGGTGTGAGTAGGAGGAGTAGTACCTAACAGGGCTGCCACAACATCAAAATTTGGTCCTGAGATCCGAGAGGAAGACTTTCTTTTCCTACTGTCAACAAGAGACTACACCCAAGCAAAAGAGTAAGAGGAAGAAGAAGGTGGGGCAAGAGGGCCAAGACACAGAGAACTCATGGCACCCAAGGTTTGTACTGCTGTTGCCTCTAACTGAGATATAAGCGGGGTGCTTGTGGCTTCTGATACAGAGGGGTCACTGGTACCTGGAAGTTCAGTGCTTTGGACCTCTTTTTCTTTATTCATGGGGGATTCTGGAGCACTTGTATATACAGGTACTTCACTCTCTTCGCTTTCACTGAGAACAATGATGTTCTCTAGGCCTGAGGACAACTCAGTATGCTTCCTTAGGGGATCTTCCTCCATAGGCTCCTTCTTGACTTCTCTGACTGTCTTTTGATATACCTGGGTGGATGAGGAAGGAGTGGAGACTGTAGGTCCTTGAGTTGATGAGGTTGGAGGGGTCTGTACAGGTGCTTCGGATCTGGGTGTCAATGCTTCCTTGGTGTTGGAGCTTTTTTAGAGGAGGATTCCCCTGAGTGCCTCCTAAGCTCACGGACTTTCTTATCAAACCAGATCTTGGTCCTCACTAAGACCGGGGCTAGGATTTCAGCCAAATCATCTTTTTCCTTTTTGAACCAATCCAAGTCTTCCAAGGGGGTGTGTTTGACCACGTTGTCATACTCATATGAGTACATGTCAGAATTTTCATCCTGGAGCCCTTCAGGAACTTGGTACACGTTAAGCTCTTGGATTAATTGAAGGGAAAACCTGCCATAATATCTTCTCCTTGCTTCAAAATCATCAGCACAGTCAGCCCAATAGTCCTCTATGTCTGCCCTATGATGGTAAGTGATCTTGATGTTCTGCTCAATAAACTTCTTCAAGTCAAAACAAGTTCTTGGCTTGAAGAAATGGACAGTAATGGGAGCTAGGGATCTTTCTATATTTTGTGCATCCAGGGTTGTTTTACAGGTGTAATTTCCCAAGATGATAGGGAAGTGTAGGCCAGTGATTTTCTTAACCCTGCAAGTTATGTGCAACTTATCCAGCTGCCTGCATACTTCTATAAAGGCCATTTTTTCATTACAGAACATAGGAAGCTTTAGAGGAGTGCTCTCATAGCTTGCAAGCCTTATATAGGAAAATTTCCTAAATTGGATGTAGTAGGCACCATAATGTGCTATCAGATTCATAGCTTCATCAAAATATCTCCTCGCCATGTCGCTTTCTAGGAGCCTGAAAATGTACATGGTGAAAGCATCATTCACCCTTTTGAAATTGTGATTGCTAGTTTCCAAGGTGAATTGAGGGCAGTAGGCATACACAGGGTCATCCTTATGAGCATCAATGTATGAGAACCCAAACCATTTCCTCGATGCTGCTAGGGTATACATTAAGTATGAAGTCATGTAGAACTTCTTGGTCTGTTGTACATTTGACAACTGCTCAGCTAGGTTCATACTAATGATCTCTGCCCAATTGATATTCTGAGTTCCTTCGCACACCATATTGATAAGCGGGCACATCTAGAAATGAAACTCATTTGTAGAGGGTAAACCCATGACCCGAGCCAGTAGGATTATAAAATATGACAATTATTCATTGAAATATGCATGGAAAAGAGTCTTAGACAGACGAGATGCCCCCTTCTTAGGGTTTTTCAGCCAGGACTTCGCCACCCGCGCCTTATATTTCTCACTGTCTTGATCGAAAAGGGCCTGTGCCTGATTTTGATAAATAACTATAGCATTGTCCGTTTTTGGAATCCTTAGTGTAGTGCCAATGGTAGTAGCGTCAAGTTTGGCAATGAGCTCCCCATGCACGTTTGCCAACTCACTCGAGTCAGGGTTGAAATGAGCCCCACAGGAGAGCACTGTGTCTGTGCATTGCACTGAGATAGGGAAACCACCAGCAAAAGCCAGACCACTGTCATGAATCATCTGTGCCATAGGTGAAGGGTTCGCGTCTGTCATCCTTGTCCAAAAATCCTTAAAGTTGAGATGGTGAACCTCACTGTCCCCGATATCGGGAACGACAGACTCGAGTGGTGAAATTTGTTCCTGTCCCTGGAATTTGATCTTCATGTTGATAATAACTTGGAGAGCAAAGCTGCAGGCAGGACTTGGGATGGAATTGCAGGGGGAATGGTTACGCGCGTAGGAATTTTGGTTGCAAGGGTATGAGAAATAGATAACATGAAAGCAGTGTGTAAAAACACATAGGGGGTAGCTCGTTATATAGCCGTTTAGGAGAGAGAAAGACAATAAATGTGCATTAAATACACATCTACCAGATTGAAAAGCAAGATATTTGGGTAGAGCAGGAAAAATTAGCACGAATGGCACTTGGTTCATTTGGGACACGAGGGACACGAAAGCGCGAAGTACATGGTTTAGACGATTCGAGCGACGTGGGGAAAATACGCACAAATGTTTTTGGGACATGTGGGACGAAAGTACGTGGAATATGTGACTCGGCCGAATCAGACGAAAAGGGAACAACTGTTCCGGGTAAACTTGGGACACTTGGGACAAAATTTTCTAATGGGCCCGAAAAGAATGGACTTCGGGTAGATTGGCCGATCGGGGAACAGAGAGCCCGAATGATCCTAGGACACGTGGGACAAAAATGTTCGACAGGCCTGAAAATCACACAAAATGACCCAAAAAACGTAGATTTTTCTAATTTCTTGACTTTTCACATTACCAGGACAACAAAAAAGACACTTAACTTGAAAATTTTCAATTTTCAACTTCCTAAAAGTAGGGGAATTTTGAGTGGACAACATAACTCAAGCTTATTTTCAAGCCCTCATCTTCCACATGGAGGGCCGGGATTAAAAGATGGATAAGATCGATCGTGGTTGTGCATTTATTTTTTTTGACCACCATGGGAGCTCCAGGAAGCTTGGAATCATGATTTTTGCATCAAAATTCATCAAATTTATAGTGATTTTGTGTCATCTTGGCCTTCCAGGATCATTTGCATCACTTTCATGGCTTAATTATTTGATTTGGGATGAATTTGAAGTAAGTTTTTACCCCAACCCAAGAAAACACGTGGAATGTCAAAATCAAAAGTTGCAGAGGTAATTTGAAAAGGTAAAAATGTGAAAATGATGAGTAAAAGGTGTTTGCATGCCTCAATGATGAAAAACATGCCTCCAAGAAGGATAATGATCTAGATATTTGTAATGATTTAATCATTTTTGGCACACATGGCAACCTACGAGTGTTTTTTTGTTTGATGTCATTTTCATTGAATCATGAAGAATTGTTGTAACAGAATTGATCCCATGGAAAATTCTTTGCTTGGGAAAGAAGGATCAAATGTGGTAAGAGATATATAATGCATGTTTTGAGATTTGTAAGGGGTTGGGAAAGTTGAAAATCACTGGCAAATTCTGAGAAAAAGCTCATTTTCTGAAAAACCCACCAAAGAACCAGGATAGTTTCTTCTATGTTAGATCTTCATGTATGTGAGTTGGTTACAAGTGTATAGCCATCACACAACTCTAAGATTGTTCATGAAACTCTCCCCTACTGATGAATCTAAAAAGATTTTGAGTTAATCTATGTTTTTCTAAGAAATATGATGTCTGTTATCATTTTTGAATGTCTACAAATAGTTTCCATTTTTCTTGTTGTAATCTTGCATTGAAAGTCTTAAGAAATTACATAGAATCTCCATTTCTTTTTTATAGTTTAGTGGCATTTGCAATCTCATGTTCAGAAGAGCCTTCATCTGATAAAGAGATAAATAAATTTAAAATCACTTTACCTTCCTTGACTGCAGAGATTTCTTGTAAGCCTTTGGGGGTACCTTAGGCATGGTTTGATCATGGATTTTTGTGTTTAATTGAGTTCTTTACTTCAAGATTTTGTGGTGAATTCTCAAATATTGCGTGAAGAGTGCAACTTGGGCTTCCATTTATGCCTCTTCTAGTTGAAAGAATATCCTGATTATTTGAAGCATTTTATCTGATGGTTGCTCAAGTATTGTAGAGGTTGTCAAAGATCTTATATATCCCAGTATATCCTGTCAACACCCCACCAAAAAATTAATTCAAACAAACTAATCCTACCCATATTATCCCTACATTACATTGTGTGTCAACCAAAGGATCTAACCCATCTACAAAAATGCACAAGGCAAGTCAGGATTATACAATGTCTTCAGTAACCCTTGCCTTGCATTGAAAATATCTCCATGATCTGGGAGTGACAACTTAAAATTTTCCTCCAAAATTTCTATTTCATTAATGTATGTATTAGGAATAGGATGTTGTTAAGTGTAATTAGTAGTAGCGTCCGATAGAAGATAACGGTGCCGTCAGTACGGTGCCGCCAATAATGTGGAGTACGGTAACAGTCAAAGTACAATAGGAATGTTGTAAAAAGTAAATATTTGTCGTAAGTGGTCCGGTAATGTTAAAATGTCAAAGTTTGGGTAATTAGAGAAGTAGGGTCTACATGATTAGGAATTAGAAATATTATATTGGTAATAAGGACAAGGAGTGAGGTCATAAATATTTTGTGTATTTTATTTGTAAAAAGTCTAAAAATGTGGAACCCATGTAAAATGATAAGGTTTATCTTATCTTAACAGATAAGCTTACATGTACAGATAAGAGTTAAGGTATGGAATATGATTCGTCAGAGTGGATTTCTTATCCTATCTTAGAGATAGGATGGATAAGCCTGGAAGTTCTATAAATAGAGAGGCCACCCCCCTCATTTAGCATAGAAAGAAGTAGTGAGAAATATTGTAGGAAGTGTGCGAAGGAAGCCATCAGTTAAAGGTGTGTTGAAGAAGCCATCAAGAGGTGTAATTGTAAAGTTTCTCCCATAGTCTTGTTGAAGTATCTCATGGGTGAGATTGTAACAGTTTCATGTTAATATTATAATTTATTTTGATATTTCAGATTTGTCGTCATTCTGTCTTATCATAGTCAATGGTATTCTTGTGTTCGGTTGTTGTTTTGCTTCCAGATTACATCCACCAAACTAAAGTCTGTGCATTAGTAAATAATCATAGCACGAGGAGTTCCCGGTGAAGAATTATCATAGTGCCGGATTGGTGATGACATTTTGGTTCCGTTGCCGGGACCATTCCTCGTTGGTGGATTTTCTGGAGAGATATTCCCACTTAGGCAAAAATTAATTGGAGGGTAACCTTGTTTTTACTGTGCATAGTAGTTACCATGGTAAAGTCATTTTTACCGTGAATAGTAGTTACCATGTTAAAGTCATTTTTGCCATGAATAGTAGTTACCCTGGTAAAGTCCTTTTTGCTGGGAATAGTAATTACCGCAGTAAAGTCACTTTTTACCGTGAATAGTATTTACCGCAGTAACTTCACTTTTTACCGTGAATAGTGTTTACCACAGTAAAGTCAGTTTTTACCGTAGTAAGTCAAGTTTTACCATAGTTTACCGTGGTCATTTCTATTTTACTGTAGAAAGGTGTAAAGTCACTTTCTAGTATAGTGATTCCAATTATTTGTGCACATAAGTCTTGTTAATTGTACTTGTGGGTTGGTATTTCACGGTGGTTACTTTTGAAAATGGGAAAGATTCCTGTTTTTTCAGCTCAATCTAATGAAGATGCTTCTTCTTTCATTCAAGAGTTTAAACGATCTTGTATTTGTAATGGCCTTATAAGAAGGGAACAATGGACTGAATTTTTTCCTACCTTTTTGGATGGTTCAGCACTTAGGTGGTTTGAAACACTAGGTGATAATGTGAAAAATTCATGGGATTTATTAACCGAAAGTTTTCTTGAAGAATTTGGTGAACAACAGAAATATGCAGATCTCATGATCGAGATCACAAAGCTATCCCAAGGAGAGAAGGAGAAGATAAGGGATTATCATGCTCGTGTTCTAGAGCTAAGGAGGAAGCTCGATGCCCAGATCCGGAAGGAAGGACTAGCGGATGGGTTGATGAATGGCGTGGATAATCTCCTCTGTAAGCACTTCATTCTTGGGATGAAGCCGGAGATCAGACAACGAGTGAAGTATGACCGCCCAGCTACCATTGAACAAGCAAAGGAGATTGCAAGAAGGCAAGAAGAAAGCATGGAAGAGGAGCCCAAAGAAATTGTTGCTAAAGTAGAGCCTACACCAGCACCTTTGGTCCTGAATCCACAACCACTCCCGGTGAGCACAAATATTTCTCCTAATACATCTACTGAGTATGAAGATCTGCTCAAAAAGATGGGTCAGTTAACTATTAATCTTCTTCAAGGAAAGGAATTTAGTTCTCAGGGAGGAGATAGAGGTCCAAAAAGAAATATTTCTGAAGTTGTTTGTTATGGTTGTTATAAAAAGGGTCATTATAAGTATAATTGTCCAGATAGAGCTTCTACATCTGGTAAGGGAGATAATGATAAAGGAAAAGCACCTGTGAATTCTTTTGATGTAGTAGATAAGAGCAGAAATAATGAAGTAGATGTGTTTGTAACAAAAAGAAAGAAAGAAAAAGATAATCAAGATGGAAATGATCCTAAGAAGATGAAAGAAGAAACTAGTAAGAAACATAGGAGAAGAAAGTTGGGTGTGCAGGATTTTCTGATTTCACAGGGGCAAGGACCATACTCCATCTTGGAAGATCTGTCCAAAAGGCCTGCAAATATTACATATGGTCAACTCTTGGCTATGTCTTCTGAGAAGAGGCGGGAGTTGCGAGGTGGACTCAATGCTCGAAGAAGGAAGGAGGTTGAGGTCCCTGTTTTGGAGGCAGAGGCAGATCCCTATGCTCCACAAGCTGAGGTATTATGTAATGGTATTTCAATTCATGATGTCTTAGTTGATGGAGGTGCTGCAGTTAATGTAATGACCGAGTCTGTAATGAATATGTTGGGTTTAAAAATTGATCGCCCTTCAACACTTATGTTAAGGTCATTAAATAAGGGAAAAACTAAACCAGAAGGTGTAGTTTCAAATGTGGCAATATCTGTTATGGGTGTTGTATGTGTGGTAGACTTTCAGGTGATGAAAAATGGTACTGTTGCGTACCCAATGCTGCTGGGAAGACCATGGCTAAGGAGAGTTCATGCAAGAAACTACTGGAATGAAGGTTTCATGACACTTGGACGTGGTAGAGAGAGGGTGAAGATAAACGTGATCCCTCGACATCATAAAGTAGAACCTGTGGATTCAAGTGATGAAACTGATGATTGGACATCCTCTGATTACTCTAGTACCAGTGAAGTGGACACTGAAGATGAAGAAAGCGAGGTGGATGTTTCAGTCATGGATATCCTGCCAGTCACACCAACTCATGACCCCATAAAATTATCTGAAGAAGAAGTTGATGATCGTCTCCAACAAATAAAGATTGGTGATGCTGTGATGGAGAGTGAGAAGGAATCCTACCTCCAGCTCTTTCGAAGGTACATACACCTATTCACTTTTGATTACAAGGAACTCCGTCAAGTAAGTTGGGTAGAACATTGTATTGAGCTGGTAGATGGTGCTAAGCCTATAAAGCAAATGCCATATAGAATGAATCCTAATTTTTCCAAGACTGTAAAAGAAGAAATAGATAAGTTGCTTGATGCAGGATTCATATTTGCTGTGGAGAATTCAGAATGGGTTTCTCCCATTGTGATCTCAATAAAAAAGAATGGGAAGCTACGCATTTGTGTTGATTACAGGAAGCTCAATAAGGCAACAAAGAAGGATCATTACCCTCTTCCATTTTCAGATCAGATCTTGGACGAAGTAGCTGGCCAGGAGTGCTATAGTTTTGCTGATGGATATAGCGGCTACAACCAAGTTCGTATAGCAGAGAAAGATCAGCTGAAGACCACGTTCACCACTCCTTGGGGAACGTTTGCTTATAGAGTTATGCCTTTTGGGTTGTGTAATGCTCCAGCAACATTCCAGCGTTTGATGAATAGGGTGTTCGAACCCTACATTGGGACCTTCATCAGAGTATTTCTGGATGATTTTTGCATCTATGGGAGCAAGTTGGACCACCTGCACCAGATGGAGACAGCATTTCAAAGGTTAGATGAAGCACAAGCCTCACTAAACCCTACAAAGTGTGTCTTTGGATGTTCTAAAGGCGTTTTGTTAGGGCATGTTGTATCCAGAGATGGTATTGGTACTGATCCTGATAAAGTTTCAAAAATCAAAGATTTACCATTTCCTATGAATAGAAGTAAGTTGAGATCATTTTTAGGCCATGTGGGTTACTATAGAAGGTTCATCAAGAATTTCTCAAAGATTGCACAGCCACTAACCCAGTTCTTGAAGAAGGATGTTGCTTATGAACCAGGAAACAAGGCGCATGAAGCTTTTGGACAACTGAAGGAAGCCCTGGTGTCTTCACCTGTTTTGAAGAATCCAGATTGGAGCAAGCCATTCATTGTGTACACTGATGCCTCAGATGCAGCACTAGGTAGTACTTTGAGCCAAAAGGATGAAAATGGGAATGAACATCCAATTTACTTTGGGAGCAGACAAATGAGCAGTGCTGAGGTAAACTATACTGTAACTGAAAAAGAGGCTCTGGCTATCATTTTTGCTGTAAAGAAGTTTAGAAATTACTTGCTAGGGCAGAAATTTATAGTTGTAACGGATCATCAGGCTCTGAAATATATTGTCAATAAGCCTAACCCATCAGGGAGGATAGCAAGATGGATAATTTTGCTACAAGAATTTGAATTTGATATTATAGATAGGCCAGGAAAGAAGCATGTCAATGCAGATGCACTCTCTCGAGCCTATGATGGTTTAGGATCATCTTGTGATGATGATGATTTTCCCGATGCAGCATTGTTCTCCCTTGACACAATCCCTAGTGAATACATAGATATTTGGAATTATCTGAATGAATTCAAGTTTCCTGATGGTGCCAATGCAAAGACTAAGAGAAAGATTACTCAAGCCAGTCGTCCATATTCTATTCTGCATGGAGCATTATTTCGAATAGGACCTGATGGACAGTACAAGAGGGCAGTTGGACGTGATCAAGGAAAGGAGCTGCTAGAAGAATTCCACAATGGTACATGTGGAGGGCACTTCTCTGGACAACTTACAGCAAGAAGGATCTTGGATGCAGGTTATCACTGGCCCACTCTTTTTAAAGATTGTTATAATTATTGTAAGACATGTGATATTTGTCAAACACATGGTAACCGTAAGACTTCATCAGCTCCATTATGTCCTATTCTTCCCCTTGGTCCCTTTGAAAAATGGGGAATAGACATTGTAGGTCCACTTCCAACTACATCACGTCAAAATAAGTATATTGTAGTTGCCACAGATTATTTAACCAAGTGGGTTGAAGCTAGGCCATTGAAAACAGCTTCCATGGATGAAGTGGCAAGGTTCATATATGAACGCATTGTCACCAGATTTGGTTGTCCATTAGAAATTGTAACAGATCAAGGAAGCCACTTCATTAATGAGGTGGTAGAAGCCCTAGTCAATAAGTTTTCTATCAAGCACAGGAAGGCAACAACATACAAGCCAAGCACAAATGGACAGGTGGAACGAACAAATTTTGTGCTGTGTCAAATTCTAGCAAAAGATGCAGCCTTGCAGGTACATAAATGGGATAAAAGGATTCATGCAGCATTGTGGGCATATAGGGCAACATCAAAGTCAGCAACAGGATACTCCCCATTTCAGTTGGCCTATGGCATTGATCCAGTTCTTCCTATTGAGTTTGATATTCCCACTGTGAGAGTTATGAAAAATGAAAGGATGGATGAAAGTGATTCAGTAAAAGAAAGGTTGGTACATCTTCATTTGCTAGAGGAAATGAGGGAAATAGCAAAGGATACAAGCCATAAGAAGAAAATGAAGCAGAAGGAATACTTTGATCAAAAGATCCGATGGTCTCCATTTCATGTGAATGACTTGGTCCTAGTATATGATTCCAGATACAAAAAAAGAAGACAGAGAAAATTTCTTCCAAAATGGATGGGGCCCTACAAAATAGCAGCTGTGCATGAAAATGGTACGTACCGACTGGAGGAATTGGATGGCACTCCCATTACGAAATGGGTCAACCACGACAAGTTGAAGATTTTCCAAGCACCAGAATAGTCTACTCCGAGGACGGAGTAGAAGCTAGGAAGGGGGAAGATGTCGACACTAAAATTTTCCTCCAAAATTTCTATTTCATTAATGTATGTATTAGGAATAGGATGTTGTTAAGTGTAATTAGTAGTAGCGTCCGATAGAAGATAACGGCGCCGTCAGTACGGTGCCGCCAATAATGTGGAGTACGGTAACAGTCAAAGTACAATAGGAATGTTGTAAAAAGTAAATATTTGTCGTAAGTGGTCCGGTAATGTTAAAATGTCAAAGTTTGGGTAATTAGAGAAGTAGGGTCTACATGATTAGGAATTAGAAATATTATATTGGTAATAAGGACAAGGAGTGAGGTCATAAATATTTTGTGTATTTTATTTGTAAAAAGTCTAAAAATGTGGAACCCATGTAAAATGATAAGGTTTATCTTATCTTAACAGATAAGCTTACATGTACAGATAAGAGTTAAGGTATGGAATATGATTCGTCAGAGTGGATTTCTTATCCTATCTTAGAGATAGGATGGATAAGCCTGGAAGTTCTATAAATAGAGAGGCCACCCCCCTCATTTAGCATAGAAAGAAGTAGTGAGAAATATTGTAGGAAGTGTGCGAAGGAAGCCATCAGTTAAAGGTGTGTTGAAGAAGCCATCAAGAGGTGTAATTGTAAAGTTTCTCCCATAGTCTTGTTGAAGTATCTCATGGGTGAGATTGTAACAGTTTCATGTTAATATTATAATTTATTTTGATATTTCAGATTTGTCGTCATTCTGTCTTATCATAGTCAATGGTATTCTTGTGTTCGGTTGTTGTTTTGCTTCCAGATTACATCCACCAAACTAAAGTCTGTGCATCAGTAAATAATCATAGCACGAGGAGTTCCCGGTGAAGAATTATCATAGTGCCGGATTGGTGATGACAGAATGTTTAGCTAATAAGAGAGATATTAGCCAAATAAGCTGATTATAGCAAGAATATGATTAAGAAGGTGTCGTAAATGGACATCCGAGAATGGAGCGAAGAAGGCTTGAATAATGAAGTATCGTCAATTGGTTGAATTGGATGAAATGCTAACTGTAAGCATATTTTAGGTGTCTATAATGCAATGGAAAGTTACAAAAGCTATGGAATGAGGCTAAAGAACGTAAAATCTTTGTTAACTCATCCATGCACCATGAGATAAGATCTAAACAACAGTTAATCATATACATGCATCATAACTTTAACAAAAACATCAAAACCTAGCATATATACTACTCTCTACTTTTTACATTACTTAATTAAGAAATTGAACCTAATAAGATCAAATTTGCAATCAAAGGGGTGATTAGTTGTTTATGGTTTTCAATCTTTCAAGAATGGAGCCTCCCCATTAATGGCTTCAAGGCCAATGGTTCTCTCCATATTACTCAAAACTTGGATTAAATATGCAAATGGAGGTGTTAGCTAAACAATGGAGGAAGTAAGCTTAAGATCAAATGTCTAATTAGCTTAAAGCTAATCGCAAATGAGATCCCAAAGCTTTCTTAGGATTGGTTTGGCTTTGTTTTATATAAATTTGTGTCTTTGAATGGGTAGGCTTAGCCTTGTATTTATAGTTTTCCACTTGGGAGAGATTGGAATTTGGGTGCATGTGGGACTAAAGCTCAAAAGGTACTTTTAGATTAGATTAGGATAAACATGCTTTAGGCTTAGTTAAGCTTGGTTTAGGCTAGTTAACTAGAGTTTAGGGTAGTTAAAATTTTATTAGCAAGTGATTAGAGACTCATTGAGAGTTTGGAGGGGTCTAGATAACCAGTTGTGACTGATAGATAGCCTACGAAGCCAATAGAAGTGGTCTTGAGAGAACTATGAAGGTTCTGAATGGTTGAAAGGAGGAATGTTTAGCTAATAAGAGAGATATTAGCCAAATAATTTGATTATAGGAATAATACAACTTAGAAGGTGTCGTAAATGGGCATCCGAGAAAGGAGCAAAGAAGGGTTGATTAACGAAATGTCATCAATTGCTTCAATTGGATGAAATGCTAAGTGTAAGCATATTTTAGGTGTCTACAATGCAATGGAAAGTTGCAAAAGCTATGGAATGAGGCTAATTAACCTCAAAGCTTTGCTAACTCATCCATGCACCATGAGATAAGAGCTAAACAAGAGTTAATCCTATACATTCATCATAAATTTGACAAAAACATCAAAACCTAGCAAATATACTACTCTCTACTCTTCAGATTACTTGATTAAGAAATTGAACCTAATAAGATCAACTTATCAATCAAAGGGGTGATTATTTGTTTATGGTTTTCAAGCTTTAAAGAATGGAGTCTCTCCATTAATGGCTTCAAGGCCAATGGTTCTCTCCATATTACTCAAAACTTAGTTTAAGGATGCAAATGGAGGTGTTACCTCAAAAATGGAGGAAGTAAGCTTAATATCAAATGTTTAATAAGCTTAAAGCTAATACAAATGAGATCCCAAAGCTTTCTTAGGATTGGTTTGGACTTTTTTATGTAAATTTGTGTCATTGAATGGGTAGGCTTAGCCTTGTATTTATAGTTTTCCACTTGGGAGAGATTGGAATTTGGGTGCATGTGGGACTAAAGCTCAAAAGGCACTTTTAGATTAGATGAGGATAAACATGCTTTAGGCTTAGTTAAGCTTGGTTTAGGCTAGTTAAATAGGGTTTAGGATAGTTAAAATTTGATTAACAAGTGATTAGATACTCATTGAGAGTTTGGAGGGGTCTAGATAACCAATTGCTACTGATAGATAGCCTACGAAGCCAATAGAAGTGGTCTTGAGAGAACTAGGAAGGTTTTGAATGGTTGAAAGGAGGAATGTTTAGATAATAAGATAGATATTAGCCAAATAAGTTGATTATAGGAATAATATGACTGAGAAGGTGTCATAAATGGGCATCCGAGAATGGACTAAAGAATGGTTGATTAACGAAGTGTCATCAATTGGTTCAATTAGATGAAATGCTAAGTGTAAGCATATTTTAGGTGTCTACAATGCAATGGAAAGTTGCAAAAGCTATGGAATGAGGCTAATTAACCTCAAATCTTTGCTAACTCATCCATGCACCATGAGATAAGAGCTAAACAAGAGTTAATCCTATACATGCATCATAACTTTGACAAAAACATCAAAACCTAGCAAATACACTACTCTCTACTCTTTAGATTACTTGTTTAAGAAATTAAACCTAATAAGATCAACTTAGCAATCAAAGGGGTGATTAGTTGTTTATGGTTTTCAAGCTTTAAAGAATGGAGTCTCCCCATTAATGGCTTCAAGGCCAATGGTTCTCTCCATATTACTCAAAACTTGGTTTAAGGATGCAAATGGAGGTGTTAACTTAATAATGGACGAAGTAAGCTTAAGATAAAATGTATAATTAGCTTAAAGCTAATACAAATGAGATCCCAAAGCTTTCATAGGCTTGGTTTGGCTTTGTTTTATGTAAATTTGTGTCTTTTAATGGGTAGGTGTAGCCTTGTATTTATAGTTTTCCACTTGGGAGAGATTGGAATTTGGGTGCATGTGCGACTAAAGCTCGAAAGGCACTTTTAGATTAGATGAGGATAAACATGCTTTAGGCTTAGTTAAGCTTGGTTTAGGCTAGTTAAAATTTGATTAGCAAGTGATTAGAGACACATTGAGAGTTGGGAGGGGTCTGGATAACCAATTGTGACTGATAGATAACCTACAAAGCCAATAGAAGTAGTCTTGAGATAACTAGGAAGGTTCTATATGATTGAAAGGAGGAATGTTTAGCTAATAAGAGAGATATTAGCCAAATAAGTTGATTATAGGAAGAATATGACTGAGAAGGTGTCGTAAATGGGCATCCGAGAATGGAGCAAAGAAGGGTTGATTAACGAAGTGTCGTCAATTGGTTCAATTGGATGAAATTGTAAGTGTAAGATTTTTTTAGGTGTCTACAGTGCAATAGAAAGTTGTAGAAGCTATGGAATGAGGCTAAAGAACCTCGAAGCTTTGCTATCTCATCCATGCACCATAAGATAAGAGCTAAACAAGAGTTAATCCTATAAATGCATCATAATTTTGAAAAAAACATCAAAACCTAGCATATATACTACTCTCTACTATTTAGATTACTTAATTAAGAAATTAAACCTAATAAGATCAACTTATCAATCAAAGGGGTGATTATTTGTTTATGGTTTTCAAGCTTTAAAGAATGGAGTCTCTCCATAAATGGCTTTAAGGCTAATGGTTCTCTCCATATTACTCAAAACTTGGTTTAAGGATGCAAATGGAGGTGTTACCTCAAAAATGGAGGAAGTAAGCTTAAGATCAAATGTCTAATAAGCTTAAAGCTAATACAAATGAGATCCCAAAGCTTTCTTAGGCTTGGTTTGGACTTTTTTTATGTAAAGTTGTGTCATTGAATGGGTAGGCTTAGCCTTGTATTTATAGTTTTCCACTTGGGAGAGATTGGAATTTGGGTGCATGTGGGACTAAAGCTCAAAAGGCACTTTTAGATTAGATGAGGATAAACATGCTTTAGGCTTAGTTAAGCTTGGTTTAGGCTAGTTAACTAGGGTTTAGGATAGTTAAAATTTGATTAGCAAGTGATTAGATACTCATTGAGAGTTTGGAGGGGTCTAGATAACCAATTGCTACTGATAGATAGCCTACGAAGCCAATAGAAGTGGTCTTGAGAGAACTAGGAAGGTTTTGAATGGTTGAAAGGAGGAATGTTTAGCTAATAAGATAGATATTAGCCAAATAAGTTGATTATAGGAAGAATATGACTGAGAAGGTGTCATAAACGGGCATCCGAGAATGGACTAAAGAATGGTTGATTAACGAAGTGTCGTCAATTGGTTCAATTGGATGAAATGCTAAGTGTAAGCATATTTTAGGTGTCTACAATGCAAGCTACGAAAGTTGCAAAAGCTATGGAATGAGGCTAATTAACCTCAAATCTTTGCTAACTCATTCATGCAATGGAAAGTTACCATGAGATAAGAGCTAAACAAGAGTTAATCCTATACATGCATCATAACTTTGACAAAAACATCAAAACCTAGCAAATACACTACTCTCTACTCTTTAGATTACTTGTTTAAGAAATTAAACCTAATAAGATCAACTTAGCAATCAAAGGGGTGATTAGTTGTTTATGGTTTTCAGTCTTTCAAGAATGGAGTCTCCCCATTAATGGCTTCAAGGTTAATGGTTCTCTCCATATTACTCAAAACATGGTTTAAGGATGCAATTGGAGGTGTTAGCTCAACAATGGAGGAAGTAAGCTTAAGATCAAATGTCTAATTAGCTTAAAGATAATACAAATGATATCCCAAAGCTTTCATAGGATTGGTTTGGCTTTGTTTTATGTAAATTTGTGTCTTTGAATGGGTAGGCTTAACCTTGTATTTATAGTTTTCCACTTGGGAGAGATTGGAATTTGGGTGCATGTGCGACTAAAGCTCAAAAGGCACTTTTAGATTAGATTAGGATAAACATGCTTTTGGCTTTGTTAAGCTTGGTTTAGGCTAGTTAACTAGGTTTTAGGCTGGTTAAACTTTGATTAGAAAGTGATTAGAGACTCATTGAGAGATGAGATGGGTTTGGATAACCAATTGTGACGTATAGATAGCCTACAAAGCCAATAGAAGTAGTCTTGAAATAACTAGGAAGGTTCTAAATGCTTAAAAGGAGGAATATTTATCTAATAAGAGAGATATTATCCAAATAAGCTGATTATAGGAAGAATATTACCCAGAAGGTGTCGTAAATGGGCATCCGAGAATGGAGCGAAGAAGGGTTTATTAACGAAGTGTCGACAATTGGTTCAATTGGATGAAATTATAAGTGTAAACACTTTTTAGGTGTCTGCAATTCAATGGAAAGTTGCAAAAGCTATGGAATGAGGCCAAAGAACCTCGAAGCTTTGCTAACTCATCCATGCACCATGAGATAAGAGCTAAAAAATATTTAATCCTATAAATGCATCATAATTTTGACAAAAACATCAAAACCTAGCATATATACTACTCTCTACTCTTTAGATTACTTGATTAAGAAATTGAACCTAATAAGATCAACTTATCAATCAAAGGGGTGATTATTTGTTTATGGTTTTCAAGCTTTAAAAAATGGAGTCTCTCCATTAATGGCTTCAAGTCCAATGGTTCTCTCCATATTACTCAAAACTTGGTTTAATGATGCAAATGGAGGTGTTTCCTCAAAAATGGAGGAAGTAAGCTTAAGATCAAATGTCTAATTAGCTTAAAGCTAATACAAATGAGATCCCAAAGCTTTCTTAGGATTGCTTTGGACATTTTTATGTAAAGTTGTGTCATTGAATGGGTAGGCTTAGCCTTGTATTTATAGTTTTCCACTTGGGAGAGATTGGAATTTGGGTGCATGTGAGACTAATGCTCAAAAGGCAGTTTTGGATTAGATGAGGATAAACATGCTTTAGGCTTATTTAAGCTTTGTTTAGGCTATTTAACTAGGGTTTAGGATAGTTAAAATTTGATTAGCAAGTGATTAAAGAATCATTGAGAGTTAGGAGGGGTCTAGATAACCAATTGTGACTGATAGATAGCCTACGAAGCCAATAGAAGTGGTCTTGAGAGAACTAGGAAGGTTCTGAATATTTGAAAGGAGGAATGTTTATCTAATAAGAGAGATGTTAGCTAAATAAGTTGATTATAGGAAGAATACGACTGCGAAGGTGTTGTAAATGGGCATCCGAGAATGGATCAAAAAAGGGTTGATTAACAAAGTGTCGTCAATTGGTTCAATTGGATGAAATGCTAAGTGTAAGCACATTTTATATGTCTGCAATGCAATGGAAATTTGAGAAGGTATGGAATGAGACTAATGAACCTCAAATCTTTGCTAACTCTTCCATGCACCATGAGATAAGAGCTAAAAAAGAGTTAATCCTTTACATGGATCATAACTTTGACAAAATCATCAAAACCTTGCAAATACACTACTCTCTACTCTTTAGATTACTTATTTAAGAAATTGAACCTAATAAGATAAACTTAGCAATCAAAGGGGTGATTAGTTGTTTATGGTTTTGAATCTTTCCAGAATGGATTCTCCCCATTAATGGCTTCAAGGACAATGGTTCTCTCCATATTATTCAAAACATGGTTTAAGGATGCAAATGGAGGTGTTAGCTCAACAATGGAGGAAGTAAGCTTAAGATCAAATGTCTAATTAACTTAAAGCTAATACAAATGAGATCCCAAAACTTTCATAGGCTTTGTTTGGATATGTTTTATGTAAATTTGTGTCTTTGAATTGGTAGGCTTAGCCTTGTATTTATAGTTTTTCCACTTAGGAGAGATTGAAATTTGGGTGCGTGTGCGACTAAAGCTCAAAAGGCACTTTTAGATTAGATTAGGATAAAACATGGTTTAGGCTTAGTTAAGCTTGGTTTAGGCTAGTTAACTAGGGTTTAGGATAGTTAAACTTTGATTAGCAAGTGATTAGAGACTCATTGAGAGTTGAGAGGGGTTTGGAAAACCAATTGTGACTGCTAGATAGCCTACAAAGCCAATAGATGTGGTCTAGAGATAACTAGGAAAGTTTTGAATAGTTGAAAGGAGGAATATTTATCTAATAAGAGAGGTATTATCCAAATAAGCTGATTATAGGAAGAATATGACCCAGAAGGTTTCGTAAATGGGCATCCGAGAATGGAGCAAAGAAGGGTTGATTAACGAAGTGTCGATAATTGGTTCAATTGGATGAAATTCTAAGTGTAAACACTTTTTAGGTGTCTACAATGCAATGGAAAGTTATAAAAGCTATGTAACGAGGTTAAAGAACCTCGAAGCTTTGCTAACTCATCCATGCGCCATGAGATAAGATCTAAACAAGATTTAATCCTATAAATGCATCATAATTTTGACAAAAACATCAAAACCTAGCATATACACTACTCTCTACTCTTTAGATTTACTTAATTAAGAAATTGAACCTAATAAAATCAACTTATCAATCAAAGGGGTGATTAGTTGTTTTTGGTTTTCAAGCTTTCAAGAATGGAGTCTCCCCATTAATGGCTTCAAGGTTAATGGTTCTCTCCATATTACTCAAAACATGGTTTAAGGATGCAAATGGAGGTGTTAGCTCAACAATGGAGGAAGTAAGCTTAAGATCAAATGTCTAATTAGCTTAAAGATAATACAAATGAGATCCCAAAGCTTTCATAGGATTGGTTTGGCTTTGTTTTATGTAAATTTGTGTCTTTGAATGGGTAGGCTTAGCCTTGTATTTATAGTTTTCCACTTGGGACAGATTGGAATTTCGGTGCATGTGGGACTAATGCTCAAAAGGCACTTTTAGATTAGATGAGGATAAACATGTTTTAGGCTTAGTTAAGCTTTGTTTAGGCTAGTTAACTAGGGTTTAGGATAGTTAAAATTTTGTTAGCAAGTGATTAGAGAATCATTGAGAGTTAGGAGGGGTCTAGATAACCAATTGTGACTGATAGATAACCTACGAAGCCAACAGAAGTGGTCTTGAGAGAACTAGGAAGGTTCTGAATAGTTGAAAGGAGGAATGTTTAGCTAATAAGAGAGATATTAGCTAAATAAGTTGATTATAGGAAGAATATGACTGTGAAGGTGTTGTAAATGGGCATCCGAGAATGCAGCAAAAAAGGGTTGATTAACAAAGTGTCATCAATTGGTTCAATTAGATGAAATGCTAAGTGTAAGCACATTTTACGTGTCTGCAATGCAATGGAAATTTGAGAAGCTATGGAATGAGGCTAATGAACCTCAAAGCTTTGCTAACTCTTCCATGCACCATGAGATAAGAGCTAAACAAGAGTTAATCCTTTACATGGATCATAACTTTGACAAAAACATCAAAACCTAGCAAATACACTACTCTCTACTCTTTATATTACTTATTTAAGAAATTGAACCTAATAAGATCAACTTAGCAATCAAAGGGGTGATTAGTTGTTTATGGTTTTGAATCTTTCCAGAATGGAGTCTCCCCATTAATGGCTTCAAGGCCAATGGTTCTCTCCATATTACTCAAAACTTGGTTTTAAGGATGCAAATAGAGGTGTTAGCTCAACAATGGAGGAAGTAAGCTTAAGATCAAATGTCTAATTAGCTTAAAGCTAATACAAATGAGATCCCAAAGCTTTCATAGGCGTTGTTTGGATTTTTTTTATGTAAATTTGTGTCTTTGAATTGGTAGGCTTAGCCTTGTATTTATAGTTTTCCACGTAGGACAGATTGGAATTTGGGTGCATGTGTGACTAAAGCTCAAAAGGCACTTTCAGATTAGATTAGGATAAACATGGTTTAGGCTTAGTTAAGCTTGGTTTAGGCTAGTTAAAATTTTATTAGCAAGTGATTAGAGACTCATTGAGAGTTGGGAGGGGTCTGGATAATCAATTGTGACTGATAGATAGCATTCGAAGCCAATAGAAGTGGTCTACAGAGAACTAGGAAAGTTTTGAATAGTTGAAAGGAGGAATGTTTAGCTAATAAGAGAGATATTAGCCAAATAATCTGATTATAGGAAGAATACGACCGAGAAGGTGTCGTAAATGGGTATCCGAGAATGGAGCGAAGAAGGGTTGATTAACAAAGTGTCATCAATTAGTTGAATTGGATGAAATTCTAAGTGTAAGCATGTTTTAGGTGTCTACAATGCAATGGAAAGTTGCAAAAGCTATGGAATGAGGCTAAAGAACTTCGGAGCTTTGATAACTTATCTATGCACCATGAGATAAGTGCTAAACAAGAGTTAATCCTATAAATGCATCATAATTTTTGACAAAAACATCAAAACCTAGCATATATACTACTCTACTCTTTAGATTACTTAATTAATAAATTAAACCTAATAAGATCAACTTATCAATCAAAGGGGTGATTATTTGTTTATGGTTTTCAAGCTTTAAAGAATGGAGTCTCTCCATTAATGGATTCAAGGCCAATGGTTCTCTCCATATTACTCAAAACTTGTTTTAAGGATGCAAATGGAGGTGTTACCTCAAAAATGGAGGAAGTAAGCTTAAGATCAAATGTCTAATAAGCTTAAAGCTAATACAAATGAGATACCAAAGCTTTCTTAGGCTTGGTTTGGCTTTTTTTTATGTAAATTTGTGTCTTTGAATGGGTAGGCTTAACCTTCTATTTATACTTTTCCACTTGGGAGAGATTGGAATTTGGGTGCATGTGGGACTAAAGCTCAAAAGGTACTTTTAGATTAGATTAGGATAAACATGCTTTAGGCTTAGTTAAGCTTGGTTTAGGCTAGTTAACTAGGGTTTAGGGTAGTTAAAATTTTATTAGCAAGTGATTAGAGACCCATTGAGAGTTGGGAGGGGTCTTGATAACCAATTGTGACTGACAGATAGCCTACGAAGCCAATAAAAGTGGTCTTAAGATAACTAGGAAGGTTATGAATGGTTAAAAGAATGAATGTTTAGCTAATAAGAGAGATATTAGTCAAATAAGTTGATTATAGGAATAATACGACCGAGAAGTTGTCGTAAATGGGAATTCGAGAATGGAGCGAAGAAGGATTTATTAACGAAGTGTCATCAATTGGTTGAATTGGATGAAATTCTAAGTGTAAGCATATTTTAGGTGTCTACAATGCAAGGGAAAGTTGCAAAAGCTATGGAATGAGGCTAAACAACCTCAAATATTTTCTAACTCATCCATGAACCATGAGATAAGAGCTAAACAAGAGTTAATCCTATACATGCATTATAACTTTGAAAAAAATATCAAAACCTTGCATATATATTACTCTCTACTCTTTAGATTACTTAATTAAGAAATTGAACCTAATAAAATCAAGTTAGCAATCAAATGGGTGATTGTTTTTTTATAGTTTTCAAGCTTTCAAGAATGGAGTCTCCCCATTAAGGGCTTCAAGGCCAATGGTTCTCTCCATATTACTCAAAACATGGTTTAAGGATGCAAATGGAGGTGTTAGATCAACAATGGAGGAAGTAAGCTTAAGATCAAATGTATAATTAGCTTAAAGCTAATACAAATGAGATCCCAAATCTTTCTTAGGCTTTGTTTGGCTTTGTTTTATGTAAAGTTGTGTCTTTGAATGGGTAGGCTTATCCTTGTACTTATAGTTTTCCACTTGGGAGAGATTGGAACTTGTGTGCATGTGGGACTAAAGCTCAAAAGGCACTTTTAGATTAGATGAGGATAAACATGCTTTTGATGTAGGCATGCAATGTGGTGGGTTTAGGCTAGTTAACTAGGGTTTAGGCTAGTTAAACTTTGATTAACAAGTGATTAGAGACTCATTGAGAGTTGGGATGGTTATGGATAACCAATTGTGACTGATATATAGCCTATAAAGCCAATAGAAGTGGTCTTGAGAGAACTAGGAAGGTTCTGAATGGTTAAAAGGAAGAATGTTTAGCTAATAAGAGAGATATTAGCTAAATAAGAGGATTATAGGAAGAATACGACTGAGAAGGTATCATAAATGGGCATCTAAGAATGGAGCAAAGAAGGGATTATTAATGAAGTGTCGTCAATTGGTTCAATTGGATGAAATGCTAAGTGTAAGCATATTTTAGGTGTCTACAATGCAATGGAAAGTTACAAAAGCTATGGAATGATGCTAAAGAACCTCAAAGCTTTGCTAACTCAACTATGCACCATGAGATAAGAGCTAAGCAAGAGTTAATCCTATACATGCATCATAAATTTGACAAAAACATTAAAACCTAGCATATATACTACTATCTACTATTTAGATTACTTAATTAAGAAATTGAACCTAATAAGATCCACTTAGCAATGAAAGTGGTGATTATTTGTTTATGGTTTTCAAGCTTTCAAGAATGGAGTCTCCCCATTAATGGCTTCAAGGCCAATGGTTCTCTCCATATTACTCAAAACTTAGTTTAAGGATGCAAATGGAGGTGTTAGCTCAACAATGGAGGAAGTAAGCTTAAGATCAAATGTCTAATTAGCTTAAAGCTAATACAAATGAGATCCCAAAGCTTTGTTAGGCTTTGTTTGGCTTTGTTTTATGTAAATTTGTGTCTTTGAATGGGTAGGCTTAGCCTTGTATTTATATTTTTCCACTTGGCAGTGATTGGAATTTGGGTGCATATGGGACTAAAGCTCAAAAGGTACTTTTATATTAGATGACTATAAACATGCTTTAGGATTAGTTAAGCTTTGTTTAGGCTAGTTAACTAGGGTTTATGATAGTTAAAATTTTATTAGAAAGTGATTAGAGACTCATTGAGAGTTGGGAGGGGTCTAAATAACCAATTGTGACTGATAGATAGCCTACGAAGCCAATAGAAGTGGTCTTAAGAGAACTAGGAAGGTTCTAAATGGTTGAAAGGAGGAATGTTTAGCTAATAAGAGAGATATTATCCAAATAAGCTGATTATAGGAAGAATACGACTGAGAAGGTGTCGTAAATGGGCATCCGAGAATGGAGTAAAGAAGGGTTGATTAATGAAGTGCTGATAATTGGTTGAATTGGATGAAATGCTAAGTGTAAGCATATTTTAGGTGTATACATTTGCCCCTCTTTGAGGTGGCGTAAGTAACGTCACTTCAAATAAATTAGACAATCATAAACAATTAGAAATGTTTTGAAGGGATAGAAGAAAGATGAGTAGAATGGAGGATGTCCCCTCTATTGTCGATGGGGTGATAGAAGAACTCAATTGATAATCGAAAAGATGAAAAAAGAGAACAAAAGAAAGAATAGTGTGAAGAAGAAAAGAAAGGGGATATAGAAGAAAAAGAGTATGAGGAAGGGGGAATGAGCTAACATCCATCCAATGCCTTTTAAACAACTTTATTTTTCATCATATTGCTAAGGATCTTCATTATCAGTTCTTATTTAAAATGAACGAACAAAAGTGTAGTATGACATGAAAATCCATATACGAACAAATGTCCATTGCTAAAAAAACCAACTCCATGTAACATAAAAAATGTAATGCAATATGAGAAAGTAAAATATTCCTAACTCCATCTAACATACATAATGCAATGCAATACGAGAAATTAAACAAGCTAAACTAACAGAGATACAAGATGTAATGTTTTTGTTATTGAGAATCAGTTCTGACTTGTGCGAGTTAATGATAAGGGTTAATTACGGTGCCCTAAGCAAGGATACATGCGAGGAGAATAATGGAGGACACTTCCATCCTATGAAAAAGCAATGTGCACTACGAAACAGTTCTAAGCAACTCGTTGTGCCCCAGAGTACAGATAAAGTAAGCAGCCTAGCTTTTGTTGGAGGTAGATCAAGATGATCTGTGAGTCACACAAATGAACAAGTGAGAACCAAAGAGTGATGTTTTGTAGGATGATTTATATTGTTTAGAATTTTTCTAAAACATATTTGAATTTTTTTTATTTTTCTGACATATTTGAATGTTTTTGGATTATTTTTCTAACATATTTGAATGTTTTTGTTAATTTTGAAAGTTTTCTGAAACTATGTACAAGAAGATGAGGAAGCGTGGATGCCCCTAGAGATAGATGGGATGTACAAGGTCATAAGGCCACATGCATACGAGAAAGGTGAAGATGCAAAAATTCCCCAGTGATTAGGTGGGAGTATTCAAAGGAAAACTCTTCACGGGTAGAAGTAGGACCCAAGGACATTATGGATAGGTTCAACATGATGATGAACATAAACCAATGAAGTGCTAGGAAGAAGCAAGGATGCCCCTAGTGTAAGTTGGCCTAAAAGCACATGATAGAAAGGAAGGATAAGATTGTTTTTGTTAAAAGAGACAAAGGTGTCCAAAAACATGTAAAAAAAGTAATCTTATACACATGGATGTTCTGAATAAAGTAGAAGAATGATGTGAATGAATCTTAGAAGACTCGTGTTGAAGAAGTGATTAGCCAAAGGCACAAATCATGAGACGAGATAAGGACTAAAGCAAGAGTGTGAACAAGTTCCAAAAATGACACTTGGTAACATACTAATCCTGCTTGCTCATAGAGATCCAATGTGTGTACGTGGAATTTATTACCTCTTGAAGGGAAGATTTAATAGACAACAAGTGAAGACACCCTAGCGAATGTGTAGGAATGATTTAATTTGACAGGTGATAGGGATTACCAAATGTATGCAATGGAAAGTTGCAAAAGCTATGGAATGAGGCTAAAGAACCTCAAAGCTTTGATAACTCATCCATGCACCATGAGATAAGAGCTAAAAAAGAGTTAATCCTATACATGCATCATAACTTTGACAAAAACATCAAAACCTAGCATATATACTACTCTCTACTCTTTAGATTACTTAATTAAGAAATTGAACCTAATAAAATCAACTTAGAAATCAAAGGGGTGATTAGTTGTTTATGGTTTTCAATCTTTCAAGAATGGAGTCTCCCCATTAATGGCTTCAAGGCCAATGGTTCTTTCCATATTACTCAAAACTTGGTTTAAGGATGCAAATGGAGGTGTTAGCTCAACAATGGAGGAAGTAAGCTTAAGATCAAATGTCTAATTAGCTTAAAGCTAATACAAATGATATCCCAAAGCTTTCTTAAGCTTGGTTTGGCTTTGTTTTATGTAAAGTTGTGTCTTTGAATGGGTAGGCTTAGCCTTGTATTTATATTTTTCCACTTGGGAGAGATTGGAATTTGGGTGCATGTGGGACTAAAGCTCAAAAGGTACTTTTAGATTAGATTAGGATAAACATGCTTTAGGCTTAGTTAAGCTTGGTTTAGGCTAGTTAACTAGGGTTTAGGCTATTTAAACTTTGATTAACAAGTGATTAGAGACTCACTGAGAGTTGGGAGGGGTTTGGATAACCAATTGTGACTGATAGATAGCCTACAAAGCCAATAGAAATGGTCTAAAGAAAACTAGGAAGGTTTTGAATGGTTGAAAGGAGGAATGTTTTGCTAATAAGAGAGATATTAGCCAAATAAGCTGATTATAGGAAGAATATGACCGAGAAGGTGTCGTAAATGGGCATCCGAGAATGGAGCAAAGAAGGATTGATTAATGAAGTGTCGTCAATTGGTTCAATTGGATGAAATACTAAGTGTAAGCATATTTTAGGTGTCTACAAGTGGTAATGTGATGACTGAGGTTTCAAGGAGATTGGTTAAAATCTTGGCGTAGGACCCTGCTAACGGATCGTAATGGCAGGTGAGTGTGGGTTTAGGTACAGGTGTGACTAATTGTGAAGGAAAGGGCTTTACATGAGCGGGAATGGCTTGGTCCACTAGTTTGGTATGTGGAGTGGTCTTAGGTCTTGCGGAAATCTGTTTTGGTAAAGATTTGGTAGAAGAGCTTGCGATGGAAGGTTTGGTTAGTTTGACTACCTTATTGGAGGGTAGTGGATTCTTAGGTTTGGGTTGCACCTTCTTAGGTAAAGTTGACATGGGGGTACAGGATGTATAAGGAAAATAAGATGGTGGAAGGGAGATATTTAATCATGGGGATGATCACGGTGGAGTAGGGGTTGTTGGCAGAGATCACATGGAAGGTGCGAGTGGAAGAGAGGAGAGTGTCATGGGTAGTGAAGAAGTTATGGAAGGTAGTGTTGGTATGTGTGGTAAGAAGGTCACGGTGGACAAAGGGGGTTGTGTAGATTCCTTGGGTATATTAGAGGGTCGTGATGAGGAGGTGGGCTGTTGCGTTCTTGGTTTACCGGTGGAATAAGGTTCCTTGGCCAGGGTCGAGGGGTGAGGTCCTAGGATGGATGGAAGAGGTGAAGGTGACAATGGTGTGGTAGGTGAGGTTGGTGTATGAGGCCTATCAGGTTGGGTGTTCCTTTTAGGTGTAGGAATAAGTTTAGTGTTGGTTTGGGAAGATGTGGCTAAATATAATTTGATGGGTGGATGAGTAAGGTTCGATGTTGGCATCACCCCTAAGGTAGTGATGGGTTTAGGTAAGGGAGATGATATAGGCATGGGTAGGTTTTTGGGTATAGGTGTGTGTGTTAGGTTGTGGGAAATTACATGGAAGGTGTTCCAATAGCCATGGTTGTGTTTGATTTGGTTTCTTGAAACACTTTTGGATAGACTATGGAGGTATTGGTGAGTGACAACTGCATTTGTGTTGAAGTAGGAAGTAGAAGACATCTGCAAAGCAAGGCTCTATCAACATAATCCAGGTAATCGACCAAGTCTAAAAATGGTACTGTTGTAAGCGGGGCCAATGTGGATCGAGTAGAAACCCCCGTAAAATAGGTTTGAGACATAGGGAAATGGTTAGCTTTAGATTATGTGGGTAAGAGAGCCAACAACAGGTCAGCAGGATCTTAGAAGGCTGATGGACAATGGTCACCTAAAGGAAATGGTGTTTTTACATGATCCTCTATGGGTAAAGGAGATGATAGGAAAGACAAGGTAGACTCTCCTTGCGATGGTGTAGGGAGTGGGCCTGTGTCCCCTATGGGTAGGAGAGGTGTTGCTGATGACTACTCAGTAATTTCAGAGGAAAGAGGTGGAGTGTTAATTATGGGCTCTTTCACGGGTGAAAGATAAAATGAAGGGGGTCCCTCTGTGGGTGGAGGAGTAGATGAAATAGATTCCTGTGGAGGTAGGGGAGTTCATACTAGGATTTCATCTATGGAAGAAACAAGGGGAAATTAGAAAGCAACTGGAATGTCATCGAAAATAGCGTGTGTTGGTACCCAAATTTGTTCTCCTTTTCAGTTTAAGCAACATCAAAGATATGGTATGAAGCTTGAAGACAGATGGATCATGGTGTGTGTTTTTTTGTAGCCAGGGATATGATCTAGCTGGCACTCAGATTCGTGGAGAGATGGATAACACTCAAATAGGACTTGATCTTGTCCTAACTGTTTTAGGTTGTGCCTTTCAACCAAGGTAAGAGAACCTATTTTGTAACCCTAAAATAATGAAGGAGACGAAGATATCCCTCAATTTGTGTAAATAGTATGAAAAGGGCCTTGGGAAAATATGATCAACACTCCAAATCTGACTTTCACAAGTTGTCACTTCCAGATTATGGAGATACTTTCAATGTAAGACAAGGGTTACTGAAGACATTTAGAATCCTGATATGTTCTGCATACTTTAGCAAATGGATTTTGATCTTCTATGGGTATACAGGTCAAAATAGGGGTAAAACAGGGTAGGATTAGTTTTTTTGAATAATTTTTAGGTGGGAGTTTAGATAAGACAAACCAAGGTCTGCCAGACTCTTTGAGGATTTTGTAATACCCACTTCCCTTTGACACCTTTTGATACTGATTTTGATACTGTTGATTACATTATGGGCATTATTATAGTTTTGCTTTAATATGATGTTAGACATTTGATCATGGATTATTTTGATCTTGATTTGGTTATGATGCATGATGATTATTAGAGACACTCATATGTGGATAATGATATATTATTTGACATGGATATATTGTGAATATTGTTCAGGCATGTAATTTTTGGATATTGTGAGTAGACTTAGAAAATGGACATTATATGATGATGATATAATGGTTGATATAATTTGTAAGTGATATTCTTGATTTTCTTGATGTTATTGTGATTCATATGTATAGGGGATTTTGTGATTATATTTATATCATGTTGGATGTTCTGATATGGCCATGAGGCTAAAGGAGGTATTTGTGTTTTTGTAGATTAAAATATCACAACAAACATCGGGGGGTTGGAGACCAACCACATTGGAATTCTAGATGAATTCAACAAGGTCACCATGGCAACATGTTTTGCGTGTTTGTTGTTTTGTTAAGGGTTCCCATGGGGGGGAATCACCTTTAAATGTGACCGTGGGTTTTGTGTATTTTTTCATGTGGTTCCTTATTTTATTGTATGTGTTTTATTAGTGATGTGTCCCTCTCTTTTAATTAATTAAATTGTGGTAGATTATTGTGAGAAAGCATATGGTTAAAAGTTAAATAAATCAAATTGGGATATGAGAAAGTAATTATATAAGTTGTTGGCTTATTATATTAAATATGTAAGTGATGTGTAAGAGTTGTGAAAGTTAGATTTTGGAGTATGAAACACTACACCTCCTTAGAAATTCGAATTTGTCCTTGCAGGCTGTTTTTGGAGGCTATGGGACAAGTAAAACTTGTCCCATGCCTCTTAATTTTATTTACCAACCTTACCTATGGTTGGAAGGTTAAATTTAGACTTTTATAATGCATTATTATAAATCAAGTTGCATGTTTTGATTGCACTCTTCTTACATTTTATTTAATTCAGTCCTTTGGGGTGTGGGCTTTTTGGATTGTGTAAGTATATTGTCATATTTTCACCCACCTCTTAATTGTTCTTTGGAGAATGAAATTTGAATTTTGTGTTGGAGTTGAGGATGTGTGATGTGGCATCCTACATGGATCCACATCATCCTCTTCTCTTCCCTCATCTATAAAATTCAAACTCTTTGCCTTGTTTTGGGTTGTTGAAACATTTTGCATGCTTCTTTGGGGTGAATTTTCTTGTGATTGGAGCTCTTGATTTTGGAAGGAGATTGGAGAAATTTGCATGCTTGTTGGTTGCTGATTTTTGGGACTGTGTTTTTGACATTGAAATCTTGCTATGTTGGAACAAAATCTACCATGGAGAGGTAGGAGCTTAGCTCTTCTTTATGTTGTTGTTTCTTTTTATGTTTGTGTGAATGGTGTATGTTTTGGTGTATTTGTTGGCTGTTTGGGTAGACTTCCATAGGAATGGTGTAGGAGAAGGCTATGGGGAATTCATGTGGGGGGCATAAGGGAATGCCAGTGGCATCAGATTATTTTGGAGGGAGTTTGGGTTTGGGATCCACCATGGAAAAGAAATAGCTTGCATTTCTTACTTTGTGGGGGGCATAAAGAAAATTGGGGGGGGGGGGCATAAGGAGGGATTGTGGGGCTCATTGGTGAATGCCCAATTCCCATTGAGAGGCATAAGCAGCTTCTCCCATAGTTCTTACTCCTTTGGCTTGCATGATGAAGCCTGAGTTCTGTATAAATGTTTTCAATGTAGTTATAAATTGTTGTCTTGTGTTGAACTATGTTTTAATTTAAAATGTGCATGTTGAAAGAATGTTGTGTGTATGTTTTTTGGAAGCTTGTTATTACCATGAGTTGAAATACATTTCCTAGTGCATTATGGTTGGATCTCAAGGGCCAATGATGAAGGATGGATTCTCCTTTCATTGGATGTCTTGGTTGGGTGGAGAGCGTAGCCTTTCCCCCAATTTTTTTGTGATCAAATTGGAAAAAAAAGGGAACTTTGCATGTTGTTGTTTTGGAGCAGAGGAGAAAGACATTTTTGATTGCCCCTTGTGAAATAAATCCCATTGTAACCTTTCCCACTTTGAATTGGATGAATTTGTAAAAGTTTTGAAATGGAAAGATGTTGTATTGGTTATAAAAGTTGTAAAATTGAAGTGTAAAAGATATTTATATTCTGTTCTGGTCATTTGAAAGAAGGAAATCGAAATCTGTTATTTGCATTCAAGGAATTGAAAAAAAAAAATGTAAAGATGTATTTCTTTTAAAATCAATAAAGGATTGAAAGATCTTTCCTCATTTGCATTGTTGATTTAAATTGGAATATCAGATTGTGATTGAAATCCCTATTTGGAAAAATGGAAAAGGAAGAAACACATATGAAGGAATTACTTTATTTTGTCCTTTTGAAAATATGGCATAATTGGAAATTAGACTTTACATTTTAGCTTTTAAATGGTTTTCTTATATCAACTAATTTTATTGGACTAGAATAGAAATTAAATTTTCAATATGAAAGATGAAATTGTTAAATAGATCCCTCAAGATTTGATCTCTGTTGTAAATTTAAAACTAGCAAATAATTTATTTAAAATGCACAGTTCAAACCTGCAAATAATAATTAACTTTGAAACCTTAAAATTTAGCATGTTATAATATCAATGAACTCAATTTTGACAAAAATACTTAAGGAAATAATTTAAAACATTGCAAAATTGGGCCCAAACCTTTCACAGTTATTTTGCAGTCTTTTCTATCAATTGTTGGAAAAAATTCAGATTGGAAATCAATCAAGTAAATTTACCTTCCAAATGCATCCTAAATCCTTCCTAGAATAGTTCTCCATGTTTTTTTGGCATGTTGAGTGAAGGAGAAGATCAAATTGAACCAAATTTATAAGTTAAAATTTACCAATTTGCTTTTAAAAATACTGCAGAACGTTTTCTTAAAATTGACCCCTTAAACTTTATCAAAATCTAAAATTTATGATCCCTGTGCAAAGAGGGAATTGAGAGATTACAAGAAATTCCTCATTTTCCCAAAACTGAGATTTCTAGAAAAAGTTATGGCCCTCTGAAGTTTTCCTTCCTTAGCGGGAAAATTTGGGAAAAAAAATTTCCCTGGCGGGCCCGCGGCTCGAAATTTTCCCTAAAACCTTAGAAAAAATTTTGAAATTTTTTTTGGAAATATTTTAAATCTTTCCCCACCACCATGCAAGTCCATAGAGAATCAGAGGCTACCACATGGCATGGCGGAGGGGCGGAACCCTCGCAAACTGTCTTTTTTGAAATTCTTTTATTAGGAAAATTTTGAAAAAAACCCCCGCGGCCCCGCACTCCCGCCCTCGCCTTGGTGGAATCAACTCCACGGATGCATGGACCCACACGTGTGCTTATCCCTTTTTCCCTCCCTTTGTAAAAACTCCCCAATCACCTCCGCCGCCCTGCCCTTCCCTCATTCTTCCCTGCTTTGGCTTGTTAAGCACCACGTGTCCCTGACGGCGCAGCGGAGGTGTGGGTGCAAATTGGAATTTTCTCCCCCATGTGGGAAAATTTTGAAACATCTCCCCACAACCCTCCAACCCAAAAAAGTGAATTTTCCCTACTCGACACATGTCCCTTTTGGGCAATTTTGCATCCCTGGGCCCGCAGGCCCGCCCTTGGGGAAAAATTTTCACCCCAAGGCCCGCCAGCCCATAACTGGAGTTTTACAAGGAGTGAGGAGAACTTCTTTATATATTTGGAAAGGAGAGAAAAATTCATATCCAATGGGAATAATTTAGGGAAATTTTTAATGCATTAAGTTTGAGAAAAATCAAGTTGAAACTCTGAGCCTGTTAGAGAGTGGGTATGGTGATAATTTACCCCTAAACCTAACTGAAACTTCTAGCCCTAAATTTTGGACCTTGTGACCTCTTATAATGGTTAATAGAACAAAAATATGTTCTAGTAGATTAAAAATTTTCTTAAACCTATTGGTGACAAGTGTTGCATTGCAACCTGGTTGTTGGTTCCTTTAAACAAAAAAAAAATTATTCCATAATTTTTCCTAACTAATCCTAGGTTGTTTCTTAGGTCTCAAGTGGGTTGTGTGTAAAAATGGTTAATCATCCCTTCAACCAGGATATGTGCATCAAATGGGGGCCCAGATCTGCTCTTTTTCACACAATATTTGATCATCTATCACAAAATCTTAAGTTAGAATGAACCAATGAAGCATTTAGCAATCACTATTGAATCATGACCTAAGGTGCACCCAAAGGTTTACAAACAATATCTGAAGTCAAGGAAGGTAAAGTGATTTTAAATTTATTTATCTCTTTATCAGATGAAAGCTCTTCTGAATGTGAGATTGCAAATGCCACTAAACTATCACAAGAAATGATACCATGTATGATCAAGAGAGATTTTAAACACAAGACTGCAACATGAAACAAGAAACACAAATTTGAAATGCATTATGAAATGTAAGCATTTATGGATTTTTCCCAAAGACAACACAAAATAACTCAAAAATGATCAAATTTATGAGTAGGGGAATGTTTTGAAAACAATCTTAGATCTTGTTAATGGCTATACATATGCAACTAACCATGATTTGAAATCTGATATAGAGAGAGTTATATGAGTTTCTCAGGTGGTCACTCAGAGAATGGGCTTCTTCCCAGATTTTCCCGTGAAATTTTTAGTTTTCCAGGATTTTTTAAACTCTTCCAACCCTTTGCATGAAAAATTCATGCAATATATAGTTTTCAATCTCCTTCGAGCCTTCTTTCCCAAGAAAAGAATATGCCAAAGGATCAAATTTGTTACAAAAATTTCTCATGATTCGTAGACAAGGACGTTTAACAAAACACATCCAAAAAGTTGCCAATTGTCTCAAAAAGAGGTGAATCATTGTAAAATCCATATCATTATCCATTGTCAAGGCACATTTTTCATCTTCAAAGCATTAAGACCCCCTTCCTTTCATTATTTCATCCTTATCCCTCCCAAATTTGACTCTGCAACTTTTGGATCTGATATTTCACATTTCTATTCAAGCCCGAACAAAATTTCATTTCAAAAGTACCTCAGATCTAAAAATTGATTCCATTGATCCTTGAAGGAAAAAATGACATGAATTCACACAAAAATTGGTGAAAATTGATGTAAAAATTACATCTCCAAGCTTCCTGGAGCTCAAATGGCGGCCAAATTGAAAAATGCACAGTTACCGTTGATCTTCCTTTATCCTTTAATCTGATTCTTCCACGTGTCACAATGTGATTGGAAATGGGATTGGGATCATTTTTTGATATTTTAATACTTTTAGAAAAATGTAAAAATTTGACATTTATCTCCACCCCTCCGCCCTTTGAAAATGAGCTTTACACGTGTCCCAAAGTGGGCCCCATTGGAATCGCAGACCGATTCTACACATTTCCACCTTTTTTGGAAAAAAGAAAAAATTTCCAATTTATCTATGTAGGCCTACACCTCTGATTTTGTCCCAGACACGTGTCAGTTGCTGATTGGTTGCAGGCTTGTGTTCCTCTTTTTAAATTCATACCTTTATGCCAAAAATGGGAAAAAATCTCAATTTTCCCCCAAGGCCCGAAATTCTGCCTCTGACCCTGACATGTGTCCCTCTGTGATTCATTGTGGGGTTTCGGCTCATTCCTACATTTTCATCTCTTTTTCCAAAAAAAAAACTCTAAGTCTTCCGCCAATCTGCATCTTGCCTTTAATGCAAACGTGACACATGTCCACCCGTGATTCACTGCAGAGTTCCATATTATTTTGTGACTTTAATATTTTAACCAAATAAAGTCAAATAACTTCAAAATAACCTGACCACCCACAATTTTTTCCTTTGCTCTGAAGCCACCACGTGTTCCATTCTAATTTGTTGAGGGCCTGTGGGCTTATTTTGAATTGTAACACCTTTTCACCAAAGGGAAAAAAGTTTCAAACTACTGCACCGATCCATTTTTCCACCTGCCACGTGTCTCCCTCTGATTGGCTAAGAGTAATCAGACTTGCGGGGACAATTTAGAACTTTTTCCAAAAACACAAAAAATGCTAAGTTGCTCGAGCAGACCTGCCAAACCTTGTCCAATCACAAACAGCCATGTAGGAGAAGACTTTTGAGCTAAAATTAACAGGAAAAGGACACCCGTATGACCATCAAGAAACACAGAAAATGCCAGTGATGCCCAAAATTGATTTTTTCTTCATGGGTGAATAAATTTTTGATTAAAGGACAAATAAAAAGTGATTCAAAGCAATTTACGACCATGGCAAGGGATTTTTGAGGGAAAATAAGTATAAATCAAACAATTTTGAGCTCCAAAGGATGGGAAAACATGGGAAAATGGCAGAGGTATTTGAACATGAAAAATTAGGGCAAAACATAGGGTAAACTTAGAGATTCCTCAAAATGGTGCAAGAATGGAGAAAAAAATGAACAACTCAAAGAATTTAAACACATATACGAGTTGTTTTTCATCAAATTCGAAGGATGGGAAGATCCAAAGCCATTTTTTCTCATAAACAGGGCAAAAACACATTTCTCCTTAGAAAATTAGGGCGAAGTAATGAGTTTGCAAACAATCCAATGCACAAGAATGGAGCTACAACTTCACATCATCGATTTCATGAGGAAAAAATGTTTCAGAGCACAAAGAGCAAAGGGGAAACATGGCAAAATAGAAGAGGATCAAAATGGGCACCAACATTGGCTCCTGCTCGGGGATGGGCACTCCCAGTGAGTGCCACAAGAACAAAAGTAGACCAAGTGCCAAAATAATCCATTGGGAAAACAGATTCATGAGCCAAAGCCAACAAAAAACTAGCTAAGAAACTGACAAAAATGGCTTCCACACACCAAGGCAAACCACGAACCAATAAAACACCAAAAATAGAGTAAAATCCAAACACTATTCATTGTACAAGTTGGTGCATACCTCAAATTTAGGGATTAATCCAAGAAATAATTCATATGCCTACCATTAATAGGAAGTTCCAACAATTCCCCATCCATGTCTTTGAGAAAAAAGGTACTCTCACCAATTTTGATATCAATGGAGTAAGGGCACATCCATAATGCATCAAATTTACCATGTTTGCCCTTATCTTCATTTCTGCTATCCCATAACAAAACCATGTCTCAATATTGAAGGCCTTAGGAGTGACCTTCTTGTCAAACAATCTTTTCAACTTCTCTCTAAATCTGAGATGCCTTTGGTGGGATGATCTTCTTTCTTCATCCATCTCAACAATCTGATTAATCCTTGGTTCATATGGACTGACCTCTTGATCTTCAAGCTATTGAACAAACTGAAATGAAGATAATTGCAGATGTAAGGGCAGCAGAGCTTGAGTTCCATACACTAACTCAAATGGGATCTTACCAGTAGCTCTTTTGGCAATGATTCTATCAGCCCAAACTACAAATTTCAGTTGTTCACCCCATTTTCTCTTGTTCAACTCCAAGGTTCTCCTAATGATCTTCAACAAGTTCTTATTGCTAGATTCAGCTTATCCATTTCCTTGAGGGTTGTAGTTTGAAGCAGAAGTAAGATTGGTTCCATACTCCTTGCACATTGCCATCAAGGGCTTATCTCTGAAACACATAGCATTATCAGCAACAATCTTTACTAGCACACCAAATCTGCATATGATGTGATTCAACAAGAAGTCCATAACAACTTGGTGTGTTGCTTTCTTAGTGGGGATTGCTTCCACCCACTTAGTGAAGTAATTTGTGGCTACAAGAATCCACTTATGTCTAGCACTAGAAGGGTCTTAAATCTCACCAATGAATTCTATTACCCATTGTTTGAAAGGAGCTTCAATTGATACATGCTGCAAAGTAAGGGAGCATGAAGCTTTCATTCTTCCAAAGAAATGCTGGTAACTTTCACATTTTCTAACCAGCAGGGTTGCATCTTTAAAGAGAGTAGGCCACCAATAACCAGCTCTCAAAATTTTATGTGTTGTAACCCTTCCAACAAAGTGTCCTCCACAAAATCCCCCATGGAAATCAGCAACTATTTTGGGAGCTTCATCTTCAGTTACACATTTCAAGAGGAAACCTTCAGGGTTCTTCCAAGCCAGCCCTAAGTTAGTAATGATGTACTTTTGAGAAGCCAGTTTGAGGGCTCTTTTCTTATTTTTATTCAGATGATCAGGGAAACATATGTGTCTGAGGTAAAATATTACATACTTGTACCACTCATAACTTACCAACTTCTCAAGAACATCTTCCATCTCTTCCTCTACTTCATTCACTTCCATAGTCTGCAAGTTGCTCTCAGCCATGAGCTTAGCAAGACCCAAAGCTCTCACCAACTTTGTGGTTTGGATATCCATGTCATATTCCTGTAGTTTGTTCACCCATCTACATCTTTTGCTTGAGATATCCATCTCTAATAAGATGTATTTTACCATGGTGTGGGGAACATAAGCAACAAATTTTGAACTTAAGATATAAAGATTGAAAACCTTTGTTGTTTTCACCAAGGAAAATTCTTGTTTTTCCATGATTGTGTATTTAACTCAGCATCTTGTAAAGCCTTTCTAAAGAAGGCAATAGGTCTCTCAGCCCCATCTTCATCCTTCTACAACAAAACAGATGCAATGGTATTTTCAGAAGCAAAGGAGGAGATTTGGAAAGGCTTCTTGTAATTCAGAGCTGCCAAGACAAGTGCATGTTTCAATGCTTCTTTGATTCCTTCAAAATATTGAATAGTAGCCTCCTCCCATTTGATAACTTGGTCTTTCTTTAACATGCATGTAATAGGAAGAGTCAATTCAGAAAAATTAGACACAAACCTTCTAATGAAATTGATCTACCCAAAGAAGGATTGGATGCCCTTCTTTGTTCTTGGAATTAGAACCTTGTTGATTGCTTCTACCCTCTCAAGGTCAATCATGACACCAGCCTTTGAAACAATATGACCTAGCAACTTGGCCTTTTTCCCCCCCAAATGAAACTTCTTTGGATTGAGAGAAATGTCATATTCTCTACATCTGATCAACATTCTTTCCAAGTACCACAAGTGATCTTTTCTGCTCCTTGAAAACACAGTCACATCATCCTAATAAACTGCAATGAAGTCATGTATGTAACCAGAAAAAGATTATTCCATTGCTCTTTGGAAAGTATCTCCAAAATTCATAAGACCAAAAGGCACTCTTAGATAGACATATGTTCCCCAAGGAGTGGTAAAGGTAGTTTTGAATATTTCTGACTCCTTGAAAACAACTTGATTGTAGCTAGACAAACCATCCAAAGTCGAAAACAATTCAGATCCAATCACTAACTGTAGCATGTTTTCTATGTTTGGCAAAGGATAATTTTCTTTCAATGAAGCTCTATTTAGATTTCTAAAGTCTACACAAATTCTGATATCTCCATTTTTCTTTTTGACTAGCACAAGGTTTGCAACCCAAGATGAATACCTTGTGGGCTGAATGATCCCTCCCTCTTTTAGTTTCTTCAATTCATCTTGCGTTTTAATGGAGAGGAGTGGATTAATTGGCCTATGATTTTGTCCAAAGGGCTTGGCATTTATTTCAAGATGAATCTCATGCTAAAACAAGTCCTCTCTGTACGCTTTTAGCTTTGAATAAGACCAAGCAAGAAATTCCTAATATTTCTTCAATAGTTGAACATAGGATTGTTTTTCTTATTTTTTTAGATTGCTGCCCAACCAAAATTTTCTTGGTTTATCATTATTTTCCAAGTTATGTTCTTCCACATCCCTTGAGGTAGACATGTTTCTATTAATGATGTAATCAACCTTGTCAAAATTTGACTCAAGTGCAACAAGACCTCTAGGAATGGTGTTAGTTTTCAATTGGATAATATCCTTTCCAAACAAAGTCTCTCTTCCTTCAGTCACACACACCATTAGTTCCCAATAAATATTATGATTTACAAACTCACTTTGATTTTGTAAGAACCTTTGCACTTGAGCATCATCATTAAACACTTGCCAATGCTTGATGTTGTTAGGGACAGTTGGCCTAGTTAACACTACAACATTGTACTCACAATAAGGTGAAATGGTGCAATTTCCAAATCTTTACCCCAACACTACCAAATTTCCAGTAACAGCATTGAAACTTCTATCATGATGCACAATGTTGAAGGAATCAAACATCTCAATTAGATCCCAAACTGCATGTTTGTACTATTTCATCCGCTGATTTTTTGTAGCATATAGTTTTCTTATTTGTTTGACAACTAGCTCTGAATATCCTTTTGCAATGATGTCCTTGACACTATACTTCCATGAAATTATCAGACCCAACAACAAGACTTCATATTCAGAAATGTTGTTAGTACATTCAAAATTAAGCTTGAAGGAAAAAACAAACCCTTCCAAGCTAGGAGAAATCAGAATTATACCAGCACCATTTCTAAATTTGGAGAAATCTCAATCAAATAGCAAGTTCCAAGGAGAACCTACCTATTCATGGCACTTTTAAAAATCCATCTTGTTCTCTTTGCCATCACCAAACCCAAAAAATTTATCAGCATCAACATCAACAAACAACACCTCATAGGAAGCATTGTTGGGATCTTCAATAAGGTATAACATCTTATTTTCTCCATAGAGCTTGACAAGGCTGCCTTCAATGGGAATAGTGGCAAAAGACATTTCCATTTGAACAGTCCCACCAACACTTGTAGCCCACTTTCTTGACAAAATCATACCCCATTTGGCAGGGTAATCAACAATCACAACATCAAGTTTCAAATTCTTACCCAGATAGGTTGCAAGTTGTACTACCAAACCCTTCACATAACCAACTACCGGCACTTCTCTTGATTCCATGGCAATACACTTTCCATAGGATGTTGTCACTTTCATATCCAACTCATTCATGACTTCTAGAGACATGACATTGCATGATGCACCGAAATCAAACATACAATTGTGAAGTAGCGTATCCTTTATGATAAAAGTTATAAAAAATGGATAAAAATTCAATTGGGAATCAACCAAGGATGTCCCCAAGTATACCTCAGGTGTTTCTCCAAGATCCTCTAATGCTGGTGTTGTTTCAATGTCTATAATGATTTGAGGAGGATTTTCAACAACGTTCACATTTCTGCTTGGGGTACTCTTCTCCTCTTTCAATCCCAAGTACTCAAATTCTCTCTTCTTGTGCTAAGGAATCCTAAGCAACTCAATCATTGGAACACTCACTTTGATTTGGCTCAATACATGGGCTATGTCATATGGAACACTCTTTGGCAAGGCAGCATTGGAATGGAGAAAATCATATTCATTAGATGGCATGGGATTCTTGGCAGTTTGGGCATGAGGAGGACTATAATTTTTGCTTGGGACAGTAGAGATTTTGGCAGGTGTTTCTATTCTAGGAACTTCTTTGGGAATTCTTGTAAGAAAGGGTGTTTTAGGTTTGGCTTGAGGCCCAAATCCCTTAACAACCTTGCTCCTAGTGTTATACTCTTTCTCTTGAGCCACAACAACATTCATTAACAATTGTCTATCTTCCTCCGAAGGGATACCACCATCATACTTCTTAATCATCAAAGCTCTTAAGTATTCAAATTCATTATTAGGAATTTCAAAAGTTTGCACTACATCAACTTCAAGAGTATGAGAGGGAAGAAGGATTTGTACCCATTTGATGCAATCCCAAAAAGTTGCAGCTGTCCGTGCACTTATTACCTTAGTTGATGTTGCTCCTTCTTGTGAGATTGAAGAATAGCCCACCATGCAGATATCATCATCAGTACCTATTAGTGCAAAATCACAGCACCCCCAAATAAGTTATGGATCTACTTTTCTAAGGAAAATTCATTTGGTGTGATTGCACAACATTGAGTTTTCCTAAAGTGTGGGACCTTTGCAAATGGAGAAAGCTCTCCAAAGAAGGTTGGTTCCTCTTCCTAAACTACATGCCATAAGCTATTCCAGTGCAGGAAAGCTAATGTAACTTAATCTAACTTCCAAGGAGACAAGGAGAGGAAGAAACAAGGAAAAACATAGCCTACACTAAAATGGTGATACACCAGAGAAGGAAAGTGTTGATTATCTATCAAAATTGCCATAGAATAGAAGAGGTGAGCAATGGAGAGGTTGGACAAGTGCATCACAGACCAAAGAGGGATTTCATACAGGAAATGCTCCAAAACTCCATGAACACAGCTCCAAAACTTGCAATGAACATCCAAACATGCACAAATACCATGTAATGAATAGAGGTAAGGAAAACAACAAAGAAAACGAGCCAAGGATGGACAAATGCATCACAAAACACATTTTTTATTGCTCAAATTTTACACAGTGCATCATTTCATGGGTAAGAGGAAAAAATTCCATTACAGAGTAGGGGCAGAGGTTCAAACTCCATTTTTGACCCTAGGGAAGAAAAGAAGGGAGAGGCAGAGAAGAAGGATGAAAAACTTTTACAAATGAGCCAAAACTAGCTTTTATCACTCGAACATAATGAAGGAAATGAGAAAACACAGGAAAATTGATTTGACATCTCCAACCACCTAAAATATTCATTAAAATAGCAAGAGCACCCTCAAAAATCCATTTTTCGATGCATTCAACCATGCTGGAGAAGAAACGGATGCCATACTTCAATCAATTTTGGTGGTTGGGGTAGGTTCTACATTTTTTCCCATGCTAGAGAAATTTCTTCAATTTTTCCCATCAAACTCCGTCACAATTCAAAATTGAGGGGTCCATCATGTAGAGAATTTTGATAGCTTTCCATTGATACCAAAAATGTGAAAACCGAGCTCTGGTTTGAAAGATATGGACCTCTAAAGATTTAGGGAAAAACTAGTAAAAAATAGAGTCAAAATTAGGGTCAGCGGGGTCAAACCTTAAATTTTTCCCTTCTGGAAAAAATTCCCAAAACTCTCCACAACCTCACCTCTCTGATGACACATGGCACCTTCTAGTTGATCCCCGACTTCAAAATAACATTTTTCCCCCTTTTGTGAAATTGGAAAATTTTCCCAAAATCCTCCGCCGGTCCACCACTCCGATGACACATGGCACTCTCCTATTGGTTGTAGGCCTTAACCAATTTTTTCTTCATTCTCCTTTGCGGGCCAGATTTTGACTTTTGAGTTTCTAGCCAAAAAGGCTAATTGTCAAAATTTTCTCCCTGGCCCTGCGAGTCTGTTTCCTTCCTTTAGCAGGCCTGTGGGCCAAAATTTGTCTTTGTACCTTTTAACCCCAAAAGGGCTAAGTGCTGAATTTCTCTCCGCGACTCTGCCAACCCACCAATTTCCTTGGCAAATTTTCCTTCTTTCCTCCGTCGACCCACCTAGGGAAAATTTCCCCTCCAAACTCTACCGAGCCATAACTCAAAAAATACAAGGAGTTTGGAGGACTTCCTTACCTTTCTAGAAAGGGGGAAAAATTCTCTATCTGATGAAGCAATACCCAGAAAATTTTGAGTGCCTAAAATGTTTAAAAATTTGACTGAGGCACAAAAAGGAAGCTAGTTAACCCAAAATAAGAGGGATCTTATTTTGGTTAATATTAACATCATCATTATTAGCTTCACCATCTTGTTGGTCCATTTTACATGGAGGATGGGGCAGAAAATACTTATCACACCAATCAATATCAACAACTTCCTCAACAGCAGCAACCCTAGCAGTGCAAGGATCAGGTAACACTCTTCCTTCACGTGCTTGAGGATGTCTATTTACAAATGCCATGGGTCCTTTCCCTCTATCATCATATCTCTGATCACCCCTAGGATGATTGATAAATATGTCATGGTTTTGTGCTTTATGCTAACCTTGTGAAGTCTGCCCAATTCCCTTCTCTGCCCGGGCTAGTTTGTATGAGATTTATTTGATAGCCCCTACCAAAGTTTTCACAACGTCCTCGAAATTAGCACCCTTGCTATCTTGAGGTTTTTCAAGGTTTATCAACTTTACACCATCTCTCTTGAGAGGTTTCCCAATTGCTTTAATGTTATTTTCAATCTGCAGTGCCACGGTAAAGGCCTGCCTTAAATTGGTAGGGTTCTTGTCTCTTAAGTAGTAGGCTTCCTTTTTATCAAATGCATCTGCATATTTGATCAAGCGTGACTAATTACATGGCCTCAAATTAACAGGTAACCTTCTCAAAGTTTTGTTAAACCTTGTGTTGAAGTCATGAATTGATTCATTGGGGTTCTTCTTGATATTTTCAAATTCAAACAATAGAAACCTAGGATCAGTTTTGTCACCATATTGCAACCTAAATGCATTGTTCATTTCAGTCTAAGAATCAATTGAATTATCAAGGAAGAGCCTTGTACCAATCCCTTGCATCCTCTTCTAGTGTATGAATGAACAATTTGACATACACATCTTCAAAATCTATTTCAAAATCCTCCATCATATTAACAAAAAGTTTGAGATGTTGATCACCAGTTATAGAATTGTTACCTTGGAACTTTGGCAACCTATTCCTGACATCTTGAGGGACAACATTTTGATAACCATCCATTCCTATAAAGTTTATAGGACTAAAGGTGTTAACAAAAAATGGAGGTCTAGTTTGATCCATATTGTTTTGAGGTGGTGATATTGGAGGATAAACAGAATGATGAAGAGTGAGAGGTCTCTAGGGAATAGAAATGTAATATTCACAAGATTGGTATTCTCTATGGGTGTTGATTTTCTTGACAAATTTTTTACTAGAATTGATAACACATAGGTGCAGTTTGAAAAAGGAAATCACCTTTGGGTAAAGAGCAAAGAAGGACCTTCACTAGTTGAAGTAAACAAGTTTATGAGATAATTTTTGAATCAGAATCTATCTGGAAGAAGAGTGATAATCCTCTAATAAAGGCTGATCTCTCTCACCAATGGATACACTCCTTTCCTTGATGTCTGACCTCAGCAACAACCTTCCAAACTTTTCTTCCTTCTAAAAATGAAATTTTCTTGAATTTCTTGAAATACAACTTCATTACTTGGGTCCCTCCTGAAGAGAGATCTTCTTCCTTCCAGTTTTGCACAAGATTAGCAACACCAAAAAACAAATGACAGAAAGCTAAGACACTGGTATTTATCAAGATCAAAATTTGCAGCATGAGCACAGTCACCACTAAGGACTTTTACCCTATTTGTGTAAATGCACTAAAATACTCTGTCAAATACCAATTATCACTGAAAAACTTGCAAAAATTTATAGATCAGACCTTCCTTTTCTTGAATCTATTAACCAAAAATGCAAATGAAGTGCAACTACTACTGGAAACTGATAAACTTGTAGACAGAGTTTGAAACCTTTGCATAGACCTTGCAAATCTAAGTATAGAATGATGCTTTAACAATATATTTGTAGAAAGAACTTGCAAGAGAAATTACCAGGGTTTGATATGCATTCAAATATCTCAAATATGTATGCACATGGATCAGATTGAACTAAGAATGTCCCAGACAATGGCTCCACTGGTGTTGTTGATGGGCCAAATAGATATATGTTCCCAATGAATAAGAAAATTAGTCTTATAAATGCAAATTATTTCTAGGAATTCAAAACAATTCCCCAGCAGCGGCGTCACTGGTGTTGGTACCAAAATTTCTTTTCCTTTTCAATATGAGCAGCAATAAAGATATGGCATGAATCTTGAAGACAGATGGATCATGATGTGTGTCATTTTGTAGCTAGGGATATGATTTAACTGGCACTCAGATTTGTGGAGAGATGAATAGCACTCAAATAGGACTTGATCTTGTCCTAACTATTTTAGGTTGTGCCTTTCAACCAAAGTAAGAGAACCTATTTTGTAACCCTCAAATGGTGAAGGAGATGAAGATATCCCTCAATTTGTGCAAATAGTATGAAAAGGGCCTTGGGAAAATATGATCAACACTCCAAATCTGACTTTCACAAGTGGTCACTTCCAGATTATGGAGATACTTTCAATGAAGGACAAGGGTTAATGAAGAAATTTGGAATCATGATCTGTTCTACATACTTTAGCAAATGGATTTTGATCTTTTGTGGGTATACAGGTCGAAACAGGGATAAAACAGGGTAAAATTAGTTGTTTTGAATGATTTTTCGGTGGTAGTTTAGATAAGACAAACCAAGGTCTGCCAGACTCTTTGACAATTTCAGAAAAATATGGAGAAACTTAAGATAGAAATTATCAAAATGATTATTCATCCCTTCAACCAGGATATGTGCATCAAATGGAGGCCCAAATCTGCACTTTTCCACACAATATTTGATCATCTATCACAAAATATTGAGTTAGAATGAACTAATGAAGCATTTAGCAATCACTATTGAATCATGACCTAAGGTGCACCCAAAGTTTTACAAACAATCTCTGAAGTCAAGGAAGGTAAAGTGATTTTAAATTTGTTTATCTCTTTATCATATGAAAGCTCTTCTAAATGTGAGATTGCAAATGCCACTAAACTATCACAAAAAATGAGACCATGTATGATCAAGAGATATTTTAAACACAAGATTGCAACAGGGAACAAGAAACACAAATTTGCAAACATTCTGAAATGATAATAGACATCACATATTTTTCCCAAAGATAACATAGAATAATTCAAAAAATGATCAGATTTATCAGCAGGGGAGATGTTTTCAGAAAACAATCTTAGAGCTTGTTGATGGCTATACACTATGTAACCAACTCAACATGATTTTTAAGATGATAACAAAAAAGACATTATAAGAGTTCTCAGGTGGTTACTCAGAGAATGGGATTCTTCCCAGATTTTCTCGTGAAATTTTTAGTTTTCCAGCCTTTTTAAAACTCTTCCAACCCTTTGCATGAAAAATTCATGCAATATATAGCTTTCAATCTCCTTCAAGCCTTCTTTCCCAAGAAAGGAATATGCCAAAGAATCAAATTTGTTACAAAAATTTCTCATGATTCGCAAACAAGGACGTTTAACAGAACACGTTCGAAAAGTTGCTAATTGTCCCAAAAAGAGGTGAATCATCACAAAATTTACATCATTATCCATTGTGGAGGCATTTTTTTCATCTTCAAAGCATGCAAACTCCCTTCCTTTCATTATTTCATCCTTATCTCTCCAAAATTTGACTTTGCAACTTTTGGATTTGATATTTCAAGTTTCTGCTCGAGCCTGAACAAAATTTCATTTCAAAAGTACGTCAGATCTACAAATTGAATTTCAAAACTGATTGCATTGGTCCTTGCAGGCACAAACGACATGAATTTTCCAAAAATTTGGTGAAAATTGATGCAAAAATCACATCTCCAAGCTTCTTGGAGCTCAAATGGCGGCCAAACTGAAAAATGCACAGTTACCATTGATCTTCCTTTATCCTTTAATTTGATTCCTCCACGTGTCACAATGTGATTGGAAATGGGATTGGGGTCACTTTTTGACATTTTAACACTTTTGGAAAAATGTAAAAATTTGACATTTATCTCTGCCCCTCCGCCCTTTAAAAATGAGCTTGACACGTGTCCCAAAGTGGGCCCCATTGGAATCACGGACTGATTCTACACATTTCCACCTTTTTTGGAAAAAAGGAAAATTTTCCAATTTATCTCTATGGGCCTACACCTCGTGAAACGTGTCCCAGAATTTTGTCCCAGACACATGGTCAGTTACTGATTCATTGCATTTTCCTCCGCGGCTTGTGTTCCTCTTTTTAAATTCATAACTTTATGCCAAAAATGGGAAAAAATCTCAATTTTCCCCCAAGGCCTGAAATTCCGCCTCTGACCCTGACACGTGTCCCTCTGTGATTCGTTATGGGATTTCAACTCATTCCTGCGTTTTCATATCTTTTTCCAAAAAAAAAACAAAAAATCTCTAAGTCTTCCGCCAATCCGCCTCCCGCCTTTAATGCAAACATGACATGTCTCCACCCGTGATTCACTGTGGAGTTCCGGATTGTTTTGTGACTTTAATCTTTTAACCAAATAAAGTCAAATAACTTCAAAAGAACCTGACCACCCACAATTCTATCCTTGGCGATGAAGCCGCCACGTGTTCCATTCTGATTTTTTGAGGGCCTGCGGGCTTATTTCAAATTGTAACACCTGTTCACCAAAGGGAAAAAAATTTCAAACTACTACGCCGATCCATTTTTCCGCCTACCACTTGTCACCCTCTAATTGGCTGAGGGTAAGTGGACTTGCGGGGATAGTTTAGAACTTTTGCCAAAAACACAAAAAATGCTAAGTTGCTCGAGCAGACCCGCCAAACCTTGTCCAATCACAAATGGTCACATAGGAGAAGACTTTTGAGCTAAAATTAATGGGAAAAGGACACCCGTATGACCGTCAAAAAACACAGAAAATGCTAGCGATGCCCAAAATCAATATTTTCTTTATGGGTGAAGAAATTTTTGATTAAAGGACAAATAGAAAGTGATTTAAAGTAATTTACAACCATGACAAGGGATTTTTTAGGGAAAATAAGTATAAATCAAACAATTTCGAGCTCTAAAGGCCGGGAAGACACGAGAAAAATGGTAGAGGCGTTTGAATGGGAAAAACGCAAGGAAAACTTATAGATTCCTTAAAATGGTGTAAGAATGGAGAGAAAAATGAACAACTCAAAGCATTTAAACACATATATGTGTTTTTTTTAATCAAATTCGAAGGATGGGAAGATCCAAAGCTATTTTTTCTCAAAAAAATGGAAAAAATGCATTTCTCCTTAGTAAATTATGGCAAGGTAATGAATTTGCAAACAATCCAATGCACAAGAATGGAGCTACAACTTCACATCTTCGATTTCATGAGGAAAAAATGTTTCAGAGCACAAGGAGCAAAGGGGAAACATGGCAAAATAGCAGAGGATCAAAATGGGCACCAACAGTGTGGACCTCACAGAAATCGCTATCATTGGTTGAAGTGTCACTAGTTTTGTTGGAAGATGGGGCATGATTAAGGAATGGTTTTTTGAAGATATGTAGGTTTTGGTTGGTTGGTGCATTTTGGTTATCCAAGACTAGATATTCGTTGTTTAACATTCCTTGGACAATATTCTTGAAGGTGATGCAGTTACCATTGCTCTGACCTTTGACACAATGATAGTTGTAAAAGTCTTGTTATTTATACCACACGGACGTGGGGCGATCAGGGTCAAAACCAGCGTGTGGTTTTATAGGTGGAAGGGTAGTGACACCAGCCTTAATAAGTTTTCCCAAAATAGAGGAATATGGTTCCCCTATTGGGGTGTAATTTCATTGTTCTTGTCTAAACTTGAACGTTTGAATGGGCGAGAGATTAGCAGAAGGCTTCGCTTGGTGTGATGAGTGAGAGGGTCCAGCCTTTAGAACCACAGCATTGGCAAATCCTTTAGATTTTGAATAGTTGTTTTGTGGTTTAAAAGATGAAGAAGCCTCATTTGATTTGAACACGGTGTTTTTGTTACATAGCTGAATTTTCTTCTCTTCGATAAAATGAATCTCCAATTTTCATGCCATGGTGAATGCCTTGTCAAAAGTGTCGAAGGTCTGCACCTATAGGGTTGGTGAAATGTGTCTAGCGCAAGCCCAAGTAAACAAATCTATGAGCTCAGTTTGAGGTAATTGAAATGTGAGCTTGTTAATTAGGCTTCACTAATGAGTGACAAATTCAGTGATAGACTTGTCGTCATACTGTCGAGTGGAGTAGATATCAGTCATGCTAACTTTCTTGACAATGTTGATTGAGAATTGGTCTAAGAAGGCTTGGGCTATTTGATTATATGAGTAGATGGAATGTATAGGTGGCCCACTATACCAGTCTAATGCAGGTCCTTTCAGGGACATCGGGAAGTTCCATATGAGTAAGGTGTCATCATGGACGATAAGGTAACACCCATGTTTGAAAAACCGCAAATGTTGTTGCAGGTCTTCTTGACTATTGAAGCAGTTGAATTTTGGCATTTCCCAATGTACAGGGTATGGACGAATAGGAATGGACAAATGAATGGGCTCATTACAGATTTCATCGTATGTGAGGAATTACGTGAACCAGAAACCAATGCTTCTAATGTCTACATCCTTTCCATCATTAACTTGATGAGGTTGAGGTCATTGGTAGGTTGTGATAAGAGGGTGCCTCCCATGGGTAAGAGGGTTGGTGTTGAACATGTGATGTGGGTGGAATTCCAGTGTATGGTGATGCTGAATAGGAAGGTTGAGAATGGGAGACCAACATGGAGGGCATACACCCAGAATGAATGATGGACTAGATAGGGGGTTGCTGATAATATTTATATATAGGTGGGACAGTTTAAGTGACTCTAGTAGTGATTTGGGGAAGAGACTGCGAGATGGAGAGGAAAATATTCTAGAATGGGGTAGGGGTCACTGACACCATGGGTGGTTTTGTTGCAATTGGTATATGTGAGATAATGGGTGTGGATGGGGTTATGCTCTAGGTTGTCAATGAAGGAACAACCGATACTCTGGGTGCTACCAATGTTGCAGATGCAGTGGTCACAACAGGTGTAGGGCCTAGGTTTGAAACCACTAGGGGTAAATAAGGTGAGGGTAACGTCAGACTAGTAGGGGCTGAAGAAGAAGTGGGGAAAAGGGCAGGAGAGATTGATATGGGCATGTCATATATCAATTGACTTGAGGAATCATGAATGGATGAGTAGGAAAGAAAAAATTGTAAGGTTGTGGGATTCTGATCGAGGAGTCATGTGAACTCCTTGTCACCTGTAACAATGGTGGTTGGTGGAGTCAGATCCATGGGTGACAGGATAGATGGTGGTGAGGGATAAGGTGGGAGTGTTTGACGAATGGTGTGGAATATAAGAGTGTTATTTTGGTTGTGAGTCAACACCATGTGAATAAGTGCTGACCTGGAAATACTATATTCTGTAAATGACACAGAAAATAGCAGGAACAAAGAAAAAATGAGTCTGGGAGGGTGAATTTGGTCAAAGGTTGGATTTTGAAAACCAAACATAGATACCGACGATGGTCAGGATGATTGGTGATGGTTAGTGGGGAACCGATGTCAGTCACAGAAACCGATGCCGGTTACTGTGGGAAAACACTAGTTTCAAGAAGTGAAATGAGACTGATGAATGTGTAATGGGGGAAACTATCGTCTGACTTAAAAAATATCAATCAGAGGGGAATAGGATTATTCCTTCAGGGCATAATTATTGAAAATACTTGGAGTGACTTAAGGAGTCATTCTAGGAATCATAACTAGATAATGACAAATTCGTGACACCAATTTTAGTCTTGAAGCTCAAAGACGATCACATGTTAACCGATGAAAACCAACTGGACACGATTCTAACATTATATCTGTCAAATTTCACTCATTCAATGAAGTCCATACACATCGCTATTATGATTTAAATTCACATAATAAAGATTTAAATCTCTCTATACCAAATTTTCACCATTATGATGCATATGGGGCAACCTGGCTATCCTTGGACAAACTTCAAGAATACTCACAGACTATGATTTTGTAATCATGCAACGATATGAGGATATATGTACCTCATTTTCATACCCATTTGGAAAAATAAAAACACTATTAAAACCTTGAGGAACACATGCCAAAGCATACATGATCCTAGATTGTAAGATATACATTCCAAAATAGGCTTTTTTAGAACTTACACTAGTTAGAACTAAACACTGTCATAATTTCCCAAGAATATAATAACTTTTATGGCTTGCGAAACTGTCCTACAAATCTTGGATACCTTATTTTCTCATAACAATTCACAATTTCAGACCTTCAAACACTGGGCATTCATTTCATGATGGGGTTCAATATAGATTGTTAAGATGTAATTAGGAGTACCTACCAAGCATCTGAAAATGTGATCATTAATATTTAGGTTTATGAACTCAAACTTGAAGGACACCATAGTAGGAACATATGTCTATCTTCTTGAGCACCAATTGTTACATGTTTGAAGAACAAGAACACCAATATAATACCTATAACTACGGTTCAATTATGTCAACCATCAGCTAGGCATGACTTCCAGCATATAGGTTGCCCTCATTTTAATGTGAACTAAAAATGCAGCAAATCAGAATGCAATGCAATTGTTTTAAAAAACCCAAATCGAAATATTATTTTCAATATAGCAAGTGATGAATAGGAAGAGGAATTCTCTTTCAATAATGCATTGCGAAAATAAAGAATAATGTGTTCTTTTTAAAGCACCAAAAACACAATTTCTTTTAGACAATAAAGAGAGGAAGAATGATTCCAGAGAAGAAAAAGTAATGTGTAAGATTTTTGAAGGGAAACAAACACACAACTTTCACCTAGGAATGAATAAATGCAACAGAACCCCTAATGGATCCCACTGGGTGTGCCAAAATGTTTCACCATTTTCTTTACATTTTAAATGTGACAAAACAGATAAGGGTGTGGGTCAAGGAGGAATACCTCTTATGATGGTTGATTTGGAGGTTGTGCACGCGTTTTGACTTATTGATCCAATGCTGATTGTGAGAGATTTCTTTTGGCTAGGAGGAACTACCTAAAATAGAAAACAAGACCACCAAAGAAGAGTTAAATAATATATGATAGTGGAATGCCTAGCGTATGCTAGATCAGGGAAGTGTGATACTTCCTATAAGGTTGTCAACCCACTTTTTTTATAATTTTTTTTTGAAATAACTGAAATACGTACATAAACAAATCTAGTGCTAATATTCTTATTTGGGTACCTCAGATCACTATCAACATCGATCCAATTAAATACTAAAAACTATGTGGGTCTATGTCTTCAGGTCAGGTTGCAAGTTATACAGGTGGTCTGCAGGTCACAGACAGGGTCTTAGCAGGTTTGGGTAAGGTGTTTGGTTTATTTTGGTAGGTAGGATGGTTGATGGTTTACATAGTGTTGGAAGGAATAGAGACCAGTGTCATTCAGGTATGACCGACCACGGTTAGGAATAATCGATGATGGTTATGGTTAACCGACACTGGTGGAAGTGGGTTGATAAAACTCAATAAGATCTGGTTGTGGGGTTTGAGCTGAGGTCAGGAAAAGATGACAGAGGGTATGACGAGGTATATGAGGATCTTAGGAACACTCAAAGATATGTATAGGTTAGGTATAGGTGGTTTTATGATGTGGTGGTGAAGGGTTGAGTTTTATTAGGGCCCTAAAGTATTGACTAAGTACAAAAGGGCGCATGAGTGCGCAAGGCCTAAGTTGAGGGGTGGGTGCACAAGGCAGGTTTCTATGAGGGTTTTAGGACCCGTGATATGCACCAACAGAACAAGGTCTTGGAACTTATCCATATTTTGCGTATCAGGAAGGACACGAGAAAATTGTGACCCGACTACATATGATGAATGGATAAGGTGCTAGCTTGGCAACAAGTTGGCCTAGAAAGGAATATACCCTACGTTGGAAGATTCTAGAGACCATCATGGAAAGGAGTGGTAAGCTCAAGCTTGGAGGAGCATGCTCCCATGAAGGACCTTATCTAGACACTTGGCGATGGATCTGAAGCCTTATAAAGGTGGGTTGGTAGTTCAAGGGGCCTATAAATACAAGCACCCGCAGAAGAAAAAGAGAGAGAGATCAATAGAGAGCGGAGCTCTGCAGAAATGTTGTGAGGGATTATATTGGGTTGGGTAAGTAATATATAGGAGAGGGATGCATCAAGAGGCTTGGGATTGTAAATTTTATTTTTGAGAGCTAAGGAATGTAGATCTAGTTATAATGTATGACTTTGGTCTGCCATACTGTGATGTTCAGTCCTATAATTTGTTAAGTATCTTTCTATTTAGAATGATAGCATTGATTTAGAAGTTGTTCTGAGCTCTACGATGATTTCATGTCTCATTTCCGCTCACTCTCTTTAATTTCCTATCATAGATGATGTTTCCCACTAAACTCACATAAAGGAGAGACTCGGTGCCCGCGCATACCTCGAGTGAGTGCCCAATGCCCACTGGGTGATAGGCCGGCACATGGGATTCCCTTGTTTCTTGGTGGGTGTAAAAATTACTACATATTGGTTCCATTGCCAAGAACTCTTTTCAAAGTTGTAGTGGGAAATAACATACATCATGATCTTTACAATGAGTGATGAAAAAACCCCTAACTTTGGAAAGTGTTGAATAATGGTTTAAGAGCACAGAGGAAATTTTTTCTCAAAGGTTCAGCACTGGGCATGATTTTGATGCATGTAGATGGGTAGAAGAGAACCTCTACCATGTGTTGTATGAAATTTTTTTCTGTTGCTTCCCAGTAGGGATGTATGAATGGCTTTTGGCATATGCATCTAGATCAAGATGGTATTATAGATCACACATGTGGACCCAAGAAGAGTACCAGAGGCTACAAGATGCAAATCTAATGTTGACTCTTGTTGTGGATCATTGGTGGAAAAGAGTACTGGCTAGCTACACCCTGGAATACGCTATTTCCAAGTATTCTTGTATGAAAGTCGTTGAGTTTGAGTTTCTGTGGGAGCCCATAAGATCATTTCTACATGCTATGCCTCTGGAAATGAAGATCTTCATTGTTACCTTGAGTTTAGAGGCATTTTTTATGGCCAGCTAAACTGTTCTAAGCTAGGCGAGGAAGCTAGGGTGGAGAAATATGGAAGACATTACGAATGAGAAAGAAAGGGAGGAGAGACAACTCAAGTATAGTGAAGCACGTGAAAGGGAGATTACTAGACAACATGAGGTTGCAAGTGTGATGGATTTATGGAGGCAGACATTTTGGGAAGGATTTAAGGTTCACTCAAGGGATGTAGAACCTAAGTAGTTTGTACTACTCCATCTTGGCAAGTGCTTAAGAGAGACCCCTTTGGATTTTGATGATAATTCATCATGTGGAGAAAGAAGAGTCCTTGGCACCAGTGTTCAAAATTGAACCTGTCACAGCCCTTCCGAGGGCTTCAAACCCGTCAGAAAAGGGCAAGTCAAAATCTTCCTGTAAAAAAAAATTCAGAACTTATAAATCATTTGACAAATTTTAAGTATAATATTTTTTTCAAATTGTCAAAAGAAGGGCTGTGTGGAAAAATAGCCGTCAACTAGAAATGAGATTTGATGCCAGTCCTAAGAATTTTTGCTTGCTAGTCTTTACGGTTTTTGTTTTTGAAAAACTATTTTGTAAATAAAAATTAAATTATTATTTAACTGTCAAAGTAACATTTTGTAAATTTGGTCAAACATTATTTTGTTTAATGCAAGTTTATAGTTAGCACTGCCACTTCCATTGTAAATTACCATTTTCTAGTGCAACAACACAATGTCATTATAATACCATTTCCGCATAAATTGCCCTAAGTATTTCCATGTGCGTTCATAAAGACGAGTAAGTATTGCAGTTAATTTTTTTAATAAATTTTTTTAATCTCCCTCCACTTTTAGAGTACCTGAAATTTTGTATTTGTTTGTAATATACTGCTCAAAGTTTTCTCTTACAGTTATGGATATGGACACCTAAATATTAACATTTAATTTATTCCAACTTGATATACAAAAGTTCCATATAGCTGGAGTTTTTCCTACATGCCACCAGTTTTCTTCAAAAGTTGCAAATAGCCAGAGTTTTTTCTACATGATATTCTAGTAGGTTCTACATTAATCATCTCTCTCCAATTTTTAAGCAAGTTCAACATCTTCTATTATACATTTTTTCCATCAAAACATTATGGGCAATGCTTCCTTCTTCTTGTTTGTTTTTTCCTACTCTGAATTAAAACACGATTTTTATTATAATAGTACTTTAAACTATGTTCATGAATATCATGCTTCCTAAGAATATATACAAGTTACAATGATAAATGTGTATCTATAGAAAGGTTCAAAAAGATAGTGTGTTACACAAAAAAACATTGAAGGATATGGGTGTGAAAGACATGTCATTTGAGAGTATGAAGCAAATTTTTGTTGGCATGCAATATTATAGCGCTTTGTAATGAATGGATTTGACATGTAGACTTGATTTATCCTTGTCATGTGAAGTGTGAAGTATTAATGATACTTTTCATCATGGAAGGGCCGGGGCAAATATTTGCCCTTCAAAATAAAATTTTGACCAGCGCTTCAAATTTGATCACTGCTTGGCACGCATCTAAACCCACCTAGTGAGCAAACCTTGGTGTTTGGTTTTCCAGTTCAAGGAAGGAGTATCGTTAACCCAGTTAGTATCGGTGGAGGTGACCGATCCATGCCCAGGAGATATAATTTTTCATTTACTACTTCTATGGCTACATAGATGATTCCAGTATTTGGAGGAATTTTTGGACAAGGATAAAATACACAAGGCTTGGGTAACACATTGGGGAGTGACACGGGACACACCTCTGGCAGTGGCACAATCTCACAAATGATTGACACACAGTTTAGTGAGACATTGGGGACATTAGGCGCGAGCGCTTCAGGACCATTACTGGATGCAAGAGGATATGGAGGTGGGACTGGTGGATCTAGTGGATCTAGAAGTGGAGGAAACACCGAGGTAAACCAAGGCTCTAGCTCAGGAGGATAAGGACCCCAACCACCCCCAAGTTTTTTTTGAGATGTTTTTACACTTACTAGGATATAGAGGTATTGAAGATGTTACGGATCATGTGCACAAGTGTGAGTTACTATGGCACGCGAAAGGGATCACTAGCCTAGAGAAGAAGGCAAGCCAGTTTGTAACAACGTTACAAGGGCACGCACATAACTGGTACCAAAAATATGACCCTCATCAGATGGTGGTGGATTATATTGCTTTAAAAAACACCTTCTTAGTAGAATTCCACATCCCTGAGTTTGAACAAAAGAGCATCAACACCCACAAGGATATTCAACAGGGGATGGTAGAGAGTGTGTGGGAGTATGACATGTGGTTTAAAACTCTTGTGTCAAAATTTTCATATGACATTCACCCTTCACAACATGCTCAATGGTTTTTTGGAGGGTTGATAACACCATTTAGAAGAGATTTATCTCATAAGACTTTGACAAACCCATGTGAGGCGTTAGAAGTTGCTATGCGCACCAAAGCTATTGGAAGTGTTGATACTAGTGTTAGCCTATTCCTGGAATCTCAAATCATTGCTATGGCTAAGTAGTTGGAGAATTTTTATGGGAACTCATCCCATGAGACTCGTAGTGGTATATGGTGTACATATTGTGAAGTAGAGGGGCATGTTAAGTATAGTTTCCCCCGGAAGACAATACACGTCGTAGCAATAGACTGTCAGATTTTTCAAGGGGACCATGATGCAAGTAGATGTCCCTTGTTACAGCGTGCAATGCAAAATAATGTGTCTTGCTACTGTAATATTTGCACCTCTACAACCCATGATACTAAGGATTGTAGGACTATTGACCAGATCCATGAGGCCATTGATCTTAGTGTGCGCCAAACTAGCCTTGCAAGCGGTTTTAAGGGTGATGATTGCCATTATGAGGAGCACGTATATGGAGGTGCGCACAGAAGGGGATTTCATGGAGGATTTTGTGGTCATGGTAACCACAGAGGAAGAAGTGATTTCCCACATGGAACTTGTTTTAATTGTGGATCTATAGACCACTACAAGCGTGAGTGTCTAGACTTATTGCAGTGCTCATGGTGCGGGAAGAAGCACAAGTATGAGGAGTTCCCTGAGTTGTTTGAGTACATGAGTCAGCAACATTGCAAAGACAAGAGTGCTGCAATGGTAAGCATTAAAAAGGATGACACACAATGGATGCCATGGGTGACATGTGATGCAAGCTTGGGACCTGTTATGGTAACAACAAGAGTAGAGACCACACGCACAAAGGAAATGCCAAGGTAGAAGAAATTGGTTTCAAGGGAAGAAGTTGTACATGAGAAGTACCCAGACCCTACACATCAAAAGGAGGTATATCAAGAAACCATGCATGTCATTCATATTTTAAAAGGAGAAATCCAATGTCTAAAGGAGCATTCCAAAATGGAGGAGAAAATACGGAAGGTCAAGGAAGTATGTACAATGCTAAGGCAAGAGAATATTATTCACTTGCTAGGATCATGGTTGAAAGAGAAGGTACCATGCAGTGGAGAAGAGTGCAAGAGGTAGGTATTGTATGTCAACGTTCCCCCCCCCACATCCTTAACTATGATAAGGAGATCACATTGAATGCAATCATGTATGGATGGCTCTTTAGTAACATCCTCATTGACAAAGGCATAGAGGCCAATGTTCTTACCTTGGATGCATGGCATCAGATGGGAAGACCTACATTATATCCATCTTTGAATGTGTTGTATATGACAAAAAAAAATGAAGGAAATTCCCATTGGTGTCTTAAAGGATGTATATATCACCGTTCATGGGGATAAGTTTACTGGGGACTTCGAAGTCTTGGAACTCACCGAGGTAGACAATTTCCCATCATTACTTGGGAGCCCATGGTGCTATAAGAAAAATGTGGATCTTTGGTTCAAAAAGGGATATATAAGGTTTGAAAATGAGGAGGACCGGGTCATCATACCCCTAGCAGATGGAAAATGAACACCCTATACTGAACCATTAGGAGAAGAGGTCATGGATAGAATATACTTGTGCTCAATCAAGGACCTTGAGATAACCCTTCCCACAGAGGGAGTTATCCAGTTTGAGGATGCCCAGTCTATGAGTGATACCACAAGCATGGTGTGTGACCAACTACACATAGGACCTATGAGTTAATCGGATGGCATTTGAAAGGATCAGTGACAAAGGTCACAAGGGAGTGTACAGTCTGGCACCTAGGAGGGAAGAAGCTACCTAAGTATTTAGGAGGAGCCTTTCCTAAGATCTTTTTACAGGAGATGTAAGCTTAGTGGAAGAGAGAGAATGAACGAAGAGGGATGTTAAGTTATGTCCTACTCAGAAATGTTGCACGCTAGTGGGTGACACATCAGGATAACCTCTTGGAATGGTGAGAGGTGAGAATTGCCTTCTTCATAAGGTTTTACAAGAACAAAGCGCCCACGGCTATAAAAGACTACCATGGAAGAGAGACCATTTCCTTTTATATCCAAGCATGTGAGATAGCCTAGATGGGAAGCGCAGAAGCATTACCACCTTCATTATGGGTTCACAAGTTGTACTCCACCCTACAAGGTTTTGCACGCACGTGGTATATCCACTCAGAGATACGTTGCCAGAATGGTAATTGGAAATAATTGGCGGATGATCTCATTTAAACATTCGAGAATCACATTACAAAACCCTTGGTGGATAAGGTTTTATAGGTTATCAAGAGCCATGGTGGAAGATAGAATACAAGATTTGTTAGGTGAACCTAGCCTGGAGGTGCACTTTGAGAAAGAATAAACAAAAGAGATATTGTTTGAGCACACGTGTACAGAGAAAGAAAAGGGTAAGATGGTGTATGTTATTGATGGAGAAGTGACAGTGAACTTGGATGTTAAACACTCTATAGGGACACACGAGGTCATAGATAGTGTTGATGAACAGGCGTGTGCCTACCATGAACCTTTAAAGACAAAGAAGGTTAACATTGGCTTATAAGAAGAGCCTAAAGAGGCTATCATTGGAGACTATTGGTCAAAGAAATAAGTCTCTAAGATCATTGATATTTTACATGAGTTTGAGGATTTGTTCAAGCGTGGGTATCATGAACTCAAAGGCATTCACCATTCCTTAAGGGAATGAGAATTAAGTTGAAGGAGGGTGCGCACCCGGTCCAGAAGAGACCATACCAAATGAATACTAACCTGCATGTGAAGGTCAAGGAAGAAATAGATAAGATGATAGCGTCGGGCATCATTGAAGTTTTTTAGGAGTCAAAGTGGATAACTCCAATGGTAATTATCATCAAGAAGGATGGAAGGATAAGGATATGTGTTGATTATAGGGACCTAAATGCAGTGTGTATAATTGATCCTTTCCCAACCCCTTTTATTGAATAAATCTTAGAGGGAGTGGCAGGACGTGAGGTCTACTCTTTCACAGATGGATTCTTAGGCTATCAATAGGTAAGAATCACAAAGGAGGACCAGAGGAAGATGACTTTTGCCACTTAGTGGGGAATTTTTTCCTATACAGTCATGCCTTTTGGGTTGAATAATGCAAATTTTGTGTTCTCGTGCATTGTGGTACAATATTTCCAAGAATTCATCCATAAATTTCCTCAATTCTACGTGGATAATTGGACAATATATGGGTTAGTAAAATACCATTGTGAAAAATTAAGGTTTATGTTTGAAAGATGTCGGCAGTTGAGGATATCCCTCAATATTAAGAAATGTGTCTTAGCTACCCCATTTGGAACATTATTGGGGCACATCATATGTAAAGAGGGATTACTAGTAGATCCTGCAAAAGTTGCAGTAATTGTGGGATTGAGGGAGCCCACTAGTCAAAGCACAGTGCATGGATTTCTTGGACACATGGGTTACTGCAAGAAGTTCATCAAGGGATATGCCAAGATCCTCGTGCCCTTAGAAGAGTTACTTAGACATAAAAGTGCCTTTCGTTGGGGAGAGGAACAACAAAAGGCATTTGACACTTTAAAGGATAGGCTTATCACCGCGCCCATTCTACGATTCCCCTCTTGGGATAAGCCCTTCCATGTTCATGTTAATGCCTCAGGAACCGCCATTGGAGCAGTACTTGTACATCCTAGTGAAGGGATCGTTGATAATCCTTTATGCTTTACAAGCAGGAAGTTGACACCAGTGGATTAGAATTATACTACAACTGAGCGTGAAGCATTGTCAATGATCTACATGCTACATAAGTTCAGATAGTACTTTCTTGCAACCCCTTTTATATTTTACACTGAACACATGGCATTGAAAGATTTAGTGAACAAGCCCATTCTACAAGGGCACATATGTCGGTGGGTACTATTTTTTCCAAGAATTTGAGTTCATGATTATTGTCAAGCTAGGAAAAATTAATTCCGGACCTGATCATTTGTCTAGGATTGATTCAGGAGAGGACACACAGAGCATTGAAGAGACTATGTCAAACACGTAAATGTTTAGGTTACGACATGTGCCCTCGGATTTGGATGACATTGTGGTATTCCTTAAAACAGGTGTGGTACCAGACGGAATGAAGGACTTAGAGAAGCAGAAATTGGCCATACGTGTCGTGCCCTACATGCTAATTAGTAGATATGTATACAAAATGAGTCATGATGAGGTTCTGCGCCGATGCATACTATAACATGAGTGCATTACAATTATGGAAGAGGCACGTGGTGGGATTGCAGGATGATAGTATGCAGGAAATGCAACTACGTGGAAGATTCTACTGATAGGGATTTCGTAGGAGACCATTTATCAAGATTGCATTGAGTTTTGCAAGGCCTGTGACCATTACCAGTGCCTTGGAAAACCTAGGAAAAGGGATGAGATGCCCTTACGACCAATACCCAGCATGGAACCATTTGAGAAGTGTGCTATCTACTTTATCAGACCAATCTTGTCAGTGGAATGAAGGACTGGTTCTTGGTATATCCTCACTTGCACTGATTATTTTACAAGGTGGGCAGAGGCAACGCCTACAAAGGATTGTATAGTGGCTACAACTGCTAGATTTTTATGGGAAAACATAATCAACATGTATAGATGCCAATTGAATTTGACAAGTGATAGAGGTATGCACTTCCTCAATCAAATAGTTAGAATTCTATTATCAGAGTTCATGGTGTCCCATCACAAAACTACTCCCTATCACCCTCAAGAAAATGGAGCTGCTAAGGCGTTTGACAAAATACTTAGTCACACATTGACTAAGATTTGTGATGTTGGTATACAGGATTGGGATGAAAAATTATTAGTCATTCTTTGGGCATATAGGAAAACCTACAAGAGGTTGAATAAGGCCACACCATTTCAATCGGTGTCTGGCACGGAGGTTGTCCTACTAGTTGAATTCATGATACCTTCTCTGTATAGAGCACACACAGTAGGACTAGATGATGAACAAGCCTTGGAGGAAATAATAGATAAATTAATGTAATTGGATGAGAGACGATCATTATCCAAGTGGATCTAGACAACTGGAAAAGAAAAACAAAAGACATGGCACAATTGTCACATTAAGAACAAAAAATTTGAGGTTGGGAAGATGGTATGTTGCGAAGTGTTGGTATGCTGCGAAGTGTTGGTATGATTCCAAGTTTCTACACCATCCTGGGAAGTTAAAAGTCCATTTTTTGGGTCCCTACATCATCTCATACATCCTTGATTCAGGCGCGTGCCAGTTACAAGCACTGGATGGGACGAGATTTCCAGGACACTTGAATGGGAGTAGGCTGAAGCCCTACTATAAATAAGTCTTCTTGGTGTTTGTAATAAGGAAGTATTGCTAGTTAGTTTAGGATTTCCTTTAGTGCATTTTCTTTTCTAATGTTTCCCTTTCTCGTTGTTGTTTTTTGTTGCACCTTAGGCACTGGTAACCTCATTACTTTTTCAAAGGTTGTGAATGCGCAGAGGACCGTGCATCATTTTAGTGTGGGGTATAATAATGTGGAGGAAAGTGCAAAGTGTGAAGAACTAGGAAGGATTGCATTGGAAAGCTCGATTGGATGGCCCTGGGAAAGGAAGTGCATGGAAGGAAAGGTGAAAAAGGATGGTATTTTTTAGGGTAAGGCTACATTGTGGATACATGTACAAGAGAAGAAGAAGTGAAAAAGCAACAAAAGGTAGGCGAGAGCAAAAATCATGACGGAAGTACCTTCGGCATTGGTAACACGCGTGCAAGGTTCTCTTATCAAGATGGATTAGTTGCATGCCATAATTTTGGGGGATTATCCGTGCAAGCTTGGGCGCATGAGTTAATTGGATTTTCTTGAAAAATATGCATTAAGTGTTGAAGTACAGTGGTAGGTAAAGTAGCATTTAATTCTAAAAAGTGGGAAAAACTATAAATAGAAGGTCGAGCACTTCATTATTTACATTATAAATATGAAGAAGGAAGAGCTTTTGTGAACTAGGGTTTCCAAAGGTTAACCATGTGAATAAAAATTGGAAAACTTTAACCGTGATTAACTAGTTTGGATCTGTAAACCAGGAGGGAAATAGTTCACAAGCGTAGAGAGAATTGTGGAGAAGCACCATCTTTTGAAAGGGATATTCCAATGAGGGTTTGGCATCTAGGGCATGGGTTGAAAAGGATTTTCTTCACAAGTTTGAGATCTAATCTTGGAAAGGGTAGAGAAGTAGAGAAAGATAAGTTGAAGTGCAAAGATAACCTACACAATGGCACCCAAGAAACTAGCTGTAAAACCTAAGGCAAGGTCAAGGGAAAACAACAAGAAACTACCATAAGTACTAATGAAGAATGGTATGTAGAAATGCAGTACCCAGATGGGATTTTTCTTGGAAAGGAGTGGGAGTCCCATTTATGAAACATGATAGTAAACAATTATAACCATTGCACAAACATGACTGAAAATGAAATGGCTTTGGAGTTAGTGCACCTGACAAACAAGAGGAAACCAAAAGGGTTACCCATTTATAGCGATGAATTAAAAGTGAAGTTGGAGAAGGTGGGATTGTTGCAACTCTATGAGTTGCCCTACTTTGGGAAGCCTGAGTGCATCTAACAGTGGCTGATGTCACGGGTACATGAAGACCACTTTCACTTCGTGGGGTGAAATATGTGCATATCTCCTTAGCTGATTTAAAAATTCACAGATCTCATCTATGAAGGAGAAAGTATAGAGGATGACCTATGTGACAAAGAATCCATCAAAGAAAACGTCACCACATATGCATACAAGAAGGGGTCAAGGTACTTTTATATCACAGATATCCAAGACTCGGTGATGAGAATGGCCATGTGCCTAGTAACCAAACTGAATGACCAAGAGAGGTGGACGCAAGTGAACAAGTCATGGCTCAATGTTTGCAGAAGGATATCAGAAGGTGCCATCTATAACTTGTCCATGTACATCAAGGATGAGATCATCAGCAGTGCATAGGAAGGTGACAAGATAGTTTTCATCAATGTCCTCTTACTTATTGTGTTTTTAGAGATCAACGTGCAAGATGGGGAAAATAAGTTCATTTGGGAGTACCTAGATGAATACCCCTCACCCGCAAAGAGATTCGAAAAATATAGTTGCGATAGCATGATGACCGCTCACAAGGTGCATCTTGAGAAGTGGTATACATGATTGAGGAATGCATTCAGGGTAGAGAGGAGGATCCCATAACAACTATTAGTGCTCACAGAGGGAGAAGCTGAATTCATAGCATACCAACACTTCTACCTTGGCAAATTTAAGTTCGTTGATGAAAGCATGAGCCCATGGTGTAAAATTCCATTTTCCTTCACCACTCAGTACTTCCAGGTGGGAGTAAACAAATTCAAGGAATCCAAGAAGATGAATTTTGACCCTAGAAATATGGATCAGGACCATAAGGAGATATGCAGGATGTTGGTCTACCCCAACAAGCATGCTTACATGGAAAAGTATGTATCACATGAAGTATAGATGATGAAAACCCTGACTCTGCCTATTACAGGTAGATCCACAGCACATGTATACATTCACAATAGGCCCAAATTTGAGAAGGGCACTTATCTTGAAAATGAGATATCTATACCTAAATACCCAACAGGTAGGAAGAAGACCACGCCCAAGAAAAAGGGGATGAAAGAGATAAATAAAATGACACCAAGTATCCAAGATACACAAAGGGTGGGCACCCTAGGAACAAGTGCTTGAACAAGTACTTAAACATGCAGGAAGAGGTCCCCAGTTAAAGAGGAGGCACCAGAACAAGAAAATCTTATCGCAGAGGAGAAATCGCCAGAGGAGGAAGAAGACAAAGCATAATCTCTTATGCTGGAATCCCCAGTTAGGAAGAAATAGAAGTTGCTAAAGGAGGCTAACTCAGAGGACACATAGAGCTTGGAGAAATATAGGGGTGAGAGGGATGATGATGAAGAAGATGAACCTGAAGGATACCAAGAACCACTTGTTTTTAGTGTGCACGATTCGGAAGAATAGGGCATAGAGGAGAAGAATGACTATTGCTTTTTGTGAAGGAATGGTAGCCAGGAAGATGAGGGTGCCCAGGACATGGGAGGAGGTGAAGAGGTTAGCATGAAGAGTCAGAGAACTCCAAGCCTCACTAGGGATGAAGTAAACAAGGTGGCAAAAAAAGAAGCAACGAAAATCATCGAAGCCTTGATAGAACAAGATTTTGAGCATAGTGCTAAAATAGTGATGAACAAAGATAAGGAAGAAAGCGTAGGGAAAGATCATGGCAGCGTGAGAGGCCCCAGTATAATGGTAATTGTTCCTAAGGGCATGTGCATAGGAGGGAAGCACTTAGAGATCCAAAGACCAAGAATGAGCTACATTGATGATCTAAACAAGGTGTTGCACACGTGCTTCAAAATCACATTCTCAATAGATCAAATTTTGGCAATGAAGTCATTTGATGAAGAATGTGCATACCCTCAAACGAGGAAAATGATTTCATGGTATATTGAATCTCACATCGATGAGATAGTGTTTGAGGTAAGCCAAGGGTCAGTAATGAAGTTTCCTTAGTCAAAAGGAGACAACCCCTTAGTGATCGCTCAACATCTTTTGGATAAACAAGCCTGTAACGCGTTAAATAAGGTATCAGTTGAACTGGGACAAGGATATTTAGAAGGAATGATAGGGTAAAATTTATAGACGTAGAGCTAGAAAAGAGGGAAGAGGAGCTAGAAGAAAAGACCAAGAACTTAAAGCAAGAGGAACTAATTAGTGAGCAGCTAAAGCGTGAACTAAGGGAAGAAAAGGCAAGGGTGCGTGAGGTATACAAGAAGTAATAATCCATCACAGATGCCATTGTTTTGAAACATCCGGACCTAGCACCACCCTCGCAAAAGTATGGATATGCCCTTGAGTGCTTTGAAGACTTAACACGCATCCTCATCATAGAGAGGCAACCTCTGGTCTTAGAATCTACGAAGAAGTAGTAGCATGCCTAGAAAAATAGGATAAATTGAAGGTTGTAGCAATCATTTCCAAGTACAACAAGGTTCTTGCTGATGTGAAAATTGCAACCCATACTATTGAGTCGGCGTATGAAAATTGTGTAGACAGAGATAGAGTGGCGAGTATTCTAGTCACCACGTACGAGGGAGAGCTCAAGGAATTCTAAGAAAAGAACAAAGGAAATAGAGCAAAGTGGGAGAGGATCCTGGCCAAGGTCAAGAAGAAGTCAGAAGTTATTCAAACCTTACGAGGTTTAATTAAAAACTGGCTGAAGGAGTTGTACCCACAGATTACAAGAAGGATGGATGCGCTTGAGGATGTGGGTAAGGAATTGGAAGGAATGGTTGAAACATTAAACTCTTGAGGAAATGGATTAGGTTTTGAGGAGGTAAGCACCCTAGTCAGAAACCTCTACCAGAGAGCACAAAATGAAATCGATTCCTGAAACAAGTTGGAGGCTGACTTGTAAAGATATTTTCCTACCTTGTTGCAGTAATGACAATACTTCCCCATTCTTTCATTCTTCCCAATTCTTCATTCCCTTATTATTTTTCCAAGACGTTAACTCTACTGTAATTATTTCTTTGAAGAAGTGTTCCTGAGGGTGGAGACTAGGTAAAGTGTGTGGTGATGTTGGGCCCCTAAAATATTGACTAAGTACAAAAGGCCGCATGAGCGCGCAAGGCCTAAGTTGAGGGGTGGGCACACAAGGAGAAGGTGCACAAGGCAAGGTTCTAGGAGGGTTTTAGGACCCATGATATGCACCAACAGAACAAGGTCTTGGGACTTATCCATATTTGATGTATCAGGAAAGACATGAGAAAATCGTTACCCAACCACGTATGATGAATGGATAAGGTGCCAGCTTGGCAACAGGTTGGCCTAGAAAGGAATATACCATACGTTGGAAGCTTCTAGAAGACCATCATGGCAAGGAGTGGTAAGCTTAGGCCTAGAGGAGTATGCTCCCATGAAGTACCACATCTGGACACTTGGCGACAAATATGAAGCCTTAGAAAGGTGGGTTGGCATTTCAAGGGGCCTATAAATACAAGCGCCCATAGAAGAAAATGAGAGAGAGATCAATAGAGAGAGGAGCTCTGTAAAAATGTTGCGAGGGGCTATATTGGGTTGGGTAAGTAAAATATAAGAGAGGGATGCATTCAAGGGCTTGGGATTGTAAATTTTCTTTTTGAGAGCTAAGGAATGTAGATCCTGTTATGATGTATGACTCCAGTTTTCCATACTGTGAAGTTCTATAATGATTATAATGAGGTTACCAACTTATTTGAATATGATCATTAATGATTCTGGCCCATACATATATCTTCATAGTTCTGTTTCATGTATATTTATGGAATGAATATGAATCTTTATGAATTTTCCTTTCTATTTTGGTTCAGTCCTATAATCTGTTAAGTATGTTTCTATTTATAATGACTGCATTGATCTAGAAGCCGTTATGAGCTCTACGATGATTACATGTCTCATTTCTACTCACTCTCTTTAAGTTCCTATCATAGATGATGTTTACCACTAAACTCGCATAAAGGAGAGACTCGACACCCATGTGTGCCTGGGGTGAGCGCCCAGTGCCCGTTGGGTGATATGCTAGTGCACATGGGATTCCCTTATTTCTTGGTGGGTGTAAAAATGACTACAAGTTTGTAGGAAAGTGAATGGTGGGGGAATATAGATGCTAAATGAAAATGATAACAAAGATGACAAAAACCTTTAAAACAGAACAAGGATGGAATGACATAGGTGATAAACGTAATTACTGATGTTGTAGGTCCAATGGCTGGGTGGTGGTGATGATTTATCGGTGGGATGGAGCTTGGTGTAGTGGTGGAGCTTTCCAAAATGCTACCATGAGAGCGATACCTCTGGATCTGTCTTTATGTTGGCTATTACTGCTTGGATGTGTGAAAGATCTTTGGTTCTTTCTTACATGCAGATCTCCTTTTCTCCCAAAATTTGAAAATGTGGATAACCTCTCAAACAAGGTTACCAAAGTGAATAAATGGTAATAGACGATGGTTCCTAGTTGACCGGAATTGGTCTAGGGATGTCCGACATCGGTTAAGGTGGGATTCCCTAGGTTTACTGAAAATGATAGATCTTCCATTATTTAGGTTAGGTTTGTTCCATTTATTCATGGATCAAAATGGATGTTATGTTTTTATGAGTAGGAAGGTGGTTAGAGGAATAATAGGCATTGATTTTTAGGGTTGAATTAAGTCTTATTCATTTATGGAAACATACTATGAATATGTCTATGGTGAGGTGTCTAGGTGAGGTGTGCATCTATTTAATTAAAGTAACTAAATTAAATTAATAAATGGGGTGAGGATGTGTATTAATTTAATTGTAAATAATTAAATTAATGTTAATGTGGGGTATACGGGTCATGGTTAGGTGAATGTGTTTAAGTTGGTTATTCAGAAGAGGACCAAGGGGAGTGTGACCTAATTTTGGTTTCTACACATTACTCATGCCTATGGATTGGGTGTTTATTGTTTGTCTTCACTCGAAGGTAAACCAAAACCTGATCCCCTCAATGCATTGCATATTCAACCATTCTATTGTTGAATCAAGTCCTAGATCATCTTATGTATATTAAATGATTTTCCCTTGAGCAACATTCACCTCCCACTTACCTATTTTTAGGATCAACGGTTAAATAAGAATTGTGTGATTACCTGTCACCATTCAACCTTATCTTCAATATGAGCACCACGACTCTACTCATGGAATGATTATCATGGATAATTTTTGTCCTTTTCAAGATGGAATCCCATGTTAATCACTAAAAACCTCTCTTTAATAGCTACCCCTATGTGCTATGGTTTTGTCTTCATAAAAGAAGCTTATACTTCTCTATAGTCTTGTCCATGACCTAAAAGTCCACAACCAATTCAAAAGTAATATATGAGATTTTTAAATTCAAACTCCTTGAGTCAAACTTAGAGGAAAACGATGACTCCCTCGAAAAGGACATCTATATTTCTATCTTTTTACTATAAATAGAATGTTCCCTCAAAGGACAACTATACAAATCTAGCCATATTGTACATAGTCTATCATAAAAAGAAGACTATTCCTACAAAAATAAAATAAAAATATTCTTAAGCTTCCTGCATCAACCAGCTTCACGAAGACCTCAAGGAGATATTCTACTCATCCCACCTAGAATTTCTGCATCGATCAGTATATAAAAAAAAAGAAAAAAGATAAAGATAAATTTTTCATCATGGACTCACCTATTTTGGTTTTGGGTACCTTATAGAAGAGGCATGTTGTTTCACAACTAGGTTACGCTACACAACCATTTAACCTCACCTTCTTTCCTTTCTAATCTTCTACCTACTCAAGGGCCATGCTGTAAATGTGACATTTTTTGGTCATATGACTTTCTTCACCCTTAGAACAACCAATTATGAAACACATTTAGGTTCTTACGTTCATAATCCAATATTTGGTATGATAGAATCATAATGGTTCTTACCAATTAGGCGTATTTTTGTCTCCTCTTACCGTTCACCTCTTTTCTTACTTATTGATCCTCCTTCACATGACCATACCTTCGACACCTACATTCTAGGAATTTCTCTTCCACCAAAATCACCCATATCTATTCACCATAGACAACAACCATGCCCAAATGACCTAAACTCAACCATGCCTAAATGACCTAAACTCAACCATGCCTAAATGACCTAGACTCAATCATGCCTAAAACCTACCAACCCACTCATCTCCCTTATCCTATTCTTACCTATCTTATGGGACAACTACATCATCCTGAGGCCCCTTTTCATCGGGGCTATGTAGGCAGCACTTCGAGGGCATGGGGCCCTTGGAGGTTAGCTTGGTCACTTTTTTCCCTAACCAATTTTCCCCCTTTTTATTCACATTTTACCCTAGTTAGTTTAAATTTTACACAAAATTGGGAAATTAATCTATCATAAAAACATACGTACCTACCATTTTATAACGTCAACCATATCATACATCAATCATTTAACATTTTCATGATATCAAATACTTGGAAATTTATTTTCATACACATACATCATCATTTATTTTCCATGATATCATTAAATCAGAAATTAAATCAAACACAAAAACCTTGACTCAACTATGTCTATACCTGAATCCATCATGCCTATGACCTTGACTTGACCATGCATATATATGGATCCACCATGCCTATACCTGAATCCACCATACCTATATTTCCTCGACTCAATCATACCCAACTCAACTAGTTTCCATGCTACACAATAGCAATGGAAATTAAAGCAAGTACATCATCCATTCAGTAAACACCATCAAATATATAATGGGAGTGTCTGTGTATAAATACATATATACACTGATATAAATAAATATTAGTATCTCAAAATTCTCATGTACAATTTCACATCTTTGGCATGCAGGTCGGTATATATATCAAAAATCACAATAATGGTACAATATCACATACAGTGACCAATCACCCCCATCTGATGCCCTCCTCTTAGGTCTCACCTATCTCCTCCTACCTACTAGTCAAGCGCCCTACCAACATCTCCCCACCCTATGTTGGTCCCTGCCTAACCTCCACCTCCTCCTCTTGCCCCTCTATCAGGCCTAGTCTCTGAGAGCTAGTAACCTCACCATGGCCCTGTCTCTGGGGTCGACAACCCCCTGTGCTATAAGAACTATGAGTCCTAGACCTAATCTACTCACCGGCTACCTACTAAGCTCGGTACTTGGCATATAAAGGCACATTAATCCTTACGGTGGCTAGATGGTCTTGATAATAGTGAGCCTCATTCGAGACATCCCTGAACCTCATCATGGATATGGTATGTGCTGGTGCCATCATCTTAGCTACCCCCTGTAAACTCTACTTGACTGCAAGTGTACCCTATCCTGGTGCAAGTTCCTATACTATGGGACCTTGTCCTTGTGCCTGTGGTTGTACCGGTGTAGCTACCTAGGCCTATAAGACTGTAACTTGTGTTTGTGTTGTGGCTAACTGGCCCTATAATCTGGTTACCTGTGCCTATAAGATGGCTACTTTCCCTCCATCCCCATCTCCACCCTATGCGAGAGCCTGCGCTTGTGCTCCCTGGGGCTATAGGGCCTTCACCTATCCTTGTGCCCCTATCAGTTTTCCCTAAATTCTTGTAATCTATACCTGTAGGGAACCACCTACCCCTGTAATTTATCCCTTTGTACTATGACTGTCACTAAATCAAGCTTCCCTAGCCTCACCGATGTTGCTTGTAGTTGTGCCACCCACCACTGCATGTATTCATCAGTGATGCATGCATCATCAATATGTTGATCTAGCACCTTCTCCTTCTTCCCTGTGGAAACACTCAGATGTGGTGGAGACATGGGTCTCTCCACATCATTTCTATCGTATTATGGAAAAAGTGGGGGAATATCCTGTCGTAGTCAAAATTGTCATCTAATGCTATCCATGAGTATCATCTTGTGCTCCCTGGCATGCCCCCTTTATATCCATATCAATAATTGAATCTCCTCTAACTCCTCAGCCATACCTCTATATGATGGAAAATCAACATATGGTCATCACATGATATCCACTGCTGATAGGTCCTTGAAAATCCACCTGTAGTATATAACCTCATATGTGGCCCTAACCACTCTCAGTTGTGCCCTACTTAGTACCCATCTCCTAAAACCCACTTTTTATAAACCACCATAGAACCATTCATGTCGTGGTAACCCAACTAGATGCAAACACACAATGTGCTCATACACTCAGTAGTGTAACAATAATGTACAACACATACCAAACCTCCTCAACCTACCATAGGCCCATAGATCCTTATACAAATGGACTGGAAAATTTGGTTCCCAAGAAAATCTATACCAATCCTTGATCAAGTCTTGTAACACCCCCATCAGTGCTTTTGGAAATATCCTACCCTCAGAATTCAGGAGAACAAAAAATCCTACTGCCACCATCATCAGAACAAATAGCTTGGTTTCCTATGGATATGCCATAAACATATCCCCATAACTCATACTCACACTGTGATAACTAAGCATGCCCATTGCCTCACAAAATACCACTACTATCAGCTCCATCGACGCCTCACTGGAAATCAAATACACTGACTCCCCAACCATAGGAAGCTGCATGATCCTATACACATCCTATAATGTGACGGTCATCTTGTCACTCAGTAGATGAAAGGTATTGGTCATCGAGTCCCATCTTTTGATGATAGAGACCATCAAGAAATGATCTCAACCTATACACCTAAAGTGCTTGATTTAACTAAGTCCCACATCTACTATGTGCTCTCACTCCTAAGTTGTCACGCTCATCTACATCTGTACCAAGAGAGGTGTTACTATGTCTCTCATAGTTAGCTGATCTCTTGTCTGCATCAACCAAACCAACATTGTCAAGTTAAGACCTTCTCACATCCCCTATTCCTTTAAACCTCAACTGACCTCATACTTAGCCATTTTTTACCAATTCATACCTGACACCATCAATCATACCTACCCTCCACCTAGTTTCCATACCTACTCTTTACCTATTTCCATCAAAACCCTACTGTCTCCATTCTGATACTCACCCACTATCATCAATCAATTTACCTACTTACCTATCACACACCTTCACAATCATACCCTACTTACACTCACTTTTCCCTCTTCCACCTATATTAGTCTTCACCTACCCCTACCTCACCTTTGTTTTCACTTTCCCAACTAACTCTTTTTTAATCCAGTCACATTTTACAGTGACTGACATCGATTTCCTTAACCGTAATCGGTACTCTTGATCAATGTTGGTCACCATTTAACCAACCGATGCCAGAAAACCAAACTAACATCAGTCATTATTTTGGTGATAAACTGAAACCCCATGCCCTCCCATTTCAAAAATAAACCAAAACCCACTAAAAACCTATCCTACCTCACCCAAATTAAACCTACAATCATTTCCCAACCTATTTAACCTATATTTTTCCTTCCCCACCTCAATTTCACCCATTTTCATCCATATTTAAAAAAAACAAAACTTCCCATCCCAAATTCATTCATTTTTACCCAAATTTATTTAAAATAGGGCCTGAGGATTGATTCCTACCTCCACTCGGTGTTGTGTCCACGGTGGCACCTCTGGTCTCTACATGGGTGGTCCTCCTGCTCCATCTCCCATCTCTGCCATGGACACAAATCCACTCTTCCAATCATAACCAATTAGATAGATCCACTTGATCTCATGGACCCATCCACTAGATGCTAATCGCCTCCTCGCAGATTGCTGACTTCACGACTTGGCACTTTCATTTTCCACTTTCAAACCTCTTGCTTATCATTTTCTATAAATGACAATCAACAAATGAATCTGTAAAAAAGAGAATTTTTCCTTTTTTATCCCCAAATCGAAATGACCGACATTAGTCAATTCATTCCCTAGTCAACTAATATTGGTTAACCTCTAACCGACATCGGTCACTGTAATTAACCATATGGCCTCAAAAATGCCTGTTTTACCTAGAACGATGTCGTTCTTAATTAACCATATGGCCTCAAAAATGCCTATTTTACCTAGAACGATGTCATTCTTGCACCATTTACCCTTAGCATTACCTATTAGGTTCACACACAGTCCTGCCCTACCTATTCCATTCCCTAATTACGTTTAGGGACATGTCTTTTGCCTATACCTCATCCCTACCCATGACCCCACCTACACACCCGCTCCCTACCCTCCAATCAGACATTCGGATTTTTTTTACTCGTTATACCTTGTGATGGTGTTACCCATGTTATTCAGCCTAATGACCTTACCTTTCCTAATGTCATGATGTTTATCCCAACCAAACCTTTGGTGCCCTGGAAATAAACTTATTACCCATTCCTACACCTTGCCTAGTTTTGATTCAAGACCATACCTTGGATATCTTAACCACTTTAACCTCATTTGGATAAACCTATCAACCTTTGAAAAAGTATAATTTATAATCTCTTCAACTTGGTACCTTATCACAATCTATACATGTGCATGCATTTGATTTCCATTACCCTTACCTAGAACCCATCCACCCTTTTTTTTATTAACAACCTATTTATCAAACCACTCACTGTTTCTTCCTACAACTTCAACAGTTCCTTGTTTCAGGGGGGATCACCTTCACTCCTACCTGGGCCTACCCCCCTCTCACCTATATTTGGGGTAACCAATTTTGTTTTTGTCATCATCTTTTATAAAATACAAGATACACGATTAAAAGGGGAAACTGTAGACACTGAAAATTGAGACAAGTTCCCTTAACCCCGATCAATTAAATAAATTCATACTATACCCACTCATGTCCCTAGTGCACACATGTTAATTAATTTCATTGTAATAATAAAATTAATTAATTACCTCACCCATCCACCTCAGTTACAACCAACTCATCTATCTACCTCACTCAAAGACCCATTCATGGCCTATTAATTAATTAAGACTAATTCTATACCAATCCTAACCAACTAAGAGTTAGTCTAAACCTAGCATTAACTCCCACTACCTCTCCTAGAAGAACTCATACTTATCTGGGCAGACTCTATTACTTGACCTAGATTAAGGATATCAATCACGCCAAAATAGTAAATATCAGGCTATTTTTGGAAAACCTAAACTTATCCACCTTAACCGATGTCGGTTATTCCTCACCCGATGTCGGTCACCTAACCACCATCAGTTACTTTATATACAATTTTACAACCTTTTACCTAGGTTGCTCATTTTTTATTTTTGGGAGTACTTTTGCATTCAAGTGCTAATCCAAAGCCTCTCAACATCTAGATGACACAAAATTCTCAACCACAGGCCCAAGCAAGAATTTGGTTCTCCTTCTAGAGCATTGGAATACTCACAGGAACATTACAAGAATACTTCCATGGAACTGACTCCAGAATCTCTTCACAAATCAACTACCATCCACCTTCACCTACCAGATATGTAAATACAAGTATATGTGATTTCAATCATATTATGCTTGCTTAAATTATAGATTCCTTACCTCTTTCATTATACTTTATTTTTGCCTATATTCTTTTATATCCACCTCCTCACCAATATACCAATCCATCCACCTATAGTCCTTTTTCCTTCCATGACTTTTCCCTCTGTATCCATGAGTCTTCTTAGTAATATCACAAACCTAACCACACCCTTCTTACTCTTTATACAATCATAGAGAATCCCCAAAATAATTTTTATCAAATTATTTTTGATTTCCCCTACTGACGTCGGTTACCTAACCATCATTGATTTAACCTCTATACCGACATTGGTCACCTGTCCGATATTGGTCTCTCTGTCATTTCATTCCTTTTGACCAGCGAGCCTCTTGACTTGCAAAAACTAACCCAGACCTACCAAAACTCTATATTTAATAATAATCTTGCCTATTAGATTAGATTTTTTATTGTATTTGTACGAGATACCTAAATCATATAACTATGGTAGGATTTCCTTACTTCATGATATTTGCATTAAATTGTATCTAAAAGTGGATTGATAGCCTTTTAGGAAGTACCTCGCTTCCTAGATCTAACACTCGCTAGGAATTCCACTAACCTATATTATTAATAATATTTGGTGGTCTTGTTGTGTTTCTTATACAAGTCATTCCTCCTAGCCAAAGGGAAGCTCTTCACAATCAGCTTGGATCAAAAAGTTAGTAACACGTGCATTCAACCTTTGACCTACATCTCATAGGTATTCCTCCTAATCTATTTCCTATTCAATTTTAACCAAAAAAGAAATAAATTAGATGAAACATTCAGCTCATTTTTTTTGTTTTGCACAACGAGAACTCCAAATCACTCAATCCCTAAATTCTGAATTTTTTGAACTTCAAGCCTTTGTATTTTTTGAATTGCTTTCTCATCTTGAGCTCGAGCCTTTGTTTCTTCCTTTCTTAGCTGACATGGCCCCACAACTTTGGTGAGTCACTTATCAAGCTCTCCTCCATATCTTAACCACTTTTACACTACTAAATCATCATTCCTTTGGCTCAAATACTCATTACTGACCCAAGCCTAACCGCCATGTGATCATTTCATGTCATTCTCCCATTTATCTGAGCCTTGAATTACCAATGCGAGCTCCCATGGTCAAATAAATCCTTCCATTTTCTCTTTGTGAGGTCATGTTTGTCCCATTTTTCATGAGGGGAAAAATTGGATAGCAAACATATGTCTTAGACTATGTGGAAAAGAGTTGTTGCACACGTGTCAAACAATCCATGGAAAAGAGAAACATGTGTTGAGTTATACAATTACAAGTAGTTTGAGCTTACAATTATGTGGGTTTAGACAATATATAGTCTTTAACTTAAGTGACGTGTGTGGTGGCCATGTTAGCCATTGAATTCTTGAGCTTCATAATATCTTCAAGGTTCTTGAAACAATCTTAGTTTTCTTCCTAAAAATTTCAAAAACATCAAAACTTTATAGACGTGCCTACATATGATGAAACTTATTTCTGCCAAAAAATCATAAATATTTTTGGAACTGATGTGATAATTAATGAATTTGTATCTTTGCATTTGATACCAAAGAGAAGGAACTTGATAAAGACTATAGTATAATTTCAAGGATATGCTTGGTTGAATATCATGATATGTTTTATATTGAGTGCCCCTGATGCCTTCAAATTCATAATCTTCACCCAAGAGAGGAGGATATTCAATCTTTATCCTCTAAACCACACCCTAGAAACTTTTAAATTATTTTCATAAGATGTTTAAAATGTTTTAAATTATTTTCATAAGATGTTTAGAATGTGATAGAATATTCATGAGGTAAACATGCATGGCTTGAAGAACTGCTTGAATGACTTATATTTTCTCACTGGTGTAATCTATCTACTTGTCCATTGATGAAGTTTGAACTTGGATCTATCACTTAACATCCTCCACATATAAACCACAAGGGGATTGTGTTGAAGAGTGAAGCTTAGATATATAGTTAGGACATATGTTGTTTTAAAATCCTAAACTCTCTTGTGAATCCCAAATGAGTTAATCAAATAGAAAAAAATATTTGAAAGAGTTGATTTATTGTAGTGTTAAGTAGGGACACGGATTGCCCATTTCCTATACATCTTTAATGTCAAGGACATTTTGGGGATAGGGACCAAACCTACCCTCGTGAATCCTCCAACATAAGAAAAAGAGGGGACATTATTGTGTAGAAACATACCCCTTTTTAAGGGACATCATGATATCTTAAACATATATTTTGAAAAAAACCAATATGTATCAATCCCAAGCCAATCATCAAGAATCTGTCACATATTTTAACCTGTTGAAAAGTTCTAAATTGATTAGATTGATCACCTTATCTATAATTTTTCTAAAGTCAAGTAATAGATGGTCTCAATCTAGTTGCACCGTTGCATAAAGTGAAATAAATTTGTGAAGATCCTAATGCACTCTTTTAATTTGGTATGGCTTTTGGAGGCCACTCGTTTCTATTTGAAGAAAAAGCTATTTATAAATCTATCTAAAATTCATTATGCAAGATCCAATCGCTTAATAAAGTGGGTTTGTATAATTTTTTTCAATTTTTGGGTATATATTCACCTTTTCTTCCATTTAAGAGTATATTTTATCTACCACTTTAACTTTGCATGCACCAATTTGTTAGTGAGAATCAGATACATGATGTTGAATTTTGACGAGATTTTTTCACCCAAAATTACTGAAATTTTTAGTGTATATGATACAAAAGTGGTTGTCCTTATTGTTTTCTTTAACTTGCTATCTCTGGTAAGCATAGCATTCATACTGAGCCCAAGTATTAAAAGGATGGTTAAAGTCCAAATATTGTTTTGGTAGATATATGTGTTTCAGTTTTCTAAAACAGAAAAACTATAAAAAAACGTATAAACTTCAAATAAATATGAAAAAATAAAGAAAAAAATATCCGCGTAATACTTTTCAAATCCCTTAATTATATAGGACTCCAAATATAATATCATGTAGAGTGATATTAAAAATACATATGAAATAATACTAAAATTACATCTACATTTCCTTAAAATAAAAGCATTCACCAAATAATGTCACAGACCTGTGGAATTAAATTTCAACACAAACTTCATTTGCAAAATTTCAAACTTCACCTACGATTCAATTTCCTATTTTTTTTCTTGTTTTATCTCTAACCTATCTCCAATGTAATTTATCTCATGGAAAATATGTTACACAAATGTAAATGAAATAAATAAAAAATAGCTAATGGGGTGAGAGTGGTGCGGTTAAGTCACACGGTTGTGTGCTTTCCCACTCATGTTCAAATTCCCCCTAGGCATGATCCTCTCTGAGGTGGTCTCACCGCTAGATGTGGCATGGGAAATTTTTAGTAATCTTGAGAAAATCGAGGATTATGGAAATTTGAATTGGCGAATATTTTGTGATTCGTAACCGACTTATTTGCCAAAAAATCGATCAACATGTCCCTTATACTCTTCATTTATCCTAGATTTTACACATATATAATATCTTATGAATGTAATTCACCACCATTTCAAATCATTTCGTGTGCATATTCACCAAAGTAAACATAAGCAACCTCTCAGGGGTCCAACTCAGAGCCATCCAAACCTAATCCATCCAACACTTGAGCCATCCAACCCTGAGTCATCCAACCCTTGAGCCTAACTCATCTGAACCCTGAGTCATCCAACCTTTAGCCATCCAACCTAGAGTAGTCCAATCCTGAGTTGTCCAACACTGAGCCTTCCAACCCTTAGTCATCCAACCTTGAGCCGTCCAACCCTGAGCCATCCAACCCTGAGTCGTCCAAACCTGTTCCGTCCAACCTTGATCCATCCAACCCTGAGACATCCAACCTCTCATCCATTTGACCCCTCCTCCTTTCAACCCCTCTTCCATCCAACACCTCATCCGTCCAACACCTCATCCATCCAACTACTCATCCATCCAACCCCCTCATTCGTTGAGCCCCTCAACCGATATCATTCCAACCGCTTAGTCGTCCAAACCTTTATCTTCTAACCACAAATCCATCCAAGCCTTTTCTGTCCAACCCTTTACCATCCAACCACTATTGTCTAACCCTAAATCGTCCAATCTCAGAGCCTTCGAATGTAGGATCCGTCCCTAAGAAGTCATGGATACTAGAAATCAGGGTAAGAAGGTAACTAATTCAGCCATGGATACAAGAAATAATTTGCTTGGTTATTTTGGAAAAACACAAAAAATGAAGAGGGTTTATGCATCAGCTGAAAATATCGGTATGTGGCATGTGCTATTTATAGGTTATTTAATTTAATAGTATTTAATAATTATGTTTTTCATACTGCTCTTGGAACTCTTTGTACTGTGTAAAAATTTAATTACAAATAAATTAATACTATATTTGTAACAATTTTATAGAATTATATGTAGACATTTCAAAAATTTCTTCACAAAATAATAAATTTAAAGATATTCATGATCCATTATATGTTGAGGAAAATATTATGTCCCTTGATGACATAGAAGAACATGAAAATTCATGGAATTCTCATGATACACTAGCAAAGGAAGCTTCTACGCCAAGGTCTATTTTGAGAAAAAGGAGAAATGAGAATCAAGATATTCCTGTTGAGAGCCCAGATGTAGAAGTTGAACCCCAAAGAAAGAAAGAAAATATGTCAAAAGAAAGAGGGAAAACTGGATAATATGAAGGAAATTTCAATTCGAATGGGCTGCAAAATATCCGTTTATTGAACCTATGTACACTAAAAATTCTAATGATGTTCCCACACAATGTCGATGCAAAATATGTGGTTGGAAATAGGGGAAGGATCACACAATGCAGCTCAAACTAGACATAATTGAAAAGCATTGTGGGAAAATATACATTTCCCAAAAGCAAAAGGATGGTAGCATATTCAGAACATATAAATGGAAAGATGCAAAAGATTGTTTACATGTCAAATATGCAGAATAATATGAAAAGGAACAAAAATATATGAAATATGTGAATGAAGAAGGTGGGACCATAGTAGCAAGATTTAGAAAATATATGGAGGTAGAAATGCATGAAAAAAATATTCAATTTGCTACCATATTCCATATATTGAAAAGGGGAAGACCGATGTCAAATTTCAGAGAAAATAAAATTTTATATCATGTTATTGGTCTACAAAACATTCCTCAATCTCATTGGTTAGATACAAGCGGTTGGGAAATTACAAAATGTCTATCTCTAGTAGAAAAGGAGGATCTAAAACTGTGTGTTCAAAAGGCTAGTATATTTCCCTTTCAATAAATGAGGTTACTGCAGTTGATAATACTTCATGGATTTTAATTCATGTTTATACTTTTTCTAATCAAATAAGAACTCCACACCTCTTAGCAATTCATAAAATGACTAAAAATTGCAGTTCTAAAAATATTTATAAATTGGTGGTCTCAAATCTAAAGGATGTTGCTAGAATGGATGACTTTGCCATTGCCACAAAATTAGTTTGTGCCAGAACTGATGGTGCAACTGTAATGCAGGGAGCCAGAAATGGTCTTTGCATTAGACTTCAAACAATTATTGCCTCGTATATGGTTGTAGTCAATTGTATGGCCCACATAATTAATCTGTCTTATAAAATTGTGATAACATTTGAAAATGTAGCTAGAGTGGACGAATTGATACGTGAGTTACATGCTTCTTATTCTAGCAGTCCAAAGAGATTTTTGGAATTTCAAAAATTTGCAATTGGACTGACAGAGGGAAAAAAGATTCTCAAAGATGCAGATTCCAGATGGATATCTATGTATGAACCTTCCTGTAGAATATTTGATGAATATCCTTCATTGTCAGGGTTTATGTTAAATACCGTAGGGATGTAGATAACGCTAAAGATCTATTGTGTGGTCTAACAGACATAGAAGCTTTAATCGCACTCTACAGTATTTTTCCCATGTTGAGGGAGCTTAATATCTTAACAAATCATGCACAAGATCATTCTTTTTACATAACAGACTCCATAAGACTTAGAAGACATGTATGTTGGAGTCTCGAAATTTTATATATTTCTGATGGGATTTTTTAGGGTGCTGCTTTTGAAAATTGGAATGCATTGAAAGATTTGAAAATTCCCGGTTGCTTCTTAAAATACAATATACATGATCATCTTTGTATTACAACACATGGAAAGGAGATTCCACTTCATACATTCTAAAAAAGAGTTGATATGGCTATCTCGGAAATAGAAGAAGTAAAAGTGACACAGAATTTATATGATGCAGTATTAATGAAAACCAGGAATAATTTGAGAAAGATCTCTAAATCATTAGCCAAAGAGATCTAGAAGAGATTCAAAAATGATAAAATTTTTGAAGCAATGGGAGTTGTAAACCCACAATTTTGGAATTTATCTGGGGGAAAACCTTATACATCAATCAGTCCTTTATTTGTAAAAGACATGGGTGTTCTAACTGACCATTTCCTCTAAGACTGAAGAGATAAAAAAAAATTATGTTGAAGGTATTTTACAAAGAAAAATACTTAGTTCCTAGTCAATGGATTTTTCTAATACTATGATAAGAAGAGTTCAACTTCTACAAAACCCACAGGATTATGGTGTCATCAAAAGGATTTGGAAGGATATTTGTTCCAGTAGTATTCTAAGTGAATATTTGAGCGAGTATATTAAGTTGTATGTATTATGTCAAACTATGATTATGGGTTCTGTGGAAGATGAGAGGGTTTTCAGTGCACTATCCTTTTTAAAATTGAAATTTCAAAACAAATTGGACAGGAATCTAGAAAGTTGTCTAAGGTTGTATGTATCACATTACTCAATGGAGTCTTTCCCTTATGATATAACACTCGCGTTATGGAATTCACTAGCAAAAAGAAGAGGAGTTAGTAACATTCTTCCTGACCCAGGTGATGGAAACACATCCAAATATCATGCTAAAGTTGATTTCCAAGACATGAATGAAAGTGTCGATCAAGGATTGTTTCAATTCACATAGATTACATTACAATTATTTAATGTAATGAGTTATAACTATTAATGTATTTCATACAGAGATTTCAACTTTCAATAAATGCATTATTAAATATTTGTTTTTAATATTTGGCTTTTAAAATGAAATACGAAAATATCTGTCTTAAATATATCTATTAATTGATTTATTTTACATTTGCAAGAAATCAAAAACGTAAATTATTTAAACAAACAAAATCAAGTAAATTTAAGCAACATTTACGTAAACAAAGGGACAGAAACATAATTTGTATTATGTACTATTGAAACATCATAGTTACAATTCCAATTCCCAAAGTACTGTTGAAATGGTTCTCTCAGTTGGCGGATTACTTTATGAAGAAAAGTACAAATTCATAAAGAATTGTCAGCTAATACAATTACAAAATGGGGTTTGTCAATACATTTACAAAGCTTCTGGACAGGTTTTTTCATATAAGAACACATTACGAGGTCATCCTCTTTTCTTCTAATGATTCTAAATCATATTTGTCCTTACGTCTACCTCATGGAAGAAAAAAAATAAAAAAAATTGGTTGGCCACTATATTTTAATTCTTATGCCAGTGTCGAAATTGTGATAACACACCTATCACATGGTGAACATCACTAACATATTATCAAAGCTTCCAGACAAGTTCTTTTGTATAAGGACACATTACGAGGTCATCCTCTTTTCTTCCTATGATTTTGAATCATAGTTGTCCTTACATCAGCCTCACAGAATAAAAACAAAAAAATTGGCTGGTCACTATATTTTAATTCCTACGCCAGTGTTGGAATTGTTACAACACACCTGTCATATGGTGAACTTCACTAACATATTGAATTTCTTACGTAGAAGAAGAAGCTTGATCTTTTTCTTGCATTGGAGGTGGAGGAATCTGTTGTTTTTGTAAAGAGCTATCTACTATAACTCCTGATGCCTTCAAATATCATGCAGTGGTATTGATATTTTCAAGAATATTCAGTTCCTCCCTCGCTATGTCTCCTACAGTCAAAAGTGTTGCATTTGCATATGTCTTTTCCTTCAATAATATTTATGGATCCATCTTATGCTCCTTGATTATTCTTCTCAATGTATTATTATTTTTATTTATTACTATTAGTTTTTCCTTTACCTATACAAACGAATTCAGGATTTTACGGGCATTCTTTAAATGTTCTTCAAAAAAGCTACTTCTTTTTTAAAATTTTCATATTTTGCCTGCAAAAATAGAAATAAATTTTTTTAGTTTATTTAATATGTTAAACAAATATATTACAATGCTTATAATATTATGATTTTGCATGTAAAACATAAAGCCTACTCACCACAACTTTTTCTTTTTCAGCATTTTTTGTTAAAACATTTGTCTTGTCCTTTTCCCATTTGTTATAGTAAGCATGTGCTTCAACATTCAGATTCTCCAACCTGTTTAACATTATGTCTAGAATTTCATCGTTGTAATTATTAGCATAGGAAATTTTCCCTGACTGAGCTTTATTTAGCAAAATGTCTTGCCTTTCCGGTTGGATCTCTACGAAAATGAACAATGAATGCCTTTGAGGGTGATTATAGTATCTTGTATTTATTTCTTTTATCAAAATTTTTGCTCTCCTCTCCCAAGACCACACCAAATCCACATCAAACATGACAACCTCTTGAATTTTTTCCCCCATACTATCTGAAATCAGATTATATAGTATAAAATGTTTCTTTTCATTGTCTGTTTGTGGAGCATTTGATGGAGGAGGAGGAGAGTCATTGTCCAGTACATCATTCACATTTTGTTGTTGTTATGGTTGAGGCAGAGTAGATTGAATCATATCATGAGTGTCAAAATAGTTTTCCTTGTTAGCATCACCAGTATCGAACCCCAAATACTCCTCGTCAAGGGCAATGTTGTTGAAAAGTTGTGAGCCCGTTACACTTAAAACACCTCCTAGTGAGAGTCCAGGAAATTCTGTTGTTGGAGGATGAACTGTTCCAGTTGATTCTGTAGGAAACCTTATATTCTTGCCCATAGTTCTTCTTTTTGTTTGCACTGAACGTGTTGGTGGTATTGGTGGCCTCCTTGTAAGTGGAATGTTCTCAGAAGATATATTACCTGCAAGATGCAAACAACAAATTGTTAGAAGCCATTATACGGTTAGGCCTTGTAAATTATAAAAATTAGTAACGTAATAAAACACGTAAAATTAAATATTACAATTTACCTTGCACGTTTGGAGACGCAAGCGTAACATTTTGATCTTGTGCGTCAGAATGAGTTTGATCATCATCAAATGTCTCAGCAGTTTCTAAATACAATAAATGTAAAAAAAGAATAGTAGAAATATTAAAATATAGTACTAATTACATAATCTATATTATTTATTTGAATTATTTAATTATATCAATAGAAAACTTCATACATGTAGTTAAATGTGATGGTAGATGTGATGGACATAGTGACCCCCTAGGTCACTTTTGATAAGGTGGTCTTACTGGTGTTGATTCTATTCAATTCATGTCATAATCAACAAAGACCTCTGCAAGGGATTTTCCTTGAGCAATTGTCTCCTTATGAGTTGTTGCAGCAATAATTCTTCTCTGTAAAAGAAAATCTTAAAATTATTATTTTATTGAAAAAAATTGAATATGAAATCATTATAACAAGAAAACTGTAAAAGTAATAATCACTTGTTCTTCAAGAGTTAGACCAATCATTTTATCATTGATTGAAGTTAGAATTTTAGCTTTCTGAAATTCGTAGAATGCTTCCTGATAAAAAGCAAACATAAAATTGTAACAAGAGAATATAGTCTTGGATTTATCATATTGATTGACATTGCGAGCATGGGAGACATCTGTTTTTATTCGATTAGACAAATATGTGCACCAATCGAATTGTTGACCTGCTAGTGTCTGCAAAAATAATTGAACTGCCCAATACAGAATGTATACAGATCTTCTCTATAATACAATCATGTCCTGAAAAAGTGATGCAACTGCAAGAAAGAATTGGTTTGTAATACCTTAAAGAAGTAGGCCTTAAGATGAATGATTAATAGGAGCTGCAATAATAGAAAAAATGTTAGAGGATTGGGTGGTGGACATATGTTAAGAGAAAAAGTATTTGAAAATAATAAACTTACCATCATCCTGCACACTGTAATGAGAGTCCAAAAACATTTTTTATTCATCTATGAGGAAAGCCTTTGTAGTAACAGGTGACTTATTTTTAAATGGTAAACTAGTTAATTGATGTACGTCTGCGGGTTCAATTGTGAATGAAATTTGATGTAGTTTTGAATGAACCAAGAGAATGGAAAAGTTTCCATCATTCTCGTTGTAAGAGGAAAGAAGATAATAAAGCACTGAAGTATCAATATCGAATTGGGGCATCTCCATAAGCCTGGTAAATTCTGATTTTTCAAGCCAATCCTTTTATGTGTCTTTTGCTTTCATAAGGGCTAAAATCTATGGGCACATTAGGTTTTTGTATTGGAATTTTTGTGTAGGAGCAGAGGTGGTGCTTTCCATTGTTGAAATTTGGAAGAACTTTCAAAATTGGAGAGCTCAGAGCAATGGAAATGTTTGTAGAAAAGTGCAGAAATGAACCTTGTAGGGGTATTTATAGGGTTCTGAATGGGTCAAATGACACGTGACTGAAAATTATTGGCTAGCCAATGCAGCCACCTAACCCATAATTAATGAGCCCATCCAATACTTAGTCATCTAGCCATTAGTCATCTTACTATTCAACCAACCAACCTACCGTCCAACCCTTTGTCATCAAACTCCTTAACCGTCCAACCCATCAACCATCCAACCCACCAACCCAACCCATAGCCATCCAACCCCTCTGTCATCCAACACCATTAACCATCCATCCCACGTGTCCAACCCTGAGCCATCCAACTGATTTTTCATAGGGACCTTCTTAAAATGAACCATGGATGTGGCTTCTCGTCTCACTACAATCGCAACACGTTGGTTTATTCACTCACTAATGTTGTAGCATGTTGGTTCTTTCTTCACTCAGGCCACTGTTAATTCACTTGCTGTGCTCTCTGCATTCTCGTTTGCTTCACTCTGGAGATTTATTCACTCACTATGTATGCTCCATCATTGTTACTTCACTCATGATACTACTTCAATCAGGCTATTGCTTCACTCATAACGGTCACCGCATTCTCATTTTGACTGTACTTTAGAAATTTCTTCACTCGTTGTGGATGTTGCATCACCATTACCAGTTATGAAGTTGCTTCATTTGAGTTCCTTGTGTTGGTTCTCATCATTATATTAAAGGTTTTGGATCCTTTCAAAAAACCTCAAATATGTAAAAGGATGTGGGTCCTTTCAAAACCCTCAAATTTACCCTCTATCTAAAATAAATATAATATATATTAAAAATGGTTTAATTGAGATTTATTTTTCAAACCCAAAAAAATCTATTTTGCATTTTGTTTAAAGGTAGAACACAAAACATCAAAAATCAAAATGTGATATTCTGTAAAGCGAAAAACATGAATATCATAAAATTAAGTGGATTTGTTTTAATTCTTCAACTTGAATATTCTTGAGTGGCACAAATATTCCATCGTTGCGTGGAGTGCTCTTACTTGTTCTTGTGATACCATTCTCACCTTACACGTGATACAATTGCAATAAAAAGATTCTATTTATTTTCATACAAATATAATTTAATTAGTCTTGTTTTAGATAAGATCACCGAATACCAACCGCTTAACATGTTATTTTTGAGATTCATGCAAAAATATGAGAAATCCTATTGAAAATATGATCTTATCTTCTTCTATAAGATTATGCATGTGCTAGAAACAAAAGGGGCTAACTCCACTTAAAGCCAAGAATAACAAAACTGTCATTTCAACCGTCAAATTTAACATATTGATGTGAATGTTCGCAAAGCCTTTTCCCATAGGGGGAATGCCTTCGGCGTAATTATAAGTTTAAGTTTTGTTTAGTTTGACAAACCCATCAATATCATTAATTCCAAAATTTAATAATTTTAGTGTCTAGTCTATTTTTGTAATTGTCGTTAAAGTGTCATCATAGATTGTCATTGTAACATAAAAATTCTTGTCAAAAGAGTCGTTTGTGTATGTCCTCATAATAGGGTCGTAGTGTCAATTGCAAAATCTTTTTAAAATATCAAAAATTGACAAGTTGAACCCTATTGAAAAATTCGAAGGAAAAGATTTCCATACTTGGAAAGTAAGAACCCAATTGTTGTTGATCAACAAAGATATTTGGGATATTGTGGAAGGAAAAATCAAGAAACCAAATAACGGAGATGAAGCAACAAAATGGAAAGTAAAGATTGAAAAACAACAATCATTGGCTTGGGACTATCGGATGCCTACCTACATCACATAAATCTAACCAAGACATCACATTTCATATGGACGACATTGAGCAAATTGCCTGGGTCGTAAGCAGAGAGCGTTGTAGTAGCACTCAAGGAAAAGTTATTATGGCTCAAGATGGAAGAAGGTGACAATATGGTTGAACACATTAATAAATTTCATTCTACAAATCAATTAGCTGGAATAAGAATGTATGTGCCTAATACTATTTCAGGGCTATTTGAAACCTCAATTAGCTGGAATAATAATTTATGTGCCTAATAAGTGTTGCAAAAGTTGTATAGATAAATAGCATGCCTCCCAACTATTCTAACATGGTATTTACATTGAGTAAAATAAATCCTAGTTTTGAATATTTTGGTTTCTTCTCTAGTAGAAGAAGAAAATAGAACCAAGAAGATTGATCCAGAAGAAAGTGCAATGTATGGTAAAAATTAATTGTATGTTAAATGGATATTTGAATCTTCATTTCAGCAAAGATCTAACTCCAAAAATATGAAGAAATAGACCTCTTGTTACTACTGTAAACAATATGGTCACTTAGCTATAAACTGCAAGAAAAGAGCACAAGATTTACTTGATGGAAAATTACAATAAAATGTCATGGTTGCTGATAAAGAAGAAGAAGAAAGGGAGGTAGGAGAACCAATGGACAATGATTATGTAGACTTTCTATATTAAGTAAGTAGCATCTGACTGGAGGTCAGAGGCAACGGAGGATGGAGGGAAAGTAGCGCCTCTCATCAATTGAAGGGGCCCAGGTTCAGTGAAGGGGCCACAAGAAGGTTTGGTAGCATGTTTTTAAAGGTTTTTTTCAAGTGTGCTTCAAATTTCATTGTTCCTATTGTTCCTATGTGGTGTGAATAAATAGAAATTTCACATTGAGGGGAGGAACATAATACCAATGTTCCATTTCCATTGTGACAACTTTTCATGTTGAGCAATGATTCCTATGTTTTTCCCTAATGTGAAAAAATAGTGGAAAAATGAAAGCACAAGGTAACAGAAACATCATGATACTTAAAGAGGATGAACAAGGGCTCAACCGATTTTTTTGGTTAGCTTTTACAAAACCATCAGTGAGCCAAGATCACGAGCACGCAAGGGCGGCAAGCTGCAGAAGAAGTGCAATTATTTTTCTCCCATGTTCGCACTTAAGGGGGAATGTTAGGAAATACAAAATATAGTGCTCAGATTTCTATAGGTAGATTATAATTGTAAAATTAATTATCTATTGTAAGTAAGTTGTTTTAACAACTTACGTAGATAATTTGTTATGCAAGAGTATTTGTAGTGAAAAGTATTGTTATAACAACTTCCTAGTTTATAGGAAGTGCATTTCACTATATATTTGTATACAATCCCGAATGGTTGAATATGAGAAGCTTATCATTGTTTTCAATATTGAGAGTTTTTATATTCTATAAATATTTGTACTAAAACAAGAAGGACCTATCTTAATATGTAAAAATGAGGGCCGCCACAAAAACATGCAGGTACTTGCACTATTGGCTAAAAAGAGGGGCCCACAAAAAATATGGACTTGAGAAAACCCCAATGTGTAAAAGGAGGAGCAACACAAATACGGATTTCTGAAAACACCTATGTTTGGAAATAGGGGACACCACAAAACATGAACGTACTTGCACCTATGGAAGCGCCCGCTATGATTACAGCCCTAAAAAAAACCCTTGTGTAAAAAGAGGGTCCCACCACAAAACACACAAGTTACTGCCTTGTGTGAAAAGGAGGGGTCACCACAACTATGGCCCCTAAAACACATGAAGGTTCTTGCCCCTATATGTAAAAGGGCGGCCCCACCACAACTATGACCATGTGTGTAAAAAAGATTGCACCTCAACTATGGTTGTACAAATACAACTGTTGATATTGAAAAAAAAATCTTTTTTGATATGCATGTTTGATAAGCTTGACATGTTTGGTATAGGAAACCAAAAATATTTGCACTAATTTTTAAAATAATTTCACATGAATAGATCTGCATGAGTTCATATATTTTGAGTAGAGAGATTTAGTGTTACTTTTAATTATTTTTCACTCATCTTTGTAATTACAACGTTGAGATAGTAATACATTAAGGGAGTAAAACTTGGCTTGGTTTGTACTTGAGTTGAGACAAATCTTAGGCATGCAAAAAATGGTTGTTGAAATGATTATAATGAGCAATGTTGGCTACATAAAATTCTTCTCATTTGCCAGTTTTGTTAATTGTCCAAACAACATGATTTCATAAGTAGATTTCTTATATCACCTCCCCATTCAATTGTGCATCGAATGGTTAGCGATGTAAGCTACTAAGATGAGTCCCCATTCTATCTTAAAACATCTCATCTTACTCATCAGAGACCCTTATGCACCCAAAAATTACATGGTGCAACACTGAATGAAATATGTCTCCAATGATGATAGAGTTATTTCCAAGACAAGAATAAGATTCAAATCCCTCCCATTTCCTCTTACATACCCAATCTTGCATAACCAAGCCTTCTCGGTTTGTTCCTGAGCTTCCAAGTAGTTTTTCAAATGAAAATTACCAAAGGCATTAGTGGCAGTTGTGCGACCTCCCATGTTGCCTTAGCGGTGGTTGTGCAATCGCCCCTATTGCCAAATTGGCAGTTTTACAACCATTCATTTGGTAACAGGGGCGGTTTTATCACCGTTGAAAGAAAAACAAAAACATTTGATTTTAAATGTGTCTTTTGATTGTGATTCATTTTTCTCTAAGTTTATCAGGTCAATTTTTCAAAGAATAGGCTTATTAGATGTCAGGAAAATTAATATTTACATGGTTTTGGGGGATTTACCGTTTGCTAAATATGTACTTACTAGTTTGGTGGTACGGTTACAAGTATATTTGTAACTATTGATATTTAGTGTTTTGTTAAGTAATATTGTTGTATATTATAGAAATACTACGTACTTAGTGGTTAGTATGTTGTACATGTGAATATTATTCCGGGATATTAGTTGTAACACCTCCCTATTATTTCAAAGGTTGTTTCCTATGTAAGTGGCTATATAATAGACATAATTTCGTGTAAGTTGAAGATGGAATAAGAACATAGAGTAATTTATTTTTGTGTGCTAGAATTAATCGTGTGGTTTTTTTGATGTAATTCCCTCCTCATTCCTATTGTTGGTATCAAAGAAGGTATTTGTGAGAGCTGGTAAATTTTTGATGCAACAATAATACGTTTTCTAAGGGCAGTGTTGTGTTGTTTTGCCCTGAGTAATGGTGATTTTGTGAAAAAATTGTTGAAGCTTTCATTACAAATTTTATACTAGTTTTAGACTAGTATTTCGTATTCCTGGTCGTGTCCCTATGGAATTTGTTGTATTATATAGATATAAACATGTTTTCCAAGTGGAGGTCTATGTGATTGCACTGTATCCATTTTATATCCAACGGATTTGCATCTAAGTATTGTTGAAAAAAACATTGCGGTGGTGCATAGTTGGCCTACGTTTTGAAAACGATTACATCGAGATCGAATGTGAAACATTTCTTGGTGTACCTAAGAAAGTATGGCCACAAATCTTCCATTATGAGTTTCTTTCAAACATGACCTACTTATGCTTGACACATCGTATTTATCCTGATAAACAAATAAAAGGAGTTTTCATTGGATAATTTATTCACTAACACCAAATTATCTACATATTTGGATACCTGATTTCAGATAGTTGAAAATGATCAGCTAGCATTCATTAGTGAGAATTAAGACGTCCCTCGATGCTTGCATAATGTTGGGATTAGCACACAGGTTGTACAAATAATATATCAGATCTAAGCATACATGCAATAAAAGTGGATATTCTACCAGAAGAAATATACAAAACAAGAGATATAAATCAACACCAGATTTAACATGGTTCACCTAGTGTGGGCTACATCCACCAAGAAACAAGCCAATATATTATCCAAAGCTTTCAGAAGATATACAATGAAGATTTACAATCTTCCACACCTCTCATGATGTACAATATTTTCTTTCTCTCAAGCTTCTCCTTCTTCTCCAAGAATTCTCTCTCACAATTATTTTCACAATAATCACTAACTCTCTCTTCTAACCCTAGCTTTCTAGCTTATAAATACCTTATACAAACTTAGGGCACTTAGCCATGTAATTACAATCAATATATCTGCTTTAATACTAAAATTAGATCTAATTCCCGTGATTTAAATAAAACACTCACGCATAGGTAAGTGATGTTGGTTATCCCTAACCGATGTCGGTTCCTCCTTGCCTACCCAATGTCGTTCATAGGTGACTGATTTCGTTCCCTTCATAAACGATGTCAGTTACTGTGTTTTCCAGAAATTTTAATATAACATGCTAAACTGAAGTAATTGAGCTCCACATCTCAACAATCTCCCACTTGGAGATAAATTACTGCACTATACCTGTACAACGTCATCCTCAAATCCTTTCCTTAGCTTTGTTTCTTCCTCTTCAAGTCTCAAACTTGAAGACCAATAGAAGTGGAGTGTAGCTCCAACTTCTCTTTTGTTAATGGCTTCATTAGCATATTTGTGGGGTTTTCACTTGTATGAATATTCTCCAATTTCAACTTACCATCCTCTAATACCTGCCATATGAAGTGATACCTCAACTGAATGTGTTTCATTCTAGAATGAAACACTGAGTTCTTTTCCAAATGAATTGCACTCTGACTGTCACTGAATAATTTGCAATCATCTTGCTCCTTTCCCAACTCTTCCATGAACCTGCTCATCCATATCATCTCTTTGCTAGCCTCTATAGCTGCAACATACTCTACCTTTGTAGTAGACAAAGCCATAACCTTCTACAATCTTGAAATCTAGCTAGATTTCATCCCTCCTACTATGAAAATAAATCAAGTAGTGTTCCTTATACCATCCAGATCTCTAGCCATATCTAAATCAACATAGCCACATAAAGAAATATCTAGACATCCATAGCATAATTACATGCTAGATGTCCCTCTCAAATACCTGAGTATCCATTGGACTTCTTTCCAATGCTCTTTACCTAGATTGGCCATAAATCTACTCACAACTCCCACTGCTTGTGCAATGTCTAGTTTGGTAAAAACCATGGCATACATGAGACTCCCAACTTCTGAATCATATGGTACTCATGTCATGTATTTGACCTCCTCATGTGATGAAGGACACTAATATTTTCTTAATTTGAAGTGTCAAACCATAGGTGTACTTATAGGTTTTGAATCCTGAATCTTACACTTTTCTAACACCTTGTAGATATAATCCTCCTGAGACAAATATAATTTCTTCTTCTTCTTGTCTCTGTGTATTTGCATGCTAAGGATTCTTTTTGTAGCTCCTAAATCCTTCATAGTAAATGTGTGAGCTAGCTTTCCCTTAAGCTCACCAATGTCCTACATACTAGATCCTATAATAAGCATATCATCCACATACAATAACAAAATAATATAGCTCCCATTTTTAAGCTTCTTGAAATAAACACAATGGTCAGATTCACATCTCAAGTAACCATGCTCATGCATGAAACTATCAAACCTCATGTACCATTGTCGTGGAGCTTACTTGAGCCCATATAGGCTCTTTTTCAACCTACACACTAATTTCTCGTTACCCTTGACTTCATACCCAAGCCGCTGGTGCATATAAATCTCTTCATCAAAATCACCATGAAGGAAATCCATCTTCACATATAGTTTCTCTAAATGAAAATCCTCTACTACAACTAAAATCATTACAGTATGAATAGAAGTCATCTTTATAACAGGAGAAAATATTTCACCAAAGTCAATACCTTCTTTCTGTGCAAATCCCTTTACTATAAGCCTTTCCTTGTACCTTTTATGTCCACCCTCTTCTTCCTTGATCCTGTAAACCCACTTGTTCTGTAATGTCCTCTTACCTGCTGGGAACTTAACCAAATCCCAAGTCTAGATTTGTTCTAAGGAGTCCATCTCCTCATCCATGCCATGCTCCCACTGTACATGGGCCTCATCCTACATTGCTTCTTCAAAACTTTCTGGTTCACCATTATCAGTCAATAATAAATAAGATAGAGAAGGTGTAAATATTTCTAGAGGTTTACTTACCCTTTGTGACCTTCTCACAAGAGTTTGGGGTATCAGAGGCTCATTCTAGACCTCCTGGACATTTTATCCAATTCTGACAATGATCAACGTTGGTCACCTGTAACCAACGTTGGTTCTGCTAACTAATGTCAGTTTGGCTCTTTAGTAACCAATACCAGTTCATCTGACCGATGTTGGTCAGGGTTCAACCAACACCAGTTACTGTGTAACCCTGTAGGTATGAGTTTTAAATCCAATATTTCATTTTCATTCACAAACTTCTCAATCAGTTCATCCTTGAGTACCAAAATTTGATCCCTGTACATTCTCTTTTCATTCCATTCAATTTCATGACTCCTAATAATTTTAGAATTCTCTAAATCCCAAAAATGGAATCTAAAATCACCAGATCCATAACCAATGAAAGTGCATCTCTTAGATTTTTCATCCAACTTTTTCCTATTGTCCTTATCAATATGCACAAAATCTTCTTATTGTCACCCTAAAATTCCCCTCTTGTGAAAAATGAATTTGCAGGTCCCAAGTGTTGGTACTTGATTTTTAATCCCACCAGTTCCATTTAAAATTCCTCAGTATGTGCATTTTGGAACAATTTTCTATCTCCTTTCATGGATGTGTGGAATTTATAAATCTTTTTCGATGGATGTGGACTGCATCGAGCCTTGTATTCCTTGCATTTATCTTTCTATAGAAAAAATATTTGATTCGGGCGCAAATGGTGGCATTTTTCCCCTTCTCTGCACTTTTCTACAGTTGTCTTCCCATCAAATTATTTTCCAACTTCTGCGGATACATGATCACCTCTAATTGGATGCGGTGTGGCGGGTCTTTTTGTGAACTTATGACTTTTATTACATTTGTAAAAAGGTTGAATTACCCTCGTGTCTCTGCTGGATCCTAATTGGCTTTTCAAAATTATGAAGTGGCAGAGAAAAATTCTTACTTTGGCCCCACAAGGGGACACATGGCTGTTTTCAAAAGTCAAAGCGGGGAGGTGGGTCATTGAAGCAATTTTGGAAATTTGGTTTTATTTCCAAAAGGGATTCAAGTTGTAAAATGAGTCGTGACTCCGCCAGGATGGGAAAAAGTCAAATATCGCGCCCGCATCAAAAGTCATAAAAGTTATAAAGTGACCCGCAGCCACACTGACGCCCAGAAGAAGCCACATGGAGAGCCTATATCAAAAGTAGATGGGTAGGCCAAAATGTTCCGAAGTTCCATTTCTCTAAAAGGCACAAAATATAAAAGCTTTCCCCAAACCTGCTTCAGCTAAATCTCTATCACGTGGATGGCTCAAATTCAAAGTTTACAAAAACATGAAGAATGGAAGGGTCTTCCCAGTTACATGGACTCACAGTCAACCCCAAAAACCAATTCCAAAAGTGAGTAGAGCGCAACAGGAAAAAAAATGGAGAAAGGCAGTGTTCAATCGAGGCCCGAATCGACTAAGTATAGAAGGACCGCAGAAGGTGCACGTTTCTCTTCGGCACACTTTTGGTATGGTGCATAAAAGCGGAGACCCCAAACGTGTGCAGGCCCTCCATGTGGTCAGAGTCTGAAAAGACAGCCAGCTATTGAATCGGCCAAGTATAAAGATTCGGTGGAAGCCTCCTAATAATCACCTAAATGTTAGACTCCACTAAATTTGACAGACATTTTAAAGTTGAATCTTATACAACAAGACGATAGAAAATAAATACAATACTTGACTTACATCACAAATTTTAACTTCAACTTTGCACAATGACAAAGAGAGACCTTGACAATAGTGCCAGAATTTGACGTTTTTCAAAAATGAAAAGGGGACACCAACTAATTGAAAATGTTGACAAGAAAATGGGACAAATCGATAATAAGATATAAATGCGTCAGCTCGAAAAAAAATAAAAAATAAAAACTATCTAATAATCAGTCCCTAAGAAAATCATTAAAAACTTTATACGTGCTTAGATTCAATAATGTACAGAGCTGGCCATTAAACAAAACTAGACTTCTATGGAAAACTCCACACATCCAATCGGTGCTCTTTGAAAAGAATAAAATAAAACTTAAAATCCAAACGTGTGTCAACAAACTATACATGTCTCGTGATAATACTACGTACTAAACAAATGGGAGGGACTTTGACACTAATACAAAGGAATGGAGTAGGCCTAGGGATGAAGACACGTCTACACTAAAACATAACTACAGGATTAAAAAGAGGGGGACAAAATCTTAAGACACTTGAGAAAATATGCCATTTTTCCAATCCTGTATGGATAGACCCTTTCGCATATTGAGAATACACATGCAAAATACATGACAATGAACTATCAGACCATACCATGTCTTTCAACCAGGTATGCTCAAAAATGAATCTCTAGGACGTAGGCACTATTTCGGAGATATCTCGGGACCTGCTACTCACACCGCCACCATCAATGATCCGTCTGCCATTTTCACAGGGATGTGAATCTCTCAACCTGTCACCATGATAAATTAAAGAGCTTCCTTACATGCACTAATCCAGTAAACGAGATACGTGTAGGCAGTGGGTTTTGTCATAGAACCCATCATTTTTTGCAAGCAATATACTCACAGCAATTCAATGGGTGGTATGGAGCAGGTCGTAAGGGGGAAAACTTCCATCTCCTTCTCTAATTCTTCCTATGTATTATAAGGAGGGGAATTTTTTCAAGGGATTGGATCCTGGTACTCGGTAGATGTAATAGATTCGAAAGTAATCAATACAGAAGTTTTTCCCTTTCTTCCTCTGCTATTCCTTCAAACCTTGTTAAAAATTAGAGAAACATCCAGATCGTAAAATAGAAAACAAAACTTTTGTTCTTGTTAAGATGCAGTTCGGTAACTTTGTATCTGTGAAAGTATATCTGTTAAAAATGCAGAATGATTCTAGTTTGCATCTCCTTTGCTCAAAAAATATACAGGCTTGAAGATGCTATCTATATTACCTGAAATGTCATAGATATGTATCATTCCTTCTCCTGATCTCCTTAAATCTTCTATTCTTTCGTATTGATAATTTTTTGTGCAATTTAAAACACTTCGAATAAAATCAGGATATTGCACCACTTTGAAAGTCATGTACGGGATTTGTCAATATACAGTTTATAATAGTTTGATCTACTATAAGGGAACCTGTCCCATAAAGAGTCAGGGACTTCATCTGCGATCCCCTCACTATGGTCTGTTCCAGTACAATCTCTTAAGATCCAACACTTCTGAACCAAAAAATTTAAGAAAAGAAAGATCTACCTCTTTTCCGGTCCAAGCTTCCTCTGGTATTCCTACATCTAGTGAATTTGAAAGACCTACGGTTAATGAAGTAAAATGATTGTATCAACTTCTTCTAGCCCAAAATTACTAAGGGAAATTACAACATGTATCCTCATAATTCTAGCACACTCCATGATTGTCCTAATTATTTTTGCAACACCATTCTCTTGTGGTGTTCTTAGAACCATCCTTTCTCTATGCATTCCATTCACTGAACAATAATAATTAAAAGCCTTGCTACAATATTCACCACCATTTCAGATCTAAGGGCACTTTAACTTTGAATTTGATTCATTCTCAACATTCAGGATTTTCATCTTTTAAAAGTCTTTCAAAAACATCATTATTTATGTTTAATACAATAAACACATACCTTTCTTGTAGCATCATCAATGAAATTAACATAATATTGGGATCCTCCATGAGAAGCTACCTGGGTTGGTCCCCACACATCTGAGTGTACAAGCTCCAATTTCGGTCTCCTTCTTAGTTGCCCCAACTTTGAGAAATCTCACTCTCTTTTTCTTTCCAAAGACACAATGCTCATAAAAATCAAGATCTAAATCTTTCAAATCTGATAACTTACCCTTATCCTTTAAGATCTGCATTCCTTTTTGAATCATATGGCCCAACCGATTATGCCACATGCATGCATATGAATCTAAAGTAGATAGTACAGAAAAGGAATTAGTAACACATGTAGATAAATATAACTTTCCTATCTTCTTACCTCTTGCCACAAAAAAAGCACCCTTGGTGACTTTCCAAGAGTTTGCTGTGAATGTAACCATGCAACCAGCTTCACCTAGTTTCCCTACAGAAATAAGATTCCTCCTGAGGCTTGGCACATGCCTCACATATTTCAATACCCATGTATTTCCATTTTGTAATTTTAGATGAACTTCCCCTTTATCAGTAATACTGCAAGGTTCATCATCACCCAAATAAACATGCCCAAAATTTCCCTAGACATAATTTTTGAAATAACCCTTATTAGGGGTTACATGGAAAGAATATTCTGAACCTAAAACCCATTATTCTATTCTATTATCTAAAGAAATAATAAGAGCATCTTGTATTACCTCTGCTGTAATATTTGTCTCTTTACCTTTACCTTTGTTTGGGTGTTGGTTCTCTTTATCCTTTGACCAACAATATTTCTTTGCATGTCCTTTTTTTCCACATTTCCAACAGGTAATTCCCTTACCTCTGGATTTAGATCTTCCATCCCTTGACTTTGATTTCCCATTATTCTTACTCTTGGATCTCTCCTTCTGCCTACCTCTACTTTCTACATTCAAAGCATTCCCAAATGATGATTCCTATGTACTTTTCCTATGAATTTCTTCATTCAAGATTATACTAACCACATCATCAAACTTAAAAATATTATTCACATATGTTGTATTAATAACAACCATTACCAAGTTATCCCAACTATCAGGTAAATAACATAATAATAAGAGTGATTTCACTTCATCATCAAACATAATATCAACTGATTTTAACTAATTTACAATAGATCAGAAATCATTCAAATGACTAGATGCAAATCCACCTTCATGCATCTTAGAACTAAATAGTTTCTTCATCAAATAAACTTTATTTGAAGCACTAGGTTTTTCATATAAATTAGCAAGAGATTTCATTAAATCTACCATAGATGTTTCTGTAATATTGGAAGCCACAGATGTTTTCAGGATCAATCTTATAGATCCCAAATCCTTTCTATCAAGAATCTTCCATTCTTCATTAGTCATCTTCGTAGGTCTAGAATTTTCATCCAACGGTAAGTACAAATCTCTTTGATACAGATAATCCTCAATCTGCATCTTCCATAATTGATAATTTCGTTAGTCAAACTTCTCTACCTTGTATTTGTTTTCTTTTGCCATTGTTGTAGCTCCCACTCAATCAGAAAACCCTCTGTGAGTAAATATATCAACACACAAAACCCTCAAATAAATCTCTGATACCAGTTGTTGGGATTAACATACAGGCTGTACAAATGATATATCAAATCTAAGCATACATGCACTAAAAGTGAATATTCTACCAGAAGAAATATACAAAAAAAAAGATATAAATCAACACCAGATTTAACGTGGTTCACCCAGTGTGGGATACATCCACCAAGAAACAAGCCAATCTATTATCCAAAATTTCAGAAGATATACAATGAAGATTTACAATCTTCCACACCTCTCACGATGTATAATACTTTCTTTCTCTCAAGCTTCTCCTTCTTCTCCAAGAATTCTCTCTCTCACAATTATTTTCACAATAATCATTAACAATCTCTTACTTCTAACCCTAGATTTCTAGCTTATAAATACCTTATACAAACTTAGGGCACTTAGCCATGTAATTACAATCAATAGATCTGCTTTAATACTAAAATTAGATCTAATTCCTCGTGAGTTAAATAAAAACACTCATCGCATAGGTAATTGATACGCTGGTTAGCCCTAACCGATGTTGGTTCCTCCTTTCTTTACCAATGCTGGTCATATGTGACTGATACCGGTTCCTTCATAACCGATGTTGGTTACTGTGTTTTCCAACAAGTTTGATATAGCATGCTAAAATGAAGTAATTAAGCTCCACAACTCAACACATAAGAACAATGCTGCCCCCTAATGACTAAATAAATATATCTAAATCAACATCAAAGGATCTCAAATAATACAAGAATGCCATACCTAGTAAGGGTTTGTATTCTTGATGAATTCTATGTCAGGTCCTTGTGAATCTAAGGTTGAAAGTAGTCTTGAATTGATCTTCCTCCTTTACTATGGATCTCATTAAATTTTGCTGAGATGTTCCATGAGGCAAATGACATCTCATGCTCCTTAAACCGGTTATGAATATGTCCTCCCAGCTGATTCCATGTGGAAATGGATTGTGGAGCCAAATTGTTGTACCAATCTCTTGCTTTACCTTTGAATGATGAAATCAAAAGTTTGAGGAAAACATTCTCTTTTGTGACATGGAACTAGAATGGCAACACAATGGTTTGTAATATCTTGAATGTGGTCAATAGGAGATTGATCTCCATTTCCATAGAAAAAAGATATTTTTTAGAGTTATTTTAGGGATAACATCCCAATGTTTTAAATGAATAGGGATGGAACTAAAATGAGGGAATAGAAAAGGTCCTTGTAGAGCCATGAAGTTGGAAAAATGAAGAGAAAGGTATTGCATAACTCCATGGAAAGATATCATGGGGTTTTTGAAGTAGCGGAGCTCTACTACGATATGCTTTTGATGAAGATTACTCTAAAGGATGACCAATCTTCACCAAAAGACATCATCAAGCTGGGATGGGAAATGAATATGTCAGACCTTAACCGTTCTTTAAACACCTATTAGAAATAGTACAACTTTCAGATACTTGGAGTCGCCACCCGGTGTTATTAAAAAAATGTTAGAGCGTGCAGAGGCTTAATATTTGTAATGAGATACCTCTGAAAAATTATTAACAATGACAAGAAAACCTTAGGATGTCCCACCGAGCGTGCTAAAATTATTGGAGCTTTAAAAAATTGCACCCTCTGCATATGTCACCAGTGAATGGATGAGCAATCAAATTTTGAGGCAACATGGGACTGTCTCTTAGTTGTGGGACTTGCAAAATGAGACAGACCTCCAGAGAAGGCTGACTTCCTCTACTTATCATAATGCTAACACTACTCTTAAAACCAAAAGAAAATCCTAAACTAAACATGACAAGGGACCATACATAGAAGGAAATGCATAAAATGGAAACCTTAAGATAAAGAGAGGTGATAATACCAAGAAGAGGTGGAAAGACACTCTAAATTGAGGGGGAATGGGAGAAAATGAGGGAGGAGAGGGTAGAAAAGAGTGCCACGGTCCAAAACAACAATCGAAATACCATCTCCACAGAGCACAACAGACTCAAACCTTGTAAACAGAATAAAACATGCATAATATACATGTAAATGCAATAAAGAGGAAAGATGATGTAATAAACTAAGACTGGGGAAGATATAGACACAAAACATGAATTCTATTGCTTCAAAAGGATGCATGGTCCACTACATTGAAGGAAAAGGCACAAAACCATCGCAAGGATCCAAATTTGAGGCCTGTAACTCAAAATACACATGTAACACTTGAAGAATGATGCACTAGCATTCTAAGAGGATCTAACCTTTTCAAATGAGCCTCATTCAACATTATATAGAAGAAAATGGAAGAGAAGAGGAGGGAAAGAGGGGTAAAATTGGATTTCAAACTTCAACCACTGACTAAGAGTCATAAATTCACCTCTAACACATACGGCCAGCTCTGGAAGAAAACTCCTTCAAGCAACCCAGCTTGCAAAAGGGGAGGGCGTCATTATTTACTAATGTTGGTGGTTGGGAATGATTTGATAAATCATAACTTGCATGTTCATAACCGTCGCAGTTCTCTCTTAAAACTATGTTTGACATGTCGGTCCCCAAGACTGTATCGATTTCTATAGTTGTTAGTCCTAGGAAGTAACCATTAATGAAACCTTTCCAATAAGACCAATCTTGTTTGATTTGGTTAATGACAAAGAGTGTGATGGGAAAAAATCTCCATCACTTATTCCACGTCTTTCCTTACACTTCTCTTTTCCTTGCGGGCTTCCAGAAATATTTGAATTCTTTGAATGTCCCACGGCATCTTGCTTTCTAATGGGTTCTGCACTGTAACGTGACTTTTTGAATTCCACAGAATGCTAACCTTTGAAACACCCACTGAACATTGAATCAATGTTATGTGGCTTTATGGCTTAACCAAACTGTTTAATTCTCTACAAAAGGAAGCTCTACGACATCTGAATTCTTCATCAATTAACCAATTATTCCTAAGTCGTGACCCACTCACTTCTTTTCTACTGCAAGTTTGTTGACAACCCACGAAACACTACATTCCTGAATTCCGTGGAAAGGTGGATGAGAACCTCGCGGATCTCGCAGAGCATGGAAATGGCTAACTCCATCGTGATGTGTTATTCAAATTTGCAAAGGGTGCAACGTTGGATAACAGAGGCACACATGTTCTATGATGCGCCAAAGACTACAAATAAGAGGAGAGAGATAGCACAATGGGAAACATGTTATCATGAGTATCATCGAAGGTAATCGATTATCCATCTTAATTTCATATATGCTTTAGGGGTGCTAATTATATAAAAAGAAATAATTGGGTTGGTTGTTACATGCATTTTGTTTCGCAAGTGAGATGGAGGAATATCTTTGTTGATCAGGGAATTTGAAAGAAATTTTATAATTATAGAATGAGTGAGATATGCGAAGAAATCTAGAAGAGTGCAAATATCCTTCATCTCCACAGAAATATTTGAATGTGGTTATGTGGATGCGTGGTAGCACAACAGTTGTAGATGGGGTGATGATTAGGGATCCAAAAAGGAGGATTTTGCATGCTAGGGAAAAATCATATGAGAAGGGGGAAATATATAAAAGGATATTGTAGAAGTATCCTTTGGGAATGTCATTAAACTTGTTCTCAAGAGGTGTGTTTGATTGAATCTTATATGCACATGTTTTATGGTATAAGTATTTATTATCTTTAAAAAAATTGTATTATCAAACATAACATTTCCATTTAGTAATTTGTCTTAACCACACATATCCATACCTCATTACAAAGATTTTATTTTTCCATGCAAAATGTGAGCTAATTAGGTTGAATATATGTTCATTGAATTTGGTTGAATTTAAGTCAATAAGGCCACAATGTTATAAAGTAGTTTGTCGAATAGTTCGCACACTAAGTGGTTGATTCCACATTTTACGTACATATCACCATAGCACATACAACTATAACACTTGATAGAATTCCTTTCTCCAAATTATGCTTTGGTGTATTTACATACCTTATTTCAAATCTCTATGTTAACATAGGATGAGAGTATCTTACCAAATGTGAACTGATCGGGTTGGAAACTTGTTGGTTACACTTGGTGAAACAACAACAATGCTTACAATGAGGATGCTCAAGTGTCCTAATTAAGTCATATTTACATTAATTTTCTATAAATTTGGTTATTTCATAATTAGTTTTACTTTTTTTTTTTACAATTTTGTGCTAACTAAGTGTGAAGGGGGATCGTACGTATGGGATTGTGGGCGTAGAACTAGCTCGAGGTCATGATTTATGGAAGTGTGGTGGGATGATATGATCCTCACGTACGGATTTCACCAATGCCTCGAGGTTTTGGTGTAACAATTTGTTACACAACCGAAGACTATTGTGATGTCCTCTATGTCGATTTCCCAAAAAGATAGAGAAATTGGGTGTTGAAGGAAATTTGGGAAATGTAAGATCCATTGTTGGATGAGGGTAAGTTTATTTCTTGATTAAAAAGAATTTGAATAATGATTAATTTGAAATATTTTATTGCATTATCTTTTGTTCTCTAACTTATTTTTTATAATACAAACGTGGTTCCCAACTACCGCACAAAAAGCTTGCGGCGAGAGAGATAATTTATAAAGAATATGAAGATGCATTAAATTACTGAATTAAATTAGGACTTATTTGAGGAAAAATATGACATTAGTTGATGGGTATGATAAATGAAAACATATAAAATGCGAGGGGGTGATGGCACAAAATGGGCAAGAGGTGATTTCGCATTGTTGCATATCTGTTTCCGTAATTCAAAATGCAAAATTTAAATTCGCTGCAAGAAATCCAAAAAACTACAGGGGATCGGCAGCAATTGAAATTGAATGGAATACCTAAACTAACATGGTACATGATCTTAAGATTAACCATAAAATTTCACGTTTTTGCACACCTACGTAGGTGGTAATTCAAAATTGGTTGAAGCAGAGTGCCGAAGAAAGAAATCCCCAAAACTACAGGGGAACGCCATTTTCGTGCAGAAATCTTTCTCACGCAATGATAATTATATGCCCGGCCATGAAAATATTAACATGCTACATGATCCTCAAGAACAAGATCCAGATCTTTGATTAATCAAAATATAAAAACCAAGAACAAGATCCGTATTTCTTATTAAAAACGGCTTTTTGCCGAGTTTACAATATACAACAAGATCAAGATGAAGATTTTAGGAAGAAAGAACCACAAAGAAAATTATATTGGCACATAGACAGTCACTGCAAATGGGGTTGAGTTATGGTACACTGCAAGCAAGCAGATTGCTGAGACTGTATTCTCCCGGGTCGATGTTGAGTTCAGATTCAATCCTGTGGGCAAGGCCATCGGCCATGGGACCATATGCAGCATGATGCATTGTCTTTTTCATCACAGAAAGTACGTGACGCACACGATGGGAGCCTGTGTGTATCTGCGAAAAAAGAAAAGCCTCTGCCGAGGCCGTGGTGTTGCACGCAGCAGCAATGATTGCTTCGAAATGATCACTCCTGTCGACCCTGTGATTGTGCTGGCCTTGACGAGCTAGAGACCTGGCCTTGTAATTTGCCTTCTTCGGAATGTTCAGGGGCACAAACCTTTGAAAACTTTGCCTCAGCTCTCGAACACGGCTATGGAGCCTCTTAAGTCGCCTACTCAACCTGGGCCGCCCGCCCTTAATCTGCAGGCAGTATTAAATATTATGAGCTCCATGTAGGTTTCATTTTAAGTTTAACTAGGTAGTTTATACAGAAAATGATCACCTACCTGCCGTGTAACCATAGGAGAATCCCAAATGCGTGTTATCCCCGCCTCCAAGGCTGCTTGCAGACCAGAAATCAGGGCCTTGTATGCTGCTTGCGTTGCGCTCACTGGGATCCTTCCCAACGCTGCACTCCCCGTTGCAAGTTCTTTGCTTTCGGAGAGGTTTACGATATGGTAGCCAATCGAAGCTCGCCCCCATGTTTGGTCATGGCGACACATACCGTGGTACCACATTTTACCGCCTTCGCCATCCTGATCCGCCATTACTCACAGGAATTAAGAATTCTTGATTCTTGTTCTTTGTGTGCAACAAATGTTTTCTAATGATTATCACACACAAAGTAGAGGCGGCTTTGGAGTTCAACTTATACATTAATTAGTGGCATCCGATTGATAGAGACTCGCTCCAACTCAACTCGCCCCCTTTTAAGCCTTTGCTAGAATATGGATATTTTGGTTCTAGTTGACGTGGGTTGCACCATTCTTTAAGTGAGTTTTCTTATTCTTAAGAATAGCCTCATACAGTTGTAACACTAGGTATAAAACCAGAAGAACAAAGATCGTCTCATACAGAGAGGCTTTGCAATAATGTTTTTTTTTTTTTAATTTTTTATTTCAGCTGGCTCTTACAAGTTTTTCTCTTACTTCAGCCTGCTGTCTCTAGTTCATGTTCTTCTTTTACTTCAGCCTGCTCTCCCTTTGGCCTATAATTCTTCCGAATGGTTTATTCCCTATGAAGACAGCAAACCAACCCATAGATCATTTAAAAGAGTAAAGATTACGTATCACATCCACGGACACAAGAGAACACTGAAGTAAGAATAAAATCCCTAATATGCAATTATTTTTTGGTGATTTTAGAGAGAAATATGATTTTATTTTCCTACAAATAACTATAAATATCTAATGGGATCCTATAATATCTCAGCGGGTATTGTTGAGGAAATTAATAAAAAATCATGGGACCTTAAAACTGCTAAAATGCTCTTAAATTTTCTCAACAACACCCACTGAGATATTTAATGAGCCCCTCTTCCATGGGACCATGCCCTTACCCCCTCAGCCTTGGGCATTCAAAGCCTTCGACTGTTTCAAAGCGGCTTCAATTTCTTGTGGATTGGGACAAAGCTCGAGTGCATTTGCAAGAATTGAGATGACTAGTCGTAGTTTTTTAAGACCCTGCAGAAGGTTTTGATATGCCCGGGGTCGATCCTGAGACCCTTTTTGGAATCCTCTAATGCGCGCTTGAACTCATTTAGCCATAGTCATGTCGGAAAACCCTATTTATCACCACCTCGTCATCAATTGCAGTTTGTGTAGTGAATAGGGGCACTGTGTCAGTCTTACTCGTTATCCTTGCTATGCTCTTCTTCTGGGTGCGGCCAACTCGACGATCTCCTGGACGCCTTGGAGCGCCACGAAGGGTGCAATGGGTTTTGCGACGACATGTGAAAGGCCATGGCGGCCTCACATGGATTCGTGCGGTATTTTCGAAGAGTTGGACCGAACTCAGAATCATATTCTGCCAACTAGAGTCCCTATACTGTTTCATTTGGAAAGAAAAATCATGTTCTACGTCATAGTTTTCGAAAGGTCCGAGATCTTGATTATTTAATGATGTTGATTTGTCAAAGCTTTGCATTACATATTGCAAATCTTGAACTATTGTTTCCATGTCTCCCCATTTTGTATTAATAGCATAACTAAATCTAGATTCATTGGTACATATGGTGTTTTGGTGAAATATATAAGTGCCTAGGTTATTTTGTATTGATTTTTGGATTGTAAGTGCCCAGGCCATTTTTAAAGGAAGTTGTCTACAATTTCCTCTTGTGATTGGCAGTATGGGAACATAGGTGGGGCAATGTGGATTCCAGGGAGGACCATTGTATTTGTCGAAGTTGATGACAAGAAAAAGTGGAAGAGTTGGAGGAGATGAAAAAGAAGTGTAGACAATGTCGACAATAGTGTCAATGGAGCCACTCACAAGGCCAACTTCAACCCACAAATTTTTGGTGAGCATAACCTTTTGTTGTTTACAGAGGAGAATAATTTTTTCTACCTACTCTTCATCATGTTCCTTTGAACAACATAGCCTGGTGAGCTTAACATTGGAGCGTGTTATTGGAGCATTGAGGGATTTCAACATGTTGAGATTGTTTTGATCAAGACGTTCATTTCTTGCGAACAAATGTGAAGCTAGAAGGAAAGGTGCAATGTCAGCATCAGATAACTGGGAGTTTGTTTGTTGGATAAGTGTTTTCTAGTCTTCGACTAGTGGGATTCCATCTTTGATATTTAACACTAGCTGTTAAAAAGAAATTTGGGCATCATCTGAATCTTGCTGCCTAAATATTGTAGTAAGCGTGATGTACATGTTATCAAGCTAAACTATAGGATTTTTCCATAAGAGTGACCAATATAGAGTGGAACGTCCTTGACATGGGTAATTGGCCAAGGTCACCAATGAGAATGATGGAGTTGTTACCAAAAGCACTAGATTTGAAGTGAGGGAAGGCCTCACGAAGATAGAAGTTGATTTTGGTGAGGAGTATGGGGCCTATAAAGCTCATCTCATCAATGAGAATGTAATGAACATGTTACACAGATTGTTGGAGAGAGGAAAATGACATTCCTTCGAGCGGTTTGATTTCCTTTACTCAAATGCACAATGCAACATGTATTGTTGATGTGGAAATGTTGTATGCAACTACTCTTGTAGGTGTAAGAACTAAGAGGGGAGATGGTTGTTGGGGGTATGCGGAGCATATATTGTTTATGAGGTAACATTTACTTGTGCATGCAATACCTTAGATAATCAATTTTAGAGGGGGTGAAACCATTCCTTTCTTGTAATGATTGAGTATAGTATTAAAAGACTGTTGTTGTTCTGCAGAGAAAGGCGTAGTGCTTGATGTGGAATTTTGCGTCTGGGAAAGGATAGTTATAGTAGTCTTGCACATATCAATGAAAGACGAGCATATGTCATGCAAAGAAAGAGGAACATCATTGTGGATCCAATTGTGATGCAGGTAAAAGTCTCGAAGGCCTAGCATGTTGAAGTTGTTAAGGCACATGGAATTAGTCGGATGTACTTGGGATAAAATCTCCCATTCAGCTTGCAATGGAGTGGGCCCTAAGATTCCATCTTCTGAACCTGAGATTCGTCGAAGGAAGACGAATGATTTGTTACGGAGATGTGCTTGACATGCCAAGGATGATAAAATTCTTTTAGCAATAGCCAATTGGAAATGACTTGTTCTGTTGTGGTTCCAATGTTTGTTGGAATGTTGTGTAAAGGTTTGTAGAGGAGGAGTTCACTCCAACAAAAAATTTCAAAGGAAGGGGAATGATCCTTGGGGATGTAATAAAATATGGGGGAGACGCGTATAGTAACAAATGTTTAGTGTTTCTTCCATTTGGCACCAGCTCGCAGCTTGTTGTAAGACCGGGCTCTGGTAGCTTCAATAAGTGTAACAGATTACATATTTGGAGGGCACTTCATGTACGCGTCCAAGAAATTTTCTGGCTCGGAGTCTGGATCATCTGTGTCAAAGATGTGGCATAAAATTTTCTTTCCAACATTTAAGGAAACAAAGGAACGACTATAGAGAACAAGAGGCAACTTTTGCAACATGTGACATGTTTCTTGGGCACTCATGTCATGATTGACAACACTATCTGTAAGCATTATTCGGAAGGCTACCCTGGCTGGTTGTTAGTGATCGATCGTTGAAGATATCCTTTCAACACCAACAGGACTCAGTCTTACTTTGGAAGAAAAGAATGGTAGTTCAGTGACCTGTTTTGACAAAGAATTGTGCTTATTTTAATTAGAGTCATAAGCAAATGTAAAATAAGATTTTGAGGCCTTGTGGTCATCTTCTAAACTTATATATTAAAATAATGAGGTATCACTAACTTAATGACTCACGCGACTTTACACCTATCACACACTTGTTCACCATCTTGAGTTTCACAAATAGTTCTTAAGAGGAACAAAGTTGAACTCAATAAGAGGGTCATATCATTCTTAACTTCTTTATACTATCTTACTATGGTAGAATATTAATTTCCATTATTCATTTCAGAATTAGTATTTCTCTTATATTTTCTTGAGTGTGCCATTGCATTCACCCATTTTTCTCTACATTCTATTTTTTCACAATCGCATATGTCAATCTTTAACCTTTAACGGACATCCAACCTCAAAACCCTTCTTCTTAACCCCTCTTGCTCTCCCATTGTTCACTCCCTCCTCGTTCACTTCTTCACAAGATAGCTTTCAGCATTTCCATCATATATTTCACGTACGATTGCTAGTGTTACTATTTCTCAATGTGAATTATTATTTTTAGCTATAAACTATACTTTAGGTGTGGAAGTGCTTCATAGTAAGAAATGTTTTACATGAATGAATGTATGGGTCAGTAATTTTAAATAAATAGGAATATGGGTAACATAAATTGGAAAATATTACATAATTAGCATTTGTAGTAAAAGGAGGTGTAATATTACGTTGATATAATTAACTATGAGGGGTAGTGGAGTTGACATAGCAAATTCAAGATGCATTATAGATATGGGTAGTATGGTAGTTAAGGTTTGTAGAGTCATCAAAGGAATTCCAATATGCACCGAAGGGACATAACTCTTCATATACACTTTGCAGAGATAAATCTTTGTATTAGTCAATTAGTGCCACTAGTGCTCTAATTGGTAAAATATAAAACATCAAAAGTTGTGCCATTCATAATGTGAATGAAGCAGATACCAAAGCTAGGCCAAGGAGCTTAGAGCTCGTGATGCCCATGCATTTATATGTAATAGAAGGAAAGAGAAAATATCAATAGCTCCAAACTCTAGTGAAAAATAAACCCTGTTGAGGCACATATGTTAAATGATTTTGAGATTTGCTCCATCACAGCTATAACTAAGCTCACCATCAAATGCAAGAAGGTACACAACAAGGGAGATGAAAGATGGTATGGTGTTGGAAAAGCCATTTTAAAATAGAATACCAAGGATTGAATTTCTAGGGAATTCAAGACTTGTTTCTAAGTATACAAATCGGAACAAAAAACTATGAGACACTTCTCATATAATACTGTACAAATGCAGGGACCCCCAAAATTAGGAGTAATAGCCGTAATTTCTTATAGGAAGTATAAACTGACAGCTGCATTAGAAACTAGCAATCACACGCTAAGTGTGCGATGTAAACGCCGAAGGGGAAGTTTGCGATGAAGTTGATTTTGAGGGGCCAAAAAATAAGAGGAAGAGGGTTGTAGAAGAGGGGGTTAGGGGAGGACAATGAGTTGGGAGAGGATAAAGCTAGGGGGGCGGGGCGGTGCTAACAAGGTCTTTCCCGTAGTGAAAATGTCTTTGGCGTAATAAGATGCCAACATCTGCTCAATTTTTTTTGTTGCGTTAGCTCTTCCATTTCATGCAACCACAAAAAAAAACTCTTATCTTTGTTTTGTCTACACACTAAAAAACACCCCAATTTTTTGTTGAAGGGGAAGCAAAAACATCATGTGGAAGTGGAGAGGGATTTGGAAATTTGGACACAACTATAAAATTGATGACCTTTTAACATTCGAGATTACTAGAAGTAACTTCTCTCAACAACTTTTTTCATCTTGCCACAGAAAAGTTTAATTTCTTGACCTCAACATGGGCCCATGAAGGACATCAATGCTTAAACTAGAGTAAATGAAAATCATTAAATCCAATAAGTTGAAGTCTTCAACGCTTATGAGAGGATTGAATGTGCATTGCCGATTTCAAGAAACCTAGGATACAACACATACAGGTCGATGATCTTAGGTGGTTCCAAAGAAGATGTCGACGTACTTTGAACTATGGGCCGTCGAGTCTCTTGTCAAACCTAATTGTGGTAGGAATGGATTTACATCTACTAACTGCAAAATTAATTAGTATTAATTCAGGCTATACAAATTTAAATTAAATAAAACAAAATTGTCATATAAGAGAGACCTAAATATGGCATGAAAAAGTGCCAATAAAAGATTACATTTGAAAGAAATGGTGAAGATGCGTGTTCAATAAAGTAGAAGGAATATGCTAGCATTCACTTGGTCTATTTGATTGTACGTAGGAGACTGTAACCACATTGTTTAGAATGGAGATATTCGTGAACAAAATAACGAATGCTTACCATTATTTTGTGCTAGAAAGAGGGGAGTCCCATTCCAGTAAGGCGTGCCAAGCAATTTAAGTGAGGCACGAAGATGACAGGCTTCGCGTTTATTTGCAGCGTTTACCCATGGTTGGCCAAGAGGGTCAAAAATGATAGAGGGAAAAAAACAAAGTACAAAGGGCTAAAGTGAAAAATAGGAAAAGTGCATGCCCATGCCCTACAATGGTCAGTGGTATTCACGAGAATTACCATGGTAATTTTTGGTTTTCAGGTATACAGGGAACAGTCTCCCCAAATGGACGATTGAAGATGGATCCATGAAGAACGTTGACGTACTTTGAGGTTTTCCCCCATAAATTTTACATTTTTTCAAAACCAAACCCCAAGTAAAATCATTGACCAGTGTTGTCAATCAAAAGAAAGGAAGAAACAAACGTGAATACTTACAGGGGTTTGTGTTCTCAAGTCTCGGGAACATTATAATGAGTAGGATGAGGAACCTATTCTTTGGATTGATGAGCAACATGATCTTCATCAGAATCTAGAAATCCTCCTTGGGTTCTCTAGATGTTGATGTTATTGAAGAGGTGAATCTGATTTGTTTCAAAAGTCTTTCTCGTCTGTAGAGAAGTGCTAGCCTTGTATGCAACATTCACCATTTCATTTGTCTCTGATGCACACCTGATCTTGCTCTCTCTCTTTGTCATGTGAATATCCTTGACCAGTGACCTTGTATGTCGATGTGGATAAAGGGCTTGGCCTTCAACAGTCTGATGGCTATGGCTGACCCATCACATGACCGACATAGAGAGAAGAGACATGAAATGCACACACGAGACCGATAGAGGAAACATGGAATGCCAATTTTCAAAAATCCACTTGTCTATAACTGTTACTGCCACATTGAAAATCTACTTATGGCACATGCAGATCATCTCAACTTATTGAAATTTCATTTGTCTCTAGTGCATGCTTGATCTCGCTCTCTCTTCGTCATGTAAATATCCTCGTCCAGCGATCTTGTGTGTCGACGTGGATAAAGGGCTTGGCCATCAACATTTTAATGGCTATGGTTGATCCGTCACATGACCGACAAAGAGAGGAAACATGGAATGCACACACGATACCGAGAGAGGAAATGTGGAATGTCAATTTTCAAAAATCCAGTTGTCTGAAACTATCGCCACCACATCGAAAATCTACTTATGGTGCATGCGGACCATCTCAAACTCATTGAAATTTTGTTTTTCTTTGGTGCGCACCTAATCTCACTCTCTTTTTTCACCATGTGAATATCCTTGTCCAATGATCTTGTGCGTCAACATAGATCAAGGGTTTGCCCTTCAACATTCTAATGGCTATGACCAATTCATCACGTGACTGACATAGAGAGAGGAAACATGAAATGCACGCACGAGACCGAGAGAGGAAACGTGGAATGCCAATTTTCAAAAATCCACTTGTATGTAACTATCACCACCACATCGAAAATCTACTTGTAGCACATGTTGATCATCTCAAACTTATTGAATTTAATAAATATTCATAAAAATCTGTTGGACACTGCATTGAACTCACATAATTGCCTAACATTAACATGTCAATGTAAACCAAAAGATTTATATAAAACCTGAAAAATCCTTTATATAAAATAATTACATCGATAGGCATTCCATTTTATAGCCGAGCCCTTGACTTCTGACACGGTGATAAAAAATCGACAGTTCGGGTTTGTTGAGCAGTGCATATGACGAAGTACGGTTTTATTTCGACCGTCAGTTTCTAACACTTTAGTGGGGCTACAAAAATCATGCAAGGCATGAAAATGACAAGTCTGGAAGGCCACGTGGGTTGTCCTCTCCACATGCATTGTCCTGTTCGCATGGGCTGGTTGCTTTGGGTTTTGAACAATGCTTAATCCGATTGGCGAGTTTTTTTACATGGGTCTATTTTCTCACTCAACTTTTAATCAGTTTGGATATATTGAAGCGGGTTCAACTGCTTAGGAGGCGTTTCATTCGGGCGTATTGATTTTGCTCTACTGCTTCTGAACACCTGTGCTACGGTTGCAGCACCATTCTCGCGGCAGTCAAACTTTTGGCATGGACGGCTGGATTACATCCGTAATCGACGTCTTTCTGTACCATTTCATCTCACCCATCCCTTCTCTGACATGGGTCAGAGCTCCCCCGGCCTCAACCCAATTGTAGATACGCCTTCGGCATAAAAATCATGCAAGGCATGAAAATGACAAGTCTGGAAGGCCACATGGGTTGTCCTCTCCACATGCATTGTCCTGTTCGCATGGGCTGGTTGCTTTGGGTTTTGAACAATGCTTAATCCGATTGGCGAGTTTTTTTACATGGGTCTATTTTCTCACTCAACTTTTATTTCGTCAGACAATGATGACACTATCTCCTCCAAACACACTGCTAAAGGACATCCAACAAAATTGTATTCAAGGTATTCCTAGACATCTTCTTCTGAAAAAACAAGATAATGAAAACAAAATATATATAGTGCAGAAACCAACGTGGAATATTGGCGCAAGAGTTGGGAGGATCTTGACAAGGGCATTAGCGGTCTACTAACCAAGGTCAATTCTTTCAACATCAACAACATTATTCCCCAGCTATTTGCTATCAACCTCATCCGTGGAAGGGGATTGTTTTCCAAGTATTGCATCCAATCTAAATTGACATCCCCCCAAAATCAGGTTTTGGCCTCTGTTGTTGCCCTGGTAAATGCAAAATTTCCTCAGGTTGGAAACCCTCTTTTGAGAAGAAACATTGGCCAGTTGAGAAGCACTTACAAACACAACGACATACATGCATTGACAATAATTGTCAAATTCATAGCTCATTTAACTGATCAACAAGTTGCGCATGAGATTATCGCTTTGCAAATCCTATATTTTTTTCTAAAGGATCCTCTTATAAGTGATGAGGTACAAGCGGCTATTGAACTTGTGGAAGAATGTGGCGGTTTGCTAAAAAAATAGTTCTCCACATTGTTTTGATGCAATTTTCGAGCGATTCAGAGCAATTTTGGAGGAGGGATAAGTTGTCGAAAGAATGCAGGTTTCGATGGATAATGTTTTTGGAGTCCGCAGAGGCAATAGTAAGTTCAATGATTATCCAGAATTGGATCAACAAGCTCATGTTTGTCCTAGCTTCACCCATTAATACACCATTCAAGATGATCCAAAACAAGAAGCCGAGCTTGATGTTTTCAATCCGGATCCACAGTTTCTAGAGCACCAGATAGCTTATGAAAAGCTAAAAGCAAAGACTAATGTTTCCTCTGAAGATGACTCAAGGGAGGAGGAGGCAAATAAAAGACATGCACTTTACTCAATTATGATCACTATTCATTATGAGCGAGGTGCTCATGAGATGCTTAATTGCCGGATTGAACTTGGCCAAGAGATGGAGCTATGCATCATAGTATGGCCATGCATTGCGTAACATTTCGGCTTACGTTATGCTTTTCCCCATGCTCATAGTTCAGGAGACGTTCATGTATGCGACTAAGTTTCACCTCCTGATGGCTCCGTCTAATAAAATTATTTCTAAATTGTAGAATTTAAATTTAGTTTTTATATTTATATAATGTTTTAAATTCAAACCATTTTTTATTTAGAATAATTTATTGCTTACAGAAATACAAGATCCAGTCATTTGAGTGTTGCATGTATTTTGGCTGGAAATGTTTTTTTTGTTTGCATTTTGTAACAGAGTTATTTTTCCATGTTTTTTCTTCATCTCTTCTTTGTCTTTGTTTCAGTTCATAAGTGTGGGTGGATTTTGTGGTGTATAGAAGGTAAGAGACTTTGCTTGTAGGTGACAGCGAGTGAGGATTTCATATATTTTTTCCTTCCTTGCAGGTTTGATATCCCACCTGAGTAATTTGTAGAATGTGGATGATCATTTTTTCCTCTGCTACTGCTGACTGTGACCATGCTACTGATGTCAATACATATATATACATATCATGACAAATCTTCAATGATCTTACTTGTATACCATAAACATCTTTGCGATGTGGTACAACATATGAACAATGGATTATATTAACGAAATTACATAAACTAATAAAGTTTTCCTTTGTATAATATTTATTGTAGAGAAAGAATGGAAAAAGTAGACATGAAATGAATGATGGCATATGGTCGAATAATCAACATGTTTTTATTTATTGTATAACAGTGCTAAGCCGACGTGAAAAACATTTGTATTGGTGATTCTGAATATTTATAATTATAATTTAGGCATAATTACAACTTGTTTCATATTATCTCTTCTTTAATTCAAGGTTTTAATGAAAAAAATATTTAGGTGGAATCAATAAATTTATAATCTTCCCAACAAATGAAAGCAACGAAACTAAATAAATTAGATCCGTGATAATATTTTTGATTATGAATCTTATAATATGTGTTACAAATTTATCTTAATAGATCAAAAGCATTCATATTATTGCGTGTTTTCTATTTTGAAATTATTTTTATACAATATTTAATTGCACTTGATCAATCCGTATGTTATTAAAACACATAATAATGTTATTGCATTAATATAGAAGATTGCAAAGGTAAATGTTTCCTTTGTTTCAAAGTATGCAACCTATTTTTATGTAATGGTATTTAAAGTCATCTATTTTAATGTGACCTTTACAATATGTGTCATGAAATATTCTCGATATACCATATTCTTTTGTTCTCAAGTATTTTCTATTTGAATTACATCTACATTTTTTATTTGTTGTATTGGTTCAATGCTTGCACTATCAAAACACATAATAATATAATTGTGCTGACCCAAAAAAATATGACCTCATTCTCGTTGTGCACAAGAGCAGGCTACTTAGTCCAACCTGCTCACTGGGAGAAGTGGTGATAATGGATTAAATTTATTTGACCCATCATGCAATGCCACTTACATGTGACATTCATCTTCTTTAGATCCTAAAAACAATCAATTACGACCTACCAACAAATTTCTATCCTTCCTACACTGCCTCTTTCCATGTATTTCAAATTCCCCAGTTGCATTCGTCCCAGGTGGGATGTACTCCATCACTTATGTATACTTGTAATAATGATATAAAAGATGCACAATATTGGGGTCTTCTTTTTGTAAAAGTGTCCATGCTTTCACAATCTCTAAGTCCTTCATCGCTTGCCTCCTTTCTTTCTCGAATGGCTTCCAAATTTTTCTATAGGGTCATACGTTCATTGAAGAAAATGACACACCGCTAAATTTAGTCACATCCTTAGATGATATATTTAACACAACATAGACCAAATGCCATATCATTGTTATTTATAACTTTTCTAAAAATGATTTACTTCACCTTATATGGTTTTCCATGTCCTTCACATTTCGTTCCTTAGTCCTTGAGGGACACTTTTGATGTCACTAACAAGGAGATAATTGTCTATTATGACTAACAACAACGTTGGTTTCCTCCTCCATGTACAAACTATCTACTACCCCCGCCACCTACCATTTCTCCCAGACTCAATGAGTTAAACAAAAGCCTACATTCTTTGAGGATGTTTCCTTCCCCTTAATATTAAAAATTCAATGATTCAACCTAACTTTGTTCCACTTCAATTCCCTATATCTTCTTTGCACCAACTTCCCCCTTTCTCCTTATAAGTCCTTCCCCCTCCACTTCCTTTCGTGTTGCAAACCTTCACAACTCCCCAATTCCATTTGAATCTACCCCTATCGGAGTGTCCATTGCACCTACTCGGTGTGATTGCTAGTTATATAAAATTAATATAACTCAAATCGCTCTCTCTTCACCATGTGAATATCCTTGTCCAACGATCTTGTGCGTCGAGCCTTCAACATTCCGATGGCTATGGCTGGTTCATCACATGACTGACACAGAGAGAGGAAACATGAAATGCACGCACGAGACCGAGAGAGGAAATGTGGAATGCCAATTTTCAAAAATCCACTTGTCTATAACTGTCACCCCCAGCCACATCGAAAATTTACTTGTGGTGCATGCGGAATCATCTCAAACTTATTTAATTTGATAAATATAAATATAAATGCATTGGACGATGCATTGAACTCACATAATTGCCTACCATTAACATGTCAATGCAGACCAAAAGATTTATATAAAACGTAAAAAATCTTTTATATAAAATAATTAAATAAAATTAATATAACTTAAATATTTAATTATAAAATTAATAATTAATAGGTAGGCAACTAATTCTCTACATCTTTGTAAACATTTATATATGAGGCCATCCATTTGAACTATATGAAGATCAATTTCCTTTATATCTGCCTGAAAGTAATGTTGAGGCGAGAATTTAATTAAATTAGCAAACAGAACTTTACGGGGAAGTATGCTAATAGCCGTCCTAAAATCAGCACCATTATGGGTTAAACGAAACATGCACATGGACAAAAATCTGTAACCCTAATATCTCCTCATTTTACTATATACAAATTGATCAGTTTGGATATATCGAAGCGGGTTCAACTGCTTAGGAGGCGTTTCATTCGGGCGTATTGATTTTGCTCTGCTGCTTCTGAACACCTGTGCTACGGTTGCAGCACCATTCCCGCGGCAGTCAAAATTTTGGCATGGACGGCTGGATTACATCCGTAATCAACGTCCTCATGTACCATTTCATCTCACCCATCCCTTCTCTGACATGGGTCAGAGCTCCCCCGGCCTCAACCCAATTGTAGATACGCCTTCGGCGTAATGAAGAAGAGACGGACATGATGTTGCTTTGTCCATCCGTTTTCTGGCCAGATGATAAGCCAATCAATCTATGCTTGCTTCAAAATTATGGCTACAAAGACCTGTATAATGCATCAAAACCCTTCACCAACTCTGAGAATTCTCATTTTGAAACTAAAGGATAAATTCTAGGCAACGTATTCTTTGGTTGTGTTCTAGTGCCACCTGCAATTGGAGTCCTGCTTCCTCCGACCATGGAAGTTTGTGCTCTGCCTGAAGTTCCATGTGCTCAATTTGGGCGTTAAACCAGACATTGGAGTACTGGGGGTAGGCGTTAAACCAAAAGATTAAATGGAAGGAGCCACTTCTGGTTTTAGTGTGAGGATCTTCATACGTGAATCGAGGGTATTCTGAGGGGTTCAAATGTAATATAAGGCTTAATCTATGCCAGATGCGAATCACGATTCACAAAATAGAGAACCAGGAGCTTCTGGTCACCCCATGATGCAGAAGGTCTAAAGAAGTTTGAAAACAGTCAACCCTACTAGTTCATTCATCAAATGAAACCTCGTATGACACTATGTACCTACAATAAAACAACCTTCTCGTTCCCCAAACAAAAAATAATTAAAATTTGCAGCGCAAAGTTGAAGCAGAAATGAAAAATAAATACCTCTAGGCTGGAAGCAGTGGCTAAATATAGTAGAGATATTATGTAAAAAGTTTTGCTAGATCGAAACGACACATTTATGAAATGTTTATAACTTTCCCATGATTTTTCCTACTCATCCATGTGGATGATTGTGATGTGGCCTTACTTCAATGGCCAAATACATTATAACCTTCCACAATCACACAAATGTCAGAATTAGGCCCTCACAATTCTAATATGGATGCATTCATATAGTCTCCTTAAGCACCACTTATAGATATGGAAGTTTTTATGCATTGGAATCCTTCACGCTTCTTCATTTATCAACCATGCCCTCCAACTTAACTTGCACCTTCCTCTATGCTTCCGAGTTTAACACTTTTTTTCCATGACCCACTCTGACAATGACAATGCACACATTAAGAATCTTAGAAATTGTGAGCTTAAGGGGTTATTAAATGACCTCAAACGATTTCTAATCCTATGACAAGTTCAGTATCTCATAAGGTGATATGAGCCAATGAACGTGTAATCGCAAGAAAGACACCATTCATTTCCTATAGATGATTAAAATAAATATCGAAATAAGTATGCCTAATCTGGATGCAAGATTGTATTAGTAAATGAATGATAATGAAATATATAAAATACACCCAAGAAAGTAAGCAATAAACAATGAAACCCTAATTGCAAAGAGAGGATAGAGAGCCTTAGCTGATTTGCAGTGGAGTCTGGACTGGATCAAAGTTTTGACCGGTTGAACAGAAAAGGAACATCGCACAAGAGCACCGGAAAATGTAGAACTGGAGGAACAAGCTGGACTGGGGCACCTGGAGAGGGACATGGGCATCTATGGGCACCTTGGACCTATTTTTTGGCACATGGGTCTGCGAAAATGCTCAGAAAACCTCCTTTGAGGTGTCATAAGGTATTTTCTTGTAGTTACCTTTGGTCGCTCTGAGGTCGCACCAAGATTGTTGAGGTTGTTGGAAACCTAAAATAAAGAATACACATGTAAAACCCTCAAATAGACATCAAATCCTAAAAAATAAAGATGCAAAATGAGGGGTCAAACTATCCTCAGCTACCACAATGATAGACTTACAACTGATCGTTGCACTACATCTGAGACCCAATGTAGTGTTGTGTGCGTGTGCGTGCACATGCACATAAATCATGCCCTATGTTACTCTTATGTGTGTCACACTTGGATAACGAGCAAGTAGCTAGATGTAGAATATAATAAATGTGTGCATGGAATAGAATGAAATTCCCTCCTATGAAGTGTGATGCAAAAAACCAACCCTTGTTTCCCTTGTGATGGTGCTAGATGGATGCAATTGAGCTCTTAGATGCCTTGATGGATGCAACCTTAGGTGGTGATAAATAGTGCTTAGTGTCTGGTCCTTTATTATGATCACATAACTATATCTTTACATGATTCCTTCACTTTAATTTCACAATTAACCATGAAAAGGCCAACTGCCAAAAAGATAAGATTCTCAAATGGCTAGAAAGGACCCAAATAGTGAGAGTAAAGTACAAAGGGGATAGGAGCACCTAGAGTGGACGAAGGTGTCTCGCACTGGCATCCTAGCTGGGTGCTTGTTGGGCCCCTGAAATATTGGCCAAGTACACAAAGATGCATGGCCACGCAAGGCCTAGGTTGAAGATGGGCGCGTAAGGAGAAGGCACGCAAGGCAAGGTTCTATGAGGGTTTTAGAAGGGCTGTGTTGCCCGCCCGTAGACAAGGTCTAGGGACTTAGCCATATTCGGCGTATCGGGCAGGACACGAGAAAAGCATGGCCCAGTTGCGCATGCAAAGTGGATAAGGTGCTAGCCTGGCAACAGATTGGCCTTGGAAGGAATATGCCTTGTGATAGAAGTTTCTAGAAGACCATCATGGAAAAAAGTGGAGAGCTCAGGCCTGGAGGAGCATGCTCCCATGAAGGACCACATTGAGACACTTGGCGCCGGATCTGAGGCCACAGAAGGATGAGTTGGCACTTTGGGATGCCTATATATACAAGTGCCCACAGAAGAAATACATATATATACCTACAGAGAGAGAGATCAATAAAGAGCAGAGCTCTGCAGAAATGCCGCAAGGAACTCTGTTTGGGTTTGGTAGATAAAACATAGGAGATGGACGTACCAAGGGCTTGGAGGTTTAAATTTATTTTTGAGAGCTAAACGATATGGATCCAGTTATGATGCATGACCTCGGTCTGCCTTTCTGCGATGCTCTGTAATGAATCTAATGAATGCAATGAGGTTACTAGTTTATATAAATATGATCAGTAATGATTTTAGTGCATTTACATATCTTCATGGTTCTGTTTTATGCATGTTTATGGAATGAGTCTGAATCCTTGCACATTTCCCTTTCTGTTTTGATTCAGTTCTTAATCTATTAAGTACTTTACTGTCTGGAATGATTGTACTGATCTAGAAGCTGTTTTGAGCTCTATGATGCTTGCATGTCTCATTTCCACTCACTTCCTTTAAGTTTGGATCATTGATGATATTTTCCCACTCAACTCACATAAATGAGAGACTCGGTGCCCGCGCATGCCCTGGGTGAGCGCCCAACACCCGCTGGGTGATAGGTCATCGCACATGGGATTCCCTTGTTGTTTTAGTGGGTGTAAAAATGACTACATCTTGGTTCCGTTGCTAAGACCTCTTTTCGAAGTTATAGTGGGAAATGACATACAACATGATCTATGTGATGAGTGATGAGAGAGTGTTTAACTTTGAAAAGTGTTGAATCATGCTTCAAGAGCACGAAGGATGAATTTTCTCAGAGATTCAGCACTGGACCTGATTTTGATGCACATAGATGGGTAGAAGAGAACTTCTACCACAATTTGTATGAAACTTTTTTCTGTTGCTTCCCAGTAGAGTTGTATGAATGGCTCTCGACATATGCGTCTAGGTCAAGCTAGTATTATAGATCACACGCGTGGACCCAATAAGAGTACCAGATGCTGCAAGATGCGGATCTGACGTGGACTCGTGCTGTGGATCATTGGTGGAAAGGAGTACTGGCTAGCTACACTCTGGAGTATGCTATTTCTACATATTCTTGTCCAGAAGTTGGTGAGTTTGAATTTTTATGGGAGCCCAGAGGATCGTTTCTATGTGTTATCCCTCTAGCAATGAAGCTCTTGATTGTTACCTTGAGTTTAGAGGCATTTCCAATGGTCGGCTAAACCATTTTGAGGGTTGGGCGAGGAAGCTAGGGTGGAGGAAGATGGAAAATATTACGAAGGAGAAAGAAAGGGAGGAGAGACAACTCAAGTATAGTGAAGTGCGTGAAAGGGAGATTGCTAGACAACGCAAGGTTGTAGGTGTGATGGATCTATGGAGGCAGATGGTGCGGGAAGGAGTTGAGGTTCACGCAGAGGACATGGAACCTGAGTAGTTTGTGCTGCCCCATCTTTTCAAATGCATAAGAGAGACCCCTTCGGCTTTTGATGAGAGTTCGTCGCTTGGAGAGAGAAGAGTCGTTGGTGCGTATCTGAACCCACCTAGTGACCAAACCCTGACACTTGGTTTTCTAGATCAAGGAAGGAGTATCGTTGACCCATTTGGTATCAGTGGAAGTGACAGATCTACGCCCAGGAGATACAATTTATCACTTCCCACTTCTATGGCTACTCATACTATTCCAGTATTTGGAGGAAGTTTTGGACAAGGAGAAAGTACACAAGCCTTCAGCCTCGCATCTAGGAGTGGCATGGGGTACACTATTGGTAGTGGAGCATTATCACAGACCATTGACGCACAGTTCAGTGGAACTTTGGGGACCCTTGGCACAACCACTTTAGGATGTGGTGGACTTGGTGGATCTGGTGGGTCAGGAGGAACATGACCTAGTGGATCTGGTGGATCTGGTGGGTTAGGAGGAATAGGACCTAGTGGATCTGGTGGGTCAGGAGGAACATAACCTAGTGGGTCTGGTGGATCTGGTGGGTCAAGAGGCAAAGGACCTGGTGGATTTGGTGGATCCAGCAGCGGGGGAAACACCAGAGGAAACCAAGGCTCTAGCTCAGGAGGACAAGGGTCCCTGCCACCTCCTCAAGTTTTCTTCGAGATTTCTTTACATTTTTCATATTACAGAGGTATTGAAAATGCTGCAGAACATGTTCACAAGTGTGAACTGCTATGCGCGCAAAGGGGATCACAGCCCCGGAACGGAAGGCCATCCATTTTATAACGATGTTACAAGGGCGCGTGCATAGCTGGTATATGAAATATGACCCTCATTAAATGGTGATGGATTATATTTCTTTAAAGAATGCCTTCTTGGTAAAATTCCACATCCCTGAGTTTAAACAGAAGAGCATCAGCACCCTGAAGGAGATTCAACAGGGAATGGCAGAGAGTGTGCGGGAGTATGACGTGCGGTTTAAAACTCTCCTATCAAATTTTTCATATGACATTCACCCTTCACAACATACTCAATGGTTTGTTGGGGGATTGATAATACCTTTTAGGCGAGCTTTATCTCATAAAACTTTCACCGACCCGCGTGAGGTGTTAGAAGCTGCTCTACACAACGAAGCTGTTGGAAGTGTTGATACTAGTGTTATCCCATTTTTTGAGGCTCAAATCTATGCTATGGCTAAGCAGCTAGAGAAGTTATCTGTGAACTCAGCCCATGAGACTCACATTGGTATGTGGTGTACAGATTGTGAAGTAGAAGGGCATGTCAAGGATAGTTTCCCTCGGAAGACAGTATGCACCGTAGCAGTAGACTGTGAGATTTGTCATGGGGACCATGATGCAAGTAGATGTCCCTTGTTACAGTGGTCAATTTGGAAGAATGTGTCTTACTACTGTAAGATCTACACCTTTACGACCCATAACACTAAGAATTGTAGGCTTATTGATCAGATCCATGAGGCCATTCATCATGGGGTGTGCTAGACCAGCAGTTCCAGTGGTTCTAAGAATGATGATCACCATTATGAGGAGCACGCAAATGGAGGCATGCACAGAAGGGGATTTCGTGGTCATGGTAACTGCGGAGGAGAGAGGAGTGAGTTCCGGCATGGAACTTGTTTTAATTGTGGGTCTACATACCACTACAAGTGCGAGTGCCTAGATTTATTACAATGCTCATGGTGTGGGAAGAAGCACAAGTATGAGGAGTTCCCTGAGTTGTTTGAGCACATGAATCGGCAGCACCAGAAAGACAAGGGCACTGTAATGGTAAGCATTAAGAAGGTAGACACATAATGGATGCCACATGTGACACGTGATGCAGGCTTGGAACCTGTTATGGTAACAACAAGAGCAGAGGTCGTGCGTGCAAAGGAAATGCCAAGGCAGAAGAACCTGGTTTTAAGGGAATAAGTGGTACATGGGAAGTACCCATACCCTTCACATCAAAAGGAGGTATGTAAAGAAACCATGGATGTCATTTAGAATTTACAAGGAGAAATCCAGTGTCTAAAGGAGCAGTCCAGGAGGGAGGAGCAAAGAAGGAAGGTTGAGGTGCCAAAAGATGGCCTGGATGAGGTCAAGGAAGCATGTATATTGCTAAGGCAAGAGAATATTATTCCCTTGCTAAGAGCATGGTTGAGGGAGAAGGTACCACGTGCCAGGGAAGAGCGCGAGAGGTAGGTCTTGCATGTAAACCTTCCTCCTCACAACCTTGACTATGATAGGGAGATCACGTTAAATACGGTCGTGGATGGATGGCTCCTTAGCAATATCCTCATTGACACAGGCGTGGAGGTCAATGTTCTCACCTTGGATGCATGGCATAAGATGGGAAGGCCTGCATTATAGCCATATTTGAATGTGATTTATATGGAAAACAAAATGAAGTCAATGCCCATCGGTGTCTTAAAGGATGTGGTTATCACCATTCAGGGAGCTAAGTTTACTGGGGACTTTGAAGTCTTGGCGCTTGCAAGGGCAGACAATTTCCCAGCACCAGGGTTCATTTTAAGAGACCTCTTGGAAATCAAAGGTGGAGAATACCTGGCAAATATCCCCGGAACTGGTTTCGTGGGAAGGTGAATTTTTTGGGGGTTGTATGAAAAAATTTCACCTAATTGTCAAGTGGCACGACAAAAGGCTGCAGACACGCAATAGGAGATTTTCAGCATCCTCAGTGACACGCGTCAACAGACCTTAGTGACGCGCGTCAACAAGGTTGTTGACGCGTGTCACTAAGGTCTATTGACGCACGTCACTGCATTTTCTTGACACGCGACAGCAAAATCTCCTGTCGCGTGTCTGCAGCCTCTGACATCTGCTTTCTCATCAAAAATCTTCGTGTCTGAGTTCTTTGTCACGTGTCAAATCTGCACTTGTCTCACGTCAACAACCCATTTCCTATCACGCATCCACTGTCTGAATATACTGTTGTGCGTCAACACTGCCCTTGTCGCGCGTCAACACCTCCTCTGTCGCGCGTCACCACTGCCCATGTCACGCGTCACCACTGCACATGTCACGTGTCACCACTGCACATGTCACGCGTCACCACTACCCATGACGCGCGTCACCACTGCCCATGTCACGCGTCACCACTGCCCATGTCGCGCGTCACCACTGCCCATGTCGCGCGTCACCACTACCATATCGTGCATCACCACTTCCTCTGTCGCGCGTCAACACTTCCTCTGTCGCGCATCAACACTGCCCAAGTCACGCGTCAACACTTCCTCTGTCGCGCGTCAACAATCACAGGCTAACAGTAATCTGAATCTCTGGTGCTTAAGGGTATGCGAGTTAAAATTTCACAATGTTGGTAATTTGTTAAGCTGCTTGAGGTATACTAACCGGCAAATCAGCTAGGTTTTTATAGGAGATGTTTTCAAATGAAGGCAAAGCTGACCCCCCAGAAAAAATATACTATATATTTTAGGCGAACAGGACACCGACCCACTCCGAATAATTCACCTTTTCAAATTTTCATAAAATGAAATTTTCACCATATTACGAATATTCGCCGCTAAAATTATCCCTGCCCAGCACTACTTGGGCGCCCATGGTGTTATAAGAATAATGCGGATCTTCATTTTAACAAGGGACACATAAGCTTTGAAAATGAGGAGGAATGGGTCATCATACCCCTGGCTGATGGGAAATCAACACCTATACTGAACCTTTAGGAGAAGAGGTCCTGGATAGAATATATGTGCGCTCAATCAAGGATCCAGAGACACTTCATCCCACCGAAGGAGTTATCCAGTTTGAGGATGCTCAGTCCTTAAGTGACACCATCAATATAGCGTGTGATAATTGGGCGCATGGAACCTATGAGTTAATCAGATGACATTTGAGAGGGTCGATGACAAAGGCGACAAAGGCGCGTACGGTCTGACACCTAGGAGGAAAGGAGCTACCTAAGTACTCAGGAGGAGCCTTCCATGAGGTCTTTTTGTAGAAGATGGAAGCTCAGCAGAAGGAGGAAAATGAATGAAGGGGGATGTTAAGTTACATCCTTGTAACGAGTCTACAACTAGGTTACAAGGAAATAATTGTATCCCTAAGCAAGTTCCTAGAAGCAATTCTAATCTACTAGAACATAATTTTTCTTTTATTAACAATCATTACAGGTCATAAGGTCCAAATTTTAGGGTTGGAAGGTTCAAATAGGTTCAAAGGGTAAATCTTCACCATACCCACTCTCTAACAGGCTTAAAGTTTCAACTTGAATTTTTCTCACACTTAATGCATTCAAAAATTCCCTAAATCATTCCCATTGGATAGGAAATTTTCCTCACCTTTCCATTGATATAAATAAGTCCTCCTAACTCCTCATATTTTTCAAGTTATGGGCCGGCGGGCCTTGGGGTGAAAATTTTCCCCAAGAGCGGGCCTGCGGGCCCAGGGGTGAAAATTTTCCCAAAAGGGCGGGTTAGCGGGCCGTGGGGAGACTTTTGGAACATTTCCTTGTGGGAAAAAAAAACTAATTTGTGCACTTGTGCACCCATGGGTCTGCAAGTCCACAAGGGACATGTGGTGCTTCCTAAGCCAGCGCGGGGAGAGCGGGGGCGGCGGGAGACATTTGGGAAAAATTTCCTACGCGCGGTGAAAAGCCAACATTGCACCCGCAAGTCCACAAGCCACAAGGGACACATGGCATCACCTAAGCCAATGTGGGGAAAGTGGAGCAGTGGGGAGAAATTTTGTTTAACGCCCCAAAGGGCTAAGAGGGTAACATTGACCCATGCCTCCGCTGACTCCTCATGCCACGTGGTAGCTCCTGATTGGCTGCGGGTCAGCGGGACAGTGGGGAAAACATGGAAAATTTTCCCAAAATTTTCCAAAACACAAAAAGGAAAAAGGGATTCACTCCTCCTGTTGATGCCTCGTGATGCCACGTGGCATCACCTGATTGATCGAGGGCCGACGGGGAAAACTTGGAAATTTTTCCCCAAAAAAAATTCGGATACGCTGAGTTTAAAAACGGGTCCGTCCCCCTCTGCCAACACCCCATGGTGCCATGTGGAAGCCTCTAATTGGCTGTAGCTAGTGGGGTGGTGGGGAAACTTTGGAAAATTTTCCCAAAAATTTTCCTAAGCTCTAAGGGAAAAATTTGGGCCGCGGGCCCGCCAAGGAAATTTTTCCCAATTTTTTACACCAAGGAAGAAAAACTTCAGAAGGCCATAAATTTTGATAGAGAGCTTGGTTTTGGGAAAATGAGGACTTTCTAGAAATCTCTAGACGTCCTCTTTACACAAAGATCATTAATTTTTTATTTTGATAAAGTTTAAGGGGTCAATTTTAAGAAAACGGCCTGCAGGATTTTACAGTGCGAACTGGTAAATTTTAACTTGTGAGATTTATTCAATTTGATCTTCTTCCTCTCTCAACATGTCAAATAGACATGGAGAGTTTTTCTTAGGAGGAATTAGGATAATTTTGTGAGGTAGATCTTGTTTGATTGAATTCCAATTTGAAATTTACCATTTTTGAAAGCAAAACGACTGTAAAACTTTGAACTCGATTTTGCCAAGTTTTGAAGTATTTCCTTTAAGTGTTTTTATCTAATTGAATTCGTTTAGGGCCTACTACTTCAATTTAATCATTTAATTTGTTATTTTATTGTTGCAGGTTCGAACTATGCATTTTTTTGGTTTTGATAATTGCCAGTTTGAAAGAACAAAAAAGAGGGATCAAATTTTAAAGGATCTATTTAATTACTTTCCATCTTCCCAAGTATTTGGAAATTCATTCCAATTCCTAGCCTAATACATTTAGTTGATTCAATCAAACCATCTACTGGCTAAAATGCAAATTCTGATTTCCAATCTTAACATTTTTCAAGGAGAACAGAGCATTATATTTTTTTGCTCACACGCATTTCTTCTTTTCAACAGAGATTTCAAAACACAATAGATGATCAATTTCAATACAACAATACAGATTGAAAAAGGTAATGCAATCCTTTATTGATTCCAAAATACAACATTACAACCTTTCTTCTTTTATTCCTTCCAAAACATATATTATATACAGAACAAAATAATACATTTTCTTCTCACGTGTTTCACTTTACCACTTTTCAAACAGGGATTTCATAGTGAATGCTAAACACATATTTCCAATGGAATAACAACATATGGACAAGACAAAACCACTTCCATTAATTTAAATGAACTCTTACAACTTCCTTTCCATTTGGTTTCAAAATGCAACATACAAAAACACATATCATTCTTTCACATTCTTTCCAAAATAGAATACAGAGTATAACTCTTTTACATTTCAAATTTCCACTTGCAATCAGTACAACATCTTTCCATTACAAACATTTACAAGTTCATCCACTTCAAGTGGGAAAGGTTACAATGAGATTTCATTTCACAAGGGACTGTCAAACTATCTTTTCTCAGCTCCAGAACAACAACATGCATACTCCTCATTCTTCCAATTTGATCACAACAGGAGTAGGGGAAAGGCAATGCTCTCCACCCAACCAAGACATCCAATGAAGAGGAGAATCCATCCTTCTTCATTGGCCCCCGAGCCCCAACCACAATGCAATAAAAGATGTGATCCAACTCATGGCAACAACAGGCTTCCACAAACATACAAGCAACATTTTCACAAAGAAAACACAGTCCCAAACAGAATGTAGTTTACAACTACATTAAAACATGACAAACAATACAAAGGCTTCATCAAGCAAGCCAAAGGAGCAAGAAGCTATGGGGGATGTTGCTTATGCCTCCCAAAGGGGAAAATGGGTATCACCACCTGAGTACAACCCACCGAAATATATATATATATATATATATATATATATATATATATCAAAATCATTTCCTGTCATGCCCTTATGCCTCCCCCAAGTACCCCTTATTCCTCACATTTTCTTATGTCTCCCCAACCTCTTATGGCACCCCATAACAAGTAAAGAAATGCAAGCTATTTCTTTGTAAGGTGGAACCCAAATCCCAACTCCCTCCACCCTTATACCTCCCCAAAACATACTTGTGCCTCCCCAAAAATAACCCCATAGTCTTCTCCTACACCATTCCTAGGCCATCTACCCAACAACCCACAAATATACCAAAACATTCACACAATAACATTTACATATATACAAGAAGAGCATTTCAAGAGCCAAGCTCCTACCTCTCCATGATGGAGTTGTTCCAAGTTCCAAAACAACAAGCTTTATCCCAATGCAAGCAATCCAAAACAGCCAAGCACAAGCATGCAACAATCTTCCAAAAACTTCTCCAAGCAAGAGCTCCCAAAACAACAAGAAAATTCACCCAAAATGAAGTCTCCAAAGTGAAGTAACCCAAAACAAGGCAAGCAATTCAAATTTTATAGAAGAGGGAAGAGAAGAGGATGAGGAGGATCCATGTAGGATGCCACATCACACATCCTCAACCCCAACCCCCAAAATTCAACTTCATTCTCCAATGCATAATAAATAAGTGGGTGAATAATATGACAGTTCACTTACACACTCAAACAAGCCCATACCCCATAAGGACTGAAATTAAATTAAGTAAGAAAAGTGCAATTACAACATTCAACTTGACTTGTAAAAATGCATAAAAAAGGTCTAAATCTAACCCTCCAACCATAGGCAAGGTTGGTATGTAAATTTAAGAGGCATGGGACAAGTTTAACTTGTCCCACAAGCCTCCAAAATCAGCCTCCAAGGACAAATTCGAATTTCCAAGAAGGTGGAGTGTTTCACACTCAAAAGTTAACTTACACATCACTTACAAGGTCACTTACACATTACTTACACATTCTTACAACACTTTAAAACATGGCCAACAACTCTATTAATTACATTCTTATGACATATTTTAATTAATTAACTAAACAATATGATTACTCACAATATTAACACCACATTAAATAAATAATGAAAGGGTAAGTGCACCACATAAAACACATGCAAAAATTTAAACAAAAAGGGACCAAATAAAAGAAAAACATAAAATCCCTTGGTCACATTTAAAGGTGATTCCCCCCATGGGAATCCCTAACAAAAATACAAACACACACAACAAATACTAGTTGCCATGGTGACCTTGTTGAATTCATCTAGAATTCCAATGTGGTTGGTCTCCAATCCCCCGATGTTTGTTGTGATATTTTAACCTGCAAAAACACAAATACCTCCTTCGGCCTCGGGGTCATATCAGAACATCCAAATGAATATAAATATAATTTCAAGATCATCAATATATATGTGAATCACAACAATTATCAGAACAATCAACAATATCACTCACAATTTCATTCACAACTATATCATCATCAATTTTAATCCAATTTTCATTTTCTAGGTCTAATCAAAATATCCAATTATTACAAGTCTGAACAACATCCATCATATAACCATGTCCAACAGTATATCATCATCAACATATAAAATGTCTCTAATAATCATCATGCATCATAACTGAATCAAGTCAACAATAATCCATGATCTAACATTTAACATCATACTATAATAAACTATAATCATGTCCATAATATAATCAACAGTATCATGATTAGTATCAAAACAGGTGTCAAAGGGAAGTGGGCACTACATCCCCCTCCCCTTAGACTTGACTTCCTCCTGGAAGTCACTAGACAAATGTGGAAACTAAACTCGTAGTAAAGTAGCATCCTCCCATGTAGCTACAGTCTCATCATATCTGTCCCACTGCACCCGAACCTGATCAACCTCTCTACCTCAAAGGCCCAGGGTCCTATGATCTAGGATGCGAATGGGCTCCACCATCACCTACCCCTGATCCTGCACCTGTAATGATGTCCAATCTAACACATGAGAAGGATCTGCAACATATCTCCTAAGAACTGAAACATGAAACACATCATGTATGCGAGACAAGCTAGGTGGCAATGCTAGATGGTAGGCCAAAGGGCCGATACGCTCCAAGATCTCAAAAGGACCCATGAATCTAGGAGCTAACTTAGAGCCTTTTCCATAATGGATAGGGCTCTTGTGTGGCCTAACATGAAGGAACACCTTCATGCCCACATCAAAACTATGGTCAGTCCTATGCTGATCTGCATACTTCTTCTACCTATCTTGTGCCTCCTGTAGTCTCTGTCTGATCAAAATCACCTGCTACTCCATGTCCTACAACAAATTGGTCCAAGAGAAACCCTGTCCTCTAGCCTGTCCCAACTAAGAGGTGTCCTGCACTCCCTACCATACAAATCCTGAAAAGGAGCCATGCCTATAGAACTCTAAAAACTATTATTGTAGGAAAACTCCACTAAGTACAGGTACTCCTCCCATCTAGACTGTTGATCCATCACATACATCCTGAGCATGTCCTCTAAAATATGATTCACCCACTCAGTTTTTCCATCTGTCTCAGGGTGATATGTTGTGCTGAAATTAATCTTCATCCCGAGGGCATGCTGCATGGTAGTCCAAAAATGGGAAGTGTACAAAGGATCATGGTCACTAATGATCCTTCACAAAATCCGTGTAACCTGACAATCTCATCCAAATATACCCATGCCACTACTCTAGCTGTATAAGTGGTCTTCACCAGAGAAAAGTGAGCCACTTTTGTCAATTTATCAACCGTGACCATGATGGCATCGTGGTGATATCTTGACATCGGTAGCCCAACAATGAAGTCCATGGAAATGGTGTCCCATTTCCACTCTGGTATAGCATGAGGAAAGAGAAGGCCAGCTAGATGCTGATGCTTGGCCTTCACTTTCTGGCACTCTAAACATCATGACATGAATTGGGCCATGTCTCTATGAAGTCCTCTCCAATGATATAATTGTCTCAAGGTGGCATGCATCTTCTTCACCCCGGGATGGGCTGAATAGGGTGCATGATGTGCCTCTGCCAAGATGTCCTGCCTCAAGCCTCCATCTCTGGGAACATAAATCTGGCCTCTGTGCCTAAGAAGACCATCTACCTCTAAAGAAAAACCATCAAACTTCCCCTCGAGGGGTCTCTGAGACTCGATCTCTGCTCAAACTGTAATGTAGAAGCTGTCAAGAGGAAGCTGCTGAAGGATCCTGCTCCACAAATCTGTGCTCACTAAGGTGGCCATAGCCACATGTCTCCATCTACTGAGAGCATCTACCACCACATTCTCCTTCCCCTTCACATGCTCTATCTCCATATCATACTCACAAAGTAACTCCATCCAACGCCGCTGATGAGCATTGAGATTGGGCTACGTGAAGAGGTGACAAAGACTCAAGTGATCTGTCCTGAGTGTGAATCTCTGACCAAGTAGAAAATGTCTCCATCAAACCAAAGCATGCACAACTACCACAAGCTCAAGATCATGAGTCAGGTAATTAAGCTCATAATATTTGAGTTTGTGAGACTCAAAAGCCACTACTCTGCCCTCCTACATCAACACACCTCCAAGCCCTGCTAAAGAAGCATCCGTGTAAATGAAAAACTCACCCTGTGGATCCAGCACTGCAAGAATAGGTGTTGTAGTGAGGCATTCCTTTAGTGTACTAAAGGCATGCTCACACCTATCTGACCAAACAAACTTCTTCCCTTTCCTCTGTAGGGAAGTGATGGGGTGTGCAATCTGAGAGAAGTCCTGAACAAATCTCTGGTAGTAACCTGCTAATCCCATGAAGTTGCGCACCTCAGTCATAGTAGTGGGTGTTGGCCAATCCATAATAGCTCTAATCTTGGAAGGATCAATGGTGATACCTTCCCCAGAAATGATATGGCCCAAATACTGCACCTCCATCTGAAAGAATGCACACTTCTCCAAGTTCCCAAAAAGTTGCTGCTCCTGAAGACACTGAAGAACCTGGTGAAGGTGCCCCTCATGCTCCTCATGCATACGTGAGTAAACAAGAATTTCATCAAGGAAGATGAGCATGAAGTGATCTAAGAAGGTCCTAAATACCCCATTCATCAAACTCATAAACACTGTGGGGGCATTAGTCAAACCAAAAGGCACCACTGTGAACTCATAGTGGCCATATCTCATACGGAAGGTGGTCTTATGAATGTCCACCTCCGAAATCCTCAGCTAATGGTAGCCTGACTTAAGATCAATCTTAGAGAAAACCATGGCTCCCTTCATCTGATCAAACAAATCATCAATGTGTGGAAGGGGATAATGATTCTTAATCGTTACCTTATTCAGCTGGTGGTAATCAATACACAACTGCAAGGATCCATCCTTTTTATTCACAAAAATCACTGGTGCACCCCAAGGGGATACACTAGGACGAATAAGGCCTTTCTCCAAAAGGCCCTCAAGCTACAACTTGAGTTCATAGAGCTTGGGTGTGGTCATTCAATAAGGTGCTCGTGAGATAGGCTCTACTCCCGGAACTAGGTCTATATGAAAATCAATCTCACGTGGGGGTGGTAACCCCGGTAGCTCCCCTAGAAAGACATCTATAAACTCTCTCAAAATGGGGTGATCATCTAGTGATGGTCCACTAGACCCATCCTCTGATCTGTCACTGACTGTAACAACATACATCTAGCAACCCCATCCCACACACCGCTTAAGCTACATAGCAGAGATGGTATGAATAGAAATGGGTCTCCTGACCCCTGAAATCACATACTCAACTCCCAAATCATCTGCACAAGATATAATCTTGTGGTAACAATCCACTCTGGCCTTGTGTGTAGACAACCAATCCATACCCAAGATGACTCCATATGAGCCCAAAGGAAGGATACAGAGATCCGAGGTAGTGGTGAAAGGTCCCAAATCCACCACACACTCCTTAACTAAGGAGTCTACAGAGATCTTGGCTCCAGAAGCCATCTCAACATCCCAACTATGACCCTACCTAACTACCACCAACCTGCATCGCTCTACTAAAGATGGTGCAATGAAAGAATCAGAAGAACCAGAATCAAACAAGATGGAGGTAGGAATACCACCAATGCTACCTATGTAGTCTCAATAACTGTACTCTGATGCTTCTACCTGGTGGTTCTTGACCACTGCATACATCCTATGACTGTGCCCCATATCACCAATAGTAGGCTCTGAGATCTGTGTCTTACCCTTGTTATTAGGGTTCTGTGGGTAGTCTCTCCAAAAATGTCTAGTAACACCACAACCAAAACAACCACCTGATCCTCTCCCCTGTGTAGCAGGTCCAGTTGGTACTCTAGAGGTCTGTGGTGTGGATCCTGATGATCCACCTGTGGTCTGCTAAGGTCTCTACTGGAGAGCTCTTGCTGAGTGAGCTCTCTGGGCACTATGTGTCCTGATGGGACCCCTAGGAGGAGGCCCCATACTCTGACCTCTCTGTGCATCAAACCTTTGTGGAGGTCTATAAGGTGGGCGGGACTGCTACTGCTACTACTGTGGTCTAAAAGATGACTGTGTTGAACCCTGTCCACCATGAGGAAGAGGTACTGACCCCCTCGATCTGTTGTCCTGCATCTACTGTATGCGGCTCTGGACTCGGTCTCTAGCCTGCTGGGTCTTTCCCGAGTCTCCTCTGCTATATAGGCCTTCTCGACGGCCTCAGCTAATGTCTGTGGACAATGGATCCACACTGCACCTCCAATGTCTAGGTTCAGGCCCTAGATGAACCTGTGGATCTGCACCTGCTCATCCTGCATGTAACCAACATACTGGAGTAGATCCAGAAATCTACTCTCATACTCAGCCACTATAAGAGATGCCTATGTCGGAGGTCATGGAACTCATCTATCCACTGTTGTATGAACCTCTGTGACAAATATCTATTCTAGAAATGCTCCTCAAAGAGCTCCTAGGTAACTGTCTCAGAATCAACATGGAGCTTCTACTCCTCTGTCCTCCACCAGACACCAGCTCCATCCCTCAGTAGATGGATCGCAACATGAGATTTCATGTTGCTAGAACAAGGACAGAGCTTGAAGCATCCGCTCAAGCTCACCAACCAGGCCTCTACCTGAAATCCACCTATGTCACCAGAATAATGTGATGGTTGAAGCTTCAGGATCTCCCTGATGTGATCTACAGCTTGTGGTCTGACGGCCTCTAGGTCTCTCTGCATGCTCATCCCTAAGCCTAGGGCTCTGAGACCTCTCTCTATGTCCTGAAACTTGGTCACCCTGTCCCCTCTATGGTGACTCTACCCTGGATGACTCTACATGGGAGTTCTCTCCTCCATGCTCCTCGCTGGGTTGAGGAGATAAATGACCCTCAATGGAAGGGACTCTATCATGTCTGGCTGCATGTCCTCCTACTGATCCTCCACGTAGAGTGGCATTAACATCCTGAAGAGTCTACAAAATCTGGGGTAGGATGGCTGCTACAACATGATCTGGTGGTGGTAAGTTTGGGTCTATGTGAAAATCCCCCTCATCTGTCTGTGCCTCCTGCATAGACCAAGGCAAGAGTTAGTTCATTTTTCTAAGTTTTATTCAATTTCCATGTTTACTAAAATATGTAATTTCTAACTAAGTTGCTTTCTAGATTTAAAAGTGTGATAGGTTTAAGTTTCATGTCTCAAGTTTTCTAGTGTGCCCAATGGCCCAAGATTTTGAACCACTGCTCTGATACCAAGTGTAACACTTGCTAAAAATAAACCACTTGAGACCCAAGAAACAACCTAGGATTAGTTAGGAAAATTATGGAATAATTTTTTTTGTTTAAAAGAGTCTACAACCAGGTTACAAGGCAACAACTGTCACTAACAAGTTCCAGAACAATTCTAATCCACTAGAACATACTTTTCTTTTATTAACAATTATTAGAGGTCATAAGGTCCAAAATTTAGGGTTAGAAGGTTCAATTAGGTTCAGAGGGTAAATCTTCACCATACCCACTCTCTAACAGGATTAAAGTTTCAACTTGATTTTTCTCACACTTAACACATTCAAAAATTCCCTAAATCATTCCCATTGGATAGGAAATTTCCTCACCTTTCCATTGATATAAATAAGTCCTCCTAACTCCTCATATTTCTCAAGTTATGGGCCGGCGGGCCTTGGGGTGAAAATTTTCCCCAAGAGCGGGCCTGCGGGCCCAGGGGTGAAAATTTGCCCAAAGGGTGGGTTGGCGGGCCGTGGGGAGACTTTTGGAACATTTCCCATGTGGGGTGAAAAACTAACTTTACCCTGTGCACCCGTGGGTCTGCAAGTCCACAAGGGACACGTGGCGCTTCTCAAGCCAGCGCGGGGAGAGCGGGGCGACGGGAGACGTTTGGGAAAAATTTCCCACGTGGGGTGAAAAGCCAACATTGTGCTTGCAAGTCTGCAAGCCACAAGGGACATGTGGCATCACCTAAGCCAACATGGGGAAAGTGGGGTGGTGGGGAGAAAAAAATTTTAACGCCCTGAAGGGCTAAGAGGGTAACATTGACCCGCGCCTCCGCCGACTCCTCATGCCACGTGGCCGCTCCTGATTGGCTGCGGGTCAGTGGGACGATGGGGAAAACATGGAAAATTTTCCCAAAATTTTCTAAAACACAAAAAGGAAAAAGGGACCCACTCCTCCGTTGATGCCTCGTGATGCCACGTGGCATCACCTGATTGGTCGCGAGGTGGCGGGGCGGCGGGGAAAACTTGGAATATTTTCCCAAAAATTTTCTGGATGCGCTAAGTTTAAAAAGGGGTCTGCCCCTCCGCCAACATCTCATGGTGCCACGTGGTAGCCTTTGATTGGCTGTGGGCTAGTGGGGTGGTGGGGAAAATTTGGAAAATTTTCCCAAAAATTTTCCTAAGCTCTAAGGGAAAAATTCGGGCCCATGGGCCCGCCAAGGAAATTTTTCCCAATTTTTGACGCCAAGGAAGAAAAACTTCAGAAGGCCATAACTTTTGATAGAGAGCTCAGTTTTGGGAAAATGAGGACTTTCTGGAAATATCTCGATGTCCTCTTTACACAGAGATCATTAATTTTTTATTTTGATAAAGTTTAAGGGGTCAATTTTAAGAAAACGACCTGCAGGATTTTACAGTGCGAACTGGTAAATTTTAACTTGTGAGATTTATTCAATTTGATCTTCTTCCTCTCTCAACATGTCAAATAGACATGGAGAGTTGTTCTTAGGAGGGATTAGGATAAGTTTGTGAGGTAGATCTGTTTGATTGAATTCCAATTCGAAATTTACAAATTTGACAGCAAAACGACTGTGGAAACTTTGAACTCGATTTTGCCAAGTTTTGAAGTATTTCCTTTAAGTGTTTTTGTCTAATTGAATTCATTTAGGGCCTACTACTTCAATTTAATCATTTAATTTGTTATTTTATTGTTGCAGGTTTGAACTGTGCATTTTTTTTGTTTTGATAATTGCCAGTTTGAAATTACAAAAAATAGAGGATCAAATTTTAAAGGATCTATTTAATTACTTTCCATCTCCAAGTATGTGGAAATTCATTCTAATCCAATAGCCTAATACATTTAGTTGATTCAATCAAACCATCTACGGGCTAAAATGCAAATTCTGATTTCCAATCTTAACATTTTTTTCAAAGAACAGAGCATTATATTTTTCCTCACACGCATTTCTTCTTTTCAACAGAGATTTCAAAAATACAATAAATGATCAATTTCAATACAACAATAAAGATTGAAAAAGGTAATGCAATCCTTTATTGATTCCAAAATACAACATTACAACCTTTCTTCTTTTATTCCTTCCAAAACATATATTATATACAGAACAAAATAATACATTTTCTTCTCACGTGTTTCACTTTACCACTTTTCAAACAGGGATTTCATAGTGAATGCTAAACACAGATTTCCAATGGAATAACAACATATGGACAAGACAAAACCACTTCCATTAATTTAAATGAACTCTTACAACTTCCTTTCCATTTGGTTTCAAAATGCAACATACAAAAACACGTATCTTTCTTTCACATTCTTTCCAAAACAAAATACAGAGTATAACTCTTTTACATTTCAAATTTCCACTTGCAATCAGTACAACATCTTTCCATTACAAACATTTACAAGTTCATCCACTTCAAGTGGGAAAGGTTACAATGAGATTTCATTTCACAAGGGACTGTCAAACTATCTTTTCTCAGCTCCAGAACAACAACATGCATACTCCTCATTCTTCCAATTTGATCACAACAGGAGTAGGGGAAAGGCAATGCTCTCCACCCAACCAAGACATCCAATGAAGAGGAGAAGCCATCCTTCTTCATTGGCCCCCGAGCCCCAACCACAATACAATAAAAGATGTGATCCAACTCATGGCAACAACAGGCTTCCACAAACATACAAGCAACATTTTCATAAAGAAACACAGTCCCAAACAGAATGTAGTTTACAACTACATTAAAACATGACAAACAATACAAAGGCTTCATCAAGCAAGCCAAAGGAGCAAGAAGCTATGGGGGATGTTGCTTATGCCTCCCAAGGGGGAAAATGGGTATCACCACCTGAGTACAACCCACCAATATATATATATATATATATATATATATATATATATATATATATATATATATATCATATTCAAACCCTGTCATGCCCTTATGCCTCCCCCAAGTACCCCTTATTCCTCACATTTTCTTATGTCTCCCCAACCTCTTATGGCACCCCATAATGAGTAAAGAAATGCAAGCTATTTCTTTGTAAGGTGGAACCCAAATCCCAACTCCCTCCACCCTTATACCTCCCTAAAACACACTTGTGCCTCCCACAAAATAACCCCATAGTCTTCTCCTACACCATTCCTAGGCCATCTACCCAACAACCCACAAATATACCAAAACATTCACACAAGAACATTTACATATATACAAGAAGAGCATTTCAAGAGCCAAGCTCCTACCTCTCCATGATGGAGTTGTTCCAAGTTCCAAAACAACAAGCTTTATCCCAATGCAAGCAATCCAAAACAGCCAAGCACAAGCATGCAACAATCTTCCAAAAACTTCTCCAAGCAAGAGCTCCCAAAACAACAAGAAAATTCACCCAAAATGAAGTCTCCAAAAGTGAAGCAACCCAAAACAAGGCAAGAAATTCGAATTTTATAGAAGAGGGAAGAGAAGAGGATGAGGAGGATCCATGTAGGATGCCACATCACACATCCTCAACCCCAACCCCCAAAATTCAACTTCATTCTCCAATGCATAATAAATAAGTGGGTGAATAATATGACAGTTCACTTACACACTCAAACAAGCCCATACCCCATAAGGACTGAAATTAAATTAAGTAAGAAAAGTGCAATTACAACATTCAACTTGACTTGTAAAAATGCATAAAAAAGGTCTAAATCTAACCCTCCAACCATAGGCAAGGTTGGTATGTAAATTTAAGAGGTATGGGACAAGTTTAACTTGTCCCACAAGCCTCCAAAATCAGCCTCCAAGGACAAATTCGAATTTCCAAGAAGGTGGAGTGTTTCACACTCAAAAGTTAACTTACACATCACTTACAAGGTCACTTACACATTCTTACAACACTTTAAAACATGGCCAACAACTCTATTAATTACATTCTTATGACATCTTTTAATTAATTAACTAAACAATATGATTACTCACAATATTAACACCACATTAAATAAATAATGAAAGGGTAAGTGCACCACATAAAACACATGCAAAAATTAAACAAAAAGGGACCAAATAAAAGAAAAACATAAAATCCCTTGGTCACATTTAAAGGTGATTCCCCCCCATGGGAATCCCTAACAAAAATACAAACACACACAACAAAAACTAGTTGTCATGGTGACCTTGTTGAATTCATCTAGAATTCCAATGTGGTTGGTCTCCAATCCCCGATGTTTGTTGTGATATTTTAACCTGCAAAACACAAATACCTCCTTCGGCCTCGTGGCCATATCAGAACATCCAAATGAATATAAATATAATTTCAAGATCATCAATATATATGTGAATCACAACAATTATCACGACAATCAACAATATCACTCACAATTTCATTAACAACTATATCATCATCAATTTTAATCCAATTTTCATTTTCTAGGTCTAATCAAAATATCCAATTATTACAAGTCTGAACAACATCCATCATATAACCATGTCCAACAGTATATCATCATCAACATATAAAATGTCTCTAATAATCATCATGCATCATAACTGAATCAAGTCAACAATAATCCATGATCTAACATTTAACATCATACTATAATAAAGTCCATAATCATGTCCATAATATAATCAACAGTATCATGATTAGTATCAAGGATACGGCATTGTAGGTTTTCAAGCATCTTACCATTGGGGATAGTGTCATGGCAGAGGACAGGCTACTAGAGTTTCTAGGTGAACCTGGCCTGGAGGCACACTATGAGGAAGAATAAACAAAAGAGAAACAACTTAAGCACACATGTTTGGAGAAAGAAAAGGGGAAGATGGTGTATGTTATTGATGGTGAAGAAGTAGAAAACTTGGATGTTGACCATTCTGTAGGGACATTCAAAGTCATAGATAGTGCCAATGAACGGGCGTGCGCCTACCATGAGCCTTTAAAGACAAACAGGGTTAACATCGGCTCAGACAAAGAGCCTAAAAAGGCTATCATCAGAGACTATTGGTTGGAGAAGGAAGTCTCTAAGATCATTTATCTTTTACGTGAGTTTGAGGATTTGTTCCTACACTCGTATCATGAGCTTAAAGGCATTCACCATTCCTTGAGAGAAATGAGAATTAAGTTGAAGGAAGGTGCACGCCGGGTTTGGAAGAGACCATACCAAATGAATCCTAACCTATGCGTGAAGGTTAAGGAGGAAATAGATAAGATGATAGCATCGGGCATTATTGAAGCTGTTGAAGAGTCAAAATGGATAAGTCCAATGGTAATTAGCATCAACAAGGATGGAAGGATAAGGATCCGTGTTGATTACATGGACCTGAATGTAGTGTGTCATTGATCCTTTCCCAAACCCATTTACTGAAGAAATCTTAGAGGGAGTGGCAGGGCGCGAGGTCTATTCTTTCACAGATGGATTCTCAGGCTATCACCAGGTAAGGATCGTAAAAGAGGACCAAAGGCAGATGAATTTTGCCATTGAGTGGGGAAGTTTTTCCTATACATTCATGCCGTTTGGGTTGAAGAATGCACCTGTTGTGTTTTCGCGCATTATGGTACAAGCTTTCTAGGACTTTATCCATAAATTCCTTCAAGTCTACCTGGATGATTGGACAATATATGGGTTAGTAAAGGACCATTGTGACAATGTAAGGCTGATGTTTGAAAGGTGTCGGCAGTTGAGGATATCCCTCAACATTAAGAAATGTGTATTTGCTACCCCATTTGGAACATTATTGGGGCACATCATATGTAAAGATGGCCTACTAGTAGATCCCACAAAAGTTGCAGTAATTGTGGGATTGAGGGAGCCTACTAGTTAGAGCATAGTGCACGGATTTCTTAGGCATACAGGGTACTATAGGAAGTTCATCAAGGGATATTCCAAGATCGTCGCACCTTTAGAGGAGTTACTGAGACATAAAAGTGCCTTTCATTGGGGAGAGGCGCAGTAGAAGGCATTTGACACTTTGAAGGATAGGCTTATCACCACGCCCATCCTACATTTCCCCTCTTGGGATAAGCATTTCCATGTTCATGTGGATGCCTCAGGAACAACCATTGGGGCAATGCTTGCATAGCCTGGTGATGGAATTGTTGATCATCCATTTGTGCTTTGTAATTAGGAAATCGACACCAACGGAGCAGAATTATACTACGACTGAGCGCATGAGGCATTTTCTATGATCTACGCACTTCATAAATTTAGGTAGTACTTTGTTGGCAACCCCTTTTATATTTTACACTAACCATATGACATTAAAATACATAGTGAACAAGCCCGTTCTACAAGAGTGCGTATATGTCGGTGGGTACTATTTATTCTGAGAATTTGAGTTCACTGTGGTTGTCAAACCAGGAAAAAGTAATTCCGAACCTGGTCATTTATCTAGGATTGATTCAAGGGAGGACACGCAAAGCATTGAAGACACCATGCCAGATGCACAACTGTTTAGGTTACGGCATGCACGTCCTTGGATTTGGAGGACATTGCAGTATTTCTCAAAATGGGTGTGGCGCCAGATCGGGATGAAGACCTTGGAGAAGAAGAAGTTAGCCATATGCATCGCCACGCCCTACATGTTAATTAGTGGAGATCTATACAAAATGGATCGTGATGAGGTTCTATGCACTGTTACGTGCTAGAACATGAGCGCATTCCAATTATGGAAGAATGCGCATGGTGGGATTGCAGGAGGACACTATGTGGGAAATGCAACCGCGTGCAGAAGATTCTACTCGCATGGCTTTGGTGGGAAACCATTTATCAAAATTACATTGAGTTTTATAAGGCCTATGTAACCATTGCCAGCGCCTTGGAAAACTTGGGAAAAGGGATGAAATACCCTTACAACCAATAGCTAGCGCGGAAGCTATTTGAGAAGTGGGCTATCAACTTTCTCTGACCAATCTTGCCAGCGGTGCGAAGGACTAGTTCACGGTATATCCTCACTTGTACTGATTATTTGACAAGGTGGGAAAAAGCAGTGACCTACAAAGGATTGTACAGTGGCTACCGCTGCTAGATTTTTATGGGAAAACATAATCAACAAGTATGGATACCCATTGAGTTTAACAAGTGATAGAGGTACACACTTCCTTAATGAAAGGGTCAAGATTTTGTTGTCAGAATTCATGGTGGCACATCACAAAACTACTCCCTATCACCCTCAGGAAAATGAAACTGCTGAGGCATTTAATAAAATACTTAGCCACACATTGACTAAGATTTTTGATATCAGAAGACAAGATTTGGATGACAAGGTATCAGTTGTATCTATGGGCTTATACGATAACTTATAAAAGGCTAAACAAAGCCACACCATTTCAATTGGTGTTTATCACAGAGGCTATACTTACCAGTTGAATTCATGTTACCTTCTCTTTATATAGCATGCACGCAAAAGGATTAGATGATGAGCAAGCGTTGGAAGAAAGAATTTACAAGTTAATGCAATTGGATGAAAGATGATCACTCGCCAGGTGGAGTCTAGAAGACGGCATAAAAGCAAAACAAAAGGCATGACATGATCATCATATTAAGAACAAGAATTTTGAGGTTGGGTAGATGGTCTTACTATATGATTCAAAGTTTCTGCATGCCATTCTTGGAAAGTTAAAATTCCATTGGTTGGGTCCCTACACCATCTCGTGCATCCTTGATTTAGGTGTGTGCTAGCTACAAGTGCATTGGATGGGACGCTATTGATCCAGGACACTTCAATGGGACTAGGCTAAAGCCCTACTGATAAATAAGTCTTGTTGGTCTTCGTAAATAAGGCAGTGTTGCCAGTTAGTTTAGGATTTCCTTTAATGCATTTTATTTTCTTGTGTTTCCCTTTCTCGTTGTTGTTTTGTGTTGTGCCTTGGGCACTGAGTAATCTCATGACTTTTTGAAGGTTGTAACTGCATAGAGGATCACATGCATCATCTCAGTGTGGGGTGGAGTATGGTGGAAGAGACTTGAAGTATGAAGCACTAGGAAGGATTACATCGAAAATCCCAGTTAAATGGCCCTGTGAAGGAAGTACATGCAAGGAAAGGTGAAAAAGGATGGTTGGTGTCAAGGATAAGGCTACATTAGGGATCCACATACAAAAGAGGAAGAAATCACAAAAGCAACATGAGGTAGGTGAGAAGAAACATCATGTAAAGGATGGAAGAAGTGTCTTCGGTGCTGGTTGACGCACGCGTAAGAGTCTTCTTGTCAAGATGGATTGGTTGCGCGCTAGAAGGTTATGTTAGTGAAAAATCACAACACCCCCAAATGAGTTGTCAGATGCGTGCTTTTCTAAGCACTAGAGTCAATTTGGTATGGAATTACATGCACATTGAGCTATTAAAGTACGGAGGTAGGTAAGGTAGCACCTAATGTTAAAAAGTGGGAAAAACTCTCCAGAGAAGGTTGGGTTCCTCTTCCTAAACTACATTGCCACAAGATATCTAGTGCAGGCAGAGCTAATCTAATGCCTACTATAACTATCCAGAGTTGAGACATGTGCAGAGAGAAAATAAGAAGATTTTAATAGTGAGCCTACACTAAAATGGATTTGCATACACCAAAGAAGGAAAACTGCTGATCATCTACACGCATGGGGAGAGTTGCCATGAAATGAAGGACCGTCTTGTGAAAAGCATATTGGAGTTAGGGTTTGAACAACTAGGGCATCGGGTAGGATAAAGATCGTATTCTTCACAGGTTAGGGATTTGAACATTTCAAACCCATACAATGAGCATAGCTCAGGAAGATTTGTAATTTGAACATCCAAAACATGCAGAGGACCCTGGCAATGAAGAGAGGCAAGAAGAAACAACCTAAAAAGAGCAAAGGCATGGAAAAATGCATCATAGAAACTACCGCAGGTACCTATTATCCAAACTTCACCCCTCGAGGTAATTTTGATAACATGCATTAAATTCTTCATTCCTGAACAAGTAGAATTGATTCAAGGCCCAAAACTCCATGTTACAGAGTAGGGGAGGAGGTTCAAACTCCATTTTTAACTCCCCGATCCAAGGGAAAAATCCAGGGGTAGGCAGAGTTAGGAAAAATTTGAACAACAACTCTTACAATTGAAGCCCCGAGGCTTGTCTTTTATAAATTACAGCACAGAGAGGAAAAAAGATCGTACCAGAAGTTCGCCGTAAAACCAGGTTTGGAGCTGAAATACACTGCCATCAGATTTCTCTTACAAAATCTGTCCCCCAAACCTGTCTTGACTAAGTTCAATTTCTCATTTGGCGCCTCGAAGGAGGAGGACACATGGTGGATCAGATCAAATCTGATCTTGTTGTTGACAGTAAAAATCAGATCCTACATTAATGACCTGGAGACATTCTCTATTTTTCTCCCACCTAACCCTTGTCAAACTTAAAGTCTCAGATCTCCATGGTGTAGAGTGAGGCCGCAGATCTTTCCAATGGTGTCAGATGTAAGTTAGGTGCATTGCAAGCCTCGCACGTAGAAAGATATGGCCATTTGAAATTTGGGTCGGGTCTGTACAAAAGTATGCGCGGGATGAAAACAATGTGAAAACATGTCCCCTTTTTAAACTAGGACACCATGGAGGGTTGGCGGCAAATGTCTGAGGGTCAACGGCCTCTACATTTTTCTTTTGGATTGGCATCATGTTGACACTTGGCACCCTCCGCTAGCTCAAATCTTAGTGTTTGACTAGTCAACCCAACCCTGTCCCCTTTTTAAACTGGGCACGTGGAGGCTCTGTGCTCACTTAGCAAACCGCTTAGGATTTTGCCTCTAAAGAGTCCGTCAGATCGACATGTGGAAACCTCAATGTTAGACTCTCCCGAATTTTCAACAACCCCTCTTACCTTTTTAGACTCCTGGGCTACTGATTTTGGTGAGATTGGCACTTGTTTGGATTTCTTCTCTTTTGATGAGGGTACCTTTGGTGAACGTAAAAGAGCCAACACATGGCTTCTTCCGCAACCACTTTTATACTTAGCCTTTTTTTAGGCCCACCCTATTCGCCTTTGACTTTAGCTTTGACTCGCCTTTGTTTTGGGCCTGGGACACGTGGGGAACTGACGTTTGTCATAAGCCTCCCTTTTTGGGTTCATCTCAACAGAAGCGTCACAAAATTGGTACACGTTGGCATCGTGTCCGCTAAGTTCTAATGACTTTTCAACAGTCGGTCCAACTTTAGAGGCTCTAGACACGTGAGAAGCTTGATAGCGCTTGTTTTGGTCTACCCCTGTATGGATTCATGACATATGTTGGATTTGGTGCACCGTTGGGAGTACACTTAAGAGGCAGTGGTCATCATTCTGTCTCTGCTCCAGCACTTAGGATCAATTTTTAGAGCTCATTCTGAATAGTAACATACAATCATTTCACTCCATTTAATGCCTCTTATAAGTGGTTGAAGGATATATTTCAGGATTTCCATTTTCCCCTTCTCCCTCTCTTCTCATTCTTCTATAAGTTAAAGTGTTAGGCTCATTGTAAAAGGAGGTAGTTTCTGTTGTAGCAAAGCTCTGTCAAAATTGCTTTATAAAGAAAATGTGTTGTAGGCCCTTATATTAGACTCCTTGCATGGTGATCCAGGCCCTTATCTTGTAATAGATTGAATTGTACATATCATGAAGTAATAAAATACAAGTTTTTGGATGCATCTTCTCCTACTATGTTTGTTTGCACTCTTCTTGCCCTTTCAACCTTCATTACAAGAATATTGTGTCTATTTTTATTCTCTTGCAAGGATTCATTATTATTTTTCATGTATGAAATATTGTTGTGAATGCATTTGCTAGATTGTGAACTATTATTACCCCTTCTAGTATGCATTTACTTCTATTTTTCACACATTGGAAGACTACTCTCTCACCCCTCCTTTTCTGGTGTATCATTGCTTTAGTGTAGGCTTTCATTTTTATGCATTCTCTCTCCTTGGTCCCTTGGAAAGTTAGATTAGGACAGTTAGTTTTGCCTGCATTAGAGTAGATTGTGGTAGGTAGTTTAGGAGTAAGAACCAACTTTCTCTGGAGGTCTATCTCGAGTAGCAAGTCCCACAACTTGAGAGATAGTACCCATGTTATCCAATCACATCGTGAGCTCAAGTATATGCACTTGTGTAAACATAAGGGTGATATGATTCGGTGATAATAGTACTAATGAAGAATGGTATGTAGAAATGCAGTACCCAGATGGGGTTTCGCTGCTCGGGATGGAATGGGAATCCCACTTGAGAAAAATGACGGTAAGTGACTACAATCATCGCATGAACATGATTGAAAAGGAAATGGAGTTGGAGTTAGTGCGCCCACCTAACCAGAGGACACCTGAGGGGTTACCAATTTATAGCGATGAAGTCAAGGTGAAGTTAGAGAAGGCAAGATTATTACAACTCTATGAGTTACCCTACTTCAGAAAGCCAGAGTGCCTCTATCAATGGCTAATGTCACATGTACATTAAGACAACTTTCACTTCACTGGGTGCAAGTTGTGCATAACCCCTCAGCTAATTTCAAGATTCATAGGCCTTATCTGTGAGGGAGAAAGTCTAGAGGATGACCTATGTGATAAGGAAATAATTAAAGATACAGTGGCCGCATATGCGTACAAGAAGGGGTCAAGGTACTTTGATGTCAGGGATATCCAAGACCTAGTGATGAGAATGGCCGCGTGCCTGGTAATAAAATTCAATGTACAAGAAAGATGGACACAGATAAACAAGTCCTAGTTAAATTTTTGTAGAAGAATATCGGAGGGCACCATCTACAATCTTTCATCATACATTACAGATGAAATTATCACCTGTGCACAGGAAGGAGACAAGATTGTCTTTGGTAATGTCCTCTTAACCATTGTGTTCTCAGAAATCAAAGTACTAGATACAACAGATAAGTTCATATGGGAGTACCCAGAGGAAGACCCCTCACCTGCAAAAAGATTTGAGAAATACACTTGTGATAGCATGACACCCATTCATAAGGAACTTATTGAAAAATGGTATACACGCTTAAGGAATGCGTTCGGGGTATAATGGAGAATACCATAACAACTGTCAGTGCTTACAGAAAAAGCTAAGTTCACAGTATACCAACACTTCTGCATTGGTAGATTTAAGTTGGAGGATGAAAACATGAGCCCATGGTGTAAGCTCCCATTCTCCTTCACAACTCAATACTTTCAGGTGGGGGTTAACAGATTCAGGGAGTCCAAAAAGTTAAAGCTTGACCTTGGAAGTTTGGTCTGGGACCACAGAGAGATGCACAAGATGTTGGTCTACCCCAATAAGCACACGTACATGGAAATGTACATGTTGCACGAAGTTTAAATGGTAAAAGCCCTGACTCTGACTATTGCAGGAAGGTCTGCGGTGTATATATACCTTCGGATAAGGCCCAAGTTTGAAAAGGGTGCTTATCTTAAAAACGAGATAGCTATACCTGAGGACCTAACAGGTAGGAAGAAGACTACGCCCAAGAAGAAGGAGACGAAGGAAATGAAAAATAAGGCACCAAGTTTTACAAGATACACAGGCATTAGGAGCCCCAAGAAAAAGTGCTAGAACGAGTACTTACATGCACAGAAAGAGGTCTCCAGTCAAAGAGGAGGCACCAGCATAGGAAAATATTATTGCAAAGGAGAAATCACTAGAGGAAGAGGAAGAGAAAGTAGAATCTCATCTACTGGAATCCCCAGTTAGGAAGAAACAAAAGGAGATGGAGGAAGCTGAGTCAAAGGAAATGGAGAGCTTGGAGAAATACATAGGTGAGAGGGATGATGATGAAGAAGATGATCCTGAAGGGGACCAAGATCCATTTTTTTTCAGCGTGCACAATTCAGAAGAAGAGGGAGGAGGAGAAGAACATGAGTTCCTTTTCATGTGGTGCAAGGATATCCAAGGGGAGGAAGGCACCTAGGACATGGGAAGAAGTGAGGAGGTTGGCATACAGGAGTAGAAAACTCTAAGCCTCACAAAGGAGCAAGTAAATGAGTTGGCAAAAAAAGAAGAAATGAAAATTATCGAGGCCTTTGTAGAACAATAATTGGAGCACAACACTGATATAGTGATGGAAAAGGATAAGGAAGAAAGCACAGGAAGAGATCACAACATCATAGGAGGCCCCAGTCTATCATTATCTATTCCTAAGGGCACACGTATAGGGGGAAAGCACATAGAGATCTAGAAGTAAGGAATGGGCTACATTAATGATCCTAGCAAGGTGTTGCATGCACGATTCCAGGGCACCGTCCCAATAGATCAACTCGTGGCAATGAAGTCTTTCAATGTAGAAGGTGCATACCCTCGGATGAGGAAGATGCTTTCTTGGGAAATCTAGTCCCACATCGACGAGCCAGAGTTTGAGGTAAACTAGGGGCCACTAATGAAAATGCCGGAGTCAAAAGGAGACAACCCCTTGGTGAATGCTTAGTGGATCTCACATGAGAAGTTATGTAACACACTCAAAAAGGTCTCAATTAAGGTTGAAGCTAGACTCTTTGGAAGGAATGAAAGAATAATATTTCTAGAAGCAAAACTAGAAAAGGAGGAAGAGCTAGAAAAGAATGAGAAAGAGCTAGAAGAGAAGGAGAAAGAGCTAGAAGAGAAGGCAAAGGATTTAAAATAGGAGTTAATTAGCACTCAGCTAAAGTGTGAGCTCAAGGAAGAAAAGGCAAGGGTGTGTGAAGTACATAAGAAGGTATAATCCATCACACACGCCATTATTTTGAAGCATCCAGACCTGGCACCACCCGCGCAAAAGTATGAATATTCCCTTGAGTGCCTTGAAGACCTAACATGCATCCTCCCCATGGAGAGACAACCTCTAGCCTTAGAATCTACAGAAGAAGTAGCAACGCACCTGGAGAAGGAGGATAAATTAAAGGTAGTAGCAATCATGGCTGAATACAACAAAGTCCTTGTTGATGTAAATATTGTTGCCCATACCACTAAGGCTGCATATGACAACTGCGCAGACAAAGATGAAGTAGCGGGTATTCTAGTTGCCAACTATGAGGCAGAGCTTAAAGAGTTCCAAGAAAAGAAAAAAGGGAATAGAGCAGAGTGGGATAGAATCCTAGCTGAGGTTGAAAAGAAGTCAGAAGCTATTGAGGCCCTAAGGGGTACAATCAAGAACTGGATGAAGGATCTATACCCATAGATTACTAGAAGGATGGACATGCTTGAGGACGTGGTCAAGGAGTTGGAGAAAAATTTTGACACTATGAATGCTCAAAGAGATAGAATGAGTTTTGGGGAGGTAAGCGCCCTAGTCGGTGACCTCTGCTAGAGAGCGCAAAATGAATTCGATGCTTGGAGCAATTTGGAGGCCGACTTGCAAAAATATTTTCGTAGCTTGTTGCAATAATGTCATCACTTCCCCATTCTTTCTTCTTTCTTAAATTCTTCATCCCCTTATTCTTTTTTTCCAAGATGTAAGTCTACTGTGATTATTTATTTATGGGTGAAGTGTTCCCATGAACGAAGAACATGCATAGTGTGGGGTGATGTTGGGCCCTTTAAATATTGGCCAAGTACACAAAGACGCATGGGCACGTAAGGCCTAGGTTGAAGATGGACACACAAGGAGGTTTGTAAGGCAAGGTTCTAGGAGGGTTTTAGAAGGGCCGTGTTGTGCGCTGGCAGAAAAGGTCTAGGGACTTAGCCATATTTGGCGTATCGGGAAGGACATGAGAAAAGTGTGACCTGACTATGCATGTGGAGTGGATAAGGTGCCAACCTAGTGACAGGTTGGCCTAGGAAGGAATATACCTTGTGATAGAAGTTTCTAAAAGACCATCATGGAAAAAAGTGGAGAGCTCAGGGCTAGAGGAGCATGCTCCCATGGAGGACCACATTGAGACATTTGGCACCATATTTGAGGCCATAGAAGGATGAGTTGGCACTTTGGGATGCCTATATATACAAGTGCCCACAAAATAAATACATATATATACCTACAGAGAGAGAGAGAGAGAGAGATCAATAGAGAGCAGAGCTCTACAGAAATGCTGCAAGGAACTCTGTTTGGGTTGGGTAGATAAAACATAAGAGATGGATGTACCAAGGGTTTGGAGGTTTAAATTTATTTTTGAGAGCTAAATGATAAGGATCCAGTTATGATGTATGACCTCAGTCTGCCTTTCTGCGATGCTCTGTGATGAATCTAATGAATGTAATGAGGTTACCAATTTATATGAATATGATCAATAATGATTTTGGTGCATTTACATATCTTCATGGTTCTATTTTATGAATTTTTATGGAATGAGTCTGAATCATTGCGCATTTCCCTTTCTTCTTTGATTCAGTTCTTAATCTATTAAGTACTTTCCTATCTGGAATGACTGCACTGATCTAGAAGTTGTTCAGAGCTCTATGATGCTTACATGTCTTGTTTGCACTCACTTCCTTTAAGTTTGGATCATTGATGATATTTTCCCACTCAACTCACATAAAAAAGAGACTTGGCACTTGTGCGTGCCCCAGGTGAGCGCCCAACACCCACTGGGTGTTAGGCCAGTGCGCATGGGATTCCCTTGTTCCTTTGTTGGGTGTAAAAATGACTACAATGCTGGTGTCTAAGAAGAAAAATTCTGAAGAGTAAAAAGGTAGAAAAAGCAAGTAAGGATGCAAGACTAAAAATGGAAATAGAAAGGAAAGAAAGGTGGCCAAAGGCATGGGTTAATTATTAGTTTTCTTACTAGGAATCATATGAGTAGTAGTATGCAATCATGACTAAATAATTACCCAAAGTGTGTGATTGTGTGTCTATATTTTCCCCCACTTTATGTTGGTGAGCGAAAATATCGATAACATAAAGTAGACAAAGATTCATACTTGATAACAATCTAGATCAATGTAGAAAGTGTGCCAAGGGACTAGATAAAGCATGGAGTGATAAAACATTTGAAGCATTGATGCTAACGAGGAGAAAGTGTAAAAAGTGATGATCAAAAATGAACATAGGGCAGAAACACATGTGTAGATGTCATGATGTACCTATTGTCGATGTCGACTTGAATGATGTTTTTATTGTTGGGTTTGTTGACTACCACTTTCAATATAGATGGACCTGCAAAAGAGAAGCCGAAAAGTAGTCGAGTACACATGTATATGTAAAAAGTATGTAAAAAATTCTAAAAATGAAAAAGGAACATGTGCACCTGATCCATGATGAGAAAAGGGTGTAGAAAGAATATTTTTTATGATGTCTATGCAGGATTTTTTCACATGATGTCATGCCAATGTAATGGAAAAGTGTAGGGAGAACTCTCTGATGACTTTTTCCAACATTTAACTATTTCCCACTATGTAAAACACCATTGTAGATGGTGTGTATGTGCAAAGGATGATTTACCTTATAAAATCCATTGTGTATGAAGTTTTGTAGACTACGTTGAACTACCATTCATTGTATAGTTCCCCCCTGGTATCAGGTATTAAAGAAAGGCTACTGTATTCCCCCTTGGTTTCAGGCATGTAGGAAAGGTCATTGTGCTAAGGACCCAATTTTGATCCTAAGCCCTATCTGAAATTGAAAATAGTGTTGTACTGGTACCCATGCTTTATATAACATTATATGCGATGAATGATTTACACAAATGATGACCCCCGTTAGTTAGGGTGCATGCAATGTCATTAAAGGAGTATGCATCCCAAATGAGGTTCGACCACTATGCTAAAACAATGCCCTGTAGGGGGGAAGGGAATGTCCTTGGTAGAAACCAAGGCACACCCAAAAAAGTGGCTAGGAAAAAAAATTGTTAGTCATATCAAAGACAAACACTCATGTAAAAGATGAATTGTAAGGTATGTAGATAATGTATAAGCTAAATCACAAGCAGAAGACAATGTATACTATGAAAAGTGGTTTGCAAACATAGGACATCACTCATGATGTCACAAGAAAATCATGACCTTAGTGGCCAAAAGAAATCAGATAACAAGAAAGACATACAACAAATCCCGAAAATAATGACAAGAAAAGGAAAACAAGAAATGTAACAGACAAGCATAAAAGTAAATAGTAGTGCAAACTAATGTTACACATGAAGCACCCATTAGTATTTTATAAAAATAAGTATGCATAAGTGTGTATAAGCTGATAATGTAAAGTGCTGAGTACCAAATGAAATAAATAAAAATTGTAGTTTACAAAATTGGATGCCCCCAAGAACCATGGTAATAGGTATTGCACCAAACATCCATGCTGTGTGTATAGATCTGTAAAATTTATGATCACAACTAGAAAAGAAAGTGAACACTCATGTATGTATGATAAAGATAATAAAATATAAGATATCTATCTAGCATGTGTAATAAGATGAACATGTAACAAGTAAACGTAATAAAGAGTAAATGTAACCAAGATATGTAATATGCTATGAATAAGGTGGAGTGGAATGTAGAGTGAATGATAGGAGAAGCGTTCCCCCCAAGTAGATGTGTTTATATGCAATGAGATTCATTTATTTATGCCCCCTCAACAGTCAGGAATGAACCATAAATGTGAGTGCATCATCGGGAAATGGTTTGAGCGATATGGCTGTATATAGAAAGAGGTGATGAATAAGGTGATGATATCGAATGCAACATAGGGATGATGTTATCGAATGTGTTGTGATTTATCCTAAATCGTATAGATTCACTAGATGGGTGAATAAAATTCGAGCAAGTGTGATGATGTAGCACAAAGTGTATATCATGATATGTATGGATAAGATGCTAAAAAGGGTGATTATTTAGCATAAAGCGTATATCACAAAAATGTATGAATAAGGTGATGGCTAAAAATGTCGCATAGTATGATAAAAAGACTGATTGATTGATTGTGAAGGTTAAAGTGTATAATGATGTAGGTTTTATAAGGTAAGGTTAAATTTTGATTTAGACCATCAGTAGTCCAATATGAACTGTTGCGAATAGAGTACGTCGCTGTGTAGTGTGTGCAGTATGTATAAGTAGTTGAGTAATATGTGTAATATGTGTAGTAGGTGTGGTGAAGAGTATGTCATTGGTGTGTGAGAGGTGAAACAGCATAATATAAAATGTGTAACATTTAGTGAAAAATGTGTAGATTATATGAGTGTGGGTGATGTAAAAATGTATAAGAATGTAGTGTGTAGAATATATACTATGTATAAGTGTGTAAAACACAATGTGTGGATGATGGAGAATAAATGGAAGATTGTAGAAAAGTTTATGATGTGTGAAGATGAATAATGTTTAGTGTGCATTGTGTGAGGTTCATGTGTATAATATATCATCAACAGTCAAGTGTGAACCAAAGGACAAGAGTTCTTCATAGGGTAATGATGTGAGAAAAGTCACCTACCAGAGATTAAGCGATCATGTAGTGGTGGAAGGAACATTAGGACCATGCGATGATGGAAAATTTTGACTAATGTGCCCTAACCATTAGTAGAAGGTGTAATTGTTTTGACAAAATGAATTCGAAACAAAAGTGGAGTAGGATGTGGAGGAATCTTGAATGGTGGTGGATTTTTTGGTATTGATGAAACTATAGAAGATGTTGACAGGATAAGGTGGACTGATTTTGAGAGGTGGTTGCATAGTTTGACTTGGTGATGTTGCAAATGACTTGAGAGAAGGAGGTGTTATATTGATTTTGAGAGGTGGTTACTTAACAGGTGCTTAATGTATTATATAAGGAACCTGAGTAATGATGGCATGATTCTCATTAGACATAGATGAATAAAATTTAGGAACCCAGTGAGATTTATCATTTAGAGATGGGCATGTATTATAATGTTGTGTAGAGAATGAGAGAAACCCCGTGATGTGTAAGATGTTTTATTATTTTTTGTAGAGAATAACAATTATTATCATTATGTCAATTGATTTGATGATAATTTCAATATGGAAGACCTTGATATTTTCAAGATGATAAGGAGGATAACAATGAGTAGATTGTAAGTTAAAGAATTGATGACTAAGGAGATCAGTAAGAATGTCATGTTACTGAGTATTATCATCAAAGGTGAGAGGATCCAGTAATGGAAATACTTTAGGTTCACTAATATGATAACATGTAGAAGACGTAAAATGAAGATGAGATGTAGAAGGAGACAAAAACATGATACTTAGAAGTTTCTTTAAGTTATTGGATTTTAGATTGAAGAGATATGATCATGGATTCTATAGCCTGAATTTTTTTGTGAAATAAAGAAAGAAAATCTTGAATTGAATCCAATATGGGTTGATTAGATGGAGGATCACAAAAGATAGGATCATCAAATAGAAGATGAAAAGTAGAAATTATTTTTGTATGGTGGCGTATCTTTAGGAAGACATATGGAGTCTAAAGATTTTTGTATAATAACCTGGTAGTTGAGATGCATTTTACGTAAACAAGACAAAGGAATTTGAGGAACTTTACAACCCATGATTGAGGAAAGATGAGGATCCAAACGTATTCAAATGAGATGGGTTCACCAAAATTATTAAGCTAAAATATAAATTATAAGATCCTAATCTGAATGCAAGATTGTAGTAAATAAATGAATACTGAAGTACTGAAATAGATCTATGCAATTTAAGTGATAAATAATGAAACCCTAATGTGAAAAGAAGGGAAAATGCCTTAATAACACTTTCTTGAATTCTAGAAGGTGCATAGATCTGGAAAAAAGAGAAATGTGAAGCACTGACTTTCATACAGGAGCTCGTAAAATTATATATCTAGAGAAGGATACTAGACTAGGGTGCCTTGAGAGGGATAGGGGCGCCCGTGGGTGCCCTAGGCCTATTTTTGGGTTCCTAGATCTGTTGAAATGCTTAGAAATATCAATTCTCAGGGTTGTAAGATGTTTTTTGATGCTCACCTTTAGTCACTATGAATTCACACAATGATCATTGAGATCGTTGTAAACCTACAATGAAGCATGAACCTAGAAAACCCTTAAATAGACATTAAATCCTAAAAACAAAACATGCAAAATGAGGGGTCGGATTGTTCTCAGCTGTCACAATGATGGACTTACTACTAATCATTGTAGTACATCTCAACTCTAATGTAGTTTTTTGTGATGATGAACAAAATTATGCCCCTAGGTTTCTCTTGTGCATGTCACACTTGGGATGACAAAAAAGTAGCTAGATGTAGAATGTAGTAAATGTGTGCATGGTATAGAATGAACTTCCCTCCTATGAATTTTGATGTATAAAAATAGCCCTTGTGTCCCTTGTGATGGATCTATATGGATACAATTGAGTTCCTAGATGCCTTTATTGATGCAACTCATGAGGGTCGTCAATCCCCACCATTAATAATGTCAATCTAGGTTGGTGTCCGAAGGTTGTATGCATAAAGAGAAGAAGATCCTAGAAAGCATCTCTTTTAAACACAATCCAAAATTGCATAAAATAAATCACACATGCAAAAATTTAAAGGCACACTTTTAGAAATGTAAACACACACTTGCAGGAATATAAAGGCATTCTTGCATAAAGGAAATCACACTTGAAAAAATGTAAACACACTTGCATAAATTAAAATTGCTGAATTGGAAATAAATAAAATTAAATGAAACACCTGTAGGTTTACAACAGAATGAATGTTACAATACAAAGAGGAGAACAACACAACAAGATGATAATTATAGAAAAAGATATAAACACAAATTATTACAAAATAAAAACACAAATATAAAGATCCATCTTCCTTAGAATGAGTGGCCAACTCATTCATTGGAAGAGGATTTAAACCATGCATCGAGATCTTAACTCAAAACTGCAAAATATTAGAGAGAAAAGAATAGATTCATTTATTGGTAGTAAAACATTACATATCTGAGTGTGGAAGGTTGCATTTATAATTTATGCATCCAACCAAATCCTTATTTTGGAAGATACAATATGATCTTATCTTTATTCTAATCCTAACAACTAAGATCTCCATCTCCAAAAAATATGGAAAGAGATATATTATTGGAGTCAAAGTTTTATCTCACTTATTTTAGGAAGATTTGCTCCCAACTCTTCTCCTTGCTTTTCGGTAATAAGAATCATAATGATTTTATTCTCCTACATTATTGGAAGGATTTTTTTCCTTAAAATATTATTTTTACCAAATACCTTTCCCCGATTTTCCATTTGACTTTGTTGTTTTTTATTGTGGAACTTTTGACATTTGTCTGATACGCTTTTTCCTCGTAATGCAGTTCACTCAAAGCTATATTTATCCTCATTGGTAAAACTTGTTGCAAATTCGAATTAGTTTTTTTTTTTAAAACATTTATATGAACAAGAAAATCTCTCAGATTTTCCTTTTGACTTTTTCGTTTTTGTTTATGGAACTTTTAGTGCTCAGTCTGATACACTTTTCCTTAGACTACAGCTCACTGAAAGATAGATTTATCTTTATTGGTAAAACCTGTTGCAAATTTTGAATGAGGTTTATGTTAAACACATTTCTATGAACAAAAAAATCTCTCATATTTTCTGTTTTGACCTATTATGTTTCTATTTATGGAACTGTTAGTGCTCGTGTGATACACTTTTTCTCAGACCGTAACTGCAAGTTCTGAAACTAAGTCTGCTTTATCCTATGAAGTTGCAAGATTCTTCATTGGTAAAACCTATAGCAAATCTGAATGAGCTTTATACTAAACACATTACTATGAAAAAAAACCTCTCTTATATTTTCCATTTGATTTTTCTTATTAATCACAGTCCCCATTTGATGCGAGTTTCGGAACTAAACTTGCGAGTTCTAGAACTAACTCTAGGAGTTCCAGAACTAAATCTGTGAGTTTCCAGAGATAACATAAAATAGCTATAAATTTTGAATACGATCTCGGATTGAGATGATTTTTTTTTGAACTTGCATAATGTTTTGAGAGGAATCTGAATATGAAATCAGTTTTGAGTTTAGATATACCATCCATGATAAATTCCACTTTTCCCAATACTAGCATTATCTTTCCTTTATGGCTTGCATACACAAGAATTTGCATATTTTCCCAAATAATCAATAGGATTAGTCAACAAAATAGATAAAAAAACATTTCTAAAGAATTAACAAGAAATATATCCTATATTCTATCTTAAGAAAACTATAATTTACTAGAAATCCACTTTCAAAGGTAACTTGGAAGGACAAAATAATGGTAATTTATGGCCTCATCAATGCCCCTAGTAATATATCTAGATACCAAATAAAAAATGAACTTGTAACTAGTAATGCAACACAAAACCAGTAACCATGTCACTAATGTGTTCCAAAGTGATGATTGATTGGATGTGCCCCCAAACAGGGGTACAATTATGTAGAATAGATTGGGTCATTATCCTCAAAAAAGGAAATAATGAGAGTTAGATTTTCCCTAAGAAAAGATTCATGCGAGAGGAAGTGGTTTGAAATTTATAATCGTAAGGTGGTTCGAACATTTTTGGGGATAATAGTTCAAAGGATGAATTGTGTTGATTAAGTTTTGGGGGTTTTAGATGTTTTGCAATTTTTTTGGATTTTGAAGAGTGTTCAAATATTTTCTTGAATTTTTGATATTTTTTAAATGTTTGTTGGATTTTTATACTATTTTTGGGGATTTTTTGGAATTTTATACTGTATTTGGGATTTTTGGAGATTTTATGGACCAGAATGCAAACTTCTTATTAGAGGTGATAAACCAGGGTATTGTTCGTATGTACCTTGTTCCTCGTGCTAATTCATGCTTTGAATAATACTAAAATTATCAATTATTTGGTAGGATATGTTGGTGATGATAAAATGAAAATAATTCCAACTCTATTATTGACTCCACGCAAATTGTAAGATGCGAGGGCTCATCACCGAGAATCAAGGACACATGATGTAGATAATGAATACAAAGACAAGTGATAACAATAATCCATTTAGAAAATTGTGACTCAATTCTTCTTAAGGTTACTGAACCAGTTTCAAAATGAATTTCAATTTATAGGTCGAGTACTAGAATTAGAAAGTTATGTGGCCTATTGATTGGTAAGATATGAGGTGAAGGGATAGTTATCTCTTCACTTAGGCATCTAAATTACTTCTTTGGGAATTTAGAATTGTAAGGAATTTCAAATTTATAACATTTTGTATTTTTGCAACGAATCTCTATGTATTGTCCCATGTTACTAGTAAGAAGCAAGGGCTCATCACCGAAGATAAAACATAGGCAAGTAAATTTTTTTATTTTTGTTGTTTTTGAATTTTTGTTTTTGTTTTTTTAATATAACATTTTTAAGCTTTGTGATTTTTGAATGACCCTTTAACATTTTCCCCATGCTACCAATAAGAAGAAATAGTTGATCGCTGAAGACAAGACGTAGATGAGTAAGGGCACGTCCCTTCCTTCCCAATCTCACACTACTAACAAGAAGCGTGGACTCAACACCAAAGACTGTGAACGACAAAAGGTGTGACAGTGAATTATTCACAGGTTATTTGATTTATTGACTTGTATAATAGTGCTTTTTATTTGGGAAGGAATGTCTACACCCAATCTCAGCCCCACATAACTAATAGGATGCGACGGTTCAACAATGAATACTGAGACATGTGGTGAAACAAATCGGGTAAAGAAGTTTAGAGAATTCTTGTGAAAGAAAGAATTTATTTTGAAGGGAATATATAACCATCAACAAGATTCTAGGTATGACCATAGGCAAAAGCATATGAAAATGGGAGACATTATAAGAATTATGATAATCACAAAACTTAATAGGATCAATACTAACACTTGTTTCATGTTGATGAATACGAAGATGTGATTTTGATAATGAAAATATCTGCCAATGGAATGAATCATTTTAAATTATTTGGAGATGAGTAAGATAGAAGGAATAATGTACAAGCGGTTGTCTCTTGGAATAGAGAGTGCCTCAAGAATATAATTTCTTTAAATGTATTGCATTCATCAGTTCATCAGGTTCCTAACCATCTTCAGTGCCCAATTTATAAGCTCTAGAGCCAAATTTAGTTGTAATTACATAGGGTCCTCACCAATTAGGTTCAAAATTTCCTTATTTTTCTCGTTATTTAGTGGTATTCTTTTGATTTTCTTTGAAATGAGGTCACCAACCTTGAAATATCTAGGTCTTACTTTATTATGATAACTATGTTGTAGTCGATTTTGATAGAATTGAAGATGATTAAGGGCGTTAAGTCATTTTTCATTGAGAAACTTGAGCTCACTAAGCCGTGATTGTCAATATTCATCTTCATTAATTATATCTTTAAGGGATATTCTCAAGGATGGGAGTTTAACCTCAACAAGTAAAATGGATTTACAACCATAAACAAGGGAGAATGGGGTGGATATTGTAGGTGTGCGGTAAGGCCAAAGACAAGGTAAATTTGAGTGTGCCAATTTCATCCATGTGTATCGACAATTTTTTTCATGATGGATTTTCAATTCTTATTATTTGCTTTTGTTTTTCCATTACCTTGGGGGTAGTATGGAGTATACCATTTAAGTTTGATGCATAAATGTTTGGCGAGGTCCTTTATATCCTTATTTTTTAATGATTTTCCATTATCTATGATAATAGAGTATGGAATTACAAATCGACAAATGATATTGTTAAAAATGAACTTTAATATTGGCTGCTGGTAACATAGGTGAGAGGCATAGCTTCTACCCATTTAGCGAAGTAATTGGTAGTAGTAATAATGAACTTATGTTTGTCACACGACATTGGTCTAATTTTACCGATGAGATAAAACCCACATTAAGAGAAGGGCCATGGTGTGGTGATCAATTGCAATGTTTGGGAAGGTGTGTGGATAAGGCTACCATGTTTTGGACAATATTGACAAGGGAGAATGGGGTGGCTCTTATTAGTGTGTGGATAAGGTTACCATGTAGTCAATTTTGATAGAATTGAAGATGATTAAGGGTGTTAAGTCATTTTTCATTGAGAAACTCAAGCTCACTAAGCCGTGATTATCGATATTCGTCTTCATTAATTATATCTTTAAGGGATATTCTCAAGGATGGGAGTTCAACATCAACAGGTAAAATAGATTCGCAACCATAAACAAGGGAGAATGGGGTGGATATTGTAGGTGTGTGGTAAGACCAAAGAGCAAGGTAAATTTTAGTGTGCCAATTTCATCCACGTGTATCGAAATTTTTTTCGATGATGGATTTTAAAATCTTATTGGTTGCTTTTGTTTGTCCGTTACCCTGGGGGTAGTATGGAGTATACCAATTAAGTTTGATGCGGAAACGTTTGGCGAGGTTTTTTACATCCTTATTTTTTAATGATTTTTCATTATCTATGACAATAGAGTACGAAATTCCAAATTGACAAATGATATTGTTAAAATGAACTTTAATATTTGGCTGCCGATAACATGGGTGAGAGGTATAGCTTCTTCCAATTTAGCGAAGTAATTTGTAGCGGTAATAATGAACTTATGTTTAACAGATGACATTGGTTTGATTTTACAGATGAGATAAATCCCACATTAAGAGAAGGGTCGTGGTGTGGTGATCAATTACAATGTTTGAGAAGGTGTGTGGATAAGGCTACCATGTTTTTGAAAATATTGACATTGTTTGAAAAAATGCCATGCCTCATTCTCCATGGTAGTCCAATAATACCAAACACATAGGATTTTCTTGGCTAAAGCCATACCAATCATGTGTGCCCCATAGATACCATAGTGGACTTTAGTTAGAATGATAGAGGACTCCTCTTGATTAAGACGTCAGAGTAGGGTGCCATCGTAACCTCTTCTATAGAGAGTGTCTGCTAAAATGGTGTAATGAGAGGCATGTTGTTTTAAAGTGCATTTATGAATTAGTTTCGTGTTGGTAGGGAATAATTTATAGTGGATGAAATTATAAATATCATAGTGTGTTTCCGAATAGTATGCATATGTAAGAGAAAAAAAAAGGTAAGGGTTAGGAGGAACACCTATGAATGAAGGTGGAAGGTAGAGAGAGCGCATTCTGATTTCCCGATCCAATACTGATTGTGAGAACTTTTTCTAGGAGGAACTACCTATGAATACAAAACAAGACCACCAAAGGAATATTAAATAATATATGTCAGTGGATTGCCTAGCATATACTAGATCCAGGAAGTGTGATACTTCCTAGATGGTTGTTAATCCACTGTTTAAAACAACTTAATGTGAGAAATGATGTGAACCAATAATGTCCTATTGTAGTTGATATGATTTAGGTGTCTCATTCAAGTACAAGAAAAAAATATAATCTAATAGGCTAGGTTATGATCAAATTTGGAAGTCAGACAGGTAAGTAAAGTGGTTAGGATAGGTTAGGGTCAAGCTTTAGGTGATTTGGGTTATTTGGGTGAAAGGTATGATGTTGTTATTATAGGAAAATTTATTAGATACAGAGACCGACTTCTGTCTATTATGACCAATGTCGGTTGATAGGAGACCGATGATGGTTGGGGTTAGCCGGCATTAGTAGGGTCATGCTGATAAAAACTTAGTGAAGTTGGGTTTTGATGATTCTTTGGGATTTCCCAGAGAAGGGACAGATAATGGTGAGGTAGATGACAATACAGGGAGTAGTCAGAGATATCTGGAGTCAGGTATGGGAGGCTAGGAGGTTGTAGGTGGTTGGGTAAAGGGATTGATAGGGAGGTGAGAGGTGATGAGATACAAAGGAGATTAGGACTCTTAAACAGAGATAAAGAAACTGATCTCACTAAGTATGGAAAGATACAACTTTAAATGTACTTACTGGTGTTTGTAGACCTGGCAGTTGGATGGAGGTGATGGTTGATCCATGGAACTGGTGGCCAGTGCCATGGCTGTGCTTCTTGGAATGTTACCGTGAATGATTTCCTTTCAGATCATTGCTTGATTTCTGGTTCAGGATGTCTGGATGTACATGAGTGCTCTAGTGTGTGTTTACGTACAGATCTCTCTTCTCCAAAACTTGAATAATTCTTCCAACCTCTCAAATAAGGTTACCAAAGTGAATATATGGTAACTGACGATGGTTTAGGGTGACCGGCATTTGTTTCAGGTTGACTGACATCAGTTAAGGTAGGAAATCCTACGTTTACTAAAAATGACAGATCTTGGTAATATTTTTGGCCAACTCTATCCATTATCATGGATCAAAATGGAATGTTGCACTTAGCTAAGCAGGAATACAATTAGAGGAAGAATAGGCATGTGATTTTAGGGTCGAACTAAGTCTATGTTAATTAAGGTAGGTAGGAATAAGTCTTAGCTATGACAAGTGGATATTGAGTCATAGTAAAAAGGAAACATGCTAAGAATAAGTTTATGATGAGGTGTCTAGGTGATGTGGTGGGGTGAGGTGTCTAGGTGAGGTGGAAATTAGTTTAATTAATGTAGTTAAATAATTTATATTGTGGGAGTGGGTATTAATTTAATTATAGGTAATTAAATTAATATATATGTGGGGTAAAAGGGGAGTGTGACCTAAATTTGGTGTCTACATACATTCACCCATTTATGAGTATTCCACATATTCATCCTATTTCGCTAAGCATACCCATCCATTCACTCTACATTGGTTATCCTGACATGACCTTGGGAGGTCGAGTGCATCTGAAGATAACGTGGTGTTTTTCAAATCATAAAGTTACCTCCAATGGGTAGTGTGCCAGGCTACTCTATCTTAAATTTTTGCGCTACCAGATGTAGTGTATAAATATATTCTTCCCATGATCACTAATGGAGGATTGTCCATGACTTCCATGGATGAGACTTCCTTTATCTTTTCTTGGGCACTTATGCATGTCGATATAAATGGATGTGCTATACCTGTAGTCTCCATGGGCACAATGTGGAGACCCTACGAAGGTTTAGTCTTCTTGATGTGAATTTCCATTCTACTGATGGATATTATTTAACAACATTGTATGAATGCATCCAATTGGTATGCCCCATCCTAATGCATACAAGGACTGGGCTGTCCTGTTTGGGTCATAGGCTATACCAATTGGTTTCTCATCCTTGTCCTCGGAGATCACAGGGCATCACTAGGGCTACAAATGATGTAGCTTTTGCTACATTTTCCAATACTGTAAGGGCATGATCCGGAGTGGATCCCTCACCTTATGTAGGCTGTCTCATATAGATTCACCTAGCATACAGATTCCTCACAATCTTAAGACCTAGATCAACTATCCCTGCTTTCATGCATAGAGGGATATCTATGACAAGTCTCATCTTCTTTATACCCATGGATAGGGTCGGATGACTATTTTGGACTATCGTCATCCTGTGCCTCAAACTTATTTCCATTCCCCTCATGCATGGGGGAGTTTTATCCTATTATCAGTAAGTTATCCTATGTCTCTATCATCAATCAAAATTATCTTTATTGTTACGAGGATGTGGTCAGTGTATAAGTGGATTGATCATGCCTTTAGTCACAGACAGATTACAGGAACGTTGCTTCTTCTAAACACAAATATGTCAGCAATCACACACTCGAGGCCAGGGTAGCCTTATGTAGCACACAGTTCTGGTCTATAGGGACATCTATTACATTGGAGTCCATGGTGACTACCCATCCAACATAGCTAGGAAGAGTGCAAGGGATACTTATCCTGACTCCAGGCACTTTATTTTTTCCACATTCCAGAAACCTTTATTATGTGCATAAGCTACTTCAGGCCCATTGATGGTAAATCTAGGGACGAAGAAACTGACATAATGTCTTGTACAATGAATCATATAGGTTATCTGGCCACCCATTTACAGTGCATCAAGTAGTTTGTTTACTAGGGCCATTGTGGTCACTACATGAGTACAGATTCATGGCCTTACAGGCCATCGTTCACAGCACAGACACGCTCAATATTATCTAAGGAAAACTAGAATTCCATACACATAGCCAGTAGTCCTGACAAGGTCTCAAGAATACAAAGGTGGAGGGCAATGGAACCATAAATACATGGAGCTTGGTTGGAAACACTTCACTAGGTCGGACAAAGCTGACAGGTTCACTTAGAAAGAATTCTAAGACACTCACCCATAGAGCGTGTCAATGGCCAGATTCAAGTTTTGGTTTGTATACTTAGGCCATATAACTATCAGGATGAAGTTGACTGAAAAAAAGTATAGATGTCCCTTCAAAAAAGTATAGTAAAAGATATCATATATGCCTCAAGTAAGAGGACGAGATCTAATGCACACATACTGCATAGATTATACAATAGCCATTTGGATTCCCATTACATCAGGGTCAGGGAGAGGCTACTAACTCTACGCAATCTATGACCCAATTATCCAGCCATAAGAATGGTTCAGGGCTATTACCCATGAAATCATTAGATTATATTCAAAACATGATTACATCCATGCACGCATAGGAGGAGCATATCATCCATGAGACACAGCTTGGACTATAAGATGGGTTCATGTCATCTCGATGCATAACATTCTCATTATTTAATTTTGACGCATATTGGCCTAACATACACAAAAAAGAGTGTAACTGGTGCAAGGATTCATACAATTTCTCTATATTCTTTTTTTTGGAATCTTACCTTGACTTTGTACCAGCCTTTCCTTTCCTTCAATATGGTCAGGTTGTATATGGACCATTTATGACCTCCCTTACAACTGTAGAATTTTCATAGAATTGTGTATCATAAGTCCCCTTCTCTTCACATACTCTCCCATTTATATAGTTGATGATGTTTGTTGGAAGGAATGATGTACTTATGTTGTAAAAATTTCATTGTTATATGTATATGGGTGGGTGGAGATCACCCGTTTTGCATGAGAAGAATGAGTTGGCCTGAGAAATGTATTGTGATTGAAGATGATCTATGCTTTCCATAATGTGTGGGACTAATAGATATTTCCAATGATATATTTTTTGGCTCTCAAATCATTCCAGAGCTCCCAAAATCCTTCCTTGAAGATTGGGTGCTTTTTTTGGTGCAAGCTCCTTTAGATCCAAAAATCCACTTTCGGTGAATTGGCTCCTAAACACCCTAAACTTCCCATATTTTTCCTAAATTAGTTCTTTTATGTTCCAATTTAGGATACACCTCCATGATGAAAATGATCCTCCTGTATTTCTTTTATGATGATCTGCACATGGCTTAGAAAGCCTGGTGAAATCCCTTTCTAACTTTGTTGAAAACTTTCCTTGAGAAACTGTTGTCCAACATAATTGAATGATTTTTATTATTCCTAAATCACCTAGCGGGGACTGATGACATCACAAATGAACCCTTGGAGGAAAATATTAGACTTGATACTGAGGGGTAGGATAGATCTAGGGGTGTCTGGGAAGGTATGACATGGAAATTTTGACATTAGGGTAATAGTTGTCCTGTTTTCGGGTGAATTTTTCCCATGCAAAACATAGGAAAACACCTATTTAATATTATCATAATGGTGCATAATTTCAATGGTCTATCGGAGGTGTCTCTTTACATATTTCTCTTTTGAGGAAATAAACATTGTGAAGTCCAGATAGATAGAGGGTTTGGTATTGAGGGAATTCTTAACTAATGACAAACTCTCTTTTCTATCATACTTAATATCTTTATTATGTTATTTCACCATCGTTGGTATAGATCTACCAATTTTATGAATGCATGGCTTGCGATATGATGATTTAATCAAGTACACACAATGGTTAAGTTTAGCATCAATTTTATCTTTTAAGGACCTAAGGTTGGATCGTAAGCTATTAATCGAAAGGAATGTGGTTTTAATACCTTTTTTACTAAGAATTTTAGAAATATTATCCATGGTGATTTTTATACAGGGTAATAAGACTTTACATAAAGTATTTTGGTTAGATTCTTTATATTTAGGAGGATTATTACTATTCCTACAAGTGCTAGAGATTAATTTATCATGATAACCATTATTTTTAAAGACCAAGGTAAGGTGCTAAAATTCATGACCTAGGTGCTTATGATCAAATATTCTTAGAGATTTAAAATCAAGTATCTTGAGACCCCCAACTGTTAAGGAAGAGTGTAGAATTTTTGAAACCTAAGAAACTCCTCAATGTGGACTCACACCAGGCACAAAAAAATAGATAATATACTACAACAAATACACAAGAATAAAGAATGATAATAGTATAGAATTCTCACAATCAGTCACAATATATAAGTAGAGATGGTCAATATATAACAAAAGAAATATTTTGGTTCCATCTTATATTTTGACTAATCACAGTAATATTTTATGAATCAACTCTAGTTTTGACTAAGTAACAAACACGTGTTTCAAGTGATGGACACATGTGGCAAGTGGTGGAAAGTGATTAATGATGCCACTTATCCTATTCTAATCCTACTATGTGCACACAAAACAATCCTAGTATAGTTAAGCTAACCTAAGTCAACTTAATATTAGTGTAAGTATAATATTACACCTACATCCCCCCTTAAGTGCAACTTAAGGAGGCCTATACAAAATAATAAGGCTAAAAATATTTTAAATGGGTCTGAGAAACTAAGATTGATGAGGTACCCATGTTTAATAATCACAACTTGGATAAAATAAGATAAAAAAAACCTAAGTACATATGAATACTATATTGGATGGGATGGAATCCATCATTAAAAAAACAATGGATGGGATGAAATCCTTCAATATTGTCTCAAACATTTATCCTTTAGAAATTTCTCAGTTAAAACCAAAATGTAGCATCCAAGTTACATTGATTCAACCATCATAATTCCTTCTTTATAATGAGAGCATCATATGGATAAAAATGAGATAGGTTATATCTAAGGCCATCTCTTTGCATACGGTTCATAACCAATATCAAATATAATTTATTTTCTTTTGTTCCATCTAACTTAAGTTTCTAAACTTCTAATTAAGGATGTATATTAGTTGTAACCAATAGGACTCCTATTCCTATTTTTAATTAACTTTGGGTTTATTAATTCCTTGAAGTATGGATAACACTAATTACTACAATAGGAGTTTTCCTCATTTTCCAGTCTTATTTAACGAGCTCCTTAAACATCCTAAGACTGTTACCATAATGAAGGATCATCCATAATTATAATAACACCATACATAATATTATAACATGTCTTCCATTTACTAAATTTTCTTTCCTTCTTGCGGTTTCTTATGAATGACCTTAATATAATTGAATGTTCCTTTCAAGGATTTGTACAGGCTTAATACCTACTTTTCACATTTATATACTTAACCAATTATTTTTCTTATAAGGTTTATTACAACTTCCACTAGACTTTGCAAGAGAATAGTTCATTTAATATCTCTTTTATAGTTATAAACTATGGGAATAACATTGTTCCATCAAATGGGTTCCCAACCTATTATCATATCAATATCTCATTACATGCTCAAGAGTTATTCCTACTTAGTTTAAATAAATATCTTCATATTATGAACAATTCACACATTCATAATTGTTCTAACTCATTAGTATCTATATTGAGCACCTTTGATTATTGAATTCACATTGCTATAATTTTCCTTTGCATTTTTACTCATGCAAGCAATTCAAAATATAATAACAACCTTCTAGGTTATAATTCCACATTTAGAAGTTCAAAGCTAAGCATCTATTTCATGCTATAGGAATGTTTTATTATACATCCATAAGAAGACCTTATCCCATAATGGTTGTTTGTAAGCCAACTAAAATTCTTAATCATTTACCCAACTAAATACATAGCCTTATAATGACAAGGTAAACTTTATCCAAAATAACATAATGTAGATTTATCCAGATTGTCTTATTTCGGGTCTTTTTCTTCACTTCCTTTTTTGATCTAAGAATAAACACATATAAATGTTACTTATAGATCCATATAGTTACGTTAACTTGATGTGAGTTGATATTATAAAATAATCCAAAATATTTTCCATCCTACACCTTTCACTTAGGGTGTATAAGACACCATCATAGAATAAGATGATTGTTGTATGTGTCTAGTCTACACTACACATCTTTGTTTATAACATATATATTTCTTCATACAAAGTGAACATCATGCCATATTACATACTCATTAGTGATGGATGAAGAAGTCATATTTATTTCCAAATTGGTGTATTTTAATTTTCCTATCTAGTCCCAAACCCCATTTTGTGATTGGCAGTATTAGATACTTTCGGGTTGAAATCCAATTTATATGCGTTCCAAGATAATAAAAAATCAATAAATTACTTTTTTCATCATGACAACAATATTCTAAAGTCTGAGCATATCAATTATACTGATAAATTCTCTCTATTATTTCAATACACAAACAAATAATAGACCTTCACGATAACATATACCTATCACTAGAAAATGTATATTACTTAATCCAAACTAAAAACCGTATTTATTAAAATCCTTTCATATAGAAAAACTTGAGGAAACTGATTGTACCCTCTAACCATTAATATTCAACACAAAATTTTATAGAAGAACAATATACATTACAACAGTAAGATCTCTAACATTCAAACATATACTAACACATTCATCCTTTTTAGGTAATTCTTCATTTCAAACAACATGCAGAATGCTTCAATGTAAAACAACATTCATCTTTTCGTAACATGTACCTATAACAAATTGTGGACCAGTTCAAAGAATTTAAATGAATTCCATTCATTTACATTAAGAATTAGTTAACAATAAATCATACATAACATCTTTCCTACAAGATAATTGAAAGTTTTCCAATCTTTTTCCCACTTCCCCATTTCCAGCCAATAATTTAGGATTAGAATACAAAGATATTTCATGCAGCCAAGAGTTCCATCACACAAGTTTAAGAAAGAGAAATTATAACCCTTTTCTGGATATTTCAACATATTGTCATTGGGGCCACATTTACCAGATTTGGAGTTTAAAAGAGAGAGACACAATTATTTTACACATAATTCCACACAATGCCATCATCGCCAGACCAAAGCTCCTCATAGGGAAACACTTACATAACTCCATAAATACTTATCACTAAAATTCAAAATAGATAACAAGCAATCATGATCGTTACCCATATATAGTAGTGTATTCCCGGTGCATATAAAGGTATATGGAAAAAACACATTCATGCATCATTCAATCCTCAACTAGAAAATAATAAACACTTTGTATATGTTAATGATATCCAAGCGAGAAACCCACATGTATCATTATAGTGTTAGATAGTGCTTAAGGTAAAGAAAAGGAAAACATGCTTGTCAACAGGAATGACAGTTGTGCCCTTAGACAAGATTCAAACTTCCTTTTCTACCAATAAAAAATATGCCATCTAGGAGAGATTTACCCTCTCAAACATTGCTCATGTGAAACACCCATGAAGGTTTTCAGATAACCAATGAGTCCTCAAAAGCAATTGTTTCACCCAAAATTAGGGATTTTTTACTTTTATTTAAACTACTAGTTACAATGTAAGCGTCCAACAATAACAACCACCTCAAAATACACTTCTCTACTAAAATTAGCCTCATAGATTTCATGCAGATTCATATTACCAACATTGTTAAGAAAATAACAATGCAACTAATGGAGCTAGGGTTTCATCTCACCTTCACCAACTCAAACAACCAAATGATTATGCCTCAAATTCAAAATTTATAATGGATTTCAAAATTTAATAAAATCCTTTCCATTTATCGATCAAGTATATGACCCTCTCCTCTATATTAGAGAAATTTAAAACAAAACATAATAATTCCCTACAACAAAATCAAACCTCATAAATGAAACAATAATACCCTTTCCATAATAATTCTCACCCTATAATTATCATGTCCAAATCACATACAAATCATGAGGAATAAAACAAGTTTTAAATTTAATAGCTAAGTCAACCAATCCTTCATATGGTATAATAATGTATAGCAAGGTTTAAGGGTGGTTAACCATGACTAAGATAATAAACACCCACAGAGACACTTCAACATACAATACATAATAGTCATAATGAATGTTTCCTTATAGGATTAAATCTATCGTTTGATCTTAAAAACACTCACCACCTGATCCAGACAACGACCCAAGTGGAAATTATAGTGGAGCAACATTAGGGAACCATAAATTCTACAACGTGGCTCCAATTGACTCAGTTTAAAGTGTAATGGAAAGCTTGGAACGTGTAGAAATACGTGTTTAAAGGATCCAAAATGCATTTTTTGTAGTGCTACCTAAAAATAGTAAAATTTAAAAAATAGCAAATTCGTGAAATTGTTGCCTATGTAATTCATGGAAGATGAACCACCTCATCTCCCTCAAGATTAGTGACCTTTCACATTCTTATAGGTGCCTATTCGTATTTCTAAAATTAGTATATAAATATATGAAACCCGAAAGGGAAGGACAAACATCTCCTCACGGAGGTAGATATTGTAATTCATAGTTTTTGAGCATTATACATCTCTTCTCATAGATATATTTTTTGTTTACATATAGCACAATTTCCATATGATAGGCAACCATCTCACACGGTTCGAAGGGCACTTAAGTCACAGCACGTTAACCCCCTATCCAATTCCCGGGCTAATTCCCCTTCTGTACCACCCAAAAATGATATTTTCATTGAATCCGAGTTTACTGCTCCAACCATTACCGAGCTAATGCCTATTCCATTTATTACTTTAGGTGCTTTGGTGGCGTATCATGTCAATCTCATAGCAGATCAATTCTAATGAGCCTTTCAAACTAGTACTTCTGGTAATTGACTCTATTGCTCTTTAACTAAACGTTGGTTCCCCGATCAAGTTTTAAATGGATTCATAATTAGATCATTCTCACTTTATTCTCTCCTTTAATTCCGAAACCCCCTTGAGTTTTGGATCAATGTTATCAGAACAAAGTTTTCTTGAGAGTGTATGATTCCCAGGACAAGGTTTGGGATATAAGAAGCTTGGGTGGTCCACATAGGATCCTTTAGAATACTTGACTGCTCATTGTAAGAGAACTCAAATGGTAGAAAACACCGGGAAAAATTATCCTCTCAAGAATATTGTGGATGAAGCTCTCATAGAGAAAAGGGATCAGATGTCACAATAATTTTCCCATATTCTTCATCAGCTACAAATGGGAAATCCCACATCCTCCTCTACAATCCATCCCTTCAGTGCCCCAACACCCTTCAAGGTTCAAGTAAATTTTGATATTCCAATTTTGGGGTAAAATAAGTTCTAATGCATTAGTAAATTGGTTGGACCAATTAACCTCCTATTTTTTTCAATAAATTCAATCATAAAGAAAATATAATATTTACTCTACTGAAATCACCACTTCCTGTCAAAATTGGTGGGAGATGTAAAAGAACCAATAAAATGGGGACGAACTAGGAATTATAGAGGATCCCACATGGGAGTATTTTGTGGATGTCATAAAGGAGGAATAATACCCTGTTGGAGCCTATGATGATCTGTATATATGGTGGAAGAAACTCGGCCAAGGTAATGACCAGTCGGTTCAAGATTATACTGATACTTTCCATTCTCTTTCTGCAAGATAGGGAATTCAAGACACATAACAACACAAGATCCTCAAATATTATAGTGGCCTGCAAAGGTATATACAGTAGGACATAAACCTCTTTCAATTCCATACATTTGGCGAGGCATACAAGTTTGTGGTCAATATTGAACAAAAGAATCAAAAGAGAAATACAAAAAACCAACCTCTAAAGGGGAAAGTGACAAAAAAGGCCAAACACGAGGTCAAGGTAAGAGACATAAGGAGAAGACAAGGAATTGGTGTAACCTCTATAAGACTAATTGGCATTCTAAGCAAAAATTTCAAGCCATCAATTCTTTGCTCGTTGAGTCATCATCTACAACACTCACTACTTCGTTGGCAACACACCTCAAGGTCAGAAATGAAGAAGATGAAATTATAGATGTTGAATCAGATGTGATCATTGCCACCATACAAGTCAAAAATATGGATGAGAAGGAAATGTTATTTCACTCTAAGCTTTGGGTAAAGGGTAAGCTTATACACTTTGTCCTTGACAGTGAAAGTCAAAAGAATTTAATTTATGCTGATGTTGTGAAAAGTTTGAACCTTCATATAAAGCCACATCCCCATCCATATAGTGTCAGGTGGTTGAATCGAGGAAGAGATATCCCTATCCAAAAATAACGCCTCCTCTTATATGCAATCAAACCCTTCCAAGATGAAGTCTTATTTGATGTTGTTCCATTGGATGTTTGCAATGTAATCTTGGGACAACCATTCATGTGGGATAGACACAACATATATGAGTGATGACCTTGAAGGGACACAGTTACCATTGGGAGTCAACACTATCAGATACCCGAGGTCATTCCTTGAAACTTTGTTTCCCTTCTTCGTGTCAAGCAATGTAAGGAGCTAGTAAAGAAAACAAAGAAGTCCCTAATTTTGATGATCAGACCAAAAACTACCCAGGAAGTTGTTGCAACCACCTTATACACCCATTCATTGCAAAAAAAGAAGCATATAGACCAAATCATAACTGAGTATGATTATTTATCTAAGTACACTCAACAACAGGTCTACAATATTCTACAGGAAATGAATGAAAATAATGTCATCATCACCACAAGTTGCAGATACATAAAAAATTTCCTCACTTCAGGGGACCACTTGGTGCAATGGGGACCATTACTTCTGAAGGAGGGAGGAATGATCCAGATAACGACCTAGGTGGTAATTATAGTGGAGAAACTTTCGGGAACCATAACTTCTGCACCATAGCTTCAATTGAATTCATTCAAAGTGCAACAAAAATATTGGAACGCATAGAACATAATGGAAAGGCGCTTAAATTTTTTGGCTAAGTTTGACCCTTGAAATCCACGTTCAAAGGATCCAAAATGCAATTTTTTTAGTGCTGCCTAAAAATAGTAAATTCTAAAAATAATAAATTCATGAAATGGTCACCTATGTAATTCATGGAAGATGAACCACCTCGTCTCCCTTGAGATTGGTGACCTTACACATTATTCTAGGTGCCTCTTCATATTTCTAAAATTAGTATATAAATATATGTAACCCGAAAGGGAAGGACAAACATCTCCTCACAGAGTTAGCTATTATAATTCACAGTTTTTGAGTATTATACATATCTTCTCATAGATAGATTTTCTATTTACATCTGGCACAATTGTTATTCTCTCTAATTCTAAACCCCCCTTGATTTATGGATCACTAACCTAAAAAACATAATCATAATGTGCATTCATCAATGAAAACAATTTTTCCTTCTATAATGTTTCCCTAGAAACTTTCAATAATAATACCTTTAATGCCAAGTCAAACATTATATTTACAAAAAACACACTATTACACATACATATCATGCACATAATTATATTATAAAAGGTTAGCGACATAACCATTTACTATTTTACACAATAATTCTTCACAGTCAAAGATAATTCTTCTTAGTACATAACTGCTAAAAGATAAGTGTTTACCAGTCCAAGGTATTGTGTTAATGATATTATCATGCTCGATGCATTCGATAAAATCTTATTTCAATAACAGATAGGTGAGACCTTCAACATTAACAACATACACCCATGTCAACTATAAAATCACATTTCCCAAGAGTATAATTCCTTGATAACTAAGGTTCCAATAATTTAATAGATGATGTCATTGCAAGCTAAGACTCACGTTGGTTAATTAAAATTTATTAATCAAAGCATACACCAATATTTAATTGGTTAATTACTCGATATTACCTTTACTAATCAAATCAAGCCTATTGACAATATTCATAAGCGTCAAACTTAGGGCTCCCAAAATGGAATGTGACATTTTTCCCCATTTAATTTTTATTTCATAAAATTAAATCTAAGATAAGGACACTTCTAATTAAATACATAAAATAGTAAACAAGCAAGATCAAGTAAAGGAAATACAAGTAAGAGTGATAGATAGGGTTTTGACAATGACTTTACTTGCCACCATAGGTCTGGACTAACTTTGGGCAGGTGAATGATCTAAACATACATATTTTTGGTTTTGCAAGCTCTAATTTTGAAACTGCCATATGAAAACTTTAGGGAAAGGAACACCTAGGACAAGACATCAACACCTGGACATTGGCGTATGTTTTGGGTACTAGTGTCCTCAAGACATATCTAGATCTGGTTCTTTCTGTGTCACTTTTTATCATTGTTAACTGAATGTAAGTCACATTAGGTTCATTGCACTCCTTCTATGTTACAAATTTACCTATAAAACAAACCCTAACTACCTACACAAGACTCAAGTACACATTATACTAAATGAAAAATGTAAATGAGAGACTTGAATTGACCCCGATGTTCTCCCTGATATGATCTTTTTGATGAGTGATGCACTACATTTGACACTCCATGTAGTTCTTATGGTGTGTGATTGAAATCATTTCCCTTGAGATAGGATTCCCTAGTGTCATTCGCACAATGAATAGTGAGCTACAAATAATTTTTCCCAATGCAAGAATGTGTGATATGGAATTCAGAATAGCCTCCCCCTATGCAGTGATTAATACGAACCAAAGTGTAGTCCCTTGTGCTACTCTTTATCTATGGTAGATATAGAAAATGATTGCCCAATTGTCTCTTAGAATAGTTAGTAGGTTGTGTTTATATATGATTTATTTGATTGAATTTCGGCACATAGTGAAACCAAAATATGACCTAGATCTTGAAAAGAAAATAAGAAAATACCCAAAGCCAAAACAAACTGACAAAGGAGAAAAAAAGAAAATAAGAAAGAAGAACCCAAAAGGACATTAGAACACGTGTGCTACTATCATGTTTGGGTGGTACTATCCTACAACAAGAAAATAGAGACATACGAAAAGAAAAGAACATGAATCCCTATGAATTAACTAAAACTAAGGATTTGAGTGTCCTGGCACTAAACTAAGGATTTGAGAATCTTGGCACTAAACTAAGGATTTAAGCATCCCAATGCTAGAGAAAGAGTGTTGGGAAAATGATTTGTTTCACCTTCTGACCATGACGCTTTCTTGAAAATGAGTTTCTACCATTGTAGATGACGATATGAACCCATTTTGTAACTTTCCTACTAGGTCCCTGAAACCCCTATAAAGTGGTATAGGAAAGGTAATGACATCTCATTGCCCCAACCTTACAATACAAGGGTATAACTAATTGGTAAATTGAAACAATGGTGCTTGATATATTGTATTGGATCCCAAGTTAGGTCATCTTGGATAAAAATTGGTACTTGAAATAGAATTTGCGACTGCTAGTATTGATTTAGAAAAATGGTATTTTCTTGAATTTGACCGTATTGGAAACTGCTTCCAAGGATTTATTTTCCCCTAGTTTATGTCATTTCAGGGAATTATTTTAGAGAATATTTGAAAACGTGGAATCGTTGTCACTTGGAATAGATTGGAAATTTCCATTGTGGATCATAACCTTTGTAGGATTTGAATATTTTCTTTGATTGTTTGAAATATAGGATATTTACATATCATACTTGAATGAAATTGCTTGGATTTTTGAATGAGGGGTTTTAGGATACTATGAATAATTTCCCCCTTTCGGAAAAGAGGGGAGAGGCCAATCATCGAGCCATGAGCCAAAATAAGCGAAGTAAAATGCCTTGGAGAAAAGTGTGGATCCAATATAGCAGTAATATAGTAGTGAGTGAAATATAAGAATATTATAGCTAAGTCGAAGGAGTCATTTAAGGGAATATATAGTATGGAAGAGATCAATAATACAGTTCTAATGCCACAAATGACATGAAAAATGGATAAATAGTGCCAAATATATGAAAGAAATGGTAACTATGCATTAGTTTTTTTTTATAGATAATATATGGAAAAAAGGCTCCAAGGGCCCATTACAAAAGAGATATTACAATAATGATCCAGTAAAAAAAAAAATTGATTAAAAAAAACCCAAACAAAAATGTCCAGAGTTAAAAAGAGATTGACTCAAATAGAGCTCGGCCAAAACATAAAACAATAGAGACAAAAAAACTACACCATTCAACAACAAGTTAGCAACTGAGCCTTAAACACACTTTTCCCTAGTCCTCAAACTCAAACCAATACCATCCACATGGAAAATAATCCTCATCAAAAATACGTATATTGAGTTGCCTCTTCTTTCCTTTTTCCTCTGCAACCATCCCCTGGAGGGTATCTAACTTGTTTTCTAAAACTTTTATCTTGGCATTCGACCTTTGCATCCCCCACAGCAGATTTTGATTATGCACTTTAACTTGACAAACTGAATCCTCCAAAACTTTAATTTTACTCGCAAGAAAGTTAAAAATAGTGTTTCCTTCCACCAAACCTTCCTTAGGCTTATACTCTTTAGCATTCACATCAATATTTTGTAAATTCATCACTGCATCCACCTCCTTCACAGCTCTCTCTTTCATTTTGTTAAGCTGTATCCTATCTGCTAGAGAAATATGATCTTCCCAGTCATTCCCAAATCTTATACCAACCTCCCTAGTTTGCAAATTTAGCTTACCCGATTTAACAAACAAGAGGATTAAACCATGATGAAGAAGGATCTCTATTTTTCCTCCTTAAAACTCTAAACCGAAAACTGCAGAGAATTAAACAAGTAAAAAGGAATACTCATCCTCCTTCCTCTACGAAAATGGTTCAGAAACATTAAATGTTGAGAGTGCAACTTCCAATACTTCCCATCCAGAGTAATATACTTCATGATATAGAAACAAACTTTAGCCCAACTCCCTAGAAAATATTTACGAGAAATACCATCCTCCATAAAACAAATTTTCTCATCATTTTCAAGAAAAATATGGACCTCCTCCTGGAGGTAATTCCTATCCTTAAACACTTTACAACCACTGCAATCCATCTTTGTAACACTTCCAACTAACTCCTTAGAGACCAGAAAGCTTACACCTCTCATATTGAAACTATGAATTAGTTACCATGAATCATAATATATGAATTATAATAACTGCTGGTAATGAGATTTTACTATAAATAGTAATTTGGAAAATTCAAAAGGCACTTCATTTGTAACCTTGAGAATTGTGATTCAAGCTCTGAGTGAGAAAAATCCCATGATGTACGAGAAGGTCATCTCGACTAGGTTCGAGAGGGTGATAGAGATAGTTTTGGCAAAGATGGACTGATAGATTGGTAAGTGATGTGTTTTATATATTAGTTTAGGAAAATATATGAATTTTAAGTCAATTTTATTGCATTTTTTATGATTTTTTATTTTTTTGGGCATTAATGTCCAAGACTAGTGCCAGTGAGGGGTGGTTTTTTCCTTTGGACATGACCTCTCAAATCTGGGGGCTAATGTCCTAATCCTAGATACTAGTGTCCATTGAGTTAGACATTTGTGTACATTGAGTTCTCTGTAGTTTGTCATTGAATTTGGGTCATTAGATTAGTACTAATGATGCATTTTTTTGTCTTTTTTGTCATTGTGCAATGAGATATACACTTGAGGGATTTCCATGTGGGATAGGAATTTGTCTAAATTATTAACATTGGTCTTGGAGGAAGAGGAGTGGAATGTTTTGGATCATTGTGTCATGTTGTAACATATTGCTATATTGGGGTAGGCACCCCATAATATGTACCTAATGACTGCACTATATGAGATATGGTGTATAAATACTTACACATTCTGTTTACCTATAGGAGAGATGAAAGTGACATTGGAGGATGCATATAGCATCCTTTGATTTCTATGGTTATGGGGGATACAATATAGGATATGGCCCTTAGAGATACATGGAGGAAATAGAGGGCATGATGACAATATTTAGAAGGGACATAAACATGTGCAAAGTTATCAATTATGTCTAGATGACATTATTAGATCAAGTTGTTCCATGATTGCGGAAGTTTATTGTGGTTATATTAGAATCAATTATAGTAGTGGATGGAGGTCGGGTGTCAATTTATTAAAGTATGCATAGATATTTTCTAGAGTATTAACGAGTATGGCATGCAATAATATATGTAGATTCGATGTCCTATTGGAACACATTGATACATAGATTTGTATTGGTTCACAGAGGAGGATCATGAAGTCATGGGATAGGCACTACTACTCTATTGCATGTATGGGCATATGAGCAAACATATGGATATAGTGTAACCATTTGGTGGAAAAAGGGAAGATTAGGGATCAGACCAGAGATCTTTACAGCCCTAATGGGTAGGCCCTGATGTGTCATTGATTTGATATGACATGACTTATAAGGAACTATGTTGGATAGGATGGGACCCATGGAGCTATTTTTTTGAGACCATATATAGAATTTGGAGGGTGGGTAGAGGATGGTATATAGAGTCATGCTAAATTTGACACACCATATGGATAGAGAATAGGTTCTCAGGGGTCACCGAGCTATTTCAGTTGCAGTGACGTGTTTAGATAATTTGTATACTTACAAAATGATGTGCCCCCATATCTGTAGATATGGTATAGAACTAGTATGACATAGTGAGGAGAGTAGGAGCTATAGGTTGAGGACCTACTGGGACTTAGTTATAGTTTCTTGGAGTCGAGGACAAGATACCTAGATATAGTTGTGAGAAGACTCAATGACGCATGGAGTGTACCCTAGACTTATACTGTATGGTGAGTGAAGAACACAATGGGTGCTATTATATCCAATTTGTGTAGATGTGGCTAGAGGGAATCCATATGGACTGAGAGGTGGTGGAGAGGCAACATGAGAGTACAATGTAGTATGCCCTCAAAGAAGGATTTCATAGTGGAAATAAGTTACACAACGTAAGTAGAATTGATTTATATAGATTGTGTTTTGATAGATGTCAAGATTAATAATTTGTGATGACTATATACTAATGTAGATTGTGTTAATTGCAAATGATGAGTATTGGACAATTTATCAGTAGATATTTCGATACGCATGTTGACCACATGCAACATACCCCCATATGATGTACTAGGATTAGGAAGTTGGGTAGATGGAGTTGATCATATTGATAACGTGAACATCACCTATTTATTTGATCATCATGGCTAGGGGTAGCCACAACATACATGCATTATTTTGCAGTCTAAAGCGAGATGAGGTGAGGATAGTAGTTGGAACATGAGTAAAGTAGGTAGTCAGAGAGGGAGGAATTGGATAGAATGTGTTTGAGAGATATGTGGAGCTCCAGAGTCAATATGTAGAGGTCCCATGACCAAGGCGAAAAAATTACGAGCAAGATTAGAGGAGTAGTAGTCACAAGTGACAATGGTAGAGATTGAGTGGGGGTACATCTAGTTCTAGGGAAGTTATAGCCTCAAGTAGTGGGGAGGATATATGATGTATATATAGGGCTTGGGCCCTATATTTTTGTATTATAAAACCTATTGATACATATATACATACATACATACATACATATATATATATATATATATATATATATATATATATATATGATGATGATGATGATAGTTTTGTTGATGATGTTTCCTTTGAGTTATATTGAGTTGCTTATGTGATGTATTTTTATGTGTTGAAGATAATAGTCATAGATGTTAAAATGATGTTAGAACTATGTTATTATATTGGAAAATATATATAGGAATGTATGTTGAATGTGGATTTGACCTTTAATAGAAGATAAGTAATAAAAAAATGATCACAGTGCTAATAATCATACTAGTATATGATAAACGTGAAAGTGTATAGTATGAAATGAATATAAATGGCCTCTAATGAGAGACAAGATGATGATTATGCACAAGTGACTCAATGGATGTGATATCCCAAAGTATAGGTTCCATAAGATAAAACTAAAGTGATCACAACGTCACTAGGAGGATGTGAACCTAATATTGATGAGTGATTCTCCTTTGGGGCCCACTGGTGAGGGTCAAGAAAGAAGTGAGGAAAATTGCTCATGTGTAGTCATGTAAAAGGGGACAATATGACCTGAGGAGGATGAGAGGTAGTCAAATTTAGAGAAAGTCGGCCAACGACGTCATGACAATGTGATATATGATAATGGGATCTATCAATATGGTGTGTGTGATATAGGCAATGATACCTCTGTCCTTAAGAAAATTGATATGATGATGAAGAGCATAGAAATCATTGTCATGATGAAATATGATCCTATAGAAATTATAGAAAGGTTGGTTATGATTTCATCATAACCAATGAGGAGGATGATTCTAATTGGAAGGTAAATGAATCAACTTCTCATAAAGAAAGGTGTGTCAAACATCATGTGGCCTAATAGAAGGTGGAAATTATAATGGATCACATTTAGGAAGTGGATTGAAATGAGGTGGAGGCCTATGTAAGGGTGGAGTGTTTAATCAGTATATTTAGGAGGATATGGTGATTGTGAAGGTGGTGTAATGGGCAGAAGAGAAGAGGAAGTTGGAAGAAGTGCTAGGAATGGAAAAAGTTCTATTTGGAGTAGAGGAGGTAGAGGCATGTAAAATAGTATGATATATTACATATATGATTTTTAATGCTATAACATTTGAAGCAAAGAAGAGTAAAATGATTCACATGTTTCTTATAACAAATGTTCTTCCAAAGGATGAATTAAGCCATGGAAAAAGATATACTCGCATTTATAGATAAATAGGCTTGAAAAAAGTAAAATGATACATGAAAGACTTGAAATGTAAAATATAAGGCTTAAATTGGTTCATTCTTTCCTTTATGCAAAGAAGGTAACCATTAAAATGTAACTTTAGGACCATTATAAGAAATAAAGCATGTCTAAGAAAATCCTCTTCCATATCAAGATAAGTACTAATAGATCAACTAGGAAAATGATGAAACCATTGAGAAACAATATCAGTAAAACTATTATGAAAATATTTGAGTAACAATCTATCATTATAAAATGAAGCCATATCTAATTAAAAAATCCTTAAGATGCAAATAATGATTACCCGTCCCGATCAAAAAGTGAAAAAAGTAGGCATAGTAAAACCCTTATGGAAAGGCTGAATTGTGAATCTTCTTAGGAATGGGATTACCTTGAAGGGAATCATTATTAGTACTAGGATAGTAGGCCCTAATTTTGAAGAACAATAATATGGAGATCTTATTTTTCAAATCACCAAAAACATGCATAAGATAAATAACTTCTTAGGGAAGGGATGGCATACACATTGAGGGGATTATTAAGGGGTTGGATTTTTCCATTGTAGGTAGCCATAGGAACACTATTAGGTTGGAATTGAATTTTAGGATCATCAAGAGAGTGATTAGTGGTAGGAATGGAATGACTCCTCAATAAGGAATAGAGGTTTGTACATACATTTATCAACAAGCTCAACCAAGGGAGGAGAACGAGAAACATGTAAATGTTCTATTAACATAATCATTGTTTTGTACATTATCTGTAGAAACATCATCAATAACAACACATGACATCATGATTAAATTTAGGTTTTAACCCATTATTAGAAAAAATTGGAACATTAACAATAGGATCACAAGAAATAAAAGGATCCATGCATGCAAGAGAAGAATAAATATAAGTATCTTGAGGCACAATGGTCAAAAGACAAGTAGAAGGTGGAAGGGGAAACAAGAAGGATCTGAAATAGAAAGATTGAGCTGCAACATGAATAGTCCCTAAGGATTTTTTCATATGTAAGGGGAGGAGGAGGAGGATGAAGGATAAGGACCATAAATGATGGAATTAGAAATGATGAAATAGATTCAAGAGAAAGAGAAGTGTAATTAGTAAGGCCTTCTTCACTTAGAAAATCAACTAGATCTTTAATACATGTATCATTAAAATTAGTAGACTCATGATCAAATAATCACTAGTGGCCTCTATAGGGGGTGATAATACAACATCAAGGGTTAGGGTTATAAATCTTGGTAAACACGTGAGGTACATATCAGATTGTAAGTAGGGGGTAAATATGAGACCTGTGATAGAGAAGTGAGCTTCATCCCCAACATTGGTGAAATAAGGTTGAGTAAAAATTCATAAGAATGGATTCATACTTAGGAGATATAGAACTTTTATTAGATAGTTTTCATAACATATTTTTGGTAGGCCATGAAGAATATACAAAAATGAAGGAGATCCTAGAGAAAAATAGGGTTCAATCAATAAATGGGTTCACCAAATGATTTAATGAAATTAAATCTAAGATAAGGGCATAATGATTAAATAGATAAAACAATAAACAAGTAAGATCAAGCAAAGGAAATACAAGTAAGAGTGATAGATAGGGTTTTTAGAACGACTCATCTTGCCACTGTAGTTCTTGACTAATTCTAGGGAGGTGAATGACTTGAACAGGTGCATTATAGGTTATGCAAGCTCTTATTATGAAATTGGCATGTGAAAACTTTAGGGACAGGAGCACTTAGGAGATGACATGGATGCCTACGCACTAGTGTCCTCAAGACATATCTGGTTCTAGTTATTTCTGTGTCACTTCTTGTCACTATTATCTCATGGTAAGTTGTATCAGGTTCACTGCACTCCTAATATATTGCACTTGTACTTGAAAAATAAACCCTAGCTACCTATATAAGACTTAAGTGTATATTAAACTGAATGAAAAATGAAAATGAGAAATTTGGACTGACCCCGGTGGTCACCCCGACAAGATCTTGTTGCCGAGAGATGCACTACATTTTAGATTCCATGTATTTCTTTTGGTGTGTGATTGAAATCATGTCCCTTGAGATAATATGTCTTAGTTCCATCTGTACAAAGAATAGCAGGCTATAACTACTTTTTCCCAATGCAAGAATGTGTGATATAGAATTCAAAATAACCTCCCCCTATACAACCAAAAATGCAATCCCTTATGTTTCTCTTTGTATGTAATAGATATAGAAAATAATAGCCTAATTTCCCCCTAGAATAGTTATTAGGTTGTGTTTATATATGAAAAGAAGATAAGAAAGACCAAATCTTAAACAAACCGACAAAGGAGGAAAAACAAACAAATAGGATAGAAGTGCCCGGAAGGACATTAATGCATGGGCGCTACTATCATGTATGGGTGGTACTATCATGTAACAAGAAAAAAGAGACAAAGAAAAATACAGGAATAAGGATCCCTGTGACTTAACCAAAAAGATGCAAATACTAAACAAGGGATGTAAATAGAACCAAACAAAGAAAGAAGGGGACCAGAGAGGTGTCACCAATGCCTAGTTTCTAAACTTAGAAATTATGTATATAACAACATACTAGAGGCATAATGTAATAGTAATAAGTGCATGTTTTATTGAAAACAAAATTAAACATCTTCCTGATGCATCATCAAGACTTCAAACAAGATATTAGTTCTTACTAGTTTCAGTCTCTTACTTAAAATTGACAACTAACTTTACAACCCTTAATCAATTGATTTATCATAAATTTTGTTTTAGTTTTTGAAATATATTCCTAATTCTTTCTCTAGAAAACTATTTAAAATAGAAATTTTTAAATGATTTTTTTTTAAATTTTTTGTTCTTACTCAAGCTCAATTGAAAAAATCCATTGGTTCAGTATAAACAGTTGAATCTTAATTCAAAATTTTAAAAACAAATCAATGGCTAAACAACAATAAATCCTATAATGTATAACCAAACAACAAGGTTGGTATACCATCCATTCTGAGGGAGAATAACCAAATTCAGACAAATTTGGAAACTCAAATAAGTCATAATTTTTTTTTCTAAATCCCTAAAGAAAATCAAGTACATTCAACAATAAACACATAACAACAAGGAATGGTCAAAACTATGATAAAAAAGCTTGATAGCCTTACAACAATACAATAAATTCATTCTATTCAAACTGGGATTTGGAAAGAAAATTTTCAATCAACTTCAGTCTACTTCAAAAAAAGAAGACACGTTCTCATCAATTCAAAATTAGAGAATGAATCAACCTTATAAATGTGGGTTCAACAAACCAGTTCAATCCAATAAGGTAATTTTACTTGCAACTTTTTATAAAATATATTATTTATTCAAAACAAATGAGGAAACCATTGTTCCATATTTCTTGCTTCATATGGATTAAGAAAATAACTCCAATGCAAACATAACTTATTACGATCTAAAAATTATGTTAGCATCATGATACATCTAGTAGCTATAACTGAAAATTCAATGCAAGAGAGAAATTCCATGTGTAACACAACCACCCAATCAACTGGTAAACTTAAGAATAGGGTAGGAATAATATACATCTTAAAAATCATATCATTAATGATTATTCTTTGATCAAAGTCTTAAGATATCCTAGGGAATCCCACCCCTATCACTGATATCTGACAAAGTGCCAAGGTACAAAATATCTATAATCATAAGGGTAAACCCAAGGCATGAAAATTTTTTATCAATAGACCAATCATGAGGGAAAATTTTGAGTCCATCTAAAGTCAAGCCCAATCCACCCGGATGTACTTGTCATGCATGAAAAACTATACCTAGGTTATCTAACCCCTTGTATAGGTCACCCCGTAGTTCAAGTACACCTATCTTAAAAGTTATCATTCCCACTTACATCTTATCATCAAAATATCACTTCAACAACCATGAATTTCAGAAAACTTAATCAAAAATGAGTAGAACTTAAGTAATCATAATTCTCGTAAGCATCCCATACCAGCTATAGAAATAATGATTACTAGTTTCCTAAACTAGGTTTTCTCACAAATAACATTCAAACTAGAAGAAAAATTCAAGCAATAGTGTTACTTGTAATCGTCCCATACCAAATACAGGTGCCACTATTAAAAGGGTTATAAACCCCCAGATTTTCCACATCAGAACAAAACAAACTAGAAATAGGATATCAATAATTACAATCCTCACAGATGTCCCATATCATCTACAACGCTTGTCATTGTAGGGATCCTAAACTAAGTTCATCAACACAACTTATGGAATCTATAATTTTTAATAAATAACCTCGCAAAAATTATAATAGTCTTAAGTATTCACATATGAATTAACCGAAACTAGGTGTAACATTCCAGAAATAATGATTCCCATAATTGTTTCATACCAGCTACGAGATTCGTGATTTCCATTATCCTAAACTTGGTTTGCCATAATTAATATCAAAGAGTTATATAAGTGAATTAGTTAATAGAATCATTAGGAAAAGCACTGCAACAGCCGCTTTGATACAAAAATGCAACGACCCGTCCTCCAGATCCCGAAAAATACGACTAAATTTTTTTCCTACTAGAATTCAAGCACTGCTAATCCTTTCATATGTAAACTTGAGGAAACTAATACATTACAACATTACATTCTCTGGAATGTCAAACAAATACTAGCACATTCATCTTTTTTAGGCAATTCCTCATTTCAAACAATATGTAGAATGCTTCAATGCAAAACTGTTGGTGTATGTGACTTGCCTTGTCGTCACTCGGCATCTTATCTACCTCACATGATGAATCATCTCGCTTAGTGAGATCATAGGTCATTATGTGTAATTAGTGTTCCATGTATCATGCGCAAGAGTTACACAACACTCCTATATATGTACCCCTTCTATTTGAGCTATGAGAATGAGTAGACCTATTCTTTTATGATTGATTTTCATTTGTGTTTGATTTCTTGCTGATTACTTAGAGTATTCACATCACCATTGGAGTGCATCCTCTTTGATGTGCATGAGATTATGTATTTATCCTTGAAGAATAATCTCACATAGTATCAAAGTGGTTTTTTGGTAAACGTGCACTCATTTATTATGGTTGCTAATTGCTTCCGGTTTCATTATTCGTGTAAGTTTTTCAATTATTTTCAATTATTCGTTTAACATTCTCATATTTTGGAGTTTGTGTTGGTTTTTGGTTGTGCATGTGCATTTTTTAGGGTTTTATCCACCAGATTTAGCTAGTTGCAACTAACTTTGGAGCTAAAATGTATTTTGGAGCACTCTTCTAAGCATTTTTCTTCCTTCTGGGAGCTTTTCCTACATCCCGGAGGTCCCTTGGACTCGTTTTTTAGCTACTTTTTTGTATTGTATCAACCTTATTATTGCTTGTTGACTAGTGAGTGTGTCTTCCACAGTCTTGCAGTAAGGGGTTTCTATTGCAATGTGAGACGTTATTTCTCACACAAGATTATATTTTATTCCCTTCTCTTACTTTTATCTTATTTTTTGGTTGCTTACAGTGACGAAATTTCATGATCGTTGGAACTTGACTGTGGTCTCCATACTTGCACATTATTATGATGATTGCAAGGTGAGTGATTGACTATTTCATAACACACATTTGCACTTGATTGTATTCAACATACTAAACTATAAAGTGCCAAAATTGGGGGGTGCTAATATTGTTCTAGGGTGGTTGTGTTTCTTTGTATTTATTTCTACATTCCTTCTTTCTCTCTCTTCACGATGGATGTTCTTTCAATTACTTTTCTCACACCATTCAACTTTTTCCAATGAAGATCTAAAATGGTAATGAAACTAAGGGGTAAAGGATTATTTCACATGACCATGGGAGATGAGACCAAACTTGATGATGAGCCTAAAAAATCTAAATGGCTAAACTGATGTGATGAAGCCTGAGGTCTTATCTGTATATATGTTTCTCCTAAATTTATATTCCATATTGAGTCGTTTGAAACACCTAATTACGTGTGGAAAATTTTGGACAGTATGTACAGAAAACAAGATCATATGAGAGCGTATCAGTTGGAAAATGAACTACTAGGATTAAATCCTAGTGACTTTGAAAACCTACATGGCCTTCTCAAAGTTCATCCATACTAAATTTATTTTAAAGGAATGTAAAGTGGAGAAGAAATATTTCCAATTAATCTTGTTGATTCTTTCTAAGTTAGGTCTCGAATACTCTGTCTTCATTTCAAATTTCCACACTGGATGAAATTTGCTTTGGGAAATACTTGGAAAATTACCTCATTTGACAATTTTTCATCCCAAATCATTTGAGAATAGGACAAAATCATTCAAATGGGGAATCTCAAATCTAAGTCACATGCCCTTGTAGAAAGTACTGGTAAGGGAAAGAAAACTAAAAAATAAGAAAGAGAAAAAGGATCAACTGAAGAAGGAAACCAAGATCAACCAAGCCCAAAGCATATTTAACATAAACGCTTCTACTTCTGAGCCTAAAGTGAAGAATGAAAAGTGTAAGTGTTCCTATTGCAAGAATACTTACCATGAGGAGGATTAGTGTATGAGAAAACAAATCGATCACTTAACTCATTTACTTGAGAAGAATAACATTGGTGTTCTTGAGTCTATAAAAAAAATGCTCCAAAATTTGAGTCATCCACTGCAAAGGAGTCTAAATCTGAGAAGAAGAGAAGAAAGGCCATTATATATATATTTTATCCTTCATTGACCTGGATTATTGATTTCGGTGCCTCACACCACATGGCCTATTTACGTGTTGAGTTTTCCAACATCGACCTTGTGGCATGTCCCAAATCATGTTGGGTAATGACACTATAGTATCGGTTTCTGGGAGTGGATCGGTGGAGATGGACGATGGAACATTTAACCAAGTGTTGAGTGTTCCTAATCTCTCTATCAATATCCTATCATTTTACAAAATCACTCACCTTGGTGAAGGAATGCAAGTGGAATTTGGTCCTAACTCGGTGATTATTTGTGAGCTTCACTTTGACTCCACCATGGTTGAGGGAAAGGCAGATCACCGTTTACAGTTGTATATATTCACCCACTTTACTTCTGATTCAATGCCCACTACCTTTCTCACTCATGCAGATGAGGTTATTAAGTTATGGCATGAGAATTTTGGCTATCTTAGCTATCGTTACCTTGAAAAATTGAGCCAAAATGAAATTGTCAATGGGTTACCCTGCATAAACTTTTCTAAGGGTCTTTATGAGGGTTGTACCCTTAAGAAGCACCCTGAAGATAATTTTGGCAAAGGAAAAGCATGGAGAGCTATTTGTCTTTTGAATCTTGTTCATAGTGACATTTTTGGCCCTTTCCCATCTCCTTCATTTACGAGAGCTCTTTATATTCTAACCTTCATTGATGACTTTTTGTGTTACACTTGGGTGTATTTTCTTAAGCTAAAGTATGAAGTTTTCAATCACTTTCAATACATTAAGGATGTTGTTGAGAAACAAGATGAAAGGTCTATCAAGGTTCTTCGAACAAAAAAATGAAGGTGAGTATGTGAGTAATAGGTTCAAATATTTCTGTACCTCTGAAGGGATTTCTTTGTAGTGAAAAATTGCTTAGATCCCTTTATAAAATGGATTTTCGAAAAGAAATAATTGAACACTTAAGGAGATGGCCACATGTATGGTTCACTCAAAATATCTTCATTTGTAGTATTGGGCCAAATTAGTGAATTATGCTTGCTAAATTTAGAACCGTGTTCCAGAAAAGGACATAAGAGGGATGAAACCCTTTAAAGCTTAGTTTGGACACAAACCTAATGTCGAGAACTTTTGCGTCTTTAGATCCAATGCTATGGCCCAGATTCCCAAAAATAAATGCAAGGCTTTGGAACCATAGTCAAGACCTTGTATTTTTATAGGGTATCCTAATGGCATGAAGTGATATCAATTGTTGAACCCTACTACTCATCAGTTTTATATTTAGAGAAGTGTGAAATTCAATGAGTCATCTTCGGATTCTACTTCTCCACCCTTTGAGGTCCTTATGAAATTTGATTATGATTCTGACTCTTCAAACGATGATGTTGTTGAGAATGTTCCTCCTCTACTTGATCCTCCTAAACCTTATGCTTCAAATTCTTCTAATTCTCAAAGTAGTGATGATGAGGACTTTATCCCTTCTCACTCAAGTGAATAATCTATAGATTCTGAGCCTGATCTTCCTCTTGGTCCTTGTTGGGCTATGAAATTTTTTTAGAGTGCTCGATAATGGAGGGGAGATCCTTTAGATGATAAATAAACTCTCTCAGAGTTCGTTGGACCTCACTCCTTCTCCTATGCTTCTGACCCTCGATCTTTCTAGGAGGCTTATGGGATTCCTGAGTGGGATTCTACCATGGATGAGGCGTATTCCTCACTCATGAAGAATGATACTTGGGATCTCACCCCTCTTCTGAAAGAAACAAAAATCATTTGATGTAAGTGGGTGTTTTGAAAAAATTATGGTGTTGATGGAGGATTTAAGAATTTTAAAGCACGACTTATAGTTAAGGGTTTATCCCAAGTAGTTGGGGTTGATTAATCGAAAACCTTTGCTTCAGTTGCAAAGATAACTTCCATTTGACTAAACCTCATCATCACTACCATGAACATATGGGAAGTCTACTAGATGGATGTTAAGAGTTCCTTCCTTCATCGGGACCTAGAGGAAGATATCTACATGGAAAAACCTCCAGGTTATGTCTATGATCCCTCCCTTGTTTGCAAGTTAAATAAGTATCTCTATGGACTTAAACAAGCTCCTCGAGCTTGGTATGTCATGATGGAATCCTTTCTAATTACATTAGGGTTTACTCAGTGTTACTCTTACCCTAATGTTTACATTATCTGGAAGGATGAATCCATTCTCATCCTCATTTTGTATATTTATGAATTGTTCATTGCAGGTAGCTCTTCCTCGATCATTGATTCTGTGAAGATTTCCTTAGCCAACAAGTTCTCCATGTCTGACTTAGGATTGCTTCATTACTTTCTTGGGATTTAGATTTCACAATCTGACTCGAGAATCGTAATTTTGTAGCCTAAGTACTCTTTTGATTCTTGTTCAGTTTCATACGTTTGATTGTAAGCCTTCTTCTATTCCTTTCCTTTCTAGGGTTAAGTTGGTTTTTAATTTCTCTACTCCTATGTTCATGGTACCCTTTATTGACATTTTGTGGGGAGCTTGATTTACTTGACTCACACTCATCTAGATATTTCATATGTTGTAAGGGCCATGTCTAGATTTATGTAGGAGCCTCATGAGTTGCATTAGAAATTAGAAAAGTGGATCTTTCACTATGTTCATGGCACTTATGCAGATAGATTTCATTACCTAGGTGGGACAGAGATTGATTTGCTTGATTTATAAACTCTGATTGGGTCAGTGATCTAGATCATCATAAATCTACCTCAAGTTATATTTTCTCTCTTGGTTTGGGTCCTATTAGGTTGTCTAGCAAGAAGCATAATGCAATTTCTATATAATCTACAGAGGCAAAGTACAAAGGAGCAGTTAAGATGCCACAACAGTTATTTATTTGTAGGGTATCTTGACATAGTTTTGTATTCACTTTCGGTGGCCTACTATCATCTACTATGACAACATGAGCACCATATAAATTTTCTAAAATCTAGTTTAGCATCAAAAAACGAAGCACATCTTGATCCATATGCACTTCATTCGGGAGCTGATTCATGATAACATCATCAACTTGCAGTATTTTCACACTTCTGGTCAAGTTTTAGATATTTTCACCAACCTCTTCATTAAGGAAAAGTTTCTTCACTTGTGGTATCTTCTTAGGGTGAGGTCCTCTACAGCCACCCATATTATTTTGGATTTTGAGTCCTCTTCTCCTCTTCTTCTTTTCCAAAGAGATGTTTTTTGTATATGGGTACCTTATCAGACCTTTATTTTTTGGGACACATATGACACATCATTCTTAGTTGTTTGGGGAAGTTATTTTTCTCCTCTGACTTGTCATGACCTCTACCTCAGCTTTGATGAAGGGGGTGTTAGTATAAATGAATTACCTCATCATCACTCGACATCTTGTCTACCTCACATGGCAAGTCATCTCACTTAGCGATATCATTATTTATTAGGCATTATTATGGTTTCATGTGTCATGCACAGGGAGTTACACAAAACTCATATATATTTACCCTTTCTATTCAAGCCATGAGAATGAGTATACCTATTCTTTTAGGCTTGATTTTCCTTTGTGTTTGATTTCTTGTTGGTTACTTGGAGCATTCACATCACTGTTGGAATGCATCCTCTTTGATGTGCACGAGGTTCCGTATTTTTCCTTGTAGAACAATCTCACAAACAAAATTCATATTTTCTTAACATGTACCTATAATTTTTTTTGGATTAATTCAAATAACTGACATGAATTACATTCCTTCACATTAAGCATTAGTTCATAATAAATCATGGATAAGATGTTGCCTATAAGATAGCAAAAAAATTTCTAATGTTTTTCCCACTTCTGCATTTTCCATCCAAGAATTCAAGATTAGAATGTATAGATATTTCATGCAACCAAGAGTTCCATCACACATGTTTAAAAAGAGAAATTATAAACCTTTTTTGAATATTTCAGCATATTGTCATCAAGGACACGTTTATCAGATTTGGAGTTTAAAAGAGATAGACATGGTTCTTTTACAAATAATTCAACATAGTGTCATTATGGCCAAACCAGAGCTCCTCACAGGAAAACCCTCTCATAATGCTATAAATACTTATTACCAAAATAAAACATAGAAAACAAGAAATCATGGTCATTACCCATATATAGCAGTGTATGTCATGTGCATAGAAAGGTATATATAGAAAACATCCATTCGCACATCACTCAATCCTTGACCAAAAAATAATTAACACATTGTATATTTTAATGATATCCAAGCCAGAAACCCGCATGCATCATTATAGTGTTAGCTAGTGCTTAAAGTAAAGAAAAGAAAAATGTGCATGTTAACAACAATGGTTTCCATGCCCTTAGATGAGATTCAAAAAAAAATGTTGCAAGTAAAAATCATGCCATCTAGAAGAGATTTACCTTCTAAAACATTACTCATGCAAAACACCCATGAAGGTTTTCAGGAAACCAGCGAGCCCTCCCAAACAACTATTGGGCCCAAAACTAGGGATTTGTTTTGAACTACTAGTTACAATACATGCATCCGATAATAACCACCTCAAACTACACTTCTCTAATAAAAATAGCCTTATAGATTTCATGCAGATTCATATTACCAACAACATTAATAAAATAACCATGCAACTAAGGGAGCTAGGGTTTCAAATCTCCCTCACCAACTCAAACAACCAAATGATTATGTATCAAATTCAATATGCATTTTATGATGTATTTCAAACTTTTGTAAACTCCTTTCCATTTCTCATTCAATTCCATGACCCTTTCCTCTATATTGGAGGCATTTAAAAAAAAACATAATTATTCCCTAGAACCAAGTCAAACCTCATAAATGAAACAATAATACCCTTTCCATAATAAGGTTCCCAATACAATTATCATGTCTAAATCACATACAAGCCATGATGAATAAAACATGTTTTAAATTTAGTTTCTAAGTCAACCAATACTTTATGTGTTACAACATTGTCTAGTAAGGCTTAAGGGTGGTGGTATGTCAAAAATGTAGCACCTTGGGATTTTCTTGATATAGATCCCTAATTTTTGGAAAAGATGGGATAATCTCACAAGTGTGGGACTTGCATAAATGAGATCAACCTCAATAGAAGGTTGGTTCCTCTACCTATTCCTAATGATAAGCTACTCCTAAGGAAGGAAATGTAGTTATTTACTCATATTCTAATAATTCAAGGGACCAGGGAGAGCGAAAAGTACATTAAATGGGAAATCTTAAGTTAAAGGAGGTGATAACACCAAGAAGAGGATGGAGAGACACTCTCAAATGAGGAAAAACAAGAGAGAAAATGAGAAAGGAGAGGATAGACATAAGTACCACAGTCCTAACCTCATTTAAACTACCATTTTCGAAGACACAACATACTTATATTCTACAAGGAGAACAAAATATGCACATAATACCCACAGATGCAATGAAAGGCATGAATTTTCAAAAGAACATGATCTAGAAGATATTGATAGCCACAAAACAAGTATCTTATTACTTTAGAAAAAGGCACAATACATTCTAGTGAAGGAGATGCAAGATTCACCAAGAAGATGTTCAAATCTCAGGTCTGAAACCCATATATGCATATGCAACACTTGAGATAGAGTGCACAAACATTACAAGAATGTCTAACCCTTACAAAATAGTCACTCTTTACAATATATAGAAATTGCAAAAAGAGAAGAGGGAAATAAGAAAGAACAGATCGGATATGATTTTTTTATTAATAAAGATCTATTTTTCCATAAACATGGAATGTCAAGTGCATCACCCAAGTCTATTTTCACTTGTTAAAGAATCCAAAGCACAATATCTCACCAAATCTGGTTGTTGAGCTACCTGTAACTACACATAAATTGCCTTATTGACATTTTCATGCTTTTCTCCCACCAAAGGTCATTAAATCCTAAATATCATGATTCCAAAGTGAGGGGTTCGAGGAGATATTTCCAATGATATAGATTTTGTTCAATTTGGAGCTCTGTGGAAAAAGATATGGCCATTTGAAGTTCTGCATGTCGAGATGAGTGAGAGAATGTTAAGTGGTAGCATTTTATTTGCTCGAATGATTGCTCCTGCCAATGTGTGCATTGTTTTTTACTTCTACCATGTGTCAGCCCTTGATTGCATCTAGGGATCAAGCTTTGCTTCCTTTCTTTTCTTTTCTCTCCTTTGCTTTGGCTTTATGAAGGTCTACCGTATTAAGAAATATGGGCCAATAAGATCACGCCACGCTCCTCACAGTTGCCAAACTATCTTTTACCCTTGTCAGCTCTTTAGAAATGTGAGCCAATAGAAAATTTCCATGCATCTTCACAATTTACCATTTCAAATCCCTTTGACTAACCATTACGAAGTGTCATCCAATGAGAAGGCTCCACACACTTTGCAATGTCAATATTTTTTATTATCCCTTCTGACACCTACAAAGCATAGACCAATAAGAACACTCTATGCCCCTCGTGTTTTCAGACTCTTAACAGTCTTATCTAAAAATTGTGTAGTGTGAGCCAATGAGAAAGCTTCACGCACTTTATAATGTCAATATTTTCTTTATCTTCTTCTTCCCGCTATAAAAGATTGGCCAATGAGAAAGCCCCACGTAGCTTTGTTGTCAGATTTTTCAGAGTTTCTGGCTTCGCATCGTATCTTTTAACTTGCTCAGACTTAGAAACTTTTAGCTTCAAAAACATTTCCACGTAGCCCTCGTTGACCTTGGTGACTTTGCCCAGACCTGAATCATATTAAATTTCATTTATTCTGAGGCCTTGATGTCCACCGGGGCTCATTGCTACGAAGAGGGTTGGAATGCCAACACATGGTCCTTGTCTAACTTGTTTGGGGTTAAATTTGACGGCCAAATGAACGTCTTTCGGTATTTTAAAGGGATCTACCAGTGCTTTAAACTTAGTCTCTCGCAGGTTTTTGAATACAAATGGTTGGTGCTTTTGAGATGGGGAAAATGAAGGCTATTTGAACATCTTAGGCTTGTTAAAAATGGCTAAGTCCTTTTTAAAGCTTGTTAGAGCCAAAATAACCCAGGGGGGTAATTTTGGATAACAATTAGGAAACCTCTTGGGGTAATATATCTACTAGATTAGATCAGTGGCCTTGTACAATCTATTGGGCATGGATTCGAGCCCAAAAACTTAAAGAAAAACTAATTTGAATCTGAATATTTCTTACCCTTGAGTTGGAAGCACGAACTAAACTTAGCATGATCTGTGGAGCTCTGAGTGAAACTTTGAGACTTCTCCAACTATCTGATTCCACCATTAAACCTACTCAAACTAAAATGAGGCTACCTTGGTTTGATTTTGAGGCTTGAATTGACCATCTCATCATAAAAAATTTATGAATTAAGTTTTACAAGTCTCGAAAATTGTTTTAACTTGGTCTTTTCAACTTGATTCCTCTGCAAGCTATGAAGAAATTGAAAACAACAACTCTAACCATGAATGCATACAAACCTCACTTTTAACTAATTTTTTAGAACCAATGAATGGAAAATATGGAACAGTCCTAATTCTGATTTTAGTTGCTTTGCATTTGGAATTGTTAAGTTCTATAATTGATCCTTGACACCTTGGGACTCCTTTTCACCACATACTTCTTCTACAATCCTTCATGATCATTTTGCAATCCATACCATCAAAAATCAATAAAATTGTGCAAAGCACTTAGGGAAAATGAAACTAATCTACCAACAAGACAATGTGTTGAAGGCACCTAGAGGAATTTGAAACTAATCTACTATGTACAGGGGAAAAACGTCACTTCTGTAAAAAAATGATTTAGATAGATTCCATTAACTAGAATCTACAACTCCTTCCCATCTAATATTAACAATTGGAAAACATTTTTTTCCTTGCATCTTGAGATCATATAGAGGCTACTCCATATTACATCAAACTTAGAGTGTCTACCTAGTTTGGCTCTGTCTGCATCATATTTCAGGACCAAGTCTCCTTCTTGAAATATTCTGACTTTGGCCTTATTGTCAAAACTCATCTTAATTTGATCTTGATATTTTTCCATTTCTTTCACTTATTGGTCTTGTAATTCTTCCAGCTCCACGAGCTCTACATATCTAACTTTTATGGCTTCAAATTCAAACAAATTCAGATGCTTAATAAGTTCCAATAATGGAAATTCAAGAGATATTGACAGCCTTTCTTCTCTTCCATAAACCAACTTATGGGGAGAATTACCATTTTATTTCTTAGGGTGATTCTATCAAACCACAAATATGATTTCATTTTTGTATGCCATGTCCTATGATTCTCATCTAAGTTCCTTCCTATGATCCTCAATAGATTCTTGTTTGTGGAGTCGTCCTGACCATTTCCTGGGGGGTAATAGTTTTAAGAAGTGCTTAAGTAGATGTAATTTTAGCAGCCCAATCAGAGATCTTGGTGCCAAGGAAAGCAAAAGAATTATAAAAAATGATTATGGAAGGAACTCCAAATCTAGCCACAATACCCTCATAGAAATCCAGAATGATGGTCGCTTCCTTTAGTGCAACTACCTCTATCCACTTGGTGAAGTAATATGTGGTTGTGAGGATCCACTTGTGGCCTGAGCTTGAATTGGTGTTAATTACACTAATGAAGTCCAACCCCCATTGCATGGATTGTTCATTTATAGATATGGGGTGAAGTGGAAGGGTTGTTAACCTTTATTTTCCTGTAAAGAAGGCACATTTCTTGCATTTTTTAACCCATGAATAACAGTCATTGAAGAGGTTAGGCCAATAATAACCAGATTTCATGATCCTAATAGTTGTTAACCTTGGAGAAAATTGGCCTCATGCATTTCCATCATGGAACTCATGTAACACTTTCTCTATTTGATCTTCTTTAATGCATCTGAGGAGAATGCCATTAACATATTTCTTGAATAAAACACCATCAACAAGCACATATAGAATGGATTGAAGTCTAAAATACCTTCTTTTAACCTTATTCAATATTTGAGGGCATTGGCCTATTTGGAGGATGTTGGTTACATCATGATTCTAGCAAGGTCTGGGTAAGGCATTAGTTGGTTGTTCTTGATTGGCATGAAGCAAAAGGATGGATTCTTCATCTACATATTTCCCTGAAACTAGTTTGTCACAAATCCCCTTGCTTCTAAATAGCTTAGTAATCTTGATATCAATGTCATTCTCCATGACCTTGGTTATCCATCCAACCCTTTTCTCATTCAGATTCTTGTTCAAAATAAAATATTTAACACTGGCATGTGAAACTATTAGATGGATTTTGTTATTGGACACTAGATGTCTGAATTTCTTTAAACTTATTATTACATCAAGGACATGATTCTCAATGAATGAATACCTTACCTCATAATCTTCAAGGCCTTGGATAAAGAATACAATAGGTTATTCCATTCATTCTTGATTCAATTTCACTAGTATAGTTGATATTGTTTCTGCACCTCCAAAGGCATAAATAGTAAAATCCTTTGAGAAATATGGATTTATGAGAGTTGGGGCATGTGCAATAGCCTACTTTATAGCTTAAAGGATTTCTTTTCCTTCAGCATTCCACTTGAAATTTATGCTCTTATTTAACATTAATGTTAGTGGTTTGATAAGATTGAAAAAAATTGAGACAGACCTTCTAACAAAGTTATTTTTTCCTAAAAAATGTTAGAGAGCCATTTTTATGACTATGAAATGGTAATGCCATAATGGAACTAAATATTTCTAGATCAATAGTGAGTCCTTATTTAGAGAAAATGTGACCAAAGAGTTACTCATGATCCAAGAATATACATTTCTTAGGGTTAAGAGAGACTCCAAACTCCCTGCACCTTTCAGAGACTTTCCTAAGATGAAGAAGATGATCAACTGTATCCTTGGAGAATGACATGATATCATCAAGGTAGAAAAGAACAATTTTTTTAATCATCCCTCTGAATATCATATCCATGGCTCTTTAAAATGTTGCTCCAGCATTTTATAGGCCAAAATGCATCTTCCTATAAGCATAGGTTCCTCATTTAGTGGTAAAGGTAGTCTTAAATTGATCCTCTTCCTTTACCATGATCTGATTATATCCTAAGTACTCATCTAGAAGAGAAAATATTCCATAACCTACTACCATTTGTAAAATTTGTTCCATGGAGGGCAATGGGTAGTGGTTGTTTAGGGAAGACTTGTTCAGATCTCTGAAGTCCACACATAGCCATATATCTCCATTATTCTTACACACTGGGACTAGATTAGCTACCCACAAGGAGTGCTTGATGGAAAAGATGATACTTTCCTCTATTAATTTATTCAGATCTTTCTTCATCAAAGGTTTTATATGTGGATTAACAAGCCTCTATTTCTACCTGAAAGGCTTGGCATTTGGATACAGCTCAATGGTATGCTGAGTTAAGCTGGGCTCAAATCCTCTAAGGTCTTCATAGCTCCATGAAAATACATTAGTAAATTTATGGCATAGTTCTACAAAATCATACTTCTCTTTTTCATCGATTCCTATTGGTCTTCAAACTTGCACCGCATCTTGGATTTCTAAGAGCTGAGCTATTTGAGATCACAATGGAATTGTCTCCAAGTTGTGGGACCTTGCGCGCTTGAGACAAATCTTTGGAGAAGGTTGGTTCCTTAATCTATTTTTATTGTTATTGCTACTCCTAGTTATGAAAGGGGAAACTAAGCTAATAAATGCCAAGGGACTATGGATAGAAGGGTAGTATGAAAATAAACTATACTAAAAAGGTGATAGCCCCAAAAAGAGAGTGTTTAATGTTATCAGTTCTGAGTGGGAATGAAAAGGGAACAAATGAAAGGAGGCTGGGCACGAGTAGCACAGCTGAAAATGCATTTACCATATCATTCTCATGGAACACAACTAAATAAGAAAATACAAGGGACGTGAAGTGGCATAATAAGCACGCAATGCAAAAGAAAAGGTAAGAATAAGGAATACAAATGCATTATGACAGAGAATAGTCACAAAACGATGCTTCTATTACTTCTAGAAATGCACAGAGATGTTACAATGGTGAAAGAGGTCAATATCCACATGCAAGAGCTAGATCTAGAGGTCTGCAACTAAAAATATAGAGAATATGAAGTCCTTAGCAAAGTGCATAAGGATCCAAATTATCCAACATTAATAATGATCCCAACTCTTACATTTATAGATGAATCTGTGGAAGGAGAAGAGAATGAGGGAAAACCTGAATTCAAAATGTAACCACCAACAAGAAGCATTCAATGCCTGTAAATCCACCTAAGAATCTATCGAATGCACTTCCTCAGGTCTGTTTGGCATGTTGGAGAAGGAAGGAGGGTGGATCATATCAAATCAAGTGGTTGAAGTAATCAGATCTATTCATTAAAGCCTAGAAATATGTTTTCCCATCTCTCACCTACCGGGTCCACCAAAATTTAAATTTGAATGTCTAACACTATGGCTAATGTCAAAATATCTCTAACAGGTCCAGGTGCACGCCAATAGGAGCTCTGTAACAAAAGATATGGCTCTCAGAGCCCTCTGCGCACATAAGACACATGGCGTGCGTGAATTGGCTGAAAGGATGGCCAACTATATAAAATGTTTATCATTTCTACCATGTGTCACTCACTGATTTGTTTCAATGATTCGGCACCCTGTTGGCATAGTTTGACTAGTTTTGTGTGGCGTACTCTAGCATGTCAGAAGATGACCTGACACAGAAGGGAAAAAAGGAGGGCATGAGGGAAGGGCGTGCAAAAGAAAACAAAGATAGGTGCAGAGGAACGTGTGTGTAATGCGTGCAAGGAAATGAGGAAAACTAATGAGTAGAGAATGCATGGTCAAGGCACAACCATTACAAGATTATGTATAGGCACACACGAGGGCCAAGAATTTAGTTGATTGAAGCACATGCAAGGCGTGCGTGCAGGGTGAATGACTACCAAGAAGAAGGAAAATGCGTAGAAGATGCATGTAAAGGGGAGATGGAACAAAGAGAAAAAGGAAAGAAAGGGAAGAAGGGAAGTGTGCAATAGCGCGTGAGGAAAATAAGGGAATGTGCCAAGTGAATCTTTGAGCGCGTGCGACCATACAATGAATAACTCAAAGTCAGAAAGTGTATACAAGTTATCAAAATAACCGGGAGAGTTATTTGGATAACACTTACCTTTCCAATGCTGAGGAATTTTCCCTCACCAACTGAGATGGGCTCAGAATCTTCCCCCTTGACGATTATATTTTTCTTTGCCTTTTTGAACTGGTCATTGGGATTAAAAATGGACTCCTAGGTCACTAGGTCCTTGGGCAGTTTATTTCATCTAAGATAAACAACTTGGTCCCCATATTGTTTCTCCAGCTTGTCTTGGTTTCTTGAAGAGAAATCAGCTTCTTCCTGAATAAAATTGATAATTTGTTGATCACTCTCAAATACTTGCCAATTTGTGACATTATTTGGTATAGCAAGCCTCACCATCACCTTGAAATGAGGTTAAAATTTGCCTCTTTTTACATTCTCAACAACATTAAGCCTTGCTTCAATTGCAACAAGTTTTTCAGAAGCTTCGTTATCTTTTCTTGGGATGGCCTGAATATTAAAAGCTTCAAAATCCTCCAATAAATCCCATACTATGTGCTTATAAGCCTTCAGTAGATCATTCCTGGCTGCATTTGACCCTCTGACCTAGTTCACTATCAAATCACTATCCCAAAAAGTTTGCAAGTTCTTGATGTCCTTCCTTCTTGCCCATTGAAGCCCGTGAATGAGGGAATCATACTATGTTGTGTTGTTAGAGCAGTTGAATTGGAACCTAAAAGATGAACAATATTTAATACCTTTAGGAGATATAAAATCTACACCTCCTCATTCACCTTGAGTGTTTCTGGATCCATCAAAGAACATTTTCTAAACTCTATTCTCTTCTTCATCATTTGGCTTGGTGACACAAGGAAGGGGTGAATTTTCTTCATGCAGGCTGTAAATACCCAGGCTAGCCTCTTCAATCTCTTTATATTGATAATAGCTATATCACTTATGTACCCACTCATCAAGTATTAAGTCAAGAATACCTCTAATTCGAGTATCTGCTTCTTGAGTGCTTGAGTAATCTTCTTGGTCAAAAATTTTGAAATTGACATTAATAGGGATGGGAACATAAGGTTCAATATGGTATTTAGAAATTGTTTGAGACTTGATAGTGTCCTTGGCACTATACCTGGTCCTGGAGAGCATATGAGACCAATCTACTAATAAGTATCCTCCAATTTTGGTAGTGAAATCCCTGGATAGACATAGGGCAAAGAGTGGAGGTAGATCAAGTATTGATACATCTTGAAAAACTATGACATTGGGACATGCATGCAGTGTGAGGATTAGACCTTTGACTACTCCAACATTTCCTATTTCTTTCCCATCCAACTGCACTACACCTTTTAAAAGAGGCTCATACTTGAGGCCTAGCTAGTTTGCAAGTTGCTTTGGCATTACTGAGCTACTTGCTCCAGAGTCAATCATGTAATTGTGCACCAAGTAATTCCCTATTATCAATACACAAAGAAAGGTGAAGGATTCATGTTTTTGTTTAGTTGATCCCCCTTTTATTGCATTGCATTGGTAAGAACATTTTCCCACTCCTTGGATGATGCATTCCGGGTAGAAAATTTAGCCATAGCTACTTGAAAAAGATCTCACTGTCCTGGAATAGCTAATGACTCCCACATGGATATGCTCACGTTGGTTTTCTTCATCTGCTCGAGGATATTGAAAGGATTTTAATTATCTTTTTACTACACCTTACTCACGACAACCTTTTCTTGCACTTGAGTTGGTATGGAAGGTACCCTAGGATGATTTTGCACATTTGAAAATGTTTTTGAAATGCCACCTTCTTGAAATGTTAGAGAAGGTTGGGAGGAACCTACATTTGTTTATTTTCCCTCTTCCATAGTTCTCTTCTTATATCTTATGTTTGCAGCTATAACTTGAGGAAGAGTTTGATTTATTCCACAAAAGTCCTCTACTTTCTAATTCACAAGTGAAGTGTCATTTTGAGGTGCCTCTTGACTGACAATCTACTGTTGCTTTTCCTCTACAGGTGTTTCTTGAGGAATAAATGTACTTTTTACCATCAAATATTGGTTCAAAATTCCATTAGGAAATTTTTATTGGTTGTGCAGAAGATAATGAGGGAAACACCATTCATAATCTTACACAAGACTGTTTTGGACAGGAACCAAAGCTTGGGATGAGCTCACTGCATTGGGATTGTATGGTTGAAATGGTCTAGCAAAGGAAAATTGGTTTTGATTTGTAGCTTGGGTTGGAGGCTTCTTTGGCTGGTAAGGGGACTTATTGGGTTGGTACATAATTTCATAGGGTCTAAAACTTTGTGCTTGCTACCTCTTAATGGATACCAACTCATTCCCAAATTTTTTTAATTGTTTCATTACTTCTTGCAATTCAGCTGAGGTACTTAATGAATTGGATGATTCATTAGAAATTTGATTTCTTGGGGTTGGGATAAGTGCTAACTCAGGTGTTTTATGAGAACTTGGGTTCTCAATCTCAGGGAAAATAGGCATTGGAGGTCTAGGAGAAAGTTTCCCATCCTGAATAAGACTATTATCATCCCTAATAGCAATGTTATAGGCAGTTGGTAATGTCCTACCCCCCATGGACTGGATCATGACTGAAATTTCAATATTTAAAGCCTTTAGATGATAAAGAAATTCATGTTGGGGTGTAGGTCTTACCACTTGGGGAATTCTATCCCAAACCTTTTGAAATTTGTTGTTAAATTTTGTCATTTGCTCATTAGGTTCTCTCTTCGTTGTTGTCAACTATTCCACCAAGGACAGGTGATATGAATTTTCTTTAAAATAATTGCACAAGATTGTGCCATGATCATCCCAAAATGGGAATGGATGTAGGTCTCAAGCTTGATACCATTGAAGTGCTTTACCCTTGAATGAAGATGTTAGCAACCTAACTACTACATCATCATGTGTAACTAGATGGACATAGGATACATTTGCAACATCATATGTGGTCATCAAGGGTAACTTGATCTTCACCAATGAAGTATGGGATACTTTTGAGTGCAGCTACATGTATGTCATTTTGTGCATTAAGAATAAGATGGATTCCAAACAATGAAGCTGAAAAAAGGGTAGATTTCTCTGTTGTGCCATTAAAATAGGTTTGAGAACTCTATTAGATTGCAAGAAAGGCCTACCAGGAGGTGGAGTAGAAATGGTTTTTATTTGTGTTGAAGGTGACCTCTGAACTATTCTCCCCATTCTTCATCTTCCTGGTGATAATTGCATATATTCAAAATCTCCTTCTTATGTTCTTTTAGACCTTGTCAAAATTATTCTCATGAACTTGGGGCCCTTTGACTGTTGAAACCAGTAGATATGTTGTTGGAGTCACTAGATGTGTTGTAGAAAAGCCTATAAAGGCTATAATTTACCAAGGTACACACCAAAACTAGGAAAAATGAAAATATTAACTTTTGGTAGTCCCACTAAACATGCCAAAACTATTATGTCAAAAAATTAGCACCCTCAGATTTTCCTAATATAGATGCCTGATTTTTTCCTCACATGTGTGGGACTTACATAAATAATATCAACCTCCAAAGAAGGTTGGTTCCTCCACTTATTCCTAATGCTAAGTTACTGTTAAGGAAGGAAATGCAGTTATCTACTCCTATTCTAATAATCCAAGGGACCAGAGAGAGAAAAGTACATAAAATGGGAAATACTAAGTTAAGGGAGGTGATAACACCAAGAAGAGGGTGGAGAAACATTGTCAAATGAGGAAAAACGGGATAAAAAATGAGAAAGGATAGGACAGACATAAGTACCATAGTACCAAACTCATTTAAACTACCATTTTGGAAGACACAACATACTAATATTCTACAAAGAGAACAAAAGATGCACATAATACCCATAGATGTAATGAAAGGCATGAATTTTCAATAAAATACGAGCTAGTATAGATTGATAGCCATAAAACAAGTATTTTATTGCTTTAGAAAAAGCACAATACATTACAGTGAAGGAGAGAGGAAAGATTCACCAAGTAGATGTTCAAATCTGAGGTCTGAAACCCATATCCACATATGTAACACTTGAGACAGAGTGCACGAGAATTACAAGAATGTCCAACCCTTACAAAAGATTCTCTCTTTACAATATATAGAAATTGTAGAAAGAGAAGAGGGAAATCAGAAGGAAAAGATCATATTTGATTTTTTATTAATGAAAATTTGTTTTTCCTACAACACGGCATGTTAAGTGCACCCCCCAAGTCTGTTTTCTTTTGTTGAAGAATTCAAACCACAATTTCTCTCCAAATCTTGTTCTTGATCTACATGTAACTGCACATTAATGTCCTAATTGATATTTTCTTGCTTCTCTCCCACCAAATGCCATTAAATCATGAATCTCATGATGCCAAATTGAGTGGCTTCGGGAGATATTTCCAGTGATATAGATTTTGTTCAATTTGGAGTTATGTGGAAAAATATATGGCCATTTGAAGTTCTGCATGTCGGGAGGAGCGAGAGAATGACAAGTGGCAGCATTTGATTTTCTCGAAGGATTTCTCCTGATAATGTGTGAATTGATTTTTACTTCTGCCATATGTCGGCCCTTGATTGAGTCGTAGGATCAGGCTTTTCTTCCTTTCTTTTTTTTCTCTCCTTTCCTTTAGCTTTATGAAGGTCTGTCATATTAAGAAATACAGGCCAATAAGATCATGCTACGATTCTCACAATTGTCAGACTATCTTTTCCCCTTGTCAGCTCTAGAGAAATGCGAGCCAATAGAAAATTGCCACGCATCTTCACAATTTACCTTTTCAAATCCCTTTGACATACCATTGCAAAGTGTGAGCCAATACGAAGGCTCCACACACTTCGCAATGTAAGTCCTTTTGATTATCCCTTTTGACACCGACGAAGCATCAACCAATAAGAATGATCCATGCTCCTTGGATATTCAAACACTTGATAATCTTATCCAACAAATGCAAAGTGTGACCCAATGTGAAAGCTCCACACTCTTCACAATGTCAATCTTTTCTTTATCTTCTTCTGCCCGTTGCAAAAGATCAGCCAATGAGGAAACCCCACATAGCTTTGTTGTCAGACTTGTCAAATTTTTTGGCTTCGCTTCGCAAATTTTAACTTTCTTGAACTTAGAAACTTTTGGATTCAAAAAATTTGCCACGTAGCCCTCATTGACCTTGCTAAATTTTCCCGAACCTGACGCATTCTATTAAATTCCATTTATTTTGGGGCCTTGATGTCCGTCAGGGATCATTTCTACGAGGGTTAGAATTCTGAGATGTGGCCCTTGTCTAACCTTCTTGGGGTTAAATTTGATGGCCAAATGAATGTCGGTCAATATTTTAAAGGGATCTGCCAATACTTATAACTTAGTCTCCCGCGTCTTTTTGAATACCAACGGTCGACACTTTTGAGAAGGGGAAAATGATGGTTGTTTGAACGTCTCAAGCTTGTTAAAAATGGATAAGTCCATTTTTAATCTTGTTGGAGCCAAAATAACCTAGGGGGTAATTTTGGATAACAAGTGGTTAACCAATGCTAAGATAATAAACACCCACAGAGAAACTTCAACATACAATGCATAATAGTTGCAATGAATGTTTCCTTATAGGATTGAATCTATCTTTCCATCTTAATAACATTCACTAGCCTAAATAACATAATCATAATGTTCATTCAATCAATCAAAACAATATTTCCTTCTATAATGTTGGCCAAGCAACAATAAAAAATAATAACTTAATTCCAAGTCAAACATTATATTTACATACATCACATTATTACACATACATATCATGTATGTAATGATAGTATTAAATTTTAACAACATAACCATTTACCACAATAATTCTTCGCAGTCAAAGATAACTCTTCTTAGCACGTAACCGCTAAAAGATAAGTGTTTACCACTCCAAGGTCTCTTGTTAATGAGATTATCATTCTCAATATATTTGATAACATCTTATTTCAATAGCATATAGGTGAGACCATCAAGGTTATAAACATACACCAATATCAAATATACAATCACATTGTGTGAGAGTATAATTCCCTAATAACTAAGGTTACAATAATTTAATAGACGATGTTGGTGCAAGTTAAGAGTCTCGATGGTTAATGAACATTTATTAAGTAAATCATACATGTTAGTGTGAAATCATAGCACCCCCAAATGATTTATGGATCTTCTTTTCTAAGGCAGGGTCATTTGGTGTGATTTTCATAACATTGGATCATTCCCCAAGCTGTGGGACTTGCAAATGGGAATGATCCTCTAGAGAAGGCTGGTTCCTCTTCCTAATCCTAGCACTAAACTACTTCTAAGAAAGGAAATGTGACTATCTACTCCTAATCTAACAATTCCAAGGGACCAAGGAGAGAGAGAGAGCATGAATATAAAGAAATCCTACACTACAGAGGTGATAGCACCGAGAAAAGGGAACTGTTGATCACAAACCCAACTGCCTGAAATGGAGAGAGATGAGAAATAGAGAGGATGGACAGATGCATCACAGACCAAGGATAAAGTTCACACAGAACACCATTTTGAACCCCTTAAACACAACTCCCAAAACCTACAATGGACATCAAAGATATGCAAAGTATACCCTGCAATGATGAGAGGCAAGAAGTATGACAATGAAAACAAGCAAAGGATGGACAAAATGCATCACAAAACATGAGTTTTATTGCTTCAGAAATTTACACAGAGTACATCATTACATGAGAAAGAGGCAAGAAAATGCTATTTATAGAGCCAAGTGAAAGGAGGCTTCAAACTCCATTTTCTACCTTGGAGATGAAAAGAAGAGACAGAGGCATAGAAGAAGAATGAACAACAACATTTTACAATGAATTCTATGTCCCGTGTATTTATATATTTGATTGGAGAGAAGAAATAGAGAGGGAAGCAAGAAAAGTGGGTAGAAGCTCAACCACTGCTATTAATGCTTCTGATAAAATATGCCCTAAATCTGTCTTTACTGCATGATTCCTTGATTCGATGCCTTGAAAAAAGAAGAAACGAGGGAAACAGATAAAATCTGATCTGGTTGTTGAGACAGATGGATCTTGTATTGAAGGCCCAAAGACGTTTCCTCCATTTTCCTTTACCTAACCTCCTCAAAATTAAAGTTTCAGACCTTTGTGGCATGGGTGGGGCCAAGATCTTTCCAATGGCATGAGATTTGCAATATTTCGAGCCCTAAGTCGAAAGATACACCCCTTCGAAGTTTGTATCGGGTCCTGTACAGAAGGGTGGAGAAAACAACTCAAAAAATGGGTCCCCTTTCTTTCGATTCTCGCTTTGGCATTTGATAACGAGCCTAGATGCTGACTTTTTCCTTGGGTGGATTTACGGGCCATTTATTGCAATTTTTACCCCTTTTGGAACGATAAGGGGCAAAATTTTCAACTTTCCTTCGCGACTGGCCCGCTTTGACTCTGGGACACGCATGGAGATGTGGGGCTTGTTTGAGTCCTCCCTTTTTTTTTATGGATTCTTCTTCAGAGAAGTGCCATCATTAGGACATGTGGCCTCTTCCTCTACCTGGCTTTGATACCTAATCATTTCCGAGCCCACCTGTAACCTGTTTGATGAATTTAAGGACCACGAGTTTGCTTGACAGAGCTGTTTCTTCCTCTTTCTTGCTTGCACATGGTCATAAAATTTCATAGGCACTGCACCATTCCAATGTAGAGTCTCACCTGCAGCCTTGTTTTTCATTCTGGAATGTGAGCTCATGAGTCTGATTCATTTCCTTCATAATTTCCTTATGTGCAGGAGTTGTCTTGACCAAATTTTCCAGGGGGTGAATTTGGGATAACAATACACAAATCTTTAAATGGTTAATTACTCAATATTACCTTTACTAATCAAATCAAGCCTATTAACGGCCTATGTAGACATCAAATTTGGGGCTCCCAAAATGGGATGTGATATCTTTAGTGACCCGCTCCTAGAACATGATGTTTTCGAATCTAATCCAAAATTTCACAATACTTACCATGTTGTTTCACCTCCAACATCTTATGATAACATGTTTTGTGAAATGATTGGAACTATTTTTACCTCGACATCCATTCCTTTTATTACCTTTGATAACACTAATATCGCACATTGTTTATCTCTGGTGCTAAACAAACACTCGAAACATTTTGAATGTGCTTTGCGAGTGTGGTAGAGTTTTTTCTTAAGAAAAAGGGGATACTATTCAAGGCAGATGAAAAAATATCATGTTGAGTGGATAAGTGCAATGGGATATCACCGTTAAAGCTTACAAATGGAAAGTTTCTTAGATGTAATATAAAGGAAATGGGCCTCAAACTTATTAGGAAAGGTAAATGGTCTCCCTGGAGGTGGAATTGATGAACTTCTCCTTAAAGGTGATGTGGATCTCATCAGATTACTTTCTCTTATTCTTCTTCATGGGGACAATTATAAGTAGTCAAATGGATCACCTTTGGATATGCTCATCCTATTTTACACTCTTCTCATGAAATGGGGAGGACTAAATTTATTGAAACTAAGATATCTATCATATGGGAGTTTCCACTTGAAAGAACGCCTCTAAAGGATAAAACTATTAAGTCACACACTAAAACTCGGAGGAAATGATCTAGAGCTCATCCAACATGTCCCACCGGGTGTACCAAACCTATTGGAGCTCAAAATTGCACCCTAGATTTGATCATGAAAGGTCAATAATTTTTTGGCCAACATGGAACTGTCTCTAAGTGTGGGTCTTGCAGCTTAAGACAGACCTCTAGAGGAATTTTGATTCCTTTGTTCTACATATTAGGAGAATCTACAAAACACAAAAAAAAACTAATGTTAAAACTACTCCTACAACGAACCTACATTAATGCATACAAGGAACCAAGGAGAGATATGATGAAAGAGACATAAAAACCAAATCCTAAGCTAAAAGGGGTGATGATAGCACCAAAGTGAAATGTGGAGATCCTCTAATTCTAAGGGACACAAATGGAAGTTCACAAAAGGAGATCATAAAGACACACAAAACTCTAATATGAGAAACTAGAAAGAATGTAAGAAACTCAAGAGGGCATAGACATCCATGCCAAACACAAAACGTTTTAGAGAAATAAAAAAACCACACTTGCATTAAATAAATGTTTGATAGTTTACACACATAGTCGAGGAAAGAGAACCCCCATTCACAAGTTGTAAAGGTTTAAGGCATAAATTTTTGCGTTCACGAGAGTGAAGCTCCAAAGATATGTGAAGGAAGAAAATAGGAGAATAACCCCTACAATTTGCGTGAGCACTTAAATTTATACAGCTCATGGGAGCAAGAGAGAAAGAGAAGAAGGAAAGAAAGAGTTCCATGTTGGTGTACCAATCCCTAAAATCTTGTTGAACAAGCATGGACGCCATGATTTCTTATAATTTTTACTTATTTTACTATAGTATTTTATTTCCACTTAATTGTTATGTGTGTTGGCACGTCATTCATATAAATATGAATGCTCACTCGAAGTGTGTGAAGCTACCAAGTACCTCCTTTATGCTGACTTCTCAAGATGTTAGCATTCATATCCAGAATAACCAATATCAAAGCATCCATTCAAGTGAATATTATTATAGATATCATATGGAAACACATGTAATAAGGAAACATAAAAGATCAAGTAAACACTAAGATCAATTGCAACCATGTAATTACCATATTGAGACACATCAATGACCATAATCCATCCTCCATAATCCATTCATAACAGAGTCTTACATAATAGAAGTTGAATACATAACAATCATTACTGCAGAGCCATGTGCGTTAGTACATCAAAGCAACATAACTCTCTTACATCCCAAGATCTCTCATACACAGTCTAGTCTCATTCACACAGTACCCAAAACAATGAATAACAACAAGTATACATAGGGGTGGGGACTTACCCTTCACTACCCATGCATTCTCAAAATAGAATACATGCTCAAAATAGCCATGCGTTAACAACTGCATGATTTTATAATGGAGCTAATAATAGATTATCCTATAAATAAACTCTATTTTAATCATAATAATAGTTCATTCTATGCATGACCTTTCATATTCACTTTGCATGTCCTTTATCCCAAAAATAGACGTTCCTTAATCACCAATTCATCCTTCTTTTATCCTAGATCTGAATCATTGTGTGATCGGCAGTCTAACTTGGCCTTTCTATTTTTAGCCCATGGTACACAAAATTGGCCAAGTCCCAGAGGTTTCCTACTTAGGTGTGAGCCTTCACGCGCTATCCATTATGCCTTTTGCACACCCCTTCGCACCTAACTTACACGCACCCAAAACCTTTGTGCACGACATGTACTTAGTCATTTCAACTATGAAAAAATTACAAGCATAGGCTCCACCTAAAAATAACCAACTACCATAGCATGGTGATTTGATTCAATCACATGCCATCAAAATACACATGACAATGCCATACTTCATTAAATTATGGGTGTTGATTTAGTTGATCGTCCGGTTTAGAAGCATACACAAATTTTTCTTATTTCTTATAGAATTACTTTAATATACGGTTTTCCATGGCCTTCCATGATCCATATATGCCACGGAGGTATTTTATCTTTCTTACGTGACATTCTACCTACTACCATGTTCCTTCATTCCGTAGACCTTGAGAACCTTCATAACACTACAATTAGGAGGCTCGCGGCACACCAGGATAGTGTTTCATGACTTCCAACCTGACCATGCTTTTGTATTTTCTTTTCCTTTATTGCATGGTTCCTTGCGGATTTTAACTTGGTAGACTTCATCCTTGGTTCCACGGAATTGACAAAGTTTGTGGGATATTGTGTGTTTCGACCCTATGTGACACTATGTTTTTCCATTCCCTGGTCCATTTAAAAGCCACATCCTTCTCACCCTTTGCTCAATGGGTTCTATCCTTAGCTTATTTTTGACCTTTTCCATGGGTGTATAAAACCTTGTGGTGCTCTAACTTGTCTTCAACCCATGGAGGAATGAATTGATGTCATGGAAGGTTGACTTCCTCAATGCTGCAAAGGTATAACAAACTCCATGCAGTACTAATTTCACCAAAAAAATTCTAAGCCTCGATCACTCGTTCCTTTGTTTGGCGGGTTAGGATAACCCACATAACACTACAATTTCACACTCCATGAAAGACTAACTTAGTGTCTCATAGCTTTTCCTGAGCAAAATTGTCTAAGTCCCAACTTAGATGAGTTGTTCAAAATTGCATGGGGTGTGATTTTGGACAACAGTTTGGCGACCTCCGTAGAACATCTGCATGTTAGATGATGAATACTAGTATAATACAATCATCCATTGGGCATGAATTCAAGAATAATCTTGAAGAAAACTAATCTCAATCCCTTAAACAATGTCTCCTGAATCTGCATAAACTTAGCACTTATCTAATTTGATCTTTTGGAGCTGAAAGAATTTACACTAAAAATTTCTACAACTTTCTAACTTCTACCATGGGAACTTCTCTGAAAGGACCCATGTGTGACTACAAAGGGCTTCCAAAACTTATGCACAAAATTTAAAAACATACATGTTTCAAGTGAAACATTAAGAGTGTGCACAATGCACTTTTTACAAACAAATATGATCACCACAAGGATTAAGGAAAAGGAACTCAATTTATGATAAACACACAACAAAGGAGGCAACCTCCAACAACAAAATAAAGAACATTGAAGTATTTATAACATGCAATATACAAAATTAATGGAAATTTTTAAGATGAATCCCATTAACTGGGATTTGTAATGCTTCTCCATCAAGGTTGGATAACTCAAAAGAGGTATCCTTTTTGCAGGTGGTGATGATGTCTCACCCACTCCAAAGTGCATTGAACTTGGAGTGTTGCCTTGGTTTAGCTCTATCTCCATCCCATTTCAGGACTAGGTCTCCCACTTTGAATGCCTAAGCTTTGGAGTTCTTTTCAAACCACTATTTGATTGACCTTTGATGCTCTTCCAACTTGACCATAGTAGATTTCCTTAGTTATTTAGTTTAAACTAACTCAATTTTGATTTCTATTTGATCTTCACCCTCAAATTACAATTGGTGGGCTAGCTCTAATGAAGGAAACTCCAGGGATAAAGGAAATCTAGCTTCTCTACCATATACAAGTTTGAAAGGAGTATTGCCAATTGTTTTTTTTGATGTAATTCTATCATTCTATAGAGCATTTCTCACATTTGTATTCCATTTTCTTTGATTGATTTTCATCGTTATCTTCATGATTTGATCATGTTCTTGTTAGTAGAATATGCCAAACCATTACCCTGGCGGTAGTAATTGAAAGATGTTTTCGATAATATTTCAAGTTTAATAGCCCAATTAGAAATTTTAGAACTCAAGAAGGATTTTACATTATTAGAAATAATGGTTTGAGGAACCTTAAACCTTGTCACAATTTCCTCAAGAAAATAAAGGATGATTGGATCAGTATCTTCCTTGAGCAGTATGGCCTCCATCCGACCTAGTAAAGTATTATCAGTTGCTACCAAGACCCACTTATGACCCATACTTGATATAGGATTGATCATTCTTAAAAAATCAAGTCTTCATTGAGAAAATGGTTCATCCATCTGAATGGGATGAAAAGGAAGGGCCACCATCTTATTTTTACCAGTGAAGAAAGCACATTCTTTACATTTTTTGGCCCATTGATGTGCCTCCACAAACAATGTGGGCTAGAAGTATCCCGCATTTATGATTTTCATTGTTGTGGCCTTAGCTAAGAAATGTCCATCAAAAAATTTGTTATGGAATTTCACCAAGACCTTCTTCATATATTCACCCTCGATGCATCTTAATAATAATCCATCAAGGTTCCTTTTGAAAATAATATTGCAAATCAATGCATAAGGAAATGGTTGCAACCTTACATGTCTTCTTTTTAGTTTATTAAAATTAGGAGGCTAGCCACCAGTTACCAAGAATGTTGCCATATCGTTGATCAAGCTACCGTTGTTAAGTTGATTCCCTTCATCTTGTAGAAATTATGTATTATGTGGAAACTCAACAATCTGCAACTCTTCTGCATTATGTTTATGTTCCTCCTCAATGAAGAAAGAGGCTTCCTGATTATCTTGAGCATATAAGGAAAGTTGTTCACAAAGCACTCTACCTCTTACCAATTTTGTGGCCTTTATGGTCATGTCATATTCCATAATCTTGGTCACCCATCAAGCTCTCTTTTCATTGATTTCCACTCCCATGATGAAGTCTATCACACTAGGATGTGATATCAAAACTTTGATGTGGATAGTGGTAAGAATGATCTTGAATTTCTCGACATCTCTCATGATAGAAAAGATTTGATTCTTAATGTGAATGTATTTTAGCTCATAATCCTTCAATGTTTGACTGAAGAATGCCACTATTTTCTCTTATCCTTTATTATTTTTATTTGTTAAGATCGCGACAATGTTGTTATCATCCCCATATGCATAAAGTATGAAATCCTTTGAATAATCCGGGTTGATAAGAGTAGGTCCTTGAGAAATTTCATGTTTGATCTTGGTGAAGCCATATTTTCCCTCCATGGTCCATTTGAAAACAATATCCTTCTTGAGCATTAAATTTATAGGCCTAACTAGTCTCGTAAATTTAGGAATGAACTTCCTAACAAATTTTATCTTGCCTAGAAAATAATGCAACACCTTCTTGTGAGTTGGCAAGGAGAGAGAGGACGGTGGAGATTCTTTTAAGGTAAATGGAAATACCATATTTTGAAAAATCATGACCCAAAATCTTTCCCTATGGAACAACAAAAATGCACTTCTTGGGGTTAATAGATACCCCAAAATCCATACATATCTCAAATACTTTCTCAAGATGAACAATATGATCTTTACTTTCCTTAGAGAAAACTATGATATCATCCAAGTAGATGAGGATGAAATCAATGTATCATTTAAAAGCAATATTCATTGCTCTTTAAAATGTGGCACCCGCATTTGAAAAACTAAAGGGCATATTTTTCGTATGCATATGTTCCCCACTTGGTTTGAATGTGGTCTTGTATCGGTCCTCTTCTCTTACTTTGATCTGATTGTAACCCAAGTAGCCATCAAGCATAAAAACTATTTCATCTTCTACCACTATTTACAAAATTTGTTCCTCGGAGGGGAGAGGTTAATGAATTTTTAGGAAGATCCTGTTTAAATCCCTAAAATCCACAAAAATCTTGATTTCTCCATTGCTCTTCCTAACATGGACCAAATTCTCCACCCATGAGGAATACTTGATGGAGAATATAATTTTTTCCTCAATTAATTTGGATCGCTTTCCTCATGAGGGGATTAATCTTGGGGTCCACTGCTCTGTTGTTTTGTCTGACTGGTTTGGTTGTGGGATCAAGATCAATGGTGTGTTGAGCAATACTAGGGTCAAAACCTCTAAGGTCCTCATAGTTCCATAAAAATACATCATGAAAACTCTAACACAAGGAAATAAAAGTATGTTCTTCAACTGTATCACACACCTTTCCAAGTAACAACTATTTACCTTGTGCAATGGTGATTTGTTTGCATATATGTTGTTGTTCTACCCTTTGATCTCATCATCAAGATTGAAAATGTTTTCAAGAGTTATCAAACTTGTAAGAAAATTGTTACTTCACAATTGAATAATTTGATCACCATAACCATCATGCAAATTATATTACAACTTTGAAGAGAACTCAACTTAATTTTAGATAAATTAAACAATTTGTTCATCATTATGAAGTATTTTTTAGTTGACTTCATTATCTATAATTGATGCTCTTACAATCATCTTAACATGTTGTTTATTACCTTGGATGAGATCTTCATCTAGTGAAAATTGTGATCCAATAGCCGCCATCTAGTCTTCTTCTTTGTTTAGCTTCCACGGCACTACTTAAAGGTTGATAGTATCAAAAATTTCCAAGAGATCCCAAAATCGGTGCCTATAATCTTTTAAAATCTTATTATTGGTAGCACACTTTCCTCTGACTTGGTGAATGACCAATTCTATATCCCTAAAGATCTGCAAGGATTTTATTTTTCTCATCTCTACAATGAGTGGACCATGAACCAATGCCTCATAATCCTTCACATTTTTTGAGCATGTAAATTAAATCCTATGAGAAAAGAAGACTTTTTTTTTGTTAGAGAGATACAAATTATGCCCACCCCAACTCCATTTCTACTTCTAGAAGCACCAAAGAAAATTTTCCATAAACCATAGGAGCATCCTTATATTATTTTTGCGATCATGTGGAACTTTGAACTCCTTCTTCATGGATGTAGTAAGTACCCAAGTTAGTTTCCATCATCTTGTTTCATAAGGTATCAAACTCATAATTTTCCTTGGTCCATTCATCGAGTAAGAGCTCAAGAACTGAACTACAAGGAGTTGGACTGTCTGAAGTGACAGTTGACTCATACTCTTCATCTTCATGTACCATGAAAATACCACTGGATAAGCAGTAGGGTCATAAGACTCAACATGATAAGAAGAGATTGGCTCAAATTTGATGGTAAACCTAGTACCATATATATTTCTTAGTAGCATATGAGACCAATATGAAGATAGATATATCCACCCACTTTAGCTATGAAATTTCTAAATATATAACGGGTAAAATAAGGGTGGAAATTCAATCACCGATATGTCTTTTTTTTATGGTTAGGCTTGGGGAAAACGTGAAGAGTTAACTACTAAATCCTTGACCACTACCTAAAATACTTGGTAGTTATAGACCCATCAAGTTGTAGGAATATGCCTTTTGAGAATTGGGTTGTATTTAATTCCCAATATATCTACAATTTTCTTTGGCATCACTAAGGGTTCTTGACACCATAATTCAATCACCCAGTTATGTACCAAGGTGCATTTCCAACAATTAGAGACATGTTGAAAGGGAGGAGATTTGAAAATTGGCACTTTCTTACTTATTCTTCTTTGAGTTGGTATAGATGTTGACCGTGAAAGTATGCTTTTTGCATGGGGGGTTCGAGTTAGTGGAAGCTCCTTCAAGAGATTCTTATAAGAGTATCCCTTTGAATATGGGATAGGATAGGGACATCCCACAGTGTGACGTTAAAACTTGTTCTTTTCATATGTTTCAACAATGTTGATGGCGTATACCTGCATAGATTTGTGCATTAGGGGTGCAATATTATCCTTTATTGCATGCTCCACCCATGGAGGCTCTTTGGTTGGTGGAATTTTCATGCATTCCGACGGACCTATAAATTTCTTTAAAAAAAATCTGTAATCTGCATAGATATTGTTTGATCTGTGGCTTATTGAGTGATCCATGGTTTATTGGATGAAGCCAAATTTCCACCTGAAACCCGCAAATTAATTTTCTTTAGGATGTGGACTGGGACAATGAAGGGTATTAAATATCCATCTCAATCTATAACTTCACTTTTACCTTGTGTGATTTGCCACATATATTTTTAGTTTGTTTAAGTTATTTTTAGCTTGGTTAACCTCAAAAAAATCATCAAACACAAAAAAACATAAATTTAGGCTCGTAGGCAGCTTCTTGTATCTCTTCTGCACTACTTTCTCATGAAGTCGTGACTTGTTCTTGCTAGTAAAATGGATTCTACACCATATAATCCTTTTTGCACAATGAATTCATTCCAACCTCACACGTACTAATTTTGGGGTTGATCACAAGGGTAGAACCACTGAAAACTTTGGGCCATGTTGTTTTGGACCAAAACAATGGCCTTGCTTAAGATAGAAGCTGGTGGAAGTTACGGGTTTGGATTTGGCATTTTCCTTGGTGGGTAGTTTTGTCTAAATCTTTGGCTTGGGTATTAAGAACCTTATTACGGATAACCTTGAAAAGGGTTAGGATAATTTTTGGGGGCTTAAGTGTATTGTCTCTTAAGGGAGATAATCTCATTTGTCAACTTTTTAAGCTAAACACTAAGGATTTCTATTTCTTCTTACTTCATGGAGGAGCTAGATGTGGACGCAGATGACAAAGTAGATGGTTGAGGAATATGAGGAATGGTGGGTTAGGTATCTTGCATAAATTTATGGAAAATGGGGGTTAGAAATCTAGGGGCTAGTTTTCCTACTTGGATCAAATATTTTTTAGCCCTAATGACTATTGTATAAACATTGGGTAATTGATTAGAACCCGTAGACTAAATCATTACTAATATATCAGAATTCAAATCTCTAATAAAATACAAGAATGCACCTTGAGGGGTTGGTCTTAGAAGAATTGGAATTCTATCCCATGTTTTTTTGAATCTGAAGTTGAAATCTACCATGAGTTCATTTGGAGCCCGCTTGATGGTGGTCAACTGCTCTAGGAGAGACATATTATCCATATTCTCATCAAATTGTTGAAATAGGGAAACACCAAGATCGTCTCAAGTGTGAATTAAAGTAGTGGGTAAACTCATATACTACTATAAAGCCTTCCCTTTGAGAGACAATGCCAAAAAATGCACTGCAACAGCATCTTCCATGACTGCATGTACTGAACATACGTTCAAAACATTTTAAATATGCTTTGTGATTGTGGTAGAGTTTTTTTACCTATGAAAAAGGGGATACTCTTCAAAGTGGCTAATAATATATCATGTTGAGCGGCTAAGAGAAATGGGCTACCACCACTAAATCTTACAAATGACAAGTTTATTTAATGTCTCATAAAGGGAATGGGCCTCAAACTTCTAATAGGAAAGGGAAATGGTCTACCTAGAGGCGGAGTTGAGAAACTTCCACTTAAAGGTGACGTGAATCTCCACGGATTAATTTCTCTTCTTCTTAATTTTGGGGATAGTTGTAAGTGGTCTAATGGCTCACCTCTAGATACACTAAGCCTTGTTTTCACTCTTCTCATGAAATGGGGAAAACTGAACTGCTTGAAACCAAGATATATATCATTTAGGAGTCACTAAATGTGTTGAAAGAATGCCTCTGAAGGCTAGAACTACTAAGTCACACACTAGAACTCATTAGAAATGATCTAAATCTCATCAAATTGGTCCCATTGTGCATGCCAAAACTGTCGGAGCTCAAAATTACACCCTAGATTTGATCGTGAAAGATCAATTTTTTTGGGCCATCATGGGACTATCTCCAAGTGTGGGACTTGTGGCTTGAGACAGACCTCTAGAGAAGGCCAACTTGCTATGTTTTGTAGATTAGGAGAATTTGAGGAGCACAAACAAACCCAATGTTGAAACTACTCCTATAAATAACTTACACTAATGCATTCAATGAACCAAGGAGAGAGAGGAGGAAAGAGATACAAAAACCAAATCCCAAGTTAAAAGGGGTAGTGATAGCACTAGTGTTAGATGTGGAGCTTCTCCAATTCTAAGGGACATAAATGCAAGTTCACAAAAAGAGATCATAAAGACACACACAACTCTAATATGATAAACAAGGAAGAATGCAAGATACGCAAGAGGGTATAAACATCCACACCAAATATGGAAAGTTTGAAGGAAAGAAAGAACCCAAACTTACATTAAATCGATGCTTGCCAGTTTACACAGAGATTCAAGGCAAGGGAAACTCCATTCATGAGTTGCAAAGGTAAAAGGAATGAAATTTTGAGTTCACGTTAATGAAGCTCCAAAGATATGTGAAGGAAGAAAAGAAGAGAAAAACCCCTACAATGTGTGTGATAACTTACATTTATACAAATCGTGGGAGGAAGAGAGAGAAAGAGAAGAGGGAAAGAAAGAGTGTCATGCTAGAGTACCAATCCCTAAAATCTTGTTGAACAAGCATGGAAACCATGATTTCTTGCAGTGTTGACTTGTATTATAGGCATATACACCACCTAAAAAGAACCAACTACTACAACACAATGTCTTCATTCATTCATATGCCATTAGACTACATAGGACGATGTCATACTTCATTAAATTTTGGTTTTTGAGGTAGTTGAGCATTTGGTTTAGAAACATGTGTGGCTTTTGCTTATACCTCACAGGCTTATTTTGATCTATGCTTTTTCACAGCCTTCCATGCTCCCTCTGTGCCACGGAGGTATTTTCTCCTTGTTGTGCAGAACTCTACCCACAACCATTTTCCTTAATTCGACAAACCTTAAGAACCTTCGTAACACTATAATTGGGAGGCCTGTGGCACACCAAGATAGTGTCATGCGGCTTCCAACTTGGCCATACTTTTGGATTTGATTTTCCTTTTCCGTTTGGTTCCTTATGGATTTTTACTTCGCAGACTTCGTCCTTGGTTCCGTGGAACTGAAAAAATTCATGGGAAGTGTGTTTTGAGCCCGCATGATACTATGTTTTTCCATTTCGCAGTCCATTTGAAAGCCACGTCCTTCTCGCCCTTTACTCCATAAGATCTATCCTTAGCTAATTTTTGACATTTTCCACAAGTGTATAGAACCCCGTGGTACTCTTATTTGCTTTCAACCTATGAAATAATGAATCGATGTTGTGAAAGGTTAACTTCATTAATACCGTGAAGGTCTAACAAACTCCGTGAAGCACTAATTTCTTCAAAATTCATCCAAGTCTCGAGTGCTCATTCCTTTGTTCGACAGGCTAGGAGAACCTACGAAACACTACATTTTCACACTCCATGGAAAACTAAATTAGTGTTCTGTTGCTTTTCCTGAGAAAAATCTTCTAAGTCCCAACTTAGATGAGTTGTTCAAAATTGCATGGGGGTACAATTTTGGAATAGTTCTATAATTCTTTTATTTATATGACCTAATGGTCTTGGTTTTTTTTAACCTTTTGGGTGTCCCATGTTTTTGGCTTTGTGCCTATTTTTCATGCATGCACTTGTTTCTATGACTATGTAACATGCCTTATAGTGTATCTTTTGACAACATGGGTGTCTCATGTTTGTCTCTTTATGCCTACATATACTTGTGTTCCTACATATTACTACTTACTTGACCATAAACTGTTGTTTCTCTTACTCTATTATTGTTATCTTATTGTAATTTTTCCATTCATGTTTTAGTTATGACTTCCAAAATGATTGCTATGTTAATTTTATATTTTTTTTAATATGGAGTAGGACATGATTGTTATTTTTCTTTGTTATGTTGGACAATGTGTCATTGTTGTTATCAGTGATGTCAAGAAGCATTAATGTCAAAGGTTGTCCAGGTAGCATAGGAGTAACATTGATGTTAAAGGGTGTCCAAGTTTCATTCATCAAATAAGATGAAGGTTTATTGGTAGTGAAGTGTTTTGGTTTCATGAAGTGTTGTAGTGGCATGGTGTCTTGATGCATTTGCATGGTTTAGTGCATGGTTATTACAAGCAAGGTGTTGTGTGGTCTAGTGTGTGAGATCTAAACGTTGGTAGGGTGTCTAACAGGTTCAGAGAGATGTGGTAAAGGTCTTAGAATTTTTTAAGGATGAATAACATGTCATTTTACTTAAGACATGTGGTGATATAAAACTAACTAGGCCTAATCCTAGACCTAGTGCATATCAGATGATATGCTAGCATGAGATATGAAGCAGAGAATACCTATATGAGCATGGGAAGTGTGTTTTTACATTTCATATCAGGTGTAAAAGATGTACAAGGTCATGATTTAGGTATATGGTACATGTTCAAGGTCCTTTAGAAGTAATATCATAAAGGCAATGAAAAAATGCATGGAAAAACCATGGTGCATGGTGACTTTCACAAGTAACTAGAAATGAATGAGAATTGGAGAACATGGAAAAGGTCATCTCAAATGTGTGTGCAAATTTTTAGGTCAGGAGGTTGAAGGAAAAGCTTAAAAACTTGTTTTATGCACTACCGAGCTCTCAGAACTGTCATTTCCAACTCGATGGTCAATTTTGATTGCTCACCTGCACATGTGTACTTTACATGGGGACCTAGTATTTTTTTGGATGTTAGGTCATAGAGATAATAAGTTTTTGCAAGAACAATGAGGTAAAATGGACATCACACTTTTATGAACGAGTGTTAAGAAGTCAAGTTGGTCTAAAACCTTTGTTAAAACCTAGTCTTGTAGTGATGGAGAAGATATGAAAGGTGTGGCCATGTAATGGCATGGGAAAGCTAATGTGAAGGTTTAAGGTTTTAGAGGATTCTCCAAAGCTCAGTTTGGTGGCATTGGCATGTTCCATGTGAGATGGTATGTTATAGAAAAACCCATGTTTTGTGAATAATTTCTTGTAAAGGTATGAGTTGTTGGTTTCATGAATTGAAACAAATTATTCCAGTAAGCTTGGTATGTGTGCTAAGTGATCATAAAAATATTTGGGTAGGTTATGTGTAATGATTTGGTGAAATTAGTCTTCCAATGTTTCCTACCGCTTATTTCCTAATGAGTTCAAAACTAGTCATGAAGTTTCAAGAGGGTTTGTGATGTTTTTCATGGTGTAGCAGTGTTATTTGGGCTTCGATAGATTGTAGAGGTCCCTCAAGGTGTGTTTGAGCTCTTGGTTTGATAAATTGATGTGTTTTCATGTTAGAGACCTAATGGCTTAAAATTCAGTATTTATGCATGTTAAGAAGGTTGTTGGAATAGGTATGAAAGTACAATTTTCTTCATGTGACATATGCAATTAAGTGTTTGAGGAGGTGTATCAGGTTTCCATTAAAGTGTTCCAAGTGGTGGTAGTGCTTGGAAGTTTCCCTTGAGGTTTTGTTGGAAGCACAAGAGACTAATTAGGGGGTGAATCAGTCTATTAAAACTTTATTCCATTTCCATTTATCATTCATTACCATTCATACAACCATTCAATAAAAACTTAACCATATGTGTGTTTACTTAAGAATTGAATCAACCATACACAAGAGAAAGAGAAAGAGATTGCAATTGAATGCAAACTTTATGTGGCAAACCCTTAAAGGGAAGAAAAACTACTGAAAATCTACTTATATTACGCAACGCAAAGAAATTTAGTGAATCACCAATTTCACAAGAAGCACCAACCCCTAGTTTAGTAGAGCACCAACCCTACAAGGAGCACCGACCTATAATTTAGTGAAACACCTACTCCACAAGGAGGATACAACCCCTAATATGATAAAGAACCAACTCAAAAATCTAAAGAGGAAGATACCTTATTTTTGTTGATGCCACAATTGATGGAGATCACAAATTCAGCTCACACACTTGGTTCAAACCCTCATTTCTTCAACTCGCTATATCTCTCACTTTCATGACTTGTCTTGGCTGCAATCTCTTACACACATGCCCTCTAAAATTCTTCAAAAAAATTCAAACATCCTCGGCTCTTATTTCTTTCCCTTGATCATATTTTAAACCATTACCTAGGTCACAATTTCTCTATATGCTCAACTAGTTCAAAATTGAACTCAAAACCTTACTTAAATATGTGTATCATCTTTCAAATTCAATGAAAGCTAGTTTACCTCCTTTGGTTCAACCATTACAACTTAAAAACATAACACCATACTCATAAAAAAAATCACAATGGACCCATATAGGTCGGCTATGCCCAAAACTACCAAACATGCACAAAACTCGCTCAAAACCCCATCACCTCGATGAGATAATACCAAAAATGCCAAAACCATGATTATTAAAGACCCAAAATTCATCATACATGTGTAATATGACATAAAAACATCATACATGGTCGATAATTAGCTTGCACCAATCAAATTTATCATAACTAACTCAAGAAGGCTCATATCCTTCTCAAAACAACTCTTTCCAGCACCATGTCTTTGCCTTTGGGCCTTAAACACACACCAAAGCATATCAACTATGGCATGTAACCACTAAATGGAATAATGAGACCTGTAGATCACATCCATGCATGTTAGAGCTCATGAAACATCCATATGTGCAAACCACACCTACTTTCCACTTCACAAAATATAGCTTCCCAGAAAGTTGTTTTACAAACTCAACTAGTTTTCACCCTTTATGCCACTTCCAAGACATAAAAATTCCTTCAATAGGAACAAAATGTATCCGTGTTCAATCTTTAACTAATAGCAAGCACCAAATCATTCATCTCATGCCACATATACCTCATTGTTTCAGCAAAATCAATTTTGTCCTGAGAAACAACAAAACGTCTTCTCTACAAATAAAGTTGAATGAACCATCAAATATCATCATCATGATACAATCCATACACCATTTGAAATATCTCTAAATCATATTTCCATAAAATATAACATTTCCTTTGTAGTAGCAGGAAAGATAAGGAAATTCTTGACATTGGCCAAAAGGGTAAAGAAATTTTTGTGAAGGATAGCTCCCCCACTGTTCTTCCTATCATGGAACAAGACATCTCCTATGTTTTGGAAAATAAATTCATCATGCAAGTTGAGACTATGAAAACCCTTGAGGATGATGTGGACTTTCTTCTTAAGTCTGTTGTTAAGGAACAAGCCCCTGATCCTATCCTTGGCCTCAAAGAGGAAATTTCCACTCTCGAACCTAAGCTTAAAGACCTTGAGGAAAAACACAGCAACTATCTGGCCATGCACAATGTTATTATAGATCTCATGTAGGTCCACATACACCAGATTTGTGACTCCAATGACATTCCAACCTCTGTATGGAAGAACAGAAAGATTAATAAAAATTTTAAAGCTTCAAATTGGGACCCCACTATTGTTATTGCTCTAAAGCTCCATCAGGCCCTCAGATTTGCTTTAAAAAATTTTAACAAATATGTTGGTTAGTGTTGTAGTCTCATTGTTCTTGGTGAAACTATTTTGTTGTTGTTGTTTAACTGCGGTTTTGTTGTTGTTGGTTCGTAGTAGGGCTCTTTGTAGGCAGATGGCCCCTACCTTAGCTTTTTCATGTTTCTTTTTTTTTGGTTGGGGTGTGGCCCCCATGGATCAAAAAACCACATTGTTATACTCTGTTTATCTTGGCTCCTGAGCCTTTGGTTGAACTTTTGGGTAAGGTCCCTCCAAAACATTTTACCTTTAATAAAAATAAACATATTACATTTCCTTCCAAATCCAAGTGGAAGGCCTCCAACCAATTCCATCTCTGCAAACTATTTCTTTAGCCTTCTAGGACGCAAGAACTGACCTTGATCTCAACTTGCTCCATCACTTCAAAAATCACTTCCAATATTAACCAAAACATGGAACACTCTTAGACATTATTTATAAGCACTCATAAACCTTAAACAATCATTAACAATTCATAAATATCACTTTATCTCATGAAGCCACTTGACACCCTGCTAGATCAATACCCTCAAACAACAAGTCATAAATTATTCATTACATATAAAACACAAGTTTAATATAACACTGGAAATAACTGTGAACCAAGATCACAACACAACTTGAATAGAGTCCTAACTCCTTATGTAGCTCATGTAATTCAACTTTTACCTCAAGATGCTCCAAACTGCCCCAAAAACAATTCTTCATAAATAGGGAACACTTTTTCATTTTTCACTTTAACTATTATTTGAAACTTTCATAAACATGTAGAAAAAATCAAGGGATAAAAACAATGTCAATTTAATTTTCAACTCTTTTGGAAAAACTTTACTTAAACTAAACTTCTTTAGAAACAAGAATTTTCAGGTGGGGTCCACATATGATCACATGCTCTAATATACCTTTCTAGAAAGATGGAGGATTCATATACAACATCCAATCATCACTTTTGAAGAAGGAATCGAAATAGGCTCATTATAATCACTTTCTCCCAAGTCACTTTGAGCTAGGGTTTCAAAGCAACTTATCTTCTTAACGATTGTTCATAAAAACGTGATGATCAAACCACCTCATTATTTTTTTAGAAACTTCATAACTCACTTTAAAATATATTTCAAATATATTAGGTCCCCATGAAAATTACACAACTCACAACGAGCATCAAAAGGTCTATTTTTTCTTCAAAAACACACTTTAGAAAACCCATTTTGGCAAAACTGAAGTATCTTGTAAAATATTCTTTATAATGACTTGAACGTGTCATGAAGCATCATGAAAACATCCTCTAACTGTCCATACGCACCATCTAGTCCAAATAGATCCAAAACTCATACCTCCAAATCATTCTACATGCACCAGGACTAGGAATAGGTCTGGAATGACCTAAGTCAACAAAGACACCTCATGAATTGACCATGCTGACCTCAAACAGACTCATAGACACCTCTAACATACCTCATGAACAATGAGTGGCATCATGAAAACTCACAAAAAATTTTCACTACCAATCAACCTTCTTGTTTGACCTTGATTGACACCTCATAGAGACACATACAACACCATGACATCATTTTCCATCAATGGACTTGACATCAATAAAAACCCAAACACACAATGGCAAAAAATCTCCCCCTTTTTCATTAATTGAAACCACCTTCAAAAATGTTGATGGAAACCAATAAGACCAACACACCTACTATACCTCGTTTCATTTTTTTGATGCTTTTCTCCCCCTTTGACATCTATGACAAAGGATATTATGATGACACAAATGATAAATGACAACACAAGACTAGACACGATGGAAATAATGTACAAAATTGGCTTACTTGACTCAAGTAGCTCCCCCTGAGACTGAATTTTCTTCTATAACAGCAAAAGATAATCCATAGACCTGATATGATCACCCATAAATTTCCCCCTGAGCTGATACACCTAATTTTTACCTTCATGTCATACATCTCTTTCTAGGTCTGTTTCAAACTCAAGAACCCAAGTTTTTCTTTCAACCTTTGCATATCCATTTTTAGGACCATTGCACCTAAAGCTCATTCTCATTCTACTTTTTACCAACTTCACAATGCAAAAATATCATCCATAGTGCATGAAATACTAGAAAGAACTCCCCCTGTCAAAATATTGTCTCCTTCTAACTAATAATGCAAAAAATTTAGCTCTCACCTTGTATGGATGCCTAAGCACTTAACCTCTACCCTAAAGAGCCATTTCAAAGTTTTGAGACTTCATTCATGTTATTATACCCTTCTTGGGTCAATCACTCACTCATCCTTGGATTATACCTGCAAAACATCAATCATTATGCCATATCTGCCTTATTTAACACCTTATATACTTAATTCAAAGCAATGACAAGTTTCCCCATAGAGCATTCTTGTTTCAATATTGATTCTCTACTTGAAACACTATTCACTCATCACATTGATTTCATTGAAGCTTTGCTCAGCTCCCTTTCAAGTTATACAATAGATCTACCTTATATGAATCTATCATACCTGTAGCATTTCATTTTAGCTCTTCGTAGACCTATCACAGTCTAATGATCTCAAGTACTAGTCCAAGACCTTTATCATCAACATGATAACAAAGCTCTTATGACTGTATTGGAACATTTTGATCATTTTGAGTGTAACAACACACAACTATGAGATATTCACACACCTTTTAGACTATCAATCTTCTTTATATACATAGTTATTATTACACTTTCAAACACCATCATTTCACTTATTTCTTCAACTATGAAATGGTTTACCATCCTTATATCTCTGCACCCTTGTAGAAATCTCGTGCCATACCTCTGGCTCATTGTACCTTCATTCAAATAGTCTTCAAGCAACCCTGGTTTATTAAAACCTTAATTCCTGACCCAAGAAAACCCTTATACAACTTAGCAAACTTCATAAGCTCTGTCAAGATGCATACTCACTCTGTAAAATAATATGTCCTTACATTTTAGTGATGAAGAATACGTCAAGTTTCAATTTAGCTCATGATGCACTTGCACTTGCTTCAACAAACCTTAATCTCCATGTTGAGCTAAGGAGACTTCTAATACCACTTTATTGTCCTCTGATCCTTCTTGATATTGCATCTTAAACTCATATAATGACCAAAACACAAGTTATGAGCTTTTATCCTTCTTTCTCTTCTCTACTCTGCCCTCCTAGGCTAGTAGCCATGTCTTCATGCATTCCTAGGAATATATCTCAATATAAGAGGTTACAAGTTATATTGAACAACATTTTAGATACCCATTTCAGTGTTATTAATGCATTCAAAGTATCAGAGCTTGAGATAATGGAAAAGATGCCTTTATCTAAAAACTAGATTTCTTAGTTATGTCTAGGATTGTATTGTACTATATATAGGCAAATGGTCACACTTTATGAGCTCATGAAGATGTCTTACTCTCTAAAAGCACTTAAATATTTCCAATCCCAACCTATAGATGATATGTTGATATTATCAAGACCTAACTCTAATTGACAAGGTCTCAAATACTTGTTCCTTGTAAAAACCTAAGGAGGGTCTTTGGGTAACCCAAGAAGCACAAAAATTGTTATAACTTTCTCTAATCTAAGTTCCAAGACTTCAAAGTTTAATTAGAGACCTGTTATAGTCGAATGTAGGTGTTCACCTTACCAGTGAGGAAAGATAATGCACTAACCTTTAAAAAAACCACTTTATTTCTCCTTACCTAGATGGTTACCACCTTAGCTTCTTCATTTGTAATGTCAGTTCTTCTCAGAACCCATTAGAATGAATTTTAACACCCTTAAAGACACCTTCCCTAGGGAAAATAACATCTTGCCACATAATGATTACTCATGCTTCATTGGTGACAAGGACACCACATTACTTGTTCATGCTGACACACATAACCTAGAGAACCTTGTCAAGACAATATACAACTAGTGACATACCTTTGAAGAGTCAACATCACACCATATCTGTTCAATTAGACTTTACTCCCTTGTTTTTTTCAAGCCTTGTGAAATCAATCCCCTCACACCTTTGTCTATCAACTTGTCAATTATAGGCCCCTGACTTGTATCCCACCCTATTTATGCTTATGATATTTTTCAAACCATTTGTATTCCATGTAGAGAATATCTTTGCAAAAACATAGACTACACACTACTCTGTAAACATTATTCATGAAGAATATTTCATCCTTTTTCCCTTCCTAAACACAAAGCATAGATTAGAGTCATATCTTCTTTAATCAACCCTACAACTCTAATGTAGATCCTTCCTTTTGACATGGATTCATAAACTCAGTGAACTAAATTCTTCTACCAAATATAGAGGCATTATAGGCCATGAAAATTGGCCATGATGAACTTCTCAAACCTTCGAGAGCATTAGACATGAAGCATATTGTTCTTTCTCTTATCTGGGAGCAAAAAACTCAGAATAGATGACATAAACTCAATCATTCCTAAAATGACATACATGGCATCAAAACTTCATATTGACCTTAAGATAGAAAACTATTCAAGACACAACAAACTTAAAAAAACTTCTCATGAACTTATACCACTCTCCTTGGATGGTTAGGACATAGGTATACACACTTAGACTAGCTCACATATTTTCATTTGGAATATTATACTCGTGACAGGGATACATATAACTTCACAGATAAAAAAAATTCAAGACAATCATAGATTCCACATTTGGTGTCTTGGGACCTAACTCCCCCTGTGAGTGAGATACATCAAAAAATGTACATCTTAATGAGGCACATCATCCTTGACCTTTGAACTAACCACTTAGGCCCACATAAACATCCTACAATTCATTCTTACTTAAGAACACATCACTCTTGAAGACTTGCAACAAAACATCCGATGAGATACATACTAACCACTTCCTTACTAATGATTTCAAAGCACAAACTCTTGAATTCAAATCTTAACACTCTGCAGACCATTTCAAGACACATGATAGGACAAATTCACAATTATACTCATTTGAAAAACCTTGACTAACTACATTATGACTCTATGATACCACATTCTTCAAGATTTCAACAAGCAACAAAAAAATTAGATAGCATACCTCGAGACAACAGACACTTCTTCATGACACTGAAAATACTCCTACAAATCTTCTCACATATGAGGAATGACTCCATGAAGCCTAATGGAGGCATCCATGACATTTGCACTCACCTAACAAGGTAAAACATCCATGCCCTAACGGGACATGATATCAAGGTATTCTATCAAATTTCTCATCTTCTCCACCTTCTCTTTTATGTCATCTACTTGATAGTCTTCTTGGGTAGACAACAACAACTCTTGAGGTTCAAAAATTGTAACAAGGTTTCTATGAGCAATAGATTCATCATGACTAGAACAAGCAACTTTAGAATCATCTTTTGTCTTCTTGAGTTATTCCTTCACTTTTTCAACATGATCATATTTCCTTTTGTATGTGCTTTCCTTAACTCTATAATATCTTGCAATATCTTGCAATATGTCCAATCTTCTTATATTTGAAACATGCTAAAGAAATCTTACCTCTAAGAACTCCATCACTTTTATATAACCCTTTTATTGACAATATCTAGCTATATGACCTTTTTTATGATGTTTGTGACACACAATATCATTCTTCCTCCTAGATTCATGTATACTTAAGTTCCAACCATAGTTCTTAGCTCTATGGCCATACTCACAACATGAATGACATTCACCCTTGAAACTTTCAGCATCCCTAGAAGACATTCTTTTGCAATCTCTAGCTTTATGGAAAAAATCATGACAAATATAACAATAACCATTAAATGAAGAACCATACCTCATAGCATTAGGTTTTCTAACATGGTTAGGCCTTCTCAAATGAGCCTTCTTGGTCACCTTCTCATCAGATTTAGAACTTGGACCAACTTCACCATCATTCTTCACATGTTATCCTTTGAACCTTAGGCATGTTTTATCACTAGCCACTCTTTGGCTCTCCAAGATTCCATCGAGAGTTTTATAAATAATTTCTAACCTATCATACTTATTTAACCTGTTATATGTATCTATTAAATCATATTCTAGGGTTTTCAACTTCTCTTCATACCTAGAACAAGTGTCTTCTTTGACCATTAGGGCTTTAAACACACTTTCAACATGTGACTCCAAACCCTTAATGGCTTTACCATAATATATTTTCATACACTTTTATCTAATCTTGCAAGATATGAATCACTGACTCAACAACCTCATACTTCATTCTCAATGCAACCTAGATATCTGAAGACTTGCCCATACTTATGTTCTAAGAGGATCTCCTTCAAGTTGTTAAACTTGCTTCCCAAAGACCTACTCTGATACCAATTGTTGGAAGCACAAGAGACTGGGGGGTGAATCATTCTATTAAAAATTTATTCCATTTCCATTTATCATTCATTACCATTCATATAACCATTCAATCAAACATTAAACATATGTGTGTTTACTTATGCATTGAATCAACCATACATAAGAGCAAGAGTAAGAGAGTACACATGAACACCAAATTTAAGTGGGAAACCCTCAAAGGGAATAAAAACCACTTAAACGCTACTTATATTACACAAATCAAAGAAATTTAGTGAAACACCAACTTCACAAGGAGCAACAATCCCTAGTTTAGTAGAGCACCAACCCCTAATTTAGTGAAGCAACCACTCCACAAGGAGGCTACAACCCCCTAAGATGATAAAGAACCAACTCAACCATCTGAAGATGAATATATATTATTTTTTTGCTGCCACAACTGATGGAGATCACAAATTCAGCTCATACACTTTGTTTAAACATGCATTCCTTCAACTCGTTATATCTCTCACGTTCATGACTTGTCTTGGCATCCATCTATTGCACACATTCCCTATAAAATTATTCAAACATCCCTAGATATTATTTCTTTCCTTTGATTAGATTTCAAACCCTTACCTAGGTCACATTTTCTTTATATGCTCAATTAGTTCAAAATTGTACTCAAAACCTTACTTAAATATGTTTATCATATTTCAAACTCAAATAAATTTGGTTTCCCTCCTTTGTTTCATCCAAAAAATTAAAAAAATAACACCATACTCATAAAAATGTTCACAATGGACCCATATAGGTCGGTCATGCCCAAAACTACCAAGCATGCACAAAACTAGCTCAAAACCCCATCACTTGGATGAGCTAAAACCACAAATTCCAAAACCATGATTATTCAAGATCCAAAATTCATCATACATGTGAAATATGACATTAAAAAATCATCCATGGTCTTTAATTAGCTTGTACCAATCAAATTTATAATAACTAACTCAAGAAGGCTCATATCCTTCTCAAAACAGTTGTTTCCAGCACCATGTCTTCACATTTGGGTCTCAAACACACACACAAAAACATCTCAACTATTACATGTGAACACTTAATGGAATACTGAGACATGTATATCACATCCATACATGTTATAGTTCATGAAACATCCATATGTGTAGACCACGTCTACTTTCCCCTTCACCAAATCAAGCTTCCCAGAAAGCAGTTTTACAAACTCAACTGATTTTCACCCTTTCTTCCACTTTGAAGACATAAAAATTCCTTCAATAGGAACAAAATTCATCCCTATTCACTCTCCAACTGATAAAGAGCATCAAATCATTCATCGCATGGCTCATTTACCTCATTCTTTCAGCAAAATCAATTTTTTCCTGAGAAACAACAGAACATCTTCTCTAAAATTCAAGATGAATGACCCATAAAATATCATCATCATGAGACAATCCATACACAATTTGAAATATATTTTAATCATCTTGTCATAACATATTACATTTATTTCCAAATCCAATTGGAATGCCTCTAACCAAGTCCATCTGTGCTAACTGCTTCTTTAGCCTTCTAGGACTCAAGAATTGACCTCAAGTTCAACTTGCTCCATCACTTTAAAAATCACTTAAAAGATTAAAAAATCATGGAACACCCTTAGATATGATTTTTAAGCACTCATAAACCTTAAAAAATCATGAACAACTCAAAAATATCACTTTACCTCATGAAGCCACTTGACAACCTGCTAGATCAAGCATCCTACAGATTTTACCCTCAAAGAACAGGTCATAACTTCTTCATAAGATATAAAATACAGAAGTTTGATATACCATTGTAAATATATTTGAACCGGTATCACAACACAACTTTAATGGTGTCCTAACTTCTCATGTAGCTCTTACGATTCAACTTTTACCACAAGCTACTCCAAAGTGCCCTAAAAATAGTCTTCATAAATAGGGCACACTTTGCCATTTTTCAATTCAACCATGATATAAAACTATTATATAAATTTATACCAACTACAGGGCTAAAAACCTTGTCAATTTATTTTGCAACTTCTTTGGACAAACTTTCCTTAAACTAAACTTCTTCAGAAACAAGCATTTTCATGGGGCCCATATATGGTCACATACTCTAATATACCTTTCTGAAAAGCTGGAGGAGTCCTCTAAAAAATCAAATCATCACTTTAGAAAAAGGAATCAAAATATTCTCAATATACTCACTTTCTCCCAAGTTGCTTTGAGCTAGGGTTTAGCTAGGGTTTTAAAACAACTTATCTTCTTAACGATCGTTCATAAAAATGTGATTATCAAACCACCTCATTGTTTTTGTGAAATCTTCATAACTCACCTAAAAATATATGTTAAAGAGCTCAACTCCCCATAAAAATCACGCATATCACAACGAGCATCATAAGGTCCATTTTTTATTCAAATCTTCACTCTAGAAAACTTATTTTTTCCAAAACTAAAGTATCTTGCAAAATCTTCTTCATAATGACCTGAAACTTGTCATGAAACATCATGAAAACATCATATAACTTTCCATACTCATCATCTAGTCCAAATAGCTCTAAAAAGCATACCTCCAACTCATTATACATGCACCAGGGATAGGAATAGGCCTAGGATGATATAACTCAACCATGACACCTCATGAACTGACCATGTTGACCTCATGTAGACTCATAAACACCTCTAACATACCTCATGGACCATGAGTGACATCATGAAAACTCACCAAAATTTGACACTACCAATCAACCTTCATGTTTTACCTTGATTGACACCTCATGGATACACATACAACACCATGAAATCTTTTCCCATCAATGATAACCCAAACACACAATGGCCAATAGGTGTTAGAGGTTGACTTGCCTGAGACTGGTTTTTGAGACCTAAATTGTAGGTTTGAACAGTTTTAGAGATGGAGGTTTTTCGAGACTTGTGCCCTAATTTGAAGGTTAACATGAGTTGCTTTAGTTTCTTCCTGAGGATGAGACCTTCTTTTTTATTTGTCATTTATGTCTTGAAGAGGTGAATTGATATGTGAACAAACTCGCTTTTAAAGAGTGTAAATTAGGTGCTTAAGTCCTAATTGGTGGTACTTGCCAAATGGAATGGTGTATGATGAAGATGAAGATTGTAGAGTTGTTTGAGATTGTTGATAGTTGTGAGAGGATATTACTGAAGTGTATAGAGATTTTCGTGTCATGATGGTGTGGCCTTATGCCTTGAAATTCAAAATTGTGATTGTGGGTGAAGACTTAGTTTTTAGGCCTAATTGAGCTAATTTGTTTTGTAAGGCTTATGTCAACCTATATGGTCTCTTTATGTGATTTATATGAATGTGTAAAGTGTGTCTTTGATTTTTTTTATGACCGACCTTGCATGTTCATATTGGTCATTTCCAACCTAGAGTGGTTTATGGGAAGAGACATCTATAAAGGTGAGTTGTATTAGCTCATTTGAGCTAGTGGAGTGTATGGAGATGTGAGTGAAAAAGAGGAAGTGAAAGAAGAGGTTAGAGGGCCCTATAGAAGAGATGAGAAGAGACATGAGAAGGTGATAATAGTAGAGGAGAAGAGCTTCAAGGTCACTTCACCTAATCAACATTATATGGTGCATGCATGAGCAAAGGAGAGAGAGTGGTTTGAGAGGGTTTTGAGTGAAGAGAGCTAACAAAGTGGTCACAATCAGTTGGTTGAGCAACAAGTACATTAGGTGATCTTCATATTCAGGTGGTTGAGTTGGTTTTTGTTCATCTTGGGGGGTTGTAGCCTCCTTGTAGGGTTGGTGCCCTACTAAACTAGGGGTTAATACTCATTATGAGGATGGTGCCTCACTAAAGAAATCTCTTGTGAAGTGTAATATTCATAAGAGTCCTTTATAATGAGTAATATATGTAGAGTTTTAGTGGGTTTTCTTCCCCTTAAGGGTTTCCCACTTTATATCTTGTGTTCTTGGGTTCTCTCTTGCTGCGTGTTCTTGTGGATAGTTGTTTCACACTGAATAAGATCACATTAATTAATTAATGTTGAACAGATGCTTTGAATGATGTATGCAAGTTAAAGTAATTAAAGTAAAAGTTTTAAAGGATTGATTAACCCCCCCCCCCCCTCATTCATTATGCTTCCAACACCTTATAGTAGACACCTACTTTTGGTATGGAACTTGTAATTCCCTACTCTATCACACATGGTGAGTGGGGGTGTGGGATTCCATTCACGAGCTAATCCATCCAAATTAAAATCCAATGAGTAGGGTTTGTGTACACACCGAGAAAACATGAACCCCACTTGAGCAAGCATTCCTTAGTCAAAAATTGTAAGGGCTTGTTAAGCATGTCAGTCTTGTGTTAAGTGCAAGCTTATGTTGTGAGAATTTTGACCTAGGGTACCCCCTTTTTGTTAATGTTCATTAAAACTAATAATAACAAGATTTCATAAATTGCGAGGAGAAAATAAAATTAAAAAAAGAAAAGAGAGAATTGTAAAATAAATAAAACAAGGGCCACATTATAACAAGGGTACATGTTGCTTATGCAAAATGTTGTGGGTAAAGTTTATAATTAGATGGGAAGTTTAATTTTTGGGTGTAAATCAATTAAGTGTGAAGTGGCTAAAATAACCAAGTGAATGAATCTCAAAGATCTTGACAAGTGGAAAAATATTGGTATTATTCATGTGTTGGTCATGTTCTAGTGAAAATTCTCTTTTTATCAATGTCATATAGTCTATTAAAACCTAGCTTTAATTCTAGCATTTTGTGTTAGCTTGTTCTTGTGTTTTCGTGTTCTCAAAAGGCATACAAAACTGCTCATTCCACTTCTTATGAGGATGACAACCTGAGAGCATGTGATAGGTAGATAAAAGTAAAATGTCATTATGTAGAAATATGCGGCACGTGATTGGGTCACATAGCTTATATAGCTATGATATATTGTGTTAGTGATTCATGCTTGATTCCTAAGGCTTTACGTTTAATATCGTGATCTCTAAGACCCTAATATCATGTGAACTCGTGAGTTTTTGTGAATTCGTGAAAACCCTATGAACCCATGAAAGACTGAGATTGCAAGAACTCTGAGTGTCCAAGATTCGGCCACGTGTCTCATTCTCAGGTATTTACTTGTCAAAGTTGCTGAAAACATAAGTCCTTGAGTTTATAGGTACCTGAGAGCCCAAAATCCTGCCATCTATCCTTCCTTCTCTCTATGAGGCTTTATGTTTAATATGGCGATCTTTGAGGCCCCACGATCTCATGAACCTATTAGTTTTCATGAATCCGTGAAAATCTCTTGAACCCGTGAAAACACCATGAAATCCTGAGATTTTGAGAAAATGTAGAATCCCACCATTTTTCCTTCCTTTTCTCTAGGATACGTGTCGTTATTTCGTACATCCATGTTCTCTCTACCAATAGTGAATACCTACAATCCTAAAAATAAAAATAAATTATATCATCATAATCCTCATATGTGTCCTCATAATCATGGTAAGAAGAATCATCGCTTTTCGAAGGAAGGTCATTGGAAAAATAAGATATAATGTGTAAATTTTTTGGAAGAAAAAATGGCACATTTACAAGGGATGTGTCAGGATAGATCATGATGTGTTAGAAATCCTAAACTAGAACATCAGTACATGCAGAGTTATGAGAAATGAAATCGAGTAAAGAAATGGGGGAACCGTGAGAAATAGACCTAGCCATAAAGTATATAACAAGGTCCATGACAAAAAATATAATCATACACTAATAAAAAAGGAACAACTATAAGGTTGCTATGCAATCAAGGGTTCATTAAATGTTTACACCCTAAAAATATAATAGGTGTAGGATGTAAGATATATATCATGTGTAATATTATGTTTAAATTAATCCACGTTAACCCAAATCCATGATATAACTATTAATACAATAGACAATTATATAATGATGAAATGATAGCATAAAACACAAGAAGGGATAAAGACTTAGTTGTTGTGCATAGATATACAAAAGTGTTATGGGTGTGCAAATTGGCTAGAAAGACTTATATGACCCTAGAAGTGTTTCGTTCTTGAAAGTGTGCCTAGAAAATGCTCCTGTATGGAGTTATATATATTTTGGTATGACATAGTATGGTTTTGAACCTGAAAATGGTAGAGCTCTGTAACCTCACTTGCCAATTGATGGTATGAAATTTTTCATTGTTGTCTGTCACTAGGGCCAACACACCATCAAAATTGTGTGTAGTGACCTACAACAAATAGAAATCTTAGATACCTATAGAAAACTTCATCAAATGATTAGATAACAAAAGGATAAATCTTTGTGTGTGAGAGGTTGGAATGATCTTGATGGTCAACCCTAAACATTGCACTACATCCCCTTGAGAAATAGGAAGCCTCATGTAGCCCTCCTAGTGTTGGTGTAAGTGGTGTATGTAATCTTATCCAAACCCTATGTTACCCTTGTATCTCTTACCACAAAAAATAGTGCACATAGCTAGAGATAGAATATAAATGTACCCAATGTGGTAGTAGTGTGCTGTGGTGTGCTTCATATGCTAAAATTGATCCCCTTTGTCCCTTAAGACCATTGACAATGCTTGGAGTGACTAATTCTTGTCAAGAAATGGATCTGGGATGTTTGCATGTTTGGAAATGGAAGAATATATACTCTTGAACCTAGTTTGAGTTCTTCAAACCTATGTGGTGGCTATTTGAAAGGTTTTGCAACTAATTTAGGGATATTTTAGAGAGCCTTTAGTGCTTTAGGGATAATATTTTACAATATGAGTTCTTGAGAATACCAAGTGAGTTATGAAGTGCATCTGAATTACTTATATAGGAATCTTTAGGTTAGATGACGCGTTAAGGCCGAATTAGGGAAGATGAAACAAGACACATAATATTCTCAAACTGATAAAGAGTCATTAAAAGGGGGGAAAAGACTGTACAGGTCATTCGAGACTGTAGTATGGCATGGCCCTATACAAGGATTTACGGATGAAAGATTTAGATTCGTAGAATGATGCCTAGGGATAAATTGTTGTATTGGATAATTATTGTTTCATGAATGAAAGATAGAGCGGTGTGTAAAGATTAGAAAGTCATGTGAGAGAGAAGAAGATATGTCAATGTAGCTTAGAATGTGATCATTTGTCTAAACTTTTCATTGTAAAAGGATAAGTTACCAAATTTGAATGCCTATAAGATCATAGTACATGAAATAAGTATGTGACAAAGGATTTGTGTACTGTTTACACCCTAATTAAATTTTAAAATGTTATTGTAAGAAATATGTAAGGGTTAGCAATAGGTAGATTATTGTGATCTAATTAACTTCCGAAATCAATTATACATGACCAAAATAATGCATTCAAACTTGAAATAATTGATAATTGATATGTACTTGCTCAAAACATGAGATGAGAGATAAAATTAGTTGTTCAGGATGATTCATGAATGATCTAGATGTGCAAATTAGTGGAATAGGAAGATCTAGAACTATGGATTTTGCAATGGGATTTCTGGAATTAAATTGAACAAGTGCAAGACCTTGTAAATTTTGTATGGTCTAGGCAAGAGATGCATGGTCTAGGATAGGGGTTATGCAGTGTCAAAACTTGTGACATTTTGGTTCTTCAAGTTCATGTATGCTTTGTTTCCCTTGAAATGGTGCTCCTTTTATATCACTCTTGCTGGCACAACTTCAAGATGACCTGTGATGACCTACAACAAAGTGGAAACCCTAACAACCTGTAGAACCCTTCATTAGAACATTAGCAAACAAAAGGAGAAAAACATGAGTGTGCATTTGATGTTGGACCATCCTTGGCGATCAAACTCCCATATGCTAAACTAATCCACGTGTTGCACTACACATCCTCATTACAGAAATCAAGCCTCAAGTAGTTCTCCTAAGTGTGTGTGCAAGTGTGTATAGCTAACCAACTCCCTAGGGGTGGCCTTGTGTCTCTTGACACGTAGATAGTGGGCTAACTATGTAGTATAAAGTGTAACCAACATGGTAATAGTGATATGTGGTGTGCCTCATGTATGTGACCTAACCCTTTTGTTGATTGAACCCTTATACAATGATTGGAATGACTTTGCTCTTGTTAAGACATGGCTCTATGATCTTTGCATGTTTGTAGATGGATGAAGCTAGAATATTTGACTTGGTTTAGTGCTTCAAATTTGTAGTACGTATACCCTAAATGATGTGCAACTAATTAAAGCATATTTAGGAACCCTTTGAGTGATTTTGTAATGATATTTGCAATAAGAGCTTGTAAAAATGTCAAGTGAATTATAAGGTGATAATGAATTGTTTATATAGTATTTCATAGGCAAGATATTCCAATAAGGCCAACCCCAAGAAAATGAAATGACCCAAAGAATGATTTGAAATTGAAAACAAAGTTAGTAATTGTGAAGGGGTGGGAAGTCAACCAAGACTAGACCCTACATCATGACCCTTTCATACAGTTTTGGATAGGAGAGAGAAACATAAAAATGAAAGTTGTATCATGAATATCAAATGTTTTATGTTTAATTAATTTATATTTCCATAATTGACGACAGAGCATAGTGTAAAGATAACAAAGTTGTAGAATGGATGGAGAGATGAAGAGATTGGATTTTAAATGTGAGCATTTGTCTTAGCTAGAATACAATGTCAAACTTGGCATTGCACAATGACAAGTTACCAAATTTTAGTGTCTACGTTTCCTCTCTTTAAGTGTATAATCAAAAATTACATTCTTAAATGAAAAACATACATGAGTGTGCATGCTCACTTTGTCTTCACTCAAAGGGACTTTGTAATGTGTTGGTGTTAGCATGCTCCATGATGAAACCTACAACACAAAGTGTAGTCAATGTATATGCTAGAAATTGAAATTTAACTCAATATATATATAATGCTTGTAACTTTGAACATTGCAAAAGTATGCAAAGGAGATGAAAAACATGGAAGGAATACAATTGTTCATTTTGCGGAGGGAGATCTCTGCCTATTTTTATTCCTTGGAGAGTTGGAATTCGTTTGTGGGGATGTCAGAGGATTGGGGGTGATTAGTCTCCAATGTTTTTCCATATGAGATAGTAGAGAGGAGGAAGGATTAGACTATGAAGAACCCATGTGCTTTGATGCCTTCCCCACTAAGAATTTGATGAGAGATAAGGAAATATCAATCTATGAAGCTCACATTTTTGCTTCAGCACTTTCATTATTTGAGAATCTGGTGAGAGAAGAGGAAAGGCCAATTTGCAAAGCTCACATTATTGCTTTGACGATTTCCCCTAAACCCATGGACCACACTGTTATCGAGGATCTAGGCCTAATTTTCTCCAACTTGAAAAAATATATCTTAGAAGGAATGGACATTGTCACCCCCTCATAAGGTGTTAATGTGTCTAAACTGATTATGTAACATTATGAAATTTGACGGGGGGAGGCCCATGCCCCCAATATCATTTTGTTACTACATTTGAAATAGCATTGTGAAAAAAGAATGTAGTAATGCTCCCTCTAACCTGCTCTACATCGTTTTATCTATATTTATAATTATGTAAAAATCTAGTAAACAACTAATAGAATCTGTAGAAATTGGAACTTTGAATGAAACTTCCCTCCATTTGAGAATGTATGAAATGGTCAAGACCATACCATTGTCATAACTTTTTTGTATGTTTTTGACCTTTCCTGAATTCTACCGCATTTCAATATTTGTGACCTTTTCTAACAATACAAGTCTTATGAAAATTTGTTCATGCATCTTGTAATATGTCTATAGCTATAGAAAAATCCCAATGAATGCTCTCTTTTTTAGCCATGTGTGATAAAACATTTGAGCATGTGGCTTAAAAGAATAGATGTGTACCCATGTACAATATGTCTAATAATCTATGTAGGATCACATAGAAGACTTAAATGGTGTCCACTATTGAGAATATGTACCTATAAAAGGGAGAAGAAGCAACATGCAACAAGAAATAATACATGTGTAAAAAACAAGTAATAACATGTTGGAAGCGATTTTCGTTAAACCAAAAGGTCGACCCATCAATTTTCGATACAAGCACTAGAGTTAATGAATCCACAAGAGGCGGTTAGTCCATGTCACGAATCCCACGGGGAATGCTAACAATTTTGCCAACAAACTCCCTCCAAGTGTTACTCGGGGGGATTCAAGCCCGTGACCTTTCGCTTTATACCAATTGTTGGAAGCGATTGTTGTTAAACCAAAAGGTCGACCCATCAATTTCAGATACAAGTGCTAGAGTTAATGAATCCACAAGAGGCGGTTAGTTCAAATCACGAATCCCACTGGGAGTGCTGACAATTTTGCCAACATAAGGTGTGTGTGTGTGGGGCACCCTAGCTCACGAGTTCGATGTAGGCTAAAATCTATACAAAACGCAATGTCGTATGCACACATATGCATGCATATCATGCATGGTGGTAAAAAAATGTCAAAAAAATTCTCAATTTGTTTAAAACCAAATCAAATCCATCTGCTACATGGTTGTTGCTATAGCACGATTTGTAGGTGGAAGCACGAATAAGGTGCATGTCATATGTTTAAATCGTAGTACATTGCTAAATTGTGTGTTGAAAAACATAACGTGACTTTCAACATACAAGTTGACAAAAATCAAAGTTTTTTTCGCGGGAAATAGATAGGATGCATGTGGCATGCATGCACACATGTACATTTTGTACAGAGAATAGCAACTTCCCACGAGTTCAAATCTTGAACAGGTGGACACCAATTTTCTATTGAATGTACAAACCATGCATGGTCGATATGACTGACCATTATCATGATCACAAAACTCATGGAAGCTTTGTGTTGAATTTAGAACTCTCCACCTAAACATAATAAAGCTTTATTTTGAATTCCACACGGATTGGCAAGGTTCGGTTTACTCCAACAGCTTGGTCATAATCTGAACCCCAGGGTTACAAATTTTGAATGATATAAAAACTCAATATAAAGAAATTCAAAAAGAAGAGGTCTCGTATGCCTATGAAACTTAAGAACAAACTTTTACCTTTTAATTCTATGACTGAGACTAATCAAGATTAAAAAGGTGTCTCTGTAAAAGCTTACCAATATCTCAAATGTACATAAGCCCTGTTTAACTATTATCAATCTTTGAAATCTCTCTCCTCTCAAAATGATCAAATAGGAAACAAAAATGACAAAACAAGTAACATGGAAGGAAGAACTCCAAGGTTTTATTCTTAAACCAAAAGCTGATTTACTGTACATTAGTTTTTATTCTTAAACCAGCATTTTTGTCTCATATTGGTAATATATATTTGTTGTATACCCCAAGGAGAATACAATTATTTTGGACAGAAACATAACTGTGCAACAATGCTTGTGTACTAGGATCATTTGCTATGCTGAAATAAACTGGCTCTGTCTGTCCAGCTTGACCTTTTACCCCATTGCCTGCCAACAGGAAAACCCAAAATGTCAAAAAAAAGATAAATGAAGAAGGAATTATTGAAGGGAAAGCAAAAACAAAGCCAAATTTTACATAAGGTATTAGGCACATTCCTTAGATATTACCTGTTTTATGGGGCACAAGAGTTTGTCAAATGTCTCATTGCAGCCAGCTTTTAGCACTATGAGATACACCTCACAACAGCTAGAGCCACCTTCTCCTAGCAGTTTTTGTGGCTGTTTGGTATGTCCTCACAAGCAATCCAACTCCTACTCCAACTGCAAGGCACATTCCTAGGCCAATTCCCACGCCGACGCTGACACCGGCATTAAACCAGGAAAGCTCTCCATCTTCCTCTTCAATGTACTCACTACCTGGATCGAATTCGCTAAATGTAGGTCTAACATTTTCATCCAGGTCTTCACTATCAATGCAATCAGTAATCTGTCACAACAGAAAACTAATAATAGTTAACAACAGTCGAAAACAAAAGGCAGTGGAGGAGACATTTTATTAAAAGTGTGTATGCAATTCAGCTTTCATAGCTCCTTTGCTTCTTCAAGGTGATTTATGATGGTCCTAGAAGGGATATTTGTAAATGGGATTTCATATTTTCCTAGATGATGTAGGTACAAAAGTCTGTGCTTAATATTTATTGCTTAGGAAATATGTAGTTTGATTTTGACTCCAGGGCACAATCAGATATACCAACTGTTTCTGCCTCTGTGGAAGGAGATAGCTCTATGATGCCCTATTCCTTGTGTACAAATTTTATCAGTGTGATATAAGTCCCAGATTTTTCCTAAAAGAAGAGAAGATCTACCAAAATCACCCTCTTCTTCCTTTCACAGTGGGTACAAAATATACCACATGTAGAAAAAAAGTAAAAACACTTTCGTCAAATATATACACTGAGAAAGTATATAAATAAATATGTTATCAAAGATGAATGTCTAAATACAAACCTCATCTTCTCTCATTGATGCTATTGAAAAGAACCAGATATAAGGGAGCTAAAGTGTAGTCTCATACTAGCATATTTGCCCCAGTTTTCTTGATATACAATAGATTGATTCCTTAATGCAGAGACAAAGATATACTCTTCAAGTACAAGAACAGGGCCAATCTAAGAAGTGATGTTAAGATTGGTCAGCTAGTGTGCCACACATTAGATTGGGTATATATTATCAGACCTCTTATTTGAATAATGGCCTTGGCTTCCACATTTGAAATCACTGTGTATCAACCAGCAGGGCTGAAGAGGATGCAAAGGTATAAAGATTAATGTCTTTGGGTAAATTAAATATAAGAAAATACATGCAAAATGTAGCAAATCTGATATTTGATAAGCATGCTTATGTAGAACTAGTAAAACAACAAGGAAATGGTAAGCAAAGCAGCAGTATGTTAGGCAGTTAGTTTTCAGTATTCAAGGGGGGAATGCTTACTTTCTAAGACCGGCTGTCGTGATCCCATGTCCCTTTGTAATTTAATTGAAATGTGAAAGTGATCTCTGCTTGAATGAATGTTTTCTTCTCAAGGCCCAAGCATTTCAACTATATTTTCATTTCCAAGTATGAGAAGAGGCAGTGGCTTCTCCTATGGCAAAGAATTTTTCTATTATATATGTTCCATTGGTTGATGCAACAAACGAGCCCTATGGTTTGAACCACATAACAAGATCCTGAAATATGTATTGAGTCTTTGACCATGGAGAAATCAACATCAGGCAGACCATTCATAGAAACTAAAATTTAATAATAAGCAAGCCACTCTTGAAAGACAAAAGGGTATAGATAGAACACCAGTTTCGAGAAATATGTTTTGAAAATGAAAACCATTACAAATAATCTCAAAAATCTAATTCTAGGTGTATTTCCATTAACTTCAGTATTTTTTAACTATGATGTCTAAAGCAGTTTTCTATAATGACTGTTCCTAATACAGTATTCCTTCTACTGATTCAACTTTCAATGAAGGTTTCTGTTGGAGTGAGCTTCTACCGTACAAACCAAATCCCCCATTACTCTATTATTCCTTCTATTTATTCAGCTCCAATGAAGGATTCTGTTGAAGCAATAAAAGCTGGTTGCATATCCTTACCATGCAAAAAAACTTAACCGAAACCCATTGCTGAGGAAATTTCCAGTATTAAATCCCATCTGTCCCCTTCAATGATGTTCCTTAAAAATGCTTCTTCATCCATAAATCCTGCTGCTTCTAAGGCGCCTGACCTTCCCACTCTTGAGAGACAAAAGGGTATAGATAGAACACTGGTTTCGAGATACATGTTTTGAAAATGAGAACCTGTGGAAATAATCTCAAAACTCTAATTCTAGATGTATTTCCATTAGCTTTAGTATTTTCTAAATATGACTTCTAAAGCAGTTTTCTATAATGACTTTTCCTAATACAGTATCCCTTCTACTGATTCAACTTTCAATGAAGGTTTCTGTTGGAGCGAGCTTCTACTGTGAAAACCAATCCCCCATACTCTATTATTTCTTCTATTAATTCAATTCCAAAGAAGGTTTCTGTTGGAGCAATAAAAGCTAGTTGTGAATCCTTACCATGCAAAAAAACCTTAACTGAAACTTGTTACTGAGAAATTTTCCAGTATTAAATCCCATCTTTCCTCTTCAATGATGTTCCTTAAAAATGCTTCTACATCCACACCTCCTCCTGCTTCTAAGGCGCCCAACCTTCTCACCACTAGTTGGTTTCTGTGCCACATGGTGACTTTAAGAGAATGAAAAAGGACCTCAGTGATCAGAGAGAGGTTGTGGAAATCCAGCAAGACCAGATTAATGCTCTGTCCTCCAAATTGACTAATCATGACAAGGTCCCAGTTCAGAATCCATCTACTTCTGAGTAGATTGATGGTTTTGGTGATCTGAGGTAGGACATGGTTGTTTCTGCTGGGCAATTGTGTGGACCCTTAACTAGTTTCTAATAATATGCAATGAAACCAATTGCATATGTATCCTTCGTTAATTATTTACCAAAAAACTTGTAAAAGTTCGATTTCCTTATGTCAAGTGTTCATCCATTTCCGCCATTTCCCTTTTGGTGTGCTCATTGCAGCTTGGTGTGAAATTACTGGTTTAATTGAAATGCACAATCCTCTCTGCTTCGATGAATATTTTCTTCTCGAGGCCTAAGCATTTCAACTATATTTTCATTCCAAAGTGTGAGAAGAGACAGTGAATTCTCCTATGGCAAAGAATTTGTTTATTACATGTGTTCTATTGGTTGGTGCAACAAAGGGTCCAAAAGGTTTGAAATACATAACAGAGCAGCAAGAATCCTCAACTATTGGATTATTGCGTCTTCTATTATACAAAATTCAACCTCAGCCAGACTGTTCAGAAAAACTAAAATTCATCAAATGTCAAGCCACTCTTGAAAGACAAAAGGATATAGATAGGATACTGGTTTCGAGATATATGTTTTAAAAAAGAGAACCTGTGGAAATAATCTCAAAATCTAATTCTAGATGTATTTCCATTAACTTTAGCAGTTTCCAAATATGATGACTCGAGCAGCTTGCTATAATGACTTTTCCTAATACACTTCAAATTATGGCATATATGGAAAATTTGCAGAGTCCTCCAGATTTCCTCAGCTGCTCATTAAGTGCTTGCAAAGACTACAAACTACCATTACCATCCCATAGCCTAAGAGTGTGAACTTCTTGCATGTTCATTCCAACTTTTAATCATTACTTCATAAAAAGTGTAAGTCGTGGCATCTAACACACTAGAAATACAACAAAAGCAAATTTTAACTTACCATATCTTTCAGTGGCCATGATTTAGAAAGTTCCCATTATTATCCTATATTTTGTGCCTCTTCTCTAGTGTATTTTCATTTGAAATATGTGACAGAAATGAATTTCAATTCATATCATAATTTTACATCCAGAAGTGGCTTATGGTCAAGAGATATGTGACGAAGTACACCTTGGTCAATATAGGCAGGAGAATATTCATGCTAAGAGGGCTTAAAGAGAAGATAGGCCAAAGCCAAGGTTAAGGTACAAGTACTTGGAAAGTGATTGTTACAATTTAAGTTTTTCCCATGTAAGACCCCGGAGAAGTCTAGTACAAATCGTCTTACGAATGATTTCAGTGTTTTCTCTAAAATATGATTGGTTACAGATGGACAAATGTTTAAGAATCCAAAGTCCAGGACACATGAGCCATGCTAAAAAGCCAATGTTCCAATGTTGAGCCCTAGAAGGGCCAAGCATTCATTAGGAGGGGCCTTTGGCTTCGTAGAATCAAGGAGGCCCTCTTGTTTCTTATCAAGACTTCTTACATCACCAACTTATCACAAAGTTCCTAACGAGTCTTTCCTTTTTCCTCTTTGAGGTTGTAACAGCATACAACAAAATACCAGAGTATGGATGAAAACTCCGTTTCCTATAAACTTGACAGAAGAGTTATTTAGCTCATGCTACATACATTCAACTGAGTTCTTTACTTTTCTTTAAAATATGCTTCACTGTATGTGTTGAGGTATATTGTATTAGTTCTCTTTGGCATCAGTCCTGCGCTTTAAGTTTAGCATGGTAGGCCTTTAAGTGCTGTGCTATTTCATGCCTCTTAAGGTTTTGTGAGGAGTAAAAAAACTAGTCGATTTCAATGTAAAAAATCCAGTAGGATGAGTTGGAGGAAACTAAGCTTTGGTCTAGTGGCAATTTGTTCTTGGATATCTGAAATTAAAATACAATCATATCTACTGATTAAGAATGCCATTCCCTATGCATGACAAGGTAAATGCCCAATGAGAGAGAGGCAAGTGGTGGGAAGTGACAAGCATCAGAACATAGGAGCAAAATCCATTTTCATGAATTTGTTGTCACCATGAAGCAGCCATGAAGTAAGACATTCAGCCTAAACATCACATATGTTTACAAGGCTGAACGGTCAACCAATCAATGATAAATCCCCCACAAAAAGTGGTAAACACTAAACAGCCCATTTTTTGGTTGACCAGTCAGTCTTGCAAACATATGTGATAGATAGGTTATTCTGAAGTAAGGGTACTTCACTCAATAACACATATCATCTGAATTGAAGTACAACCACTGCATAATTAAAGAAAGCATGCCCTTCCAGAATTCAACCCGGGTCATCAAGCTGTATATACTACAACTTACAGTCAACACAACACCACAGACCTCTCCAAACCTTCCATTGGGCATGACTTAGGCACAAAACTTGGTGGCATATGCTTCAAAAAAGGCGGTGGGGTTGGGGGGGGGGAGGGGGGCGCTGCAATTCCCTACAAACTTGGCTGCAATTGTTAAATCACAGTCATTTATCTTTAGCAGACCATATAAACCCCAATACACGGCTACCAAGGATGCATCCACTTTACAATTCAGAGCTGGGGTTTCTATGAACCAGAGACTTGTGGCACACAAATGTCCTTTCATACCCAAGATCCCAGTAAAACCTCATAAAGCTTTCAAGCATTGCTGAGGACTAAAACATGAATCAACATAGCAGAAATAATCAAAGTCATTTATCTGTTGCAGACCATATAACCCCCAATACCCGGCTACCAAGGATGCATACACTTTACAATTCAGAGCTGGGGTTTCTATGAACCAGAGACCTATGGCACAAAAATGTCCTTTCGTACCCATCTTCCAAATAAAACCTCATAAAGTGTTTGAGCATGCATGGTCTCATGGAGGGGCGGGGGTCCATAAATATCTCAGTGGGTGTTGCTGAGAAAATTTAGGAGCATTTTAGCAATTTTAAGGTATCATGTTTTTTATTATTTTCTTTAACAATACCCACTGAGATATTATAGGATCCCATTGCAGTTTTATGATAATATACATGTAAATAAAAATCATATTTCCCTCTAATATCACCATAAATTATTGGCATGCATGTTATGTTCTACATGGACAAAAATTAGCCAACACTGTAGGGGAAACTCCCAGCCCCCTGCTCTCCAGCGACTTCTTAACTTTAGAGAGCAATAAAAATGGAGCTCATATTTTTTAGGCATAGATTTTATTATTTTCTGTAGCTGGCTTCAAAAATAATCATGGGACCTATTGCTACAAGAAAATAGGAGCGGAAGCAGCCTCTATGAGCTAATGCTAAAATCAACATACCTGAAATGAAGGATCGCTCTTTGCTCTACTCTTGCTATGTTTTGCAATTTCCTCATCCTCTGGAATTACATCCAAACAGGGTCTCCCTGCGCCGTTTCTCATGCAAACAAGTTGAAGTCTCTTTGTGAAAATAACGGGTCTTTCTAAAGAACAACCAGCAAAATAGACCTCCATCACTGGGGCCAAATGATTCCAAGGTCTTAACTCGATATTCCTCCTCAAGAGAACCCAATCTACCAAACCAAATTCTGCATAGCAATCCATCCTCCATCCCAACTCCTTATCCTTAACAAAATCCTCAACGCCACTGTCCAATCTCTCCAGCTTCCCACATACCAACAAAACATCCTTATGATAAACCTTAAATCTCAGAGGCCCTGTTGTCTTAACACTGTCTGTACTTACATACGTAACTTCTTCACATTTCTCATCAATCCTATCTCTCTGCAGAACAGAGGAACCAATCTCAGAAGGAGCAATATGCTCACCATTTACTTCAAGCCCAACAGAAAAATCTTTAGGAATAAGATGCATCGATAAATATTTTGGACTTTTTTTAAGTGGGCATGAGCTCATTCTCACATACAAAACTTTAAGATTCAACCATTTCTTATCCATGCAATTTCTCTGCAAATCAATATCAGAAGAATAACCCATGATTTGCTGATCGAGTAAATCAAGGATTTTGATTGATTTCTAGATAATATTGCAGAAACTAAGATTCGTGTTAGATTTGTATTGAATTGACTTACAAATTTCCATGAGTTTGTCAAGAAGGTTGGCAAAAAAAGCACTTAAATTTGTTTGAACACCTGTGAGCGATATCAATATACTTTCACAAAGGTGCTGACAAATATCAGGAATCCGAGGGCCCCAACATGCACGGACCCTGAAGCGATTTGAAACAGCTACTACTTGCTTATTATTAGTCGTTAGAAATCACTGTCACAATATAAAGTGGTTGTCAAAATTACTATTCTATGGCCACAATTGTTACTGATGAAACACTTCTGCAAATTTCCAGGTGTTGATAATTACGATCGGATTCGATGGAAGTGATAGGAAATATTTTCTTGGACGTAATCGAAAGCATTTCATTTCATTTCATTTTTAATTTAATCTTTGGTTAAGTTCTTAATTTTAAGTAAGAAAATATCATAAAATTCTGGAATTGAAATACACTTAATATTAGGATGGGACTAATTGTTTCCTTATGATTTTGAATTGTTCTAATCCCATTATTGGTTTATATAAGAATTTTATCGGATTTTTTTTTTTTTTTTTAATAAGTTTGTTGTGGGGGTTCATTTTTCAATATTCTTTTTATTTTATTTTATTTTTTCAGTTTCTAACTTTCTATTTGTTCTTCTTTTTTTCTTTTTCTTTATATATTTTCTTTTATTTAATTGTACTTTTACGAGTGGTCTTATGTTTCGGGCTAGTGTTTCTATTTATTTGGTAAATATGGTCTTATGTACAAAACTTTAATTAAAATATAATAAAGTTGTTAAAATTTCTAAGCAATTATATTTTAGGGAGTGGATTTCCAACCCCATAAAATAATTGAGGGCACAAAAAAAATCCACTTATGGAGCTTTTTGACACTTGCATTTATGTTTAAGCTTCCCTCCTTATTTTTCCTTCCAATAGTTTATTCCAAATTCATGGGACCGCAACCTTACCCTTCTTATTTGAGTTTGGGTTTTGTTTTGAACCTTACTACGGTTTTTCATGTTTTTTTGCATGGTCTCTTTAACTCTTCTTTTGGCTCTTTCAAAGTTTTTGGTTTTTTTTTTGTCATTGTGTGTTGGCATTTACACTAGTGATTTCAATTCAAGAACGCTATAAATACATTTAAGTGCATTAGTACATTTAAGACATAAAAAAACAAGGAATGATAAGTTTTAAAGACAATGAATTCATTTATTAAATAAACATCCCCGAGTCGAAAGTATTTTTCGAGCATTTAGAGAAGAGCATCTAACATTTTCTTTCTTATATTGATTAAAAAGTGATAAGGATTAGGACACTTGCATCACTTTGGATTACTTGGTGAGTTGCATTATTGTAGTACTCAAAATTTTGTCCTAAAGCACTTGGCAATAATCATTTGCATTTATTTCAATGTCATCCCATTTATACACTTATTGGCTAAATCTAAAGGCATCCTTCTCAATCCCCACATTTTGAGTCCACTAAGTCATGACTTGCTCTTCAACTTAGCACATCTAAAACCAATGCACCTTATACATAACACATCTTCAAACTCACAGCTATTTATCTTATATCTAATTAATTTCAATTCTAAGCCTTGATGAATTCGGCATTTGAGGAAATGTTCAGTCAATGAATTAAACTGAGGTTGGCAAACCTCTTGTTATACTTGCAATGATTAAATTTTCAAATATACAAGTTACCTTAGTCAACTTAGAGTCGATTGAAGAGTAAACAATAACAAAAATGACAATCATGACGATGACTGTGATGACGAACCTTTTGTTCTACTTGCAATTATTATATTTTCAAATATGCATGTTACCTTAGTCAATTTAGAGTCAATTGAAGAGCAAATAATAACAAAAATGACAATCATGACGATGACTATGATGACCCTAACCTCAGTGCCACATTTAGGTTTTAGGGTTTAGAAATTATGTTTAATAATATGAGTCTTAAGTTACCAACTGGAGATGTTCTCATTCAGGGCATTCATGCACGAACTAAATGCCCACATTCCATTCCTAATTGTATTTTTGGTATCATCTCATGTAAAAGAAAACTCCTACAGATGCTACTAGCATACTTATCCTAGATGAGTCTATGCAAAATATGCCGAGAGATATCATTCTCGAGGCGCCTATGTCACAAATTCAAAATAGGTGCCTCGAGAATGATACCTCTTGGCATATTTTACATAGATTCATCTAAAATAGGTATGCTAGTTAGATTTTCAAATACACAAGTTACCTTAGTCAACTTAGAGTTGATTGAAGAGTAAATAATAACAAAATTAACCTATATAAACATATATGTTCCAATCTATTAGAAACATCTAGAAATATCTTTTTCAAATACATTTTAAGAATGACTTATGGGTCATAATCGTTGAAGTAGCAATTCCTTACAACAAACCATAAATCTAAACACATTATCATTTGTTTTCTTAGATCACTCTCATACACTAAGATTGAATTATTTGTTAAAATAATCTTAATTTAGTGCTCACATATAATTAAGCATTTGTGGTATACTTATAATAATTATTCATTACGAAGTTGTGTTTATGTGAGTTGTTTTAACAATTCACATAAATTAAAAAAATTGAAAGATTGTAGAGATTAACTAAAATATAATATAAGATAAAATTTCCATATAACTAGACTATTTATTTTAAGGACATCTTAAACCTATAAATAAATAAAACAAAAAAATTCATTTTTTAATAGCAAATTGTTTTATTTAATATTAGAGAAGGTCATAATTGTGGGAATGGTATTTTGAAGTGTATTTGGGGGAGCTTGTTGTAATTCATGGCTTGCCCCTTTGATGGTAGTCTCTCTTTTATATTAATAATACCCACCCAAGAAAAATAATAATAATAATAATAAGTCCATCCATCAACGCCAAATTTTAGCACATCTACTAACAATTTCGAGATATATAGCTTTATTAAATAGATAATTTCAAATCCAATTTTATTAAAGCCTACGTTAATCAAATACGAATAAGGTCAACAAACCCAAAAACAAACCACCTAGAGGAGAAGAGCTCTGCAACTCTGGCAAAAAATTGGAGTTGACTTTTTTAGGGTTTTAAAATTTACACCGCCATACCGTGACCTTTTCGGGCTCTGTGGGAATTTATTGCTATAGTTTTTCCTATGGTTTCTCACCTGCTAGGCGTCCCCTGTATACTGTCCTCGCCATCTTCCATCTCGTTTGTTTCAACCGTGGCTGGAGATAGTGGATATTTGAGCAATGGCACTGCCGACGAAGTGACCCAGGAAGTTCGTTCCGAAAGTATTCCACGAGGTAATATTTCTCCTCCTAATGTGGTTTTTCCCATTCCTAAATTTAATGTTGCATGTTAATGGTTAGAGCAGTTTTGTCTCATTGGGTATTTCATGGGTCGCATCCCCTCTGAAAGCATGCTCAAATCTTGGGTGAACACTGTCTGGACCCCTCATGGAGTCAGACTGGAAAGTGTTCAAAACATGACCAAGGGTTTCTTTCTCTTTCACTTTTCCGACCCTGCTAATGCACCCAATATTCTGGCTAAGCAAGCCACTTGGTATGTTCGTAACTCGTCGCTTTGTGCTAACCCCATGGCATAAGGACTTTGTGGTATCTGAGTATACCGCCCTTAAAGTGCCTGTCTGGGTTGAATTCCCTGGCCTTCCTTTGCCATGTGTGCCTTTTTTGTCACAAATTTTCACTTCTCTTGGCCAAGTTGTTTGCCTCGAAGCAGAAAGGTTTTACCATGCTCACCCGTAGAAGTGAGTCTGTGTTGAGATTGATCTCTCTCAAGACCTTAAGGAATTTGTGGATATCCAGATGGGGGACAAATGCTACTCTCAGCGGGTCATTTATATCAATCTGCCTAACACATGCTTTTGTTGTCAGGCTTCAGATCACAAGATCAAAGATTATCCTCTCTGTGTGCCCTGAAACCATCTTGTGGCCAAAGCAGCTCTTGAACCAGTCAAAATCTCATAGGAGGAAGGTTGGAAAGTTTCTAGAGGCCAACACAATAAAATAAAATCCCAACAATCCAAGGCCTCTGGCTCTAATGGCCACTGGGAACCAACTATTAAGGAACAATCGCATAACGTGCATGCTAAAGAGCCAACGACTGTTGCTAAAGAACCAATTATCACTGCCAACTCGGCTACCTCGTTGCCAAAGTACTCCAGCACACTTGTCGTGGTGTCGGTTCTCATGGACCAGTCAAACTCTGTTTATAATGTTCCATCCCACAATCGGTGTTGTTACTCCTTCCAAGCAACTCACAAGGGCCTTCCAAAAGGCCCCGAAGCCCTTCTCGCATCTCTCGGGACCATAGCCCGGCTCGCAGCGTTGATTCCACCGAAGTGGAGTACAACATTGAGTACGCCAATCAGAAAAAAATTGATTTGCAGGATTTTTTACAGTACAACACATTTCGTTTCTTACAAAATCAATATGATGCCCTTGATGGCTTGGAGGATGGGGATATGGCTCTTGACCATCGTTTCCCATGAATTGTCTATCTTGGAATGTTCGAGGTCTTACAGACTCCTGTCATAAATATGTTGTGCGTGAAACTCGACAACAATGTGCAAATTTGGATGTTTTGTTTTTACAGGAAGTAAAAATTATAGGTTTTTAGTTACATATGGTTTGCAAATCCATTTGGCCTGACAGCTTGGCTTTCTATAGCAATCATGAAGCAGGACGTGGGGGTTTAATTTCACTTTTTTCTCCCAAATGGTGGCCTTTACTTATTGACCATGACATCGACCCCACCAACCATGCCATATGGGTCCTCTTTAATGTGGACGGTTGCCCTTTTGGCCTCATTAATATTTATGCCTCGAACGATGTGGCCAAAAGGGTTGATCTGTGGTGGTGGATCGCCAATTTTATTCCTAATTCTTACTGGCAATAAGTGAAGATTTTAATATGGTTGAGTCACCTAATGATAAATGTGGCCACTTTCCTATGAGGTGGACACTTGACGAAAGGGAAGCGTGGTATTTCATGCAGTAATAAATTTGGATTTTTTAATCCTAATGCATCTTGCTTTCCCACCTCTGAAGCTTGGTATACGTGGACCAATCTACGTGGAGGGATAGATCACGTTCTTAAACGACTTGACAGGGCCATGTTGTCAGCTCAAGATTATTTTGAGTTTGATAGCATTTATTCTATGTCAGTGGAGGTCATGCCTGACTTTGTCCTTTCAGATCATTCTCCAATACAATTTCGTATCAATTGGCATGATGTGCGCCCCTTTTGTCATAAAGGCCAATTCTTTCTTAATACCACCTTGATGCATCATGGCCCCACCGTCAATCATATCAAACGTGTTTGGAATTTAATTCCATGACCCAGTCATTACCAGTGATTTCATCCACCTATGCAAGCCAGCTGGATTCAGTGGTGGGAGGACGAGCTGACTCGACAACAAGATTTCTTAGAATCTACGGCCGACAACTGGCAATAATTCAGTGCCGCTCATACTCTACTAATACCTCAGCTCTCAGTCGAGAGGTGGTGGCACTTCAAGGCGATCCCTTCTCTAAAACTCTACAACTTCAAGTTGCAATGCTTCAGCACCAAATCCAAATTGTGGATAATTACAATGTTAGGGGCGCACAGATCTAGGCTCGGATGCACTGGCTCAAAATTGGAGATCGGGTTTTGAAAGAATTTTTTCTTTCTCTCAGAGCCAAAAAACCTTCCCAACAGATCTGGGCTATTATGGATGGTGGAGCTCACATTACTGACCCATAACTTATGTTGCAAGCCTTTGTGTGCCACTACAAGCTCGTGTTTCAAGCTCAACAACCCTCTGCAGCTCGCCAAGCTGCTCTTGATCAATGTTTGGGTGTTGTGCCGCGTAAATTATCAGAGGCTCAAAAGGTGATCTGTGAGAGAATGCTCACCATTGAAGACCTCCATGAAGCCACCATGCAAATGGCCAATGATAAAGCGTCAGGCTGCGATGGGTTCCCTTGCGAATTCTATAAAACCCTTTGGGATTCGTTCGGTCAAGACCTGTTTCAAGTTTATCTTAAAGGTTTCCAGAAACATTCCTTAGGGCCACACATTAATAAGGGAAACATCAAATCCATCCCTAAATAAGGAGACCCAGAGCAAATTACCTATTGGCATCTGATTACACTATTGAATGTCTCTTATAAAATCATTGCCAAAGTGTTAGCTCTACGGTTACGTAATCTTCTGCCACTTATTGTTCAGCCAGAACAAACAGGATTTATACAGGGATGATACATCCTGGATAACATCATTGCAGTGTGGGAAGGCATGGAATGGGCTCACAGGTCTAATCAGGCCATCATGTTTATCAAAATTGATTTTGAGAAGGCTTATGATCAGATTGAATGGCCATTCATACTCGCTATGTTCCAATCCCTTGGCTTTGGTCCCATTTTTATTCAATCTGTCAATATGCTTTTTGGATGCTTTTGCTTAGATATCTCTATCAATGGCCTCAGCTAGGAACCTTTTGGGATTTTTCATTCTATTCAGACAAGGTTGCCCTCTTGCCCTACACTGTACGTGCTCGCAGCTGAAGGTTTTGGCTATATGTTAGCTCATGCCAAAGCACAGGGTCTTGTTCTCAGAATCTTGCTTCCTACTGAGCCAACTTTTCAAATTCTTAATGGGAATTTTGTGGATGATTCCTTTCTTACGCTCATTGAAGATGAAACCAACATTTGCAATGCTATGCAATGTTTGGATTTTTTTCTTAGCTTCTGGCTCATCCATTCAATGGAAAAAAAACCCAGTGTTATCGACAATATTTCCTTCCCACGCCAAATTAGATTGCCACTTTTGAATGGAAAATCCTGACACATGGTGAGATTTTTAAATTCTTAGGTATTCCTTTTGCTTTTCAAGCCTCCCCGGATGAGCTATGGCAATATGTCATTCAACGGGTGGCAAAAAAGTTGGAATATTGGATCACCAGACCTTTATCTTTGGCTGGAAAATTCCAAATCTATTCCAAAGTTCTTACAGCCACACATGTTTACTACTCGTTGTGTTGGGTTCCTTCCAAAGCTTCCATCTAGAAGCTGGAAAATTTCTCAAAGATTTATTGTGGGCTAATGCTTCTACATGGAAAGGTTTTCATCGGGTAGCCTGGGACATTTGTTGCTTGCCTCAAAATTCTAGGGGTCTTAGCCTTATTCACATTCAATGCCAAGGGCAAGCTCTTTGCGCTAAATGGATTATCAGAAGCATTACTGGCCAAGAAGCTTGGAAAGTTCTTATATGACACGGTATTGCTGAAGGTTCCCCTTATGGCCGCCCTACGTGGAAAGGATTGGGGTTTGTCAATTTTCTCATTACCCCAGCGCCTGTCAAAATTGTTGGCACCTTTGTGCTTAAGAGCATTTGGAAAGCTTGGGAATGTATTAAGCCCTAGATTTTGTGGAAGGGGGATGGATTTCGAAATGGGTTTTCTGTCAACCAACAATCTCTCTAGTGGTCACCGATTTTTCAATCTCAAGATAAGTGTTTAGCAGAGGTCCCGGGAATCTCCGCGCTCAAATTCTTCAAACATGGAATTCGCACCATCGAGGACTTCTTCTGCAAAACTACTCAATCCTGGTTCTCTTGGCCGGATTTCAAAACTATATTTCAGCTTTCCAACCAAGACCAGGATAGTTTTATTACTGTGATCAATTTGGTTCCTGACCACATGTTACATAATATTTTTGTGCATTCCTCTCACCCATGGTGGACGAACTGGAAGTGGTATGCAGATACCCCATTCTGTAATTACAAAGCCAACAAAGGCTATCATTGGCTCTCGCCTCATTTACCCATGGTGGATAAACTTAATACACGTTGGGGAATTCATTCCACACTGTCTACCTGGAATAGGTGATTTGAAACTATTTGGACTCTATGTGTGGAGCCCAAGATTGCTCATTTCCTTTGGTGTATTCTTCACCAAGGCCTTCCTATCGGGGCTCGTCTTGTTCAAATTGGGATCCTAGCTCCCAAATTTCCTTTTTGTGGTCATCTGGAAACAATATTGCATGTTTTCTGGTTTTTTCCCAAAGCTCAAAATGCCTGGAACTGGATACATTCATTTTTCTTTCCTTTACGGCCTCATTGCTTCACTTGGCAGCATATCCTTTTGGGAGATAATCCCAAGCTTCTGCCTATGTTCACCCAAATTTGGCATGTTTTCAGAGGGGAGATTTTGTTTTGGATATGGAAAGAAAGAAATTCTTTTTTCTTTGCTAATTCTGCAGTTGATCAATATTTCTCCATTTATAATAAATCTATGGTGATCTCCAATGTGCTTCTGCAGATACAAATTCAGGCCAACAAGGTTGCGCTGGAGGTGGACCACCTCCAGACCCTACTGTGCCACTGGGGGAAGCCCTATGTAATGTTTCTCAATTGCCTCCATATCCTACCAGGTGTCCTTCACCTTCTGCCTGTGGTGGCCGACTCAACCGGTCTCAGCATTGTGCTTTCAGTCACACTCGACCACTCCCTGGGCCCGTTACATCAGTGCAGTTACTCACCAGCTCGTCATCGTGGTCAGGGCTCACCTTCACCTTCATCATCTCACCATCAGGGCTCAGGCTCACCACCTCGTCAACATGGGTGGGGCTCTCCTCTTTCTACCACTGCACATCATGATGCTTGGCACTCGCTACCTCAACAGCCTCCACCAGAAAAATTCCCCCGCCTCAACCTCGTCATTCCTACTCGTGGGGAAGCAGACCCGGAGGAAGAAGTTGCTACTGGTTGGGAACTTCCAGATGCTGGCAAGGACTTACCTAGTTCGGGGTGGCCGGATGATCATGATCCGCCCGCCTCGGGCATGTTTGTTGTTGCTGCTTGATTGTTTTTTTTGTCTACTTTTAGGCTATGCCTATATTTTGTACTCTATTAGGCTCGACCTAGTTTGAGTTGCTCTAGGCTCGGCCTAGCTTTGTTTGTGGTTTTGGGGCGTGCTCTCATACCGTCCACTTTTTTGTTGAAAGTTATCTTGTATCGTATTGAATTAATATAATATAAGATCCTTTTCATCAAAAAATACGAATAAGGTCTAGTTTATTTAATATTTTAAAGGGTCAATGCTAATGAAGCTTAGTATAGATTGTTATTAAGTTTTTAGATTATAACTTTCAACGTGATCATGTTTTTAACACTTCTAGGTAAGTCTATTTTAGGTTAGTTTAGTGGTGTTTAATACTTAAATTAAATTATTTGTATGTTATCAAAAGTGTCAAAAGTTAAATAATTTTTATGTTGTAGGTGTTTCTTATTGTAGGATTCTTTATTGGAAAGTATCAAGTTTTTCTGGTAAGATTTTTTTTGTGTATTTTTTCCAAAATCAATCATATTTTAAATTTTTATTTTACGTTATTGTTTCATATAGTTATTTTATAAAATATCTTAGATATTTTACTCTAATCGACATCTATTAAATTAATCTCAATTTAGTTTATTTTATATAAATAATCATGTTTGTTTATAATGCTCAAATCAAATGCGAGACTATATTTTATTTAGTGAGATTTCTAGCACAAGGGAAATAGCATTCTCCTATTCAACACAACGTAAATGTGAAATGGAGGACAATTTCTTTCTTGGGATGGCACCTGCACCAACATCTCTAGTACATATAGATGTGTTCTATTGTATGGAATTGTTGGGTGAGAAATTTAGTTTTCCATTATTTTTGGGTTGTTTGTTTAGATTTATATCTTAATTTGGGCCACTTTGATTTTTCCCTTACATTCTGACAACTTTATATTCCACCCACAATGCATTGACATTGTTTCACCAAATGATATTGACTCATTCCATCTCGTCATAGTGAGGTTTTCATATGTAGAAGCTATTTCACTAAATGCAAGCACCTAGCTTTAGAGAAGAATATTGACATTGATTTTGGAAAGGGGATTTTTGAAAATATAGTCGTAAATACCCTTTTAGATTTGCACCTATAGTACAAGCATATCCATTCTTAATCCAATAAAATACATCGCTCTAGGCCGTTCCTTATGAAAGTGTTCATGCAACTACTTTTTCCACTGCCACTTTCCACCAGACCCAAAATATGTTAGACTCCTCTTATGATGGCATACATTCCACATATCGCATCCTCTAGACAAGTGTGAGACACTTGTGGAGGACACTTTGAAAGTTTCAGGTGGATTACTGTTAGACCTCAAAGATTTTGAACAAGGTATTTACTCTATGCTATGTTGATATAGATGTAAAAGTTTAAGCTTGATTTTGATGAGTTGTCTTTTTTATTTAATTGTTTTTTATTTTAAAATCCAAGTACTTTGTTTTTCTTATTTCCTTTCATGATGTTGTTATTTTGTAATGATGTTATCAATATTAATCATGCCTACATCCCATATTGTTTGCTTGTGACTCACTTGTATTGTGTATGTTGACTCAGAATCACCATAGCAATAGTTACCTCAACATAACCTAAAATTGATGGTTTTATGATTATATTTCATTGCTAATGTTAGGTACATGGCATGGATAATAATTTAACATTTATTTTCCTCTTAACCATATTAAGTGTGGGTCTTAAACAATGTGGCATTTTTCATGTAATGATAACTTCTCACAATGACGATTGCGTTACACTTGTGCCATTAGGGGCCATTTTCAATGGATTTTTTCAACACATAAGTTGATACTTTCTCTCATAATCATAGGTGTATTTGGAAAGCTAGTAGATAGGGGTTAAGTTTAATGGTTTCCTATGCTTGTCAAACAATTTTAGGTGACAGTATTTTTTTAATATTACCCTTCAAAAATAAGTGATGGTCATATATCTATTTATGTATATTTATATAGTTTATATACACATCTATATAAAAAATGATGGTTAAATTTTAAATATGTTAGTCATATATAACGGTTATTTCAAAATTTGGCAAGTATTTTACAATTTAAATCATGAAAAATATGTAAGCGGCCATCAAATTTAACCCCTACTTACACTAAGACATGCAAAACATCACACACTCATTAATATACACCATGAATGAATTTATATCATTTTCACCAATTAACTGACAAAGAATTGTTATTATAAGAATGAAGCTTGCGTAGAAGATTTTGAAATAGGAAATCTACTACCAAATTTGAATCAAATTTGTTACATCCACTTCCCTTAGACTAGTTTCATTTCACTAGATTAGGTGCATTAGACATTTTATCTATCTCATAGGATATTTTGACAAAGATTATGATACTTGGTAATTTAACATTTGGACAATATTGATTTGGCACTCTATGACATGATCATTTTGGATTATATATATATATGACTAGTTTCATTTCACTAGATTAGGTGCATTAGACATTTTATCTATCTCCTAGGATATTTTGACAGAGATTATGATACTTGGTAATTTAACATTTGGACAATATTGATTCGGCTCTCTATGACATGATCATTTTGGATATTATATATATATATTGATCGTGTTGAGTTTTGTGATGCAAATATTTTAGCATTCCGCCCATATAATTAGTTGTGGATGTGTTTATATGATGATGATGGTATTTATAACATTTGAACCTTTTGTGGAATCCTTAGATAGTGAGTTTTTATACTAACAAAATTGTGCTTAATTATGGATATGGATGTTAGTTGTGATGATGGTTGTTATAGAATTGATACATTGAGTTTACAATGTTAATTAAATGTGTGAGTGCATGATTTTGCAATATTTTCTTAGATGGATGTAATGTGTGTGTGGAGTGTGCAACGACGAACAGGTTTGACTAAATGAAATTAGCACACACATGAGGACCAAGGGACCAACACACAAAGGATGCATGGGCCTAAACCCATGGCCACCTTGAGCAACATTGTTTGGGGTTAGAAAGTGGCTAATCCTTTTGATTTTTGTGGGTTGTTTGAATTATTTCACTTTTCCTATGTTGTGAGCCCCATTTAGAAATCAACCCTTAATTTGTAATTTATTTAAATCCTCTTGTTTTGCATGTCATGATTTGGTACTATGTTAGGACACTTTTTGGAAGATGGACATCATATTTATTGGTCTCTAAACTCAAGAAAATACTAAGGGGTCGGATTTGGACTTTGAGTAAAATTTTGGATAACCAAAAAACCACCCGATTTTGCCCCTACCATTCAAAATGAGCTCAAGACCCAAACCCATCATGGGGTAGTGTATTTTTGGATTTTTTTATCATGATTTTAACTTTCATTGTTCTTTTTCTTGATCTTTGTTTTCACTTGAGTTTTCTTGCTTGACCAATTTTTTGGAAAATTTATTACCTTGGATATTGTTGTGTACTCCTTGGGTTAGGTGGAGTGATGGATGGAACTTGAGTTTTCTTGCTTGACTAATTTTTTTTGGAAAATTTATTACCTTGGATATTGTTGTGTACTCCTTGGGTTAGGTGGAGCGATGGGTGGAACTTGAGTTTTCTTGCTTGACTAACTTTTTTTTGGAAAATTTATTACCTTAGATATTGTTGTATACTCCTTGGTTGAGGTGGAGGGAGGACATATAGTTGGCATCTATGTGGAGAAAATTCACCCTCCCTTTTGTAAAATCTATAAATATATGAGTGTGCTTGAGAAAAAGGGTTACACACACAATTTCATCGTGGGGAGATCTTTGGGCTTGGAGGAAAGCTTGAAGAAGATTGGGAAATTGGAGAAGGAGCAAGTGAAGAATTAGCAATGGCTCTAACGTAGGGTCTTGAGCCTTCTTTGTTAGTGCATTACTGATTGTATTATCTTGTAATTAGTAAAATGAAATGGTGTTTTGTATTGTTATGTTTATTTTTATCTTGTTGTTTTAGTCCTCTTTTGGCTATTTTATTGTTGTATTATGTTTGTGATTGAGAAGGGTAGAAGGCCATAGGATGGGTGTTGAAGGGGATATTGAAAGTTTGGTTTTGTGGAGGGAAAATGAATTAGGAATCTTTCTTATAAATGTGGTTTTATTATGTTGATTTTGTTTGGAGGGTGATGGGGTAGTTAGAATTAGCCCTTTAGTGGAGTGAAAAGGGGGTGGTTGTTGGAAGTATTAGGTGTAGTGGAAGAATAAGGAGGGAAGGCTTTGTGGAGGTTCAAGGCCTAATTTCATTACCCATGTGGAGAGAAAAGGATAACAATTTTCAACCCTCCATCTCCCACTTGGCTTGAATTCAATCCGTTGTGTTGCTTGTTTATGTTTTGTTGCATTATTGCTTGATTGTGATCTTTTGGGGCCTATTGGAGAAAGGTAATTTTTATGTTGCTTGAGGGATTTTGGTGTTTATATGGTTCGTGTGTTGAGGTCAGGTCCAATTCAGAAGTGTTCTCTTCCCCATTGGAAATGGTTGGGCAAAGAGCGTTGTTTGGCTCCCCCTTCTGTGTGTTTAGACAGTTAGTTGAAGACTTGTTGACTCCTTGGAGTAGCTACAATTATCCTTGTTGGTTGTGGTTTGTTCCAAGTTTTGTAATCTTGAAAGAGAGATGTTATAGTGAGGAAAATGATATGTAAGAAACTATTTTCATATTTGAGGAGTCTTGTTATAAATTTTTAAAGGAAAGGTTGTATTAAAAAACCTAGTTGTCATTATTGTGAAGGGGAAACTAGTGTTATATTTAGCAATGAAATACCATTTTATTCAGCAATGTAATGAGTTATTATTGTAAGTGGATTTTGGAAAAATTGTGTATTGATATGGTTATTTTGAAAACTTAAAATGGTTATGGTGTTGTTAAATTGGTGATGGGATTGTGCATGCCCTTGTCCCCTGTCAGCCCTGCTCACTCACCACACCCTCACCCTTTTCATTCTCCACTCTATCGATGCTTCTCCACCCCATGTGTTGCCCCTACACAAAACAAAAAAAAACTAACCAATATCATTCAATGCATATGGGTAGTTTTAGGGTTAGGGATAGATATAGAATAAAGTATAATATAATATAATATATAACAAAATATATGATATAATAAAGTATAATATATATAATGTATAATGAAATATAATATTGTAGAATATAATGTTATAAACTAAATAGCATAGTATATATGTTAAATATAACAATGTGGTGACATATAATATACATTGTAAATTATTATAATTGTTATATATATATATATATTATATATATATATATATATATATATATATGTATGTATGTAAAATAGAGTGGGATATTATTATATTATAATTGATATATATAAAACATGACAATCCATTAGGTGTGTGTGTGTGTGTGTGTGTAAAGTGTAATATATAATATGAATATAATATATGTAATATTAGTTATTTTACAACATTGTTATAAAGTAATGTATATATCATTGAGACATTGAACAAAATTGGAAACGATACAAAGAAGATTAGTATGACACTTGTGCAAGGATGACACACTTAACAGGAGAAATGGTCGAAGGACCATATAATGCATTGAATGTGGATTTGACCACAATCCCCACTATTTTTTTGTTTGGGACTTGGTCCCCTCCACAAGCTCGTCGGTCAGTTTGTGGTTAGTTGGTTCTGTTGAGTTTGAAATAAGTTGTTAACTAATGAAGATTCGTGTAATGGCTCACATTATATATCCCATGGCATTTAATCCCACATTCACCACATTAAAACCTTGTGACACACAAGAGGGAAAAAAATTGCATGGATTTTGGAGTGGGAATTTTCGGGTCATGACAACTAGTTGTTTCTAAAAATATTGTTATATAATGGCATGGTGAGAGAATTTTGTTATGCCACCTATACTATGGAGCATGTAAAACATTTACAACTAACTTTTAGAAAATGTAATAAAATATACTTTAGAGGGGAGCCATTAATTTCATTAAATATCTTAGGGGGTTTTTAATGTGGAAAATCATTTTAAATTTAATTTTTAAAAATAGTCTAGAAACAAGGTATTTATGTCACAGCTAATAAATTTTAGCTAATCAATTAAAATTTTAGAAACTTTAATAAGTTTAATTATTAGCAAGTAAATGAAATATCCCTCAGTAAAGTCCAAAGTATTATTTTAATTTTATTTCTCAAGTGTTACATTATTGTTCTTGAATATACAAAATGTTATTCACATTACGTTATTTGGTTAGCCAATGTAAAATCAAAGATTTAAAAAAATCATTTGAATAGACTTTCATTAGTAGGGAGTAATAAAAAATAATAAATCCACATCATCTCTTTGTTTAATATAGATTCTATACAAGCATACTTGATACAAGATATATTTTTATGTTGATAAGCATTATATAGTGGGAAGCATTATATGAGACAAGTGGATCAACAATTGTCATTCATGTTGTACAGATGACGATCAACTAAACAATTTGGTCCATCCAGTCTTCTTTTCTATTACAGTACACATAGTTGTCAGAGTCATAAATCATTCTCTATTATTTAATTACATTTTTGTCATGGTGTACAAAGGGTGATTCATATGTAAATACCAATATGCCTTCTAGGGAAGAAGAAAAATTGTCTTATAGGGAGAATGAATAATAAAAAAAAAAAGCTCGATAGTGGTAGAGAATGTTTTTCTCTTAGAGTCGAAGGAGGGAAAACGTTGGGTGCATTTCAACAGCCGTAAAATGAGGTTGTCCAAGAAAAATGCACAATAAAGTGAGAGGACCAATTCCTACACAGAGGTAGAAGATATGTCCTTAACTGCAAGATTTCAAAACTAGGTACATGTCTTCCAATGTGGTGAACCCTAGAAATTACATCTCTAGGTCGATTTAATTGAGTGTCCATATGCAGATTAAAAGATGATTGGGAATTGAAGTAGGATGTGAGCACATCATGCAAGTGGAACTAATGAGAATGTGGCATCAACTCACATCACATAGATGAAATTGAGTTGGGTGGACAGCACTTAACCTTGCATGCAAAGGACTATCTTGAAAACAGAGTTGCATAGAGAGACTAAAGTTGCCACAACAAATTTTAGAGACAACATTTGGGACTGTACACCACAGAATTCAGGGAGAACTAAACCTGAGAAACCGCTCACATAAATGGTAGTTAGATAACTGGAAGACCATACAACATAGATAAAACTGTATTGCATGGTGATGGTCCAAAACTCTAGGATTGGAGCATAAGCCACATTTTTGGGTTGTTCACCTACAAGGTAGACATGGTTGATGGACTAGGAAACCCTAAATGTTTGTACCTGAGAACTAAGCTCTGTGAAGTAGAGATTGGACATCATCTGAAAAGTTCAAGGACAAGGTTTTGAAGCATTATTTTACAAAATGGATGGATGTCATAAGTATTGTTGGGGAGGCCTCGTGACAATTCGTCGACGTTGACAATAATGTTGGTATGATGGGAGAGAAATCACATGTCTTAGAGTCCACCTAGCATGTGATATCTAGATAGATCAATCAAATTTGGTAATGTCTTTAACCATGATTAATTTGACTTATTTCTTGCTATAACACTTCGAGAGAAGGATTTTTGAGAGCTAGTGGAAGAGAGAGATGGATTCCTTGAATTGGATTTGAGCTTCATACCTAATGCGAGTACTTCCCCTATAATTATAGATATACAATTCTAATATTTAAGGGTGTTTAGGATGCCTTTTACAAGTGTAAGAAGTGATTTATTTAGTGCATTACCTTAGGAAATACAAATTAGCAAATGAGGTAGTTTTTACTTGCTTATCTAGGGTTACATAGATTATTTATCTAAGAAAGACCGACCTAGAGGAAGTGTAAGACCCAAAGAAAGATTTAAAATAGAAACTTCCATTGGAAGACATGTTAGTCCAAGACTATATAAAAACATAAGGAAAATGTAGTATGGTTATGAATGGAGTGTATGGTCTAGGCCAAGAGCATGGAATATGCCATATGAAGTTTGGAGCTAGTGAGTTGATGTTTCTATTTAGATTTTATGCATTATATTCACACAATTTTAGTCTCCATGTCAATATGTAAGGATAAAAAGTATAAACAATCGATCTCCTGAAGTTCTAAATGGGAAAGGGATAAGTTTTTTTTCATATCAAGAATGCATAGTCAAGTAAATGTCATCCAAAGTTTAAATTACTGAATTTGAGTGTCTACAATTTCCCCCTTTAAGCATTAAATTGAAAATTGTATGCTTAAAATAAATTGTACCTGAATATGTAAACACACTTTGCCTTTTCTTGAATGTTTTTTTATAGCTGCATTATTTTTATTGGAGTTGGCATGCTCCACGATAAAACTTGCAACACATAGAGTATTCAAATTCCAAGATATATAATTGATCATAATTTATATAGAAATTTCAACAAAGAATATTTGTATTTTTGGATATGTGAAGTGAAAGAGATGTAAACAAGGAATACACCTGTTTGTTTCAAGTTTTTTTGTGCTTGGAGATTTGTATTACTAAAATTTTCTAGAGGATTGGGGATGATAAATCCCCAATCAATGTTGAGGATAAATCGAAGTTTTAGGTGTATGCAACCCAACATAGAAATGTGCAAATTGAATGAAGAAGAAAGAGGTATAAATGCACCCCTGTAAAAGGAATAAGACCATGTATCAAAGTTATTTAACAACTCTAATATCTTCCCCTTAGTGTGAAATAGGAGAATAAATATTTCCCACAAAGTTCTTAGCTACTTTGATGCCTTCTATAACCCCACGGATCGCACCATTGCAAATGGATCTAGACTCGATTTCAAAAATAATGATATATAATATAAAAGAGAATGGATACCCTTAAGACTCTCCCCATATACCAAACAATCGAGTATGTACTCAAATAAACATTGAAATATGATGAAAATGTGCTAGTAATGTTAAACACCTCCAAGTTTCCTGAAATGGAAACTGAAAATGAGTGCTAATTATGGAGAAGGAATGACTGATTTCATGCCCCCCTATACTGATCTAAATTGTGAAAAATTTCAGAGAAATTTTTTGTATACAAGTAAACATTTAAGAAGAAATTTGTCATAATTTGTTCTAAATTTCCCTAATCAGAAAATTATGGGGGTCAGGACCACATTGAACGGTTCTGACCTAGTTGTACAGTCTTGAACATGTGTTGATTTTTGCCAAAAATTTGTTTATAATTTACATTTTTGGGTTCTTGTACACTGTTTATACCTGCATCTACCCCAAAAAAATTATTTGTATCTACTGAAAGTGTAAAATAAACATTGGATATATGCCCCCTCTTTTGAGACATGTGTGAAAACTATGTTTGAGCATGTGGCTCAAAATAAATAGGTGTGAATTGTTGAAGGAAATGTCTGATAATTTGTGTAGAGTGTTGAAGAGGTGGCCACCTTGGATAACCTATACCTACAAAAGGAAATTTTTTTGCTCATGGTAGCAACCATAACACGCAACAAAAACATTGCTAGAAGAAATAAATGATAGTAGTAACAAAATTAACAGGTAGAAACAACACATGTAGAAAAACACAAACAACATCCATGTAGTTAATGTGTAAACAATGTCCATACAAGAGCATACACAAGGATTGTTTAGACCTGAAAACATGGGGAAACCATGATTTCACAAGACAATTAGGGATCCCATAGGTTGAAAAACAAGAACAAGCAATGTATAAATAGGACAGGCATGATGCTACAAACATGAGACACCCACGGTGTCACAAGACAATCAAGGCATAGTGTGTACAAGAAAAAGGAGATCTATCAAGCACATACACAAACATATATACATGAAACCAATATAAAAAATCATGATAAGATAATGTAACAACCAACATAGGAAAGATATATGAACCAAGATATGTCAATGTTGCACAAGACACATATGTTAGTCTGGTTAGTCTGAAAATTAGTGAGTACACAATGTATATAATTGAGCATAAATGAGGAAGTGAAAAATGAACTATAATAGAACAATAACACCTATAAAATGTGGAATTATTTCCCCCAAATGATAGGAATGTAAGAATACATGAGTGCTTCTATTAGCATGTAGTAATATGTGTGTCTTGCATCCAACTCAATATACCAAGTGAACACATGTGTGTACAGAAATAAAGCATGTTATATATCAAACCAAAATGATGAAAACATGTATAATGTGAAGTGATAACAACTCAAGTAATATGCACATATCCTAATTTTGTATTGTTGCAAATATTTGAATGTTTTTATATTATCACGTTGCATAGTTATTTACGACAGAAGTGAGTAGTAAAAAGAGCTAACCAGTGAGAACCTCTTGAAGAGGTAGAGAAATTATCATAAACAATAGAGACTCTAGCCTCAGTTTTGATTCAAATGCAAGTGATACAATATTGGTGATGTATGTAAAAGAAATCCTAAGAGAAAAGGGAGATGAAGTAGATATAGGAATAGTGTGTGAAGTAGAATACTTTGAATTGAAATTTTTGATAAAGATACCATGTCTTGAAGAAATTGTTGTTAGTTAATATTGATTTGGGTTGATGTGCACAATCCAAATCGATAAAAGAGGTATGAAATAATAGGAATAACAAACATATTGAAAATGTGACCCTTACCAAAGTACGCAAGGGCATGCAAGGAAACCTATTCTTATAAAATAATGAAGGGAGATCTACATATGCTCCCAACTATTGGAGAATGTGTCATACAATGGTGCATGTGAATGATATAAGGTGAATCTACTAGGTAGAAGCATGGGTTATAGCATTATACTTGTAAATCTAGCAAGGAAATTCCTTTTTAGGACATGATTATGTTGATCATAGGAAAATGTTGTTTGACATGAGAAGAAAGTTTAGATTGAGCATTATAAAAAGTCCCAAAACCATCAGAGATAAGGAAAGAATCATCAGCATAAATGATAGATAGAGTTGCATCCTTGGGATCTGTTGACGAAATAATTTTTCTGGTGGACAAATTATGGGATTTCACCAATGCTCTGGGACTAGGTCCCTCTTCTTGAATGGGGTAGCTCCATTTATTTAAAGCGAGGAAATGAAAATAATCTAAACTAATTTATGGGGTGGCTTGAAGACCGGGGATCACACATGAATACTTCCCTTAACCTGTGTAAATTTCTTATATGGAATATAAGGGAGGAAAATTGCTTAGTGAGGGAGATAGGAGAGGGAAATATCAAGGTTGTTTTAATCAACAAATAACATAAATGAGTTCATTGCATTAAAATTATAACACTTCACTTGTATCCATGAGAAGAAACCATTCACAAATAAAGAGGAACAATCAACAAGAAACAAAAAGTTTTATTGCATAATGTTGCACAAATTACAACGCTCATGAACTACAAGTTGATATGGAGATAGAATAGTAATAGACAAGAAATAGAGGAAATGAAGGCACGTGTTTCTAGAAATATAATGAGAGCTAGTAAACAAGCATTAAAAATCCCTCTATAGTGAGGATGTCATCTCATTTTATAGCTTTACAATCCATCTCTACATCTACCCCCCACATGAGTGTTCATGTTCCCATTCATCTTGTGACTTTTCATTATCCTAGGAAAGAATAAATCAGACCGCTTTTTATAATTGTAAAAGGGAATTTTAAATTACAAAAGTATTACATAGTCACTTTAATGAACAAGATAAAAATTCATGATCACGCAAAATGAGCAATTAGAATGAAGGGGGTAGAATGAGAGTGAGAAAGAATGAGAGAAGAGAGGAAGAATGCTCTTGAAAATGAATGAATACTCCTCCGCCCTTGATGAATATCAGATCCACTGATGTTGTAGATGAAAAATTACTCCATGATGGCCCTCTACAACACTACTATGCTCTGTTGATGAATATTTATCCTTTGGACAATTTTTCTCCGTGTGAGACTCCTTAAAATGACAACTTTCTGCAATCACTTTTTGGATGTTCCGAGATGGAAAGTGATGAGCATTGATGAGTAGACCATTGAGAAACATGAAGGATGACTTACCTCATTTATAACATCCTTTTTATCCTTGAGAAACTATAACATCTTCATGATTAATCATTTACATGGGAGAAATTGGATGCACTTTGTTCACACAACCTTGATCCTGATTTTACCGCTACAGGAGCACTTATGGTCCGAGGATTTTGGAAAATGGAGCCATCCACGAGATGATGTGAAGAGTACCTGAACCATGTGAATAATTAAAGTGATAATATGGATGAAACATATTTTCAACTTATGATCAACCCATCCGGTGAAGTGAGAAACACGCCGAGACCAGAATCCTCCATTGTGACAAAAATTGGGAGCTGAGAAGGATTCTCTTCTGTTTGAGACACAATGCCACTTTTCACCCTCTTGAAATCATGATTTAGTCCTCTATGAGGATTTACATTAGTGAGGAATGGATGATGAGAAACCATGACCATTTTGAGCCTTTTCTGGATACTTACTAATTTTAGTAAGTCTTTCCTGGGTGACTAGTTTTTGGCAATTTCACCGAATTGTCACTTTTGAGCACTTCTCTGCCTGGGGGAATGTACTTAGTGTTTTGAATCCATTCGTTCTTTGGACATACTCCCCTTATTAATTTTTTTTAATGAGGACTTACAAAAAATATACATTGGCCACGGGGTGTCGGATTGGACCGAAAAAGGTCTTCAAAAATTTTACTTCTCACCAAGATGCTTTGTTCCAATTTTTCAGGGGTTTTTCTACTCCGGATCTTCGCAAATTAGAAACTTGAAGGTATTGTGTTATTTCTATGACAGAGAAAATTTTTGGAAAATAAAATTACTCCATAACTTTAATTCAACACATTTTCCCAAGGCAAGAAGGGGCTCATTGGAAAGTTGGTTTTTTTAGGATCTCATGTTCCAATTGTTAGCTCGTTTGGCTCATTGCAACTCTGGATATCTTAGAATGAATTTTTACATGGCTGAAATTTTATGATGTCCATAAAAATTGGAGGAGGGCATAAATTAGTTCATGCAAAATACTCATTCTAATGGAATTCATGCAAGGAACCTTCAATTTGAATTTCATGGAAAACGGGGTAAGGGTTTGTGAGATATGAGAAAAAATGTGTATCCAGGCATGGGGTTTCTTGGAAAACTCAGAGCATGAACATGTCACAACATAAATGGAGCTAAAATATATTTGAAAATGGGCTCCAAATTTTCTTAAGGTATTTTTTAATGTTCAAACACAAACTATGGTTAAGCAAAACCCACTTGTAACTCACTTACACTCTCACATACTAACCCAGGTTGAAAGTGGGTTAAAACTTTATAGATGGGGGAAGTGAGCCTCCATTATACCTTACCACATTTGGTAAGTAGTGAAATGTTTCAAAATTTCTTTCATCATTTCAAAATATTCCATTGGTCAAGCTTCCATGAGGAGGGGGACTAACTTGCACATTGGAGTGAGTTGTTAACAATTTCCTAACATGCAAGTTGAGTCCTCAAGTGTCGGGGGAGAGAGAGAACTGACAATGGGTCAGAATTTTTTGCACCTAATAAAATTTTACACCAGGGGAAAAGGTGAAAAATTTCTTACAAGCTTGAAAATTTCTCCAAGGGTAGGTTGTTTCATGAGGAAGGGGACTTGGAGAGGTGTGAGGTGAAAACATGAACCTAACCACCAAAGATGTCACTTAAGTGACAAAAGATTATTTAATACTTATGGTCAAACTTTGTTGCACTAATTTCACCTTTGAACCAGGTTCAAAGGTTCAAAATTGTTTTCATGTTTTCAGAGTGCGACCTAGACACTTATAGTAAGCCTTCCTTCACCAACAATTGCCAAAAATAGACTGCGAAGAGTGAGTCTTTGCCCCCGGAGCTTCCTTGAGAGTTTCATGGGAAATATTTATATGATTTTGACTGTAAAATACCTTATAATATCAATTTAACCAATTTTAGGATCCAATTCTTCCTGAAATTTAAAATTTACTCCACTTTTTTATTCTGGTCAAGCCTGTGCACCGGAAGGTCAAACTTCCACAAGAGAGAAACATACATTTATGTCTAACTTATCACATGGGCCCTATAGAGGGATTAATTACATTCAATTTTATTTTTTAATCAGGTCCCAACTCCCTTTTTAACTCCCAAAATTCTCATTTTAATTTCCACCAAGATCGGAGATCTTCACTTGGACTGTCGAGCCAATATCTCAAAATCCTGACAACAGAATCTCCCGAAACTTTTTGAAATGTGAAGTAGACACATTTATATCTACAATTAGTTATTGGTAACTTCAAAAATTTACCTGAGTCTCCTGAACCATCTGGAACAAGCTCACTATATTTTTTCACTCATTTCATTTTCCAACACTGTGATATAGGTAGCCAGGTGTTGCACAGCTTGTTCCTAAATTTGTCTCACCTTGCAAAAATTCCCTAAAATTCCTCTAGTGATGTCATATCTCAGTCACACTCTTCTCAGATGCATTATATATTATTCATTCATCTCCAGAGGATGTTCATTAGGCTCTAAAGTACTAAAAATAGGCCTTTTTAGGCCTCCGGGAGTAATTTCTTCAAAGTGGATCATGGTGAACCCATGAATTGGTTCCCACCAACTTACTTGCACATGAAACACACTTTAAAAATATATTTGTCACATACCTCTTGACCATTATGGGGTTTACATACTGTGTAATTGGCTGGAGGTCAGGTTTACATTACCCAATTCAGGGATTTTTTGAGTGCGGGCTTAGTTGTCATGGCAAAAAAAAAAAAAAAATCATGCTAGAAATTTAGCATGACAACAGGATCTAGCCTAGCTTGTTGTGGGGAAGTAGAGATATCTAGAGAAGGCTTATTAGAAGAAAACTTAGGATTCATCCTATATGTGTTTATGCATGCAGAGATCCGCATATCATCATCAAGAATACTTGTAGTGGGATAATTCCATGCATACATAATATGTTCCACCTTGCTAGTAACTAGTGTATAATTCTTTGTATTGTAATTACAATCGACATCGATAGTTGAATTAGAATATATCATATATTTTTGTGGATATTGAGATATATATGTAGAAGAATTGGTTAGCATATCAATTTGGTCATCATCACTTTTACTATAATCCCAATCATTGACCCAATTATTATATTTGATCAAATGGATATATGCTTATAATATGGTGCTAGCCTTGAGATTTTTCGTTATATGTTCAATGTGCTATGAGGCCATATGTAATTGGTCATGTTCGATTGGTAATAATTTTTTGATATTTTTCAAAATAGGAGGATGTAAGTCTTCGATTACGATCGGTGAATTTGAAGGATGTATTTCATTCTTAGCCTCTTGTTGAGTAAGTGGCTCTTATATTATTGCAAAAGTTGCATCATTCGATATTGCATTATGTTCGCTAGACATAGATGGATCAACTTTAGGAATCCATTGAGACTTGTAAACTAGAGATGAAGGTGTAATAAAACTTCATGTAGAAAAAAATTAAATCCCTTACTCCCAAGTTGTTGGATTCTTCATTGTAAAGCATAGCAATAATTGTCACAATGTCCATTAATTCCATGATAATTGCAAAATGGTGACCTTTTATTATTTCAAGCCAATAATATGGATAATAATGAGTTAACTTATGAGTAGCTCAAATAGGATATCATGTTGTCTAGAATTTTAATCCAACCAAATAGGTTCCTTCGGTTGTGGTTTCCTTAGTGGTCAAGATTTATCTTGTGGAACACACACATTGTTACCTCTATGTAGGACTTTTACTTCACTTGTATGAGCACATGTATCATGTAAGGCATTTGTATGGAATGGCTTGTTGGAAGGATTATTTATATTTGATATAACATCCTTGAGAGATTGGATTTCAACATGTATGGCTTGAAATTGGGTTTGAAAAGCATGTTGTAATGATTGAATGGATTCTAGGAGGGTGTTACAAAACATAACATCATTATGGATAGAAGGAGTTGAAATAGCATAGGTCATAATGGAAGAAACAATGATATAAGAAACTCCAATTAGGTATAAAATTATTATAACCAATACATGGAAGGCTAACAATCAAGAGATTGTGGGGATAAGACCCAAAAAGTGATCGTTGTCAAATGGATAAAACAACCATATCTCAAAATAGAATTTGAATTTTATAAAACCAAAATAGGAATTTTTTAATCTACTTATATGAAATAAAAACCTCCAAGGGATTTTTCCAAGAGTGTTTATTTTTCCTATTATGTCCTAATTACTGAAATTAGTAATTTTAAATATCCAAAAAGTGTGCTAAAAATGAGGGAAAAAAGAGGTTTTCGTTAAATATGTAAAAATTAAAAATAACCTCAAAGTAATTTGAAAGTAGATTCTCTATGCTTGAAATGGTGAATTAGAAGGAGATTAATTGCAATTAAGAGCCCTACAAAGTGACCCAAAGAGTAGAATTGACCATGAAACCATAGGAAAATTTGTACAAATTAGGTTTAGGGTAGATAATCGATAGGAAATAAGGTGTGGATCTTAAGATAAAATATATATATGAACCTTAAGGTAACTAGGGTTTAAAGATCAACAAGCATAATACACAAGGAATAGATCCTAGATTAGGCTAAGGATTTGATCAAAAGTAGGTTCACCAAAATGTTTAACCCTAAATTAAATCTCTAGGTTGATTTAACTAGGTGTATAAGAGATTAAGATTTGATTACTGATTTAAGAAAGATATAACAATATAAGAACTAATCAAAATTACAACTAAGAGAAAATAAGACAAATTACAACACATCACTTAACCTAACATGCAATTGAAAGCATAAAAATATATGTATATAGGCACTTAACTTGCCACAACTGATTTCTAGAAAGATCTGGGAGTACACCACAGAAACTGGGAGAACCAAAGTTGGGAAACCATCGCAAACTGGATTGGAAATGGAAATTTTTGGTTTTCTCACCTTCTTGGATTTATTTTTCATTATCAAACCCTAGTTGTCACACCTGCAACTAAGCACTCTAAATGTATTGGTCATCATCTTAAACCCTAATTGTGGATGATGAGTCTTTCAAAATAAACATTAGAAGGGTTGTGGGCACCCTCATGCACCACTGATGTTGGCACTACCCCGAAGATGCATCAAATCGCATGTCATTATCCACCTATCATGTGATATCTAGATAGATCAATCAAATTTGGCAATGTATTTGGCCATGCTTTCTTTGACTTAGCTCTTGTTATAACACTTAGAGAAAGGATGTTTGAGAGCTTGTGGAAGAGAGAGATATGGATTCCTTGACCTGGTTTTGAGATTCAATCCTAATGTGATTGCTTCCCTAATGACTGTAGATGTAAAATTCAAATATTTAGGGAGCTTTAGATGCCTTTTGAAAGTGTATGAAGTGAGTGCTCTAGTGCATTGCCTTAGGAGTTTCTGGGTTAGCAAATGAAGTAGTGTTTACTTGTTTATATAGGGTTTCATAGATGATTTATCTAATAAATTCCAACCTAGAGGAAGTATAAGACCCAAAAAATATTTAATTTTGAAAAAAAAAATAGAAGACATGTCAGTCCAAGGTTGCAATAGGGTCAGGGCCATACAATACGATCCTTACCAAAATGTACGGTCTTAGACATGAGTAGGGAACATGTTGAGTGAGGTTTGGAGCTGGTGATTTGATGTTTATCCATAGATTTTATGCATTTTGTTCTCAAATTTTGTCGACATGTCAATGTATAAGGATAAACAAGCTAAACACTAGACCTCAAGACATGCTAAGTTGGAAAGGAGAAGTTGTGTTTGTCATAACAAGAGTACATAGTCAAGTCAAGGTTGCCAAATTACAAATTACCAAATTTAAGTGTCTACACTTCCACTCTTATGGGCATTCATCAAAACCCTTCTCTTAAAAAAACATATGACACCACTACCTTAGATGCATCATGATTAACTAAAAATGGACTAACTAAGTGGTATATAGATAGTTAATCTAAGCTATGAACATTTGTAAATAAAGTAAATAAATGCAATAAAGAAGTGTGCACACAAGCTAAACAAACTATGCAAAAGGAAATGCTGTTAACCCTAATATGCAAAATAGAATGAGGAAAGAACTTAGATGATAACATATGCCTATCGGAGAGTGTCGTAGAGGTAACTGGAAAAATTAGGAGCATGAACGAATGTGCAGAAGTTCTGAAAAGAGTGGATCTAGACTATTTCTCTAGACTGGGGCACCTAGAAGAGGACTGAGGCACATATGGGTATTATGGTATGCAATTTGGGCACCCTGGTCTGTGCAAAAGCTCTTAAACTGATTTTATAGGTTCGAAAGGTGGTAAAAAACCCTCATTGTGTGTCACATCAACTTTGATGTCTTGCGTTGAATGTTGTCAATAATCCAAGATGAATAAAAAAACTACAAGACCCCAAAATGAGCATCAAACCCTAAAAAATAATAATGCATATGAAGAGGTCAGACTGTCCTCAATGGCCACAATAGTGGACTTCCTAACTGAGCATTCACTACATCTCAAACCCAATGTAGTTATATGTGCAAGTGTGTGTGAACATCCCCTAGGTTTCTCTTGTGTCAGTCGCACTTTGTGAAGTAGCAATAAATAACTATATGTAGAAAATGTAATAGAATGTGTGCATGGAATAGAATATAATCCCTCCCTCTATGAAGTGTGATGCAGATGTTCTAGCCTTGATGATGGATTTATGTGGATGTAAGTGGTATCTAATGCAATAGATGGATGCAACTCTAGATGGAGTGACAGCAGTAAGTGATGTTAGGTCCCTCATTATGCTCTCATAACTTTATATTTATAGGGTTCTATTGATCTAATTTCGTAATTAACCCTGAAAAGGATGACCACAAGAAAAATAAAGATGCCAAATGGCTAGAAAGAGCCCAAAAATTGGCAAGAAAGTGTGAAAAGGACCAACCACCTCTGGTGGGACCAGGGCACCCACGGACACTCCAATACTAGCCCGAGCACCCCAACTAAGGCTAAAATGACAGGAAATGGCCAAAATAGATTGGGCATGTGGCTGAAAAGGGGCAGTAATGATGAAATAAAATAAAACAATATGGCCAAAAGAAGGGGGTTAATCAGTACTTTCTTCACTCAAGAACTTTTTAAATAGTAGTATGAAATCGGGATAAATAAATGTCTAAAGTGCATGATTTTGTGACTACACATTGTATCACCAAATATATGATAGAGAAAATCTATAAAAAAAATTGCATTTTCATCCCTTTCGGTGTTTCATGCACCTCATGTGCAAAATCTAGTTTATGTATCGATGTATTATTAGGTGAAGTCGACATTCAATGGGTGTGTCAGTTTTATGGGGATTTTGTCATTAAAAAATACATATATGAGTGAACTTCATGATCCACCTTGTTGAGAGAGAAGTATTCCATTGGAAGTTGGAGGAAATGGAGGAAGGTGGCCAAATATGGCCTCAAGTTCACCGCTAATGAAAGAGTTACACAATATAATAATGACACAACCAAATTGTGCCAAATCAAATAATACCAAGATTGGTGTCTAGTGGAAGTGGGTACTAATTATATTTTTCATGATCAAGTGGAATTGGTCACAGAAAAAGTTTTAAAATGTGACAATGAGAACCTAGTCCTCAATTTGTATATTTATTTTCTCACATTTATATGATTTAGTATCAATATAGTCCCTATTATGAAAGTAAAGTGGAGGAGATCCATATCAAAATTATTATATCAGAATGTGTTCTTAAGGAACAGTAGTGATGTCATTCCCACTACTTTTGGTTGTTTAATTAATGAATTCCTATCATGGATTGATTGACGATTTCACATGCAATGTTCGATGTGTTCCTGGCTATGGCTTGGTTGATGAGTTCTCGTTCATCAGAGTGTGTGTCAAGAATGTATGTATTTTTAGTTCTTAAGTAATATGGATTCTTTTCCTATGTTCCTAATAAGGAGGAATGTTGGAATAATCTTATTCTAGTTCTCGCATATTATTAGGTGATGGTTTACCCTAATATTATAGATAAGGTGGCCTAGAAAGGCCATATATCTAATTAGGTTTGATATCTAGAAACTATGTACATCATATTATAAATTACACATTCATACATAGATTTGAAAGTATAATAAATGATTTAGGGCATCTTATCAATTAGTACACATGTTAAATATAATAAATTAACAAAGAGGAAAATGCACTTTTTTGCATTCTAGACACTAATCTAGGTGTGAAACTAGTGGGAACATACTAGAAATATTATATATCTACTTTGTATGTGAAACTAGGTCTTAATTATCCTCTAGAGAGAATCAAATAGTAGGAAATGATTAACCAACATAACCTATATGGATTTGCACAATCGTTTCCTGCTCAGAAAAACAAATTTGTGACTATATGACCACTTGTGACTGTTGAATGTCTTGTTTTTTTGTTATCTGGGATTCAAAAGATGTGGATGATTTTTCTAAACCATTCGTCTTCTCTTGAAACCCTATCTTTCTTGATATTTCATTTAAAAGGGGTGTAATTTGGGTTGATGTACCTGTGTTCCATCTACGTAACACTAATCCAAAGAGGCGTCAATTACATGTGGTTATCCACCTATTAGAAGTGAAATTATGATAATGGAACTACATGTATGCAGCTATAATTTATCCTTTGAACAATTTATAATGCTCATTGCAACTTGGCTTTGAATGCTCTTGACTTCCATCTTTTCTCACTCTTAACTTGGTTTATAGTTATTTCAACTTGTATATAGATTGTTCCTAGTGTTTTCTCTTGAAATGGGAAGGAATAGGGTAACTTTTCTTTATGTTTGATAGATATTACTAGCAGAGTTCTTGTATGTTCTATGTGAGTAAATGAGTGGGTTTGATTTGTATTTATATGGTTTTAAAGGTAATATTTTTCATTAAGGCCAACCTAGAGGTAAATAAATGACTCAAAATAATATTTCTATTTAAAAATTTGACCATTGGAAGACTAAGGACATGATCGACCAACGAGGACAAAATTAAAAATTCAATCTTGTCCCTATTATATAGTTGTGTCCAGTGGGCAAAAAATATCAGTTGATGGTTTGGAGGATTCTATACAAGATATATAAGGATATTTTTATTGACAAATGTATTCCATTAGGCATTTGATTAGTATAATGAGGTATTGCAAGTCTTATGATAACACAGGATAATGGGTTTGAGCTTTGTTTATGCATGCAAGTCATGAAAACCATATATAAGCCAAAAAATAACATCATCAAATGACAAATACCATTTGGGTTTCTACACCCCCCCTGCCCTTTTAATCTAATTAAATAAATTTTTCTCCTAAGTGTGTAGACACACTTTGTCTTTGCTCAAGTACTTGAGTACTTGAGAGGTGTCCAAAGTGAAATCCACACAGCAAGAGTGTAGTCAATGTCCATATTGTGAAAATTGAAATTTTAACTCTAAAATTTGAAATTGAAATTGAAAAGAGAGAGAAAGGAAGGAGTGTACACTTATATGTGTAGAAACCAATGGTTTTTATGTGAATATTAAGGCTTCTTGGTGAAGTATTTATATAATATTATGCCTTCTAAATGAGGTACATGTAGAAGGAGAGTCTTTCCAAACAAAATGGAGAATTAGGGATGATCAATCCCCAATTTACAAAGACCAACGCTAGCCAATGAATTTGGGGACGCAATAAACCCAACACTTAGGATTTTGAGGAGTACACCATGTACCATTTAAAAAGGGGTAACCACTATGGGTGTGTTAGGAATGATGTTAAGGATGATGGGTGTCATTAGACCCAACTTACACCACCCATTCAAACTGAACCACACCATTACAAATGGAACTAGGTTCCAAGTTTGCATGATCGAAAGGGAATGAATTATACTCATGCCCCACCATAATCTCAACATTTGATAATTCTTGAAAGAGAACCAAAAATATTAATGCCATTATAATAGAAAATAATTAAATTTGAAATAAAATTATGTACCATAGAATGTTTGCAAATAATATCTGTACATTAAAATTGAACCATTGAATTAATATCATGCCCCCTTCATTTGTAACAAAAGGTAGTGTATTTGTACTAAAATTTTTGTTATTGATCCTAATTCACTACCCAAAATCATGTGGAAATATGTATTCAACGAAATTTGTATGTACGGTGTGGAGGGAGATATTCAAAAAAAAATTTAAATTGTTTATCCAAAATGCATAGGACATAATCAACCAATAGAGGATAAAATCGACCAGTCTATCCTATCCTAACCTAATGGTTTTTATGTCATAGAAATACATGTTTCTAACCTACCTATAACGCTATATTATGTATATGTACCATGATCATTGTATTATGTATCACATGCCTTGTATTATATATGAAAATATTCTTATATTTATATAATAAGCTCATTGATTACCCCCTCTTTTGAGGTGATCTAGGTAAACTATAGACCACTAATCTCAAAAGAAAGATGAGTTGTATCATGCCATGTAGAAGAAGATGGCAACGTGTGATATCATACACAAATGTGGAGAGTAACCATATGTCTACCAAGTTGATATATAATATTTTATGTTGAAGGAGTGCATGATATCCATCATGGCACTAAGGTATAGGGGTACATGATGTGAATCATGACACCAAGTGTAATGAACACAACCAACACACAAACTCAATCGTGAAAATGTCACATACACAATTTGTTACATAAAATGCCAAAAGGTCGTAAGCAAGGGACACAAGGGTGTCACACTAATAATCAAGGGCCAAGGGTCACACACAAAAAATGTTATTGATGCCTAAAACAAGGGATACTAATGTATCACACACCCAAACAAGGGGGTACCACACAAAAAATAAAAGCAATAACTAATACATTGTGCAAGCAAGTAAATAGCAATCGAGAGATGCATAGAACAAAATATACTAGTCTATATAATCCATATGTGTTAGTATCATAATCTAGTAGGAAAACATAAGCCATAAATATGAGCACTGCATATGTTAAAAATAGAAATATTTTTAAAGTAGCATAAAAATATATAACCTTGTATAATGTTCTCTACATAAAACAATGTCCATAGTAAGGAAAAGCCATTGGGAAAAAGAAAAGGGAAGCATATGAAATCCATATACGATATTATGTATTACATCATGCTCGCATACTAGGTAAAATACATGTGTGTCTAGAAAAATAGAATATTTTATCTACCAAATCATGTGATAAAAAAACGTATGTAAAGTAGAAACTAGTATCTCAATTTGTGCTTAGGTCCTGATTTTTTAATTTTTTGAATATTATGATTTTGGTGTGTTTTTACATATTTTTTATTTTTTTGCATTTTTTAATGTTCTAGTTTTTGTATCTATAGGAGCCAGACATTTAAAAGTTCATCCATGTTAGGATCATACTATACTAGAACTATATTGTCCATGTGATAAACAACACATTTAAAGCTTTCTAAGGTAGTCATGCTTCTTGAAGTTTGTATAAGCCCATAATGTATCCCTCACATGTGTATGGTGGACCTTGTTCTTCTATAAGTGTTTGTCAATACGTCATGTTCCAATGATGTTTAGCATGACTATCACATGTAATTTTTGCACCAATATGAGGAAATGTAATATATTGATTGCATTCATCAATGGTAGCTCTTATTTAATGTAATATAGTTTTCTAAAAAAGGAGGATCATGTTGCATAGATTTTGGTACCCAAAATTCTATTGTAAATATACACACGCCATAATCAATAAGGAGGATAATGGACCCATGATATTACATTGATTTTGGGTTATGTGTAATATCTAAAACATTGTAACCTCGCTTTTGTAAAATTTGAATGCTACAAATATTTCTAAGTGTTTTTTATTGATTGAGACATGTTCTTAATATTTTTCATTTATATAAACTATAATTATGAAATTTTAATTTCATGGGTGCTTTTTTGAAGGTTTTTAATGTGAAAGGGGTGCATATCAAATATGAAATACCCTATAAATGAAGCTAGTGATAATCTAATCTTTCCTAAAATAACTAACTAAACTGGTATGTTTGTAAGTGAGATTGATGATAAAATATGCATTACATTACTCCACAAAATGAATCCAAATATTGATGGTATGTATATTAAATACCTACAAAAAAAAAATAAACTCAAGGCTTACAAAAATCCACTTGAGAGAATTCGCCCCACTATTTCCTATTCAATTAATAAAGAAACAAGGCTAATATAGTCATTATAATAGGACTTGTCTATAATTTCAATGACAAGTGTAAGACTAACAATAGGAACTACAACTCTTAAATGAACTAAATTTAACTAAAAATAGACTCAATATGACAAGTATCATTCACTAATCATATATGGTCAATATGCAAGAAAACATTATTAGTTTAAGTGACACATGCACACTCATCATACGAATTAGTCAAATTAGGCACCCCAAACTCTCCTAAAAATATAAATGGCATAAAATAAGACAAAATTAAGTCATCTATACTTAGAAATGGTGTGCCGCCTATTGGGGATGAATGGATAAAAATTTAAACTCAGTTAAGTGCACATCCAGTGAGCTCACTCTAATTGACATTTCCAGTCTAAAAATAGAAGATACATCTAAAATAGAATTTTACACTTAACCAAAAAATATCTTATAAACCAAGAACACAACTAAAACTAATTCTAATATTAACGAATCATGTTTCCATATTGGCATCATACTCGACATTCACTCCTTTGATGCAAAGATAAGAAATTCCTAGCATCTCCTTTCATGAATCTTCTTTAGCCATCCCATAGCAAAATATGAAGAAATTGGTCTTCACTTCTCACATACTTAATGAAAAACAGATTATCATTGATCAACTCTCTGATAAAATGATTCTTGGGTTCAATATGTTTGGTTCTAGTATGGAAAATTGGATTCTTGGACAATTGTATTGCTTCATTTATCAAAAAAAATCTATGTAGGCTCAAGTTGAGTTTCTCCAAAATAAAATAAGAGTCTTCTCAACCACATACCTTGTGTCTAAGAAGGTGTAATAGCTACATATTCAGATTCAATATAGGATATAGTGATTATATCTTGCTTCTTTAATAACCTTAAAAACAACTTACTACAAAATGTGAGGCAATAACTTGAAGTAAAATCCATGTCATCAACAGAATCTCCCCAATCTAATTTTTTGTATCTAATAAGAAAAATATATATTTTTTGTTTGAAATTAATACCATGATCATGAGTACCTCTTACACATCTGAAAACTCTTTTCATTTCTTTCAAATGCTTCAGTGATGGATTAACCCATAAATCTAGAAACTAGTGAAACTTAACTCTGAACTTTAGTCTTATAGACCCACTTGATTCTAATGAAATATTTATCAGATGGATGCTTGATTACATTTCATTTATAATTTGTCTCAACATCAACCCACTCTTTCCTCGTACTAGCTTCAACATAACTTTGATGTTCACTACACATAAATGACAATGAACACATAATATTTTTATCATAAACATCATCAAATGGATTACCTTCTTGAGAGTGAATCCTTGTGATGATCTTCTCATAATTGTGTTCCAACATTTGATTTTTTGGATGTGCATTCAACAAATGCTTGTACTTAATATATGTTGATGCAAATGTATGACCAGTCTCCTCATAAGAGCTAGTATTATTTCCTTTTTAGCTAGAAACATGTGTAAGACTTTGTAAGCCGTTAAAACATTCTTATAGATGTTTTCCCTTCAATCATGACCCTTTTGGAAATATGATCATGATCAATATACATCTTATTTATAAAAAAACAATCCCTAAAAACAATTGGGAATTTACTAGTAGGATTATAAAATTTGTATGCATTGCTTTCCTCACTATATCCTGTGAAAATGTGAGCCACACTCTTATAATTTAATTTTATTCTATTTATTTCACCCTTCCCTTGACATGAGGTGAGTTGTATGTTTCCCTTTCCTTCAACTTGGATGGACTTTCCATCTCCCAATTCCTCTTCACTTTTGAAGGACTCGTCTACCTTGTTGAAACCATATTTATAACTTGTCATGTTATTTGAGTGACCTAATTCAAGAAACCACAAATTATTTACATCATATAACCCCACATTACCTGAGAGAATAATATGAGTGATCATGTTTCTCGCTTTAATCAATTTGAAATGCCTTTTTTCACCTCTTGATTAGCTTGATTTTTAGTCGTTGATATCATGCAATCTTTTATAAAGTGTCATGTTTTTGGTAATAATCAAAAATAAGGTTTCTCTTTCCTTTCCTTGTGAATTTAGATTGACTTTTCCCCTTTGATTTACTTTCTTGGTTGTAAATGCCTATTTTGAATCTCTTGCATATACTCATTTTTAATGTCCCCAAATGGACATATTTCACCCTCAAACGGAATAGCGACAAATTTCAACCAAACTAGTAGATTATAGAAGATATACAAAAAAATTAAACTGCAGATCTGAATTTATATGAAAAAATGTGACTTGCCTAGAGGATGAAAATCATTCAATATTGAAGTAAAATCACTCTTTTTATCATCAAAATAGATCAGATGATTTTATTATTGAAAGGACACATGAAAAGTACCAAATTGGAACCCAATTGAAGGCTGGAATATTTATTTAAAAATCTGCAGTTGCTCCCTTCACAGACACAACTGGACACACCAATTCCTTGGGCCAAAAATTACACAAAGTGGTTGATCTGATATCTAAAAATATGATGTTGGAACAAAAATACATATTTGATCTAAAATAGCTCTAAAACACTCCGAAACAACTCTCTATATGGTTCGCTTCACCCTGAAGAAGCTAGAAATGAAGGGAAATCAGAGCAACACTTATTCTCCTTCAAACCCTTACCTAGATCTGAAAAATTCAGCCTTCATACACTGCTAGAAAACACAATAGAAGAAGATTTTTTCATTCTTCTTCTAGTCCTCAAGAGGATTTTTGTGGACTCTAGAACTAACTTCAAAGAGTTTTTGTCCTTTGGAGTTGCTATGCAAAGCTTACAAAGCTCACACAAAATTAAAAAATTTCATAAACTAAAAGAGATGATTTTTCAAGCAAGTCAACTTGCTTTTATAACAAGTCTTGACTTTGTAGCCACCCACAACCACCAATCACCTTTTTTTTCCTTCATTTAATTCTTTTTTGGATTTTTCTATTCTCCTACACGGGTCGTATTTCCTCTAGGAGGAAATTAAAAACATAGAGTGACTTCCTCTTTTATTTTTTATTTAGTCATTAATAAATTAATATAAGTGCTTTTGATAAAGTTTCTTATTATGCACTTTTATAATTAATTCATTATGACTAAGTTTCTCTTTTATTCCTCCCTTAGTTGTCGGAAAACAATGAATGGGCTAAGGGTCTTTGACTTGTTATGTTAGAGAAATGGACATTTCAGTCCTTCCTTCCCCAAATTGCTTGCCCTCAAGCAATTTCAAACTCATCTGCTCAAGTGCCATGTGCAAGAGATAAAACATGATATAGTGCTCCAAAAGTCTTGATCCCATACCTGTTAAATGAGAGAGCTCTTGCCACAATACATAGCTCTCATGATGATCAAACACACATATTTGCATCAAGGGTATCACATACTTTATATTGCAGATTTGATCCTCTAACTTATCATTCTTCTCATGAGGAAAATAAATCTGAATATATAGCAATAAATATGACATTATCTCATTCATTTCATACCTTACAATGCCATCAAGATCTTCATTTCCTCTTGTCTTCATGATACCTTGATTTTTTGTGTCAATTCCTTAGCATTCTTGTCAAAAATGGGTTGAATGTCCTCATGATATAATTGTTGCAATAAACAAGATGACATACCTCTTTCCACATGATTTGTATCCCATGCAATCTGCCTTTTTTGGAAGAAACTTCCCATGCTCTTGGTTGTAACAACTTTAGGATTACCATTTCTCATACCTTACAAAAAAACTTCCTTGTCTTGCACTTTGAACTTCAACTCCATAGTCTGATAATTTTGAATGAACTCACCCAATGATTGCAGCCATTGGATTCCAAGTACTATATCCAATTCACCAATACCATCAACATAAAAATCATCTCTTACCTCATGATCTCCTATGGTGAACTCAAGTTGTGGAATTTTCTTTGTGCATGAGATTGAATGTCCATCTATTATAATCACGTTGAATCCTTTGAAATCTTCCACCTACAATCCCATTTTTGCAGCCAAGCCCTCATTAATGAAGTTGTGTGTAGCTCCATTATCTATTAATATGGTTATCTTTTTTCCCATGAAGATAACCTCTAACTCGGAATGCATAGAAACTAGGTGGTACAACTAATGTAACAAGTGTGGCACCTGTGATAACCACTTCCCCTTCTTTTACTTGGTCTTCAATCTTCTTTGGATCAACATTATCTCCATTAGTTTCATCATCTAAAACTACCTCAATGTAGTGGATTGACCCTTTACCTTGGTAATGATGGTTGGGTGTCCATGGGTCCCTATAATTGAAGCATAATTTTTTCCTCAGTAACTCATTCCTTGCCTCTATTTCTGGGTTGTTTCTTTCCCATTATTTTTCCTTACATTTCTTCCCACTAACTATTGTTACTTACCTATCATGTTGAGTTGTTATTGGTTGTTCAAATGAGTTCTTTTGTTGTCCCAAAGTTTTTGTTCGTCGTTGTCCAAACTACAAATTTTTACCTTTTGGGACTGAACTTTCCAAGTCCAAGGACTTCTTAACAACTCCTTGTAGAGATGGAGGACTAACAGATTTGACTAGACCTTTTAGTGGTTCTCCTAGACCTTCAATAAACAACAACACAAGTCTTCTTTCACCGATATCTGGAACCATCACTGCAATCCTTTGAAAATTATAAATATACTTATCTAGAGATCCTTTTTGCTTGAGTTAGGCTAGCTCTCTGAAATGCATATCTAGGTCCATCCTATCAAATCTCTCTTTTAAACATTGATTTAATTCCTCAAGGGTGGTGATAGAACCATGTACTTGGGTGATTATTCCATGGTACCACCATTCATGTGCAACTCCCTCCAAATGCAAGGTTGCAAATTTGAGCCCCTTGGGCATGACCATTGGATTCAAACGGAGGAATATATCTATCCAATTTATGTAACCAGCTCTAGCTGAACACTGGGGATTTGATCCAGCATCATTCAGGAAGAATTATCTTACCCAATGCCTCAAGATACATGTCTTTTCCTGGTTTCCTTCATTGATATCGTGCTTCCTTGTTGTATCCAATTTCCTATTCTTCTCTTGTCAGTAGAATGAAGGATAACATATCCTCATGATAGCTAAGGGCTGCATAAACTTGACCTGATGTACCTCCATGTCATCAACATCATTTGGGGCTTCCTCCTCAACTGGTTATTCCTCTCTTTGTAGAAACTTAGCTCTGATGTGGAGGCTTAGAGGAGGTCTTAGTTGGTCTTGTACAACTTCCTTCACCATTATATGTTGCTCCTTGGTTGTTAGACATATTGTTCCCTCGTAGGATATTTGCTAATTCTCATATGGAACTAATCAATGCTTCACGCATTTCCCTTTGAGATTCCCTTATAGACTATTGCATCTCTCTTTGACTTCTTATGATCTCTTCATGCATGTAGCTAAGCTCATCATTAAAAGGATCTATCTACTCACGCTCTTCCATTGTCACCTTCTTTGGGAGCATTCCAATCTTAATAGGCTATAGAAATATTTCCTTGGTTGCATTAAGTATCTATATTTTTTAAGTACTATATCCTTCACATGTACTGGGAGAATACTATATAGTTTAGATACTCACTAATATTTTCCCCAAATGGACATATTTCACCCTCAAATGGAATAGCATCAAATCCTAACCAAACTAGCAGAGTATAGAAGATATACAAAAAATTTAAACTACAAATCTGGATTTATATGAAAAAATGTGACTATGCACCAGAGGTATGCAAATCATTCAGAACTGAAGCAAAGTAACTCTTTTTATCATCAAAATAGATCAGCTGATTTTAATATTGCAAATACACAAGAAAAGCACTAGATTGGAACCCAATTGAAGGCTGAAATATTTATTAAAAAATCTACAGTTAGCATCCCTTCACAGACTCAGACAAACTCAAATTCTTTGGGCCAAAAATTACACCAAGTGGCTGATCTGATATTTAAAAATATGATGTTGGAACAACAATACAGATCTGATCCAAAATAGATATAAACACTCCAAAACAACTCGCTATATGGGTCCCTCCATCTTGAATAATGTGGAAATGAAGGGGAATCACATGAGCACTTACTCTCCTTCAAACCCTTGCCCAGATCTGCAAAAATGCAGCCTTCATACACTGTTGGAAAACACTATAGAAGAATAGTTTCGTTCGTCTTCTTGTCCTCAAGAGGGTTTTCATCCTTCAGAGCTAACTTCAAAGGGCTTTCGTCGTTTGGAGTTGTTATGCATAGCTTACAAAGCTCACACAAAATTCAGAATTTTCATAAAATAAAAATAGATGTCTTTTACAAGCAAGTCGACTTGCTTTTATAACAAGTCTTGGCTTTGTAGCCACACACAACCACCAATCATCTATCTTTTCCTTCATTCAATTCTTTTTTGACATTTACCCCTCCTACAAGGGTCGCATTTTTCCCCTAGGGGGAATTTAATACATAAAGTAACCCTTTATCTTTTATTTTTTTATTTAGTCATTAATAAATTAATATAAGTGTTTTTGATAAAATTTCTTTCTATGCACATTATAATTGATTCATTAAGACCAAGTTTCCTTTTTATTCACCCCTTAGTCATCGGAAAACAAAATCAGGCTAAGGTTCTTCGGCTTGTTATTTTAGAGAAAGGGACATTTCAACGTTTGTTCGTTATTATGGTCCATCCGTCGGAGGATGTTTGAGCATTTTTACTCGCCTTGGTGAGGCTTTAGAAGATAAAGTGGAAGTGGCAATGTCCGTTAGCGAGGCAATCCCAAATTTTGTGGCTCATGGCTTGACAACAAAGGAAAGTTAATGTACATCACACATTGTGTTTGCCTTTTATCACTGATTTGTATATCAATGGACTCTTTAAAGCTTGGAGAGGTTCACTTCCTTACAACTGATCTTTTGTACTCTCGATGCATAGAATTTGGGTTTTTCAAACCCAATATAATGGCCAAGTGGTTTAAACAACTGGTCCAAAAAGTTCCTAAGAGGCAAAAGAAGTCCAAGGAACTCAATTCACATCAAGGATTTTCATCTGAGCTTGCTCAGTGACCACAAAATCCCCATGTTTTGAAAAAACCATGGGTCGTGGGAAACAATAACTCTATAATGGTCACCATTCTTAAATTTAAATAAAAAGAAACACTTGGTTAAGTTTTGAATTCCCTCAACTTTAAGATCATGAGGCGTAGGCCGTGCAATGCGAACTCAATATTTCAAGGTGCTTTTTGAAGGTACTTAGCAAACAAAATATGTAACTAAGATAAACTACTCAAAATAATTACATGCCTTACTAAATTTATAAAATAACATGGAAAAAAATTCAAAGGGTATGATCATTATCCAGTAAACACCCTTCGAAAACAAGAGCAGCAATGTTGCTAAGTACTACCGCAGTTAAAATGATAATGTATAGGATGGTAGTATGTTGGAAAAGGTGAACCGATCAGATTGGATATAAGTTATTTCTTACATTTGGTGAAACAGTGTTAATGTCTCATGGGAAAACCCATGTTTTTGGTAAATTTTTAATGATGGCATTCCCTGAGATGATGTCTCATTCAATCATTTTGTCAAATACTTCGGATGCATACACTAAATATTTGCACTTGTCATGCATATGTATAAGAGTATCCCATAGAAGTTTTCATGTGAGAAATTTGAATTCCATGTCATGGATATGGGAGTGCATTTATTAAACCTTTGTATAGGCTTTGTTGTGAATCGCAGGTCTACAATAGTCAAGGATATCAGGAATAGCTTAGAGGGAGAATGTGTGTAGTGAGGAGAATGTGTACTGTGAGCACCAGCCAACAAGGAAGCTTCTCTTTTAGGAATTTAAATGGTTTCGGTACTAAGAAGTACACTTCACAATCACCTTTAGCATTAATGTAATATTCATGTGACTATGAATAGATTTAATTGTCTTAATAGCATTGTTTATTAGATATTGCTATGAATCTAAGATTGCAAGGGAAAGGATATACATTATACACGCATTTGGTTATAGAGAAAGAATGTTAGGAACTGGAATCAAGTGTTTACGAATAAAATGCTTTATCAATCAATGGATCTGGTCGGCTCTCATGAGGTCAATAATGGTACATGTTTTTAAACTTTGTATAAATCTACATCTTGGTGCATTGTATATCTATGATTTGAGTTTGAGTTGTGGAATAAGAGTAGGCACTCAGAATGAGTGTGAAATCAGCTTCGTTAGTCTTACATTTAATTGTAGTAGATTGTAAATTATTCTTAGCAAAGAAAATTGACATTTTCTTTGGTTTCATACACCAATTTGATTTTAATAGAGAAACTGCAATTTTATTCTAACAAATAAATTGTAAAGAACACCAAATTTTAAAGGTGGTGCTCTATTTATATTTCCTTTAAATCATCAGATTCCTTCTGTACTTGTATTTCGTCGGAGCCATCTTGTGGCAGGGGATCTTCTCTATAGTTATACCAAGAAGCACAGACGATGAAACAGACTAAGTTGAGGGCCTTCACAGACAAAATCCAAAGTAGTGAAGTCGATTGCGGTTAATATTACCATCAAGCCAATCGGGTTGCCATTACAATCGGTGGTATTTTGAACGAGCGTGATGAAGACGGTATTTAAATAGCCTCCCAATGAATACGCTAAGGTAGACACAACTATGGAGAAGCTATGCATGTTGGTAGGAAATTTCCCATAAAAAAATTCCAAATGACCCACAGCGCCAAACGCATCCGCTAGACCATCTATACAATACTAAGGAAAAATCCAGAAGACGGGAATAGAAACAACAGGGGAACACCATAGGATATTGAGCTACTACAACATGGTCTGGAATGGGAAATTATTATGGAATTTCCTCCCTGCCTAACTTATTAACATGTGTCCTTTATAAAAACTAATTTCCTGGAAAACTAATGTTGATTTTATTTCCGTTGATGTTGATTACCTTTAGTATTGATTCAGAATCTTCTCCATAAAGACTCGCCTTAATCTCTAAAGAGCTCTAAAACTCATTATGGTGATAAATTGAAATCCATGTGTAAGAAAAGACTTAATGATATGAAATAATATGACTAAAATCAATCTTGATACAACAGGAATACTTAACATATAGTACTAAAATCAGTCTAATTGCAACAAAGAGATGTCAAAACATATCTACATACCTTCAATCAATCGTCTTGTACAAAAACTATTTTCATCTCCTACAATTGTCAGTGTAATGACAAGCCTACATGCAAAATGGAAAGGAACACAAGGCGTGACTATGATTCCAAAAATTCAAAGAAATGATAGATCACATAAGCCCTTTCAATTTACAATAAAAGCATGTCTTGTCACATCCATCTTACAATAAAACTTAACTAGCTTCAAAATATACAAAAGATCATAATCATGAAATATCATTATGCTCCCAATTTAGTTATGCATCATAGCTAATCTCTTAGTCACCATAGCTAAGTTCTCAGTTCACTTTTATATCATTAGATTCTACAAATCCATTGATTATTCTATAGAAATGACTACAAGAACCGAGGAAGCATTATAAATATGGTGTCATAGGGTCAGGTTTCACTCCATTAACCCGTGCGGCACTGCGACGCTCCGTGAGGAGTCACAAGCTACACCTACTTCTTTCCAGCGAGGACCTTCACGAGTTAGTACGATTGTACACTAAAACAATATATGCACCACAAAATATATGCCAACCAAGAATTGGGAAAACCAGAGCTTTGTATTACTTCAAAATGCTCCACGAGCTGATCTACAAAAGGCTTCGCAAGCCCAAATGGTATTTACACAGTACTAGGTCAGACTCAACCGATAATGCCTAGCTTCGTACAAAAAGGGACCTTTCCACTATCCTAACTCACATAAAATCTTGCGTTGCTCTTACTTTGCAACTTTTGAGAGATCGATACCGGGACTTCCCAAGAGGTCACCCTTCCCAGTGTTACTCTAGCCCAAGCGCGCTTAACTAACTATCTCAGGTTCACTGTCTGATTCCTGTGTTGTTTCTAATTCTCCAATGTGGTGGTTCTCAATGCCCCCACTGATATTGTAACCCAAGGCCCACTATAGCCCCAAGTCTGATGACCCACTGCCTGTTGCAACCTAACACACTGGCAAAAGTCTAATAACCAAGCACAACCCAAAGCCCTTATCCCAACGCAGTCACGCAAAGCTTTCTCGCATTTGCCAAATTGCCTCCTCCAAGACATACTGGCAATTCATCTGTTTTGCATCACATTCATTTGCTCACATTCATTAACATTCACTTGTTCTCAAATAGCTCGACGCGCTAGAAAAGGCTCAGATTGCATAACTCGCTTGGCGGGGGAGATATTCTTCATCATCCCCCTATACGCTCCTCCATCTATTTCGGCGACGCCCCTGACATCGGTGTAAGTCCCTCGACTTAACACGGGAGTACTCTGTTATCCATTTTGGAGTTAAAATTTTATCTGGGGGTTCTTAGCTAAGAACTCCCATATCTTGTCTTCGACACTCCACAGTGCTTCACCACGCTCCCAGGTGTCTGCTAAGGAAGACTGATCCTTCCAGTGTACCAAAAACTCTATTCTGACCCGGTTGTCGATTCCTCTTCTGCGCATCTCTAGAATCATGTCAACCACCTACTCTAGTTTGTCTACAACATTGGCAGGAGCTCTTGTCGGCTTATTCCGAGACGGATCCAACTTATCCTCGAGGTATGGGCAGAGCTAGCTCACGTGGAAGACAAGGTGCACATGCATGTGGCAGGGCAATTGGATCCAATAGGCGACTTTGCCGACGCGGCCGATTATAACATACGGTCCATCCCATCGACGTGTGAGGGCTCCGCTCAGACCCTTCGGAGGTTTGAACTGTTCCGGGTTCATCCTCAATAACACATTGTCGTCAACATTGAATTCCACTTCCCTGCGGCTTTGATCTACATATCCCTTCATCCGCTCTGTTGCTTTCATCAAGTTGTGCCTGGCTAAGTCAACTTTGTCTTGCCAGTCTGTTAAATACTTGGCAGCCATTGGGCAGTCACTAAGATATCCACTCATCACTATCTGTGGTGACAACGATTGTTGGCATGTTGCCAGTTGAAACGGTGAGTATCCACTCGTCGATGTTTTCTGCAGGTTGTAACTAAACTGTGCTACATCAAGCAGCGTCGGCCAATTTGCTTGGTCGGACCGCACATAGTGCCTCAGGTAGTCCTCCAATATTGCATTTATTCTTTCTGTTTGGCCATCAGTTTCTAGATGATGGCTTGTACTTATCAACAACTTAGTACCCATCAATTTGAACAATTCTTTCCAGAAGTTACCTATAAAATGAGCATCTCTATCCGAGACGATGCTCAACGGAACAGCCCAATATTTCACAACATGGCTAAAGAAATATTCAGCTGCATCCTCTGCCCTGCACGACGCTGCACATGCTATGAAGGTGGCATACTTCGAAAACCTGTTTACAACCACCAATATACTTGTATTTCAATCCAATTCTGGTAACTGAGTTATGAAGTCCATGCTCACACTTACCCACGGTCTAATTGGAATAGGCAATGGTTGTAGTGTCCCTGCTGGAGCCCTGTACATGGGTTTGTCTTGCTGGCAAATAAGACAAGAACGAGCGTACTCGTCGGCATCCTCTCTCATTTTCAGCCAGTAAAACCCCCTTTCAATTAGTTCTAAGGTTCTCTTCTGCCCTAGGTGTCCTGCCCATATGGAGTCATGGCACTCTTGCAACAACTCCCTTCTTAAATTCCCCCACGTGGGAATGTAGATCCAACCCTATGTGAAAACCAATTGTCTATCACGGATCAAAAATTTCCGAGTCTTGTTCTCTCGGACCTGTCGAACCAACTCTACTGCCTGGGGATCCTGGGTTAATCCTTCTTTGATCTGATCCACCATCGCTTCTATAAGCTGTACTCTACTCTCACTGTGCATGGAAGCAGGACTTTGTGTCACGGCTGCAAGTTGTGCTTTTCTGTTGAGTGTGTTTGCAACGACGTTCTTCTTACCAGGATTGTAAGTGATATCCATATCAAACTCAACTAGGAATTCCTGCCATCTAGCCTGCTTAGGGGTAAGCTTAGCCTGCGTTTTGAAGTATGTAGAAGAGATGTTATCCGTTTTTACCACAAACGGTGCCCCCAACAAATAGTGTCGCCAACCTCTTAGGCAATGCACTATGGTTGTCATCTCCTTTGCATGCACCAGGTAATTCCGTTTCCGGTCATTCAACTTCCTTGATTCAAAGGCTATGGGGTGGCCCTCCTGCATGAGAACTCCCCCTATGGCATAATCAGATGCATCTGTCTGCACCTCGAATGACTTCCCATAATCTGGAAGCACTAGGACATGCTGCGATGTGAGTTTCTGCTTCAACATCTCAAATGCTTGTTGTTGCTTCTCCATCCAGTGCCACTTTCTGCCCTTTTTCAGTAGATCTATGAGAGGGGTAGCCAACCTTGAAAAACCCTACACAAACCTTCTATAGTATGTAGCTAGGCCCAAGAACTGTCTCACCTCATGGACGCTGCTTGGAAGTTCTCAATCCTCTATGGCCTTGAGCTTCTCTGGATCCGGTTTGATCAATCTCTTTCTGACAACGTGCCCAAGGAAATTCACCTCTTCCTGAGAAAACTGACACTTTTCTTTCTTCACATAGAGATTGTGTTCTCGTAACAACTCGAACACTTCTACAAGGTGAACCTTATGCTCCTCCATGGTCTTGTTGTACACTAAGATGTCATCGAGGTACACCACCACTGACTTTTCCAGCAGTGGATGGAACACATCATTCATTAGAGTGCAAAAGGTGGTCGGGGAATTGCATAGGCCGAACGACATCACCATGAACTCATATGACCCATATATGGTCACACAGGTGGTCTTCTTTTCATCTCCTGTAGCTATGCGGACTTGGTAATAACCCTACTTCAAGTCCAACTTGGAAAAGTATCACACCCCTGTTAGGCGGTCGAAGCAATCTGCTATTAAGGGAACCAGATATCTATTCTTTCTTGTCAACCTATTGAGAGCTCGATAGTCCACACACAATCAAAGCTCTCCATCCTTTTTCTTTTGGAACAACACTGGGGCTCCATACGATGACCTTGATGGCCTAATATAACCAGCTGACATTAACTCGCCAAGTTGTCTCTTCAATTCTATCATCTTTGGACCTGATACCCTGTAGGGTGCCTGTGCCGGAGGCCTCGCCCCTAGCTCAAGCTCAATCTAGTGATCAATGGCCCTTCTCTGCGGTAGCTCCAGTGGTAAGGCCTTTAGCATGCGATCTTCAAATTCTCTTATGAAATTCTCCACTGCGGTTGGAATGGGGGTGCGCATTCCCTCATCTTCGTCCCAACCTCCGAGTGCAGCTAGGTACATTGGTTCTTTTCCCTTCTTTGCTACCTTTGTCATGTTTGTTGCGGATGCAAACTGCACCCGTTGTGTCTTCGCAGACTATTGTTTATCAACAACCTATACCATACATGGTTGTTTGCAATCCATCAGTACTAAGCAATCCAAGTGTGGAATCACTACTACCTTCGCTTGGCGCACAAAGTGTTGCCCTAGGATCATCTCAAAGTCATCCATCTCGATAACATTGAGATCCACATTGTCGTGCCACTCTCCAATCTGTAGAGTGACTCCCCGAGCTACCCCTGAAACCTTTTTGGAGGGTGAGTTAATGTTCTTAAATAGTCTCGTCATTTTCTCATACTTGAGACCAAGCTTCTCGGCCTTGTCTAGTGTAATATAATTATGTGTGGCTCTAGTGTCCACTAATGTTGTAGTTATTCTCCCACCATGAGTAGCCTCAACGAACATCAACCTATTGTTATTCACGGCCGCGGTTGGCATTTCCTCAACCTCATCTAGAGCATTGAGAAGTCTACTTGCTCCCAACTCTTGAGAGGAAGTAGACCGTTCTGATCCTTCACCATCAACCGCACTCAATCTCTGACGTTTCGGACACAAGTATGCTTTATGATTCTTTCCGCAAACGTAACAGATGATGACCGATTTCTCTGATGTCTGATCTGGGGATGAATTCTTTGTTGTCCCCTTCACTGAATTCTGTGATTTGACACTCCACTTACTAGATCCTGAAGAGGAACTTCTTTTACCCCTGTCATTTGACTTATTGAAGTTCCTAGAGGCGGATTTAGAGCGCGACCCCCTTGAAGACACTCTACTCAGAGTCTGTTGCATTCTTTTCCTACCTCTGCGTTGCTCATCACCACCCTTGCTCGAACTCTTTGATCTATAATCAAACAAGCGGTTGGCCACGGCTATGGCTGCTAACAGTGTCTACACATTCTGTCGACGCAGCTCAGTTTGGGCCCACTGCTGTAGACCCTTCATAAACTGGAACAAGCGGTCTACATCTGACATGTCCTTTATCTCTAACATCAACCCCTGAAAAGACTTGATGTAGTCTCTGACTTTCTTAGACTGCTTAAGATCCATCAGTTTCAATCTTGCCACCCACGCCGAGTTCCCCGGATGGAACTGGTCTCGAAGAGCTGCCTTCAGTTCATCCTACGTGTCGATTTGTATCACAACCCTACCTGTTTTCTTGTCCTCGCACGGGTTCGCCACCATAGCTTAGCACTGCCTATAAGGTATGTGGCGATTGTTCTGACTTGTGCCTCATCATTGAGGCTTGTCAAGTTGGACAAATACTCTTCTATGTCCCAGAAGTAATTCTCGAGAATCTTGTCATCTTGTTGCCCATCATAAGGTTTTGGTTCGCAAACTTTTAGTTTTGCAAAAGTACTGTGTCCACTCACAGCAAGGAGGCTCTTGATAAGAATAAGATCATCGCTCAGCTTCTTCTGATTGATGATGTTTTTATTGAGTTGGTCTCTTGCCTCAACCAACTCATCTTCTAAGGTACTGATCCTGAGCTCCGGATCACTAGCTTCAAGCGTGGTAACTCTTGCGTCCAAATCTGCAATGATTACCCTGGTGCGTCTCCTTCTATCCTCTCCACATTCTCCTTCATGGCCCTGATCATCACTGTCGGCCATTGTGGGGTGAGAGACTAATGCAAAACTTACTTGATGGCTAATAACTAGCTCTTGCTCTTGGTGGTAGTAATGCAAGACTAACTCGTCGGTCTAGCTCTGATACCAGCTGTCACGGGGTCAGGGTTTCAATCCGTTAACCCGTGCGACACTGCGACACTCCGTGAGGAGTCACAGGCTACGCCTACTTCTTTCCAGCGAGGCCTTCACGAGTTAGTACGATTGCACACTAAAACAATACATGCACCACAAAATATATGCCAACCAAGAATTGGGAAAACCAGAGCTCTGTATTACTTCAAAATGCTCCACGCGCTGATCTACAAAAGGCTTCACAAGCCCAAATGGTATTTACACAATACTAGGTCGGACTCAGCCGATAATGCCCAGCTTCGTACAAAAAGGGACCTTTCCACTGTCCTGACTCACACAGAATCTTGCGTTGCTCTTACTCTGCAACTTTCAAGAGACCGATACCGAGACTTCCCGGGAGGTCACCCTTCCCAGTGCTACTCTAGCCCGAGCGCGCTTAACTAACTATCTCAGGGTCACTGTCTGATTCCTATGCTGTTTCTGATTCTCCAATGTGGTGGTTCTCAATGCCCCCACTGATATTGTGACCCAAGGCCCACTATAGCCCCAAGTCTGATGACCCACTGCTTGCTGCAACCTAACACACTGGCAGAAGTCCAATAACCAAGCACAACCCAAAGCCCTTATCCTAACGCAGTCACGCAGAGCTTTCTCGCATTTGCCAGATTGCCTCCTCCACGGACATACTGGCAATTCCTCTGTTTTGCATCACATTCATTTGCTTACATTCATTTGCTCACATTCACTTGTTCTCAAATAGCTTGGCGCGCTGGAAAAGACTCAGATTGCACAACTCGCTTGGCGGGGGAGATATTCTTCATCATCCCCCTATATATGGCTAAAAAGTATGTGAAGGGTGATAGATTAATTGAATTTAGAATCACTAATTACTGGTTTACACGTGTTAATTGATACGCTATAATGTTGGAGGAGGACTGGTGTCACATCTGGAAGGGAAAGCATTCGACCGGAAACCAAAAAGTCGCTCCAGAAAGCAATTTAACACGTCGTCCTCCATGGCTTTATGTCTTCTTCTCCACCTGTTAAATGGGAAATATGTCAACCAATATATTTTTTTTGACTCGAAACTGGAGGTCGGAAGGAATTCCTTGCCCACAAGGTAAACTGCCGAGGATGTTGACGCGGTCATGGAAATAACGCGAAAATAGCCGTAATACCAGGTAGCAGTTATACTTCAGACTTTAAGTTTCTGTGCACAGACCAAAAGCACGGGTAAATGTGCAGCGAAATAAATGTAAAAACAATCAAAATTTGAATGCAAATGTACATTCGTCAATCATTTTAATGGAAAGTCTAGAATTTAACAGCTGATAGAACCATTTATTTTCCGGAGTTTTGCATTTCCCCTCGCCATTGGCGCCGATGAAACTTAAAAGCTGCAAGCCTGCAAGGGTACAATTTGTCCGTGGCTTGGACTTTTTTTAACAGAGTAATATAAATTTTAAAAATTATTAGTGGAATATAGAAAGTTAAAATTAAATATTTATATAGAAATTTTAAATATGAATATTTAAATTAAACACTAACATTGATAATGATGTAAATCAATATTATTATTATTTTATGTTCTTTCCGGACATAATTGGTGTAATTATGTATTGAGCAAGAGTTGGATCAGGGATAGTCTTGGCTCTTCCGTCTTCAATTCAAATGACGCTACTAACATCACCGAAGGCGGCGACGGTGGATGTGGTTGGTGCTGCAAACTCGGTGCATCTTGGTATCACTTCTATGACTCTAACAATCTATATTCAATGGGAAAATCAATCTCACCTAAGTTAATGGTCAATTGATTGCGCTATGTTTGTTGCCTTACTATCCAAATTGAACATACCTTTTTAGTGCATCTTGAAATTGCTTCAACGACTCTACAAACCGTCATATTTTTACTATTGACCTAATATAGCACCTCCTTTTAGTGTGTTTTTAGTACAAGTGTTAGTTATGCTTAGTTGAAAGTGATTAGACCAACAATCGCACGTGAGCAGTGCGATGTGAATGTTAAAAGGGATACAATGGAAGAAAGTTATGTGGAAAGGGGAAGGAAAATAATAAGTGTAGTTTTGTCAGTTGAGGTATTTGATATGTCATGTATAGCAAGGAAGAGAGAGTGGAATAATTGCGAAACAATAGTGTCCTACAACCACATGACATATTTACGAATCTTTTAAAGGGGTAAGGAGCAGTTATGAAGTCATTAAGGCAATGTATTATGGAGATATGCGAAAAAAATAAAGAGTGGTTGATCAAAAATGTTGAATTGAATAGTTGTTTGCAATTTCATGCCTTTTGTTTTATGGGTAGTTGGAACAAACATATATGTAAGGGTAATTTGTGTGTGTCCCATGGGAAATAAATGAAAAGTTAAAAATAAAGTAGTAATTAAATACAACATATTCCACACTATTCCATGGCTGAAATTGTTCTTGCCAAATTAATATTTGTTATTTGTGCTTCACATTATCGTTTTCATCTCACTTGAGCTAGAACACATTTCAACTTAAGTGGAATTGTCTTCTTTGTGTTTTGATACAATCTATAAATAGGGATACATGGAATGGACTCATCATCCCAAGAAAACTCATTACAGGCATGGAATTTGATAACCAAAAAACCTAGTGTCGATCATGTGGTTCTTTGCAATATTTGCATACCATTATCTTTTTTCCAATTTCCATGCTCTCCTCGGCAATAATGGATATCATTTGTAGACTTTTTCATCAACATTCAAGGTTCCTAACACTGAATAAATTTGAAGTATTACTTCAAATGTATCTATACACAAAAGGTTTATATTGTGACTATTCTTGCATCGAATTAAACATTGTTAGAAATTAAATCACCAAGCTTTGAACACATGACCTAATACTACTCTTATAATGAGTACCCTGACTTCTTGTTCGATAAATATTAAGAAACAATAATCATTTTATGAGAGGAAGTAATTGGTGTATTGCATTGAGAGGTGGGATGGTTGGTCACATTGCAAAGTTTCCATCGTCATCACTTGTAGATAGGGAAATTTAATATGTTTGAGGAACTATGTGTTAAGGGTTCCTCCTACCATCGATTTCACACACATTTTTTTAGTTCGGTTTTTATTTAGCGATTATGGTCGAAACAACGGTTTCCCATTCAGGTGATTGGTTTGAAAATTATTATTTGTTGTATTTATCATGGCAATTTAAATTAATGGTGCAAGCCTGAATAGATCGTTTGTTTCCTAGTCCATTACTGAGGCATGATACAAAAACTGCATGTTACGGGTTCCTTGTATTGTGAATATCATACACATTTTTAATTAGTTTTTTATTTATTGATAAAAGTAGAAAGTATGATTTCCTTCATCAACGGTCTTAAAAATATTTTTTCGTGAATGACCACAACACGAAACTTTGTTGGTCTATTTTTCGTACTTGACCATGTATTTCCCCAACGCGTGTCAGACACAACCACTGAGAATCATGTCTAGAAATAATTTTCGGCATAATTAATGTGCGAGGCATAGGTAAAAGAGAAAGAATGTGCTCTTGGGTTCTCCTTCAATGCTTTATCTCATCCAAGATTATAAATAGGGAATGCTTTACTTTGAAGATTATAATTTGGTCAATCGGTTAGAAGATTATAATTTGGTTTATTTATCATGGCACTTAATATCAATGGTGTAAACCAGTATAGATTATATGTTACCTAACCCATTTCTAAGGAATGATAAAACATCTTTAACGAAATATTACAAATGTTTTTTATTTTTCATTTGAAAGAGGGATTTGAACTAATAAAACCATCAAAGTGTACCTTGCAATGTACATGTGGAAAGAAATTGATTGTTTTCTTAATTTAAGATCTGATGTGTTTAGTCTACGTTTAAGCAGTTCATGTCTTGCAAATTATAGTCATGGAATAATTGGTTACTAAAAATATGCAATATATTAATTATATTCGAATTTAAATTAGAGGTCAAAAGTGAAAGCAAATCTCAAAATGCAATTCCAACAATTCTAAAAAACAATTCCAATAGAACAACTAAATGCAGACCTAAACAATTGAATCAGTTGGATGTGGGTCTTACTGAAGTTGATTTGCCGAGCTTCATGACCTATTTATTGACAGTTTTTTCTCATTGTTTTCATTTTGTGCGATTATTAGCAATGATGGGATGTCTAATGGTATATGGAAAGATTAGATGACTAATAGTGGGATTTTATTGGCGTCATATAAATTCATAATTACAAAGCAAATAAGTAACAATTACAAATCTAGCTAAATAGAAAGGGAAATGATATATATATATATATATATATATATATATTCAATGCAGATATGGAGCGATAATTTTACTTCATACAGTTTGACATCGAAACTGATAGTGGCAAGGTTCATTCAATAGTCATCCACGAAGAAGTAGCAATCATTGATAACCATCACATTTGATCCCACGATGCTCTTCGACAAACAGATTTCTCATATGGTGATTCGTTTCACAAGGACCACGACCTGGGTGGATACAAAGAATCTCACGTCCTCCATCTAGATGCATGATGTGGTGGATGTTGTATTGCTTCCATGCCCCTAGAAGTCCCTCGCATGGTCGTAATCCTTGATGGGGCCGAGCTTCTTGTACTTGGCCACACAAGGTTTTTTTAAATGAGCACACTCATATGAGCATTTTATTACAAACTAAAAAATTGAAGGCGATGACATTCTCACATGTTCCTTTCCATCTGGTCGGCATAACACAAAGGAAATGTTGTTGAAACAGACGTGGACGTGAACATCGCAGAGTAATTTCAGGGCTGTTGATAAGGTGTAAATATGGACGGTGACAAATACAAGATGTTTTCAAGGACCCACGGGATTTCCACTTGTAAACACGCCTTTCGACATAATTAAATATATTGATTTCAAGCATCATACAAAAGTTAATTGAGTCTCCACTTGGAAATCATTTTGGTTAATGAAATTTGAGAAAGAGGAAAACAAGGAGTTTGATTGAAAAAGCATAAACTTCTTTCGATGATACAAATTTCAATTTGTTTCCATATAACCTCCATTTGTTCGAGGCGAAATAGTGAACTACTATAAAATCCGCCAAGATTAATACATATATATTTGAGAATAGAAGGGATATCAATGCCTCTTGTTTTTGCTACCGAGCAAAAGGAAAATGTAGAACAATATCCGGAAGAGAACACCCCAGTAGAAAGTGACCAATACACACATCCCTTTATTAAGTTGTGTAATGTCCTACTGCTTCAAAATATCAAGCCCATTGGTGATGCAGGTGCTTGGGGTTATGGTTATGTTTGTGTTGGAAGCGAGAAGCACGAGCGAGGAGTGATGAAGCTGAGGGCTCGGCCTGACCATGGGCGTCCCGTCCCTCCCGAACTCATTCTACAGCACCCCTTCGAATGGATAATTTATCAAAGAAATGTAATGGAACCAGATCAAGCAGGGCGGACAGTTGTATATTTTACTGGAACTTTTCCGGAGGACTTCTTCGTGTGACTGGGGCACTTCGTCGTTGTGTTCGGAGCACTTCCCTGCCTAATGAGAAGACAAATACTTTGGACACTTGTCATACTGTTTACGGTATTTTTTCCCTCCAAGGTTAACACCGCCTCTCCTTTTCCTCGCCCTCATTGATGTGATTTTCTTATTGTTTTTTGTTTGGATTTGTTCTCGGACTAGTCTAGTCACTTTTGCGGCATTGGTGAATCCGTGATGCCCAGTAGATTTTTAGTCTGTGATTTTTTCCTCTGTGGATCAGTGGGTGCAATTTAATTGTTTTATATCTATGGTGGTGGTGCATACGTACTGAATGTTGACGTACTTGGATTTTTTGGCCATCGATTTGTCTGCCCCTTTCAGAGGCCCCATAAGCTTTCCCATAGTAAAGAACATCTTTTGGCGTAATTATTTGTGTTGTATCTAGGTAATGTAACTCACACATGCTAAACATTAATAGATATAAAAATGCAAATGAGAAAAAAAATGTTTCATAAATATCAAAGATACAGATCAAAATTAGTATTGTTTTTGGTATTTTAATGTAGACTCAATGGTGAAATTATTTGTGTTGGATCTGATGTTATTCTGATCACAACTATTGAATCTGATGTAACCTACTGTTTTTGGTCGTAGGTAAGGGTCCCATGGAGGGGGCTGCTGCTCCTATTTTTGTTCAGCAAGTGACCCCATGAAAAAAAAAATTAAGTAAACAGGAAACTTTAGAATCTTTTCCTTGAAATAAGGAGCAGAATTTTTTTAAGAGGAGAGTTTAAGCGGATGATAAAAATGAGGGGCTGGAAGTTTCCCACACCTGCTTCTATATTTTAGCAAGATATATTGCCAAATGTCAATTACTCAATGATCAAATTTGTTTCATTTTTTTTATCTAAATTAAAGTATAACAGTTTTACACATACCTCCTGAAAAATTGCAGCAAATTCTCAGAACCATTTTATACCATGGGACCACTCTTGTTTAAAATACTCCAAAAATTACTCCGCAGCACTGCTAAGAAATAATAGGAACCCTCCTCTCATGGGACCACTTTTAATATTGTTTATGGCATTTTAAAGCATATAAATTATTTGTGTTGGATCTGATGTAACCCATTTATCCTTTATCCACCTGTTAATCTTTAATAGATGTAAAGATACAAATGATAAAAGTAATCTTTAATAGATGTCAAAAATACAAATGGTAATTACTATTATTTCTTTATCTTTTTATTCAGACTCTGGACATAAATTAGAAATGAGAAGTGTTCGATTATTTAACTTCTATTTGACCTCTTGTAGCCGTGATAAGAGTATTCAAAATTATTAAGAAAGCAAATCCAAAGCTAAAAGTAAATAGAGGTAAATTGAGAGGTAAATGCAAGTTTTTGGTCAAGGCAGAACAAGGCACCAATTTGGCATATGAGATCTTCATTATTTTGGTGTATGAGACATCCATTATTTTGGTGTATGAGACCTCCTTATGGATTTCACATGAATTAAACAATCTGCAACATACATACAAATTACAATAACTATTAATATCTCAAGCTGCACTATAAGAGACGTTTGTGGAAAAACTAGAGAAAAGGACATATTAGTTTTTACTGGTAAAAGGAAGATAATTACACATATAATTCTCGGTGCTTAATGTCATATTATTACAGAAAACTCTTCTCCTTGCTTCAGCTGGTACCATCAAAGTTCATTGTAAGTTCACAGTGGGGTAAACATTAAAAAGCCAAAAAGCCAAGGAGGCACTTGTTAGATTTATCTTGGCCTCTCTCAAGTGGAGGTTTTAAGTTGGCCTTGCATTAAACTTGTTGTGATAGAATTTGAATTCCAATTATTTTACATGTAAATGTATATCCACACCAAAAGACGAGCAAATTTCATAAATCATTTCACTGCTGCACCACCACAAAATAACAATATTTTTACTTCCAAAGAATCCCTACAATATGAGTCACATACAAATGGTGTGATAGAATTTCAATTCAAATTATTTTACATGTAAATGTATATCTACACCAAGAGACCAAAGCGAATTTTGTAAATCATTTCATTGTCTTAACCACTGTAAGATAAACATTGTTTTACTTTCAAAGAATCCCTACAATATGAGTCAAATACAAATGGTGTGATAGAATTTGTATTCAAACTATTTTACATGTAAATGTATATCCACACCAAAATGCAAATTTTGTAAATCATTTTATTGCCTTACCACTACAAGGTAACCATTTTTTAACTTTCAAAGAATCCCTACAGTATGAGTCACATACAAGTGGTGTGACCAACAAAATAACAGAAATAGTTAGTCACTTTGGTGCCTTCACGGATTGTATACCTGATTCCCAAGTTGCCAAGAAGTTGAACCATATGGCATCTCCAGGGGTGTACGTCCTGGTTCTGCGATGGAACTAAGAAGGATAACAGTTTTCCTGTATACAACACTGAAATGTTGCAATGCACAACCACGGCCTAAATTCTTGAGAATCATTGTTGGCATCAATTATATACAAACTTATTTTTCTCAATTTTGTTCCTAGATAGTACAGGCAAGATGCATCAGATGTAGCAGGAAGAGCAGCATCGTGAAGGGAATGAAGCATTGAACACAAGGCGCCGCAGAGGCATCTGCTGCAGGTTGAGTGGAGGCACCACCAGTTGGGCTCACTTTTGTGTTTGATGTCCTGCACACTCCAAACGTTCCATTTGCCTGCAATTATTTGGCAACAAAAATAGTAAGAATAATAATTCCACTTGCAATTCATTAAAACTACATTCCATTTACAATGCATTGACATGAAAAACTAAATGAGTAAATGGAATGCAATTAATCAGAAGTAAAATGGTAAGAACTTGCAAACTACAAGTAAAATTGACAAAAAAAGGAAATTAAAGAACAATACTCATCAAAGAAATTGTGAGTTATTCAGAATTCTCGAGTTTTCAAAAAATTGCATGTTATTATTGACTGTTGACCCCTGTTCTGTCAATTACCCAGTAAGGGCAAGTGAGTTCGGCACAGCATTCTGGGCAAGTTGTACTCACAAGCTATTGGTGATTTTTGCTTCCATGCCGTTGTCGTGCAACTGTAAAACAGCTCACTTGGTTAAAATAAGGCAACTCTTAACCCAGTAGACATGAGCAAGGTTGTGGAAGTATTACCTAGTTGGTTTCATGGAGACTTTCAATTTTCACTGAGAGGGCATTGCTGAGATAATTCAGAAATTATAATGCCATTATAATTTTGTGTTTTTCTACAGAAGCTCAGCATCTACAAGAAAAAATGCCACAGAAATTTTGGAATCTACAGGAAAGGCTGCCACTGGAAAATTTCAGGGATGATCATCAAAAATCTGAAAATGATATGCTTGTTGCCATGTGGAAAAAGATCTCTTAGTAGGCATTATAAACTCTCAGTGCACCCTTTGTAGGGCCCACTCAATTTCTCCTCCTTAAAAAGTAACTGCTCCTTATTTTTAGGAGAAGATTCTACTTTTCCTTGTAAGCCCCAAAACTTTCATTGGGTCACCTACACATTGAAAATAGGAGCAGTAACCCCTTCCATGTGACCCCTCCTAAGGTGCATATGACCTCATCTACAACAGTTTTTAAGGGAAAAAGCAAATCTGACATTGTTGTGGTATAAGGAATGTCAGGTACATCTAAAATTCACCCAGATTTCTTAAGGACTGTCTATAACTTTGCCCGAATTTAAAAAAAAACGCATGCAAAAATTCTGATAGGATAACAACTAACAAGTATGAGGTGCACTCACATATAACCCAGATTTAAACCCAAACTGTCTTGCAGGCAGTCTATAAACTTCCCTCAAAAATTATAAATATTATGAGGTTGTGATGGTGCGAGGAAAATTACATATAACCTAGATTTAAACCCAAACTGTCTTAAAAAAAAGATTTCAACTGTCTTAAAATCACATATAACCCAGATTTCAACGTGTGGGTGTATACCCACAAGCCCCTTTTCCGTACCCGGGGCCTGTGGATACAAACCCACAGCGTACTAGGAGGGTACCAGTACTAGTATCCATACCAGGTACATTTTGGACCTGGTACAGGGCGTACCTGTGCAGTCTAGAAAAATTTGAGGTGCATTCAAACGTGACCTAGATTAGGCTGCCTGTAACCTCACCCAAAATAAAATCAAATGATAAAAAGAACATGTAGCAATGTTGAAGTGATATAACAAATGCGAGGAGCATTCTAGTGTGACCTAGATTTAAATCTAAACCGCCTTGAACTTCTCATAACCTCACCCAAAATCAAAAAGAATGACAAGGTCAAAATGTTATAACAAACGTGAACCAATCTAAATCCAAACTGCAATAAAGATTGTCCATAAACTCGCCCAAATATTAAAAAACAACAACATGCAGCAAATTTGTGGTACATTCAACCCAACACAGATTCAAATGAAGTCTTTAAGGTTTCATGTAGCCTCACCAAAAACATAAGCATAGAAAGGTATACCAAATTTAAACCAAAGTGGCTTAAAGGGCCCATAACCTTACACAAAAAAAAAAACATTAAACAAAAGTTTTTTAAAAATTGTATTTAAGACACCTGACACTCTGTAATATCGCTGCAGCCACAGGTTAGTTTTCCATTCAGCTCATCCACAGCTTGGAATGCACCTCCCCCATAGCTTCTCTGCACATATGGCAGACAAATGTTTTAATACTTCTACTCACCCACAAAATCATATCTTTGTTGGCTTTTAGGAGGGATTGGAGCACCTACTTTGTAGAAATCAACTGCTAGAAAATTAGCCCATCTTTCGCCTGCATTCTTATAGCACACACTAAGTATATTTGATAGCTGGTCAGAGTTGACAGTGCAGGCCACCGGTTGACTGGGATTAGTAGGGAAGAAATTCTCCAGAAAAAGGGACTGACTTTTTGAAGTCAAACTTTTTGATTCTGCTCTGTTGGTGCAGCTTCCATTTAACAAACCGGCATCACCATCTGCAAACAAAATATTTTTCCCATGCTTAGATATTCTCTTAGATCATTTTAATTGTAAATGTAAACCTATGTCAAAAGACAAAAAGAATAAATTCTCCTAAAACACTCAAATCATTTTACTTGTAGATGTATATCCACACCAAAAGAAGGAAACCCTTAGGATGGATCATTTTATGTATTAATGTAAATGCGCACCAAAAGACCAAAAGAAGGAAACCCTTAGGATGGATCATTTTACGTATTAATGTAAATGCGCACCAAAAGACCAAAAGAAGGAATTCCCCTTAAGAACTCTGATCTTTTTCTTTGTAAAAATAAATCCACCCTAAAAGACCAAAATAAGGAATTCCACTGAAGGACTCGGATCATTTTATATGTAAATGCATATTCGCACTAAATGACAAAAAGAAGGAATTCCCCTGATAACTCAAATCATTTTACTTGTGAATGCATACTAACACAACAAGACCAAACAAGCAGCCACCCAAAGATGACTAATTTTAGACATAAACAAAAATGCACACCAAAAAACCAAAAGAACGGATTCTCCTAAAGAATGCTCATTTTACTTGTAAAAGTAAATCTGTGCACCAAAAGACCAAAGAAGGTAACTCCCTCAATCCATGCCAAAAGAACAAAAAATAAAATTAAGGATTGGACTGGAGAATGACTGAACTTACATTGATTCTCGACCACGTATTTCCACTCGTAAGCAATTCCTTCGGAGGCCTCTTTAGATCGTTGAGAGGTGAAGACAATGAGGCGCTGATTTTTGGCAACCATGTCATTTACAGTGGGCCAGTCCTCGCCATTTTGGGGCATTCTTGAGACTGGAAACCAGTATTTCATCAGTCCAGCTGCAGTGAAGACTTTGGTTAGTCCTTTGGGCGCTTTGACATAGTCTTCAATGATTATTGTGATGATTTCAGATGGATTGGCTGCCAGGAATGCGGTGATCTCTTGCAATGTATTGATGGCAGGCATCTGTAAGAGTAAAATTTAGTGAACTGGCAGGCATTTAGAAAGAACATAAAGAACAGAAGGCCATCAATACTATCCAAAAATATAAACATGTAGGCATCTGGCAGGCATATATATATAAAGAACAGAATTATTTAAAACGCAAAAAAGGAATTTGAAGTTGCTTCCTCTGTGATCTGCAACATTATGTCCAACACAACCAGATTTCTTTTCTTGCCGAATTAAGAATTCAGTTCAAATTGATTTCTGTAACTATGATTAAGACTTTTTTCCTCCCATCCTTGTCTATGATTTCTGTACAATCTTTGTTAGTTTAGTATCTCAGACAATGTTTGATCAATGCCAAAAGCTGGGACAGAATGTTCTTAAGATCTGTCTTTATAGAAATGATAAATTGGTAAATTGAGCAATGCCTCTTTTAATTACAAATACTGGACAAATGATGGACTTGCAGATGGAAACATCTTTAAATTGAGTTGAGCATCACCTTTTCCAAGTATGTGGAGGTGAGAATCAAGATAATGGACTTTCACCATTCGCAGGGTAGGGTTGCAGTGATTCCTCTTGCAATTAGCGTAACTCCTACATCACCAGGATTACCTGGGTTTATCAACCAGTAAATACCCACTTCTTGAGGAGATCCACAGACGAGCTTTATACTCAGGTATTCTAATAAGCTTGGGGTAGTTTTTGAGCCTTGAGCCTCACTAGCTCAAACTAAGAATTTAAATTTTAACATGTTATCCTTGATAAAGACATGAATTTAGCAATGTTTTGGCAGATGCAAACTTAGGGGCGCTTCTGTCTGAATTATGCAATCTCGTGCTCTCTGGTAGCTAGTGGCCACTTCACTTCATTTTTTACCACTAATATCTCTGATCTAAGTTGTATGGTGTTGGCCATTGGCATTTTTTGACATTGATGATTGATTGGATCTGAGCTCTTCACTTTTGAATTCAAGTCATTACATGTATTAGTTTTCACCCAAGTAAACCACATTGTAACAAGATAAAGAAATTGACATCTTTTATTTTGAATTTGGAAAATGTTATGTGCGATACACAATATGCTAAACAATGATGTATATACTTGGATTTATGCTACTCAATTTTTGGATAGTATTGATGGCCTTCTGTGATTGGCATTATACCAACCAATAGGCCCCTTCAAAATGTTCATCCACCATTCACAGAAGACCTTAAATTAGCGAATTGGTCAGTGCTCTAAATTACATGAAGTGGTCGGACTTTAGACATAATTAAATCTCAAGAATTTCTTTAGACCTGATTAAAACTGGCTTCGGCAATAGTTCTCACTGTAGCGGATGGAGGTACAGAAATACGCCTCAATTTAAAGTTATCCGGTAGCTAGTGGTCACTTTGGCTCAATTTTACAGGGTTAGCAATTGGTATTCTTCGACTTCGCTCCTTTAGAACATTAGTGGAAAGCTTCAGGAATTCACTGTATTAAATCCATATTACTTTTTCTATTAAATTTTCAATAATGCAAAGAAATTGGGCCCTTTGATGATGAAATTCGCAACTGTTATGTCCATTTGAAATTTACAAGTGATTATACTGTTATGTCCATTTGAAATTTATCCTCCCCATTATAGATAATATTGCTGGCTCTCCATAACTGGAATGATCCTACCCAATGCCCGAGGGGGAACACTCAATGGACTAGGGTAACCCAAAGCTTGACCAACCCCAAGGAAACTACGAGTACAGGCCATTTCAGTAAGCAGACAGACGTTGGCTGCTAAGATCGAGTGTTGAGAGGGGGGGAAAAACCCAGATAGTAAGCTAACATCCCTAAGTTGTCACTTAGTAGAGAAAAAGTAAGGAGGTGGGCTTTGAAGCAGAAACCTTTGAAGAAAGTGTAATACCACAAGTGGTTTCAATTTTGTGTCAACAATCATCGAAGGCCCATTTAATTCCTATCTTCACAAAATCCACACCTCGTGTAGGTCCACGTTAGTTTACGGGCAGGGAAAGCTAATACACTATTTGGGTTTGACTGGGTAATGATGCTACTGAAATCTAAACCTGTTTTTAACCCCCCAAAATAATCAAAATGTTGAGAATTTCTTCGAAGTTGCAAAGGTGATCGAACATTGAAATTGCAATCATTGATTCCCCTGCATTGCCTCAATCGTTACAGTTATAACGTGACAAATTAAATAATTTATGGCAACATTTTAAACCAATTGCCCTAAGAGACTTAAAAGTATTTTCTGTGTGAACAGGGTGGTTATATCCAAGTTATCTTTGTTTCTGTTTGTAGACGGTTATTCTAGTCAATTGCAACAACTCTAATTGATCATTCGAATTTAAATAATGCTAAGATTCAAGAAACAGCTAAGAGAGGGGTGTGAGGAGGGGACAGGTGGGGTGTCACCTGAGGGAAGCATTTCAAAGGCAAAGGAAAAATGCCTTGCAAAATGCCCCGGAATTGCTTCAGAAATGCTGCTACAGTCTGGGCACGTGCCGGAAACGACACTGCCATTTCCAACACATGCCTGGAGATTTCCAGCAGGGGTTTAATAAATTTCAATAAACTTCATAAAAAACTTAAAAAATAAATTAAAAACCCAAATACTAGCCTTACCTATCACCCCTAACTATAGTCAAACACAAAACAAAAGCTTAGAACTTAAATCATAAACAAAGCTAAAGCATTGCAACGAAATTAAAAAACACAGCAGCATGTTGAATGTTTTGAACTCTGGTTAATGCTATATTTTTCAAGTGTGTTATATTTTACTAACTAAAAATGAGTATTATGCATTTTCTTAATATATATTTATATATTTGTTAATAATTTATCATATAGATGTTTCAGGGCCGTTTCTTTTCCAATGGTTTTTGGACAATCGGTGTTCAACATTTAGGATCTGTTTCCTGGCAAGGTAGCAATAATGGCTCCAGTTGCAACTATTGACTAGAGGAAAAACCCATTTGGCAAACTTTTTACACTAATCTCGACGAAGTGCCAAATTCCCCAAAGATATTTGGAAACACTATTTTTAAATTTAGTGTGAAGAGGGTAACTACATCAAATTTTACATTCATTCCTGCCTCTAGGCAGATCTATTCTTGATATTTTCAAACTGTGGAGAAAACACAACATATCCCCTGATGTATTTACGGATAGGCAAAACCAAATTGTCATGTAGGGGCATGAGGACAGATGTGAGTTCAGTGAGGTCTTAAGTTTTTTTCATGCATACACTCAGAAGGTGCAATAATATAATGACACATTTTAGGGAAAATAAAGCAAACAATGGATAATAGAAATGATCTTGTTTCTTGATTCATCAATTCAAAACTTGGAAAATAGGAAACTTGGGCTTGACAGAGGTAAAATAAATTCAACTTACAAAAGCCGTGAAGTTGAGGCAATTCCCTCCAAAGGAATGGCAAAGCCAGATATCGTTCTCGAAATCATACATGTCCAACATAAGCCCTCGTACACCATTCTGCAAAAAAACCATAACCCTATCAGACCTTATATTAAAACCCTTAATAAGGTATATACCATTGGCAAAACCCCTAACAAGGTATCACTCAGACCTTAACTAAATAACTGTCTTAATCCATTCGACAGACTCTGGTCTGCACCAGGCTTAGACCAGGGTTCCACTCATCATACTCTTGGGATTCATCATAGCAAATAAACAAAAGGAACATTTCAAGGACGTATGTAACATACATTCAGCTGATTAGTCACACTGTCTTCTTGGTTAGAGAATGTTATCCGATTGGTACCAGTGTAGGACTTCTCTCCAAGAATTGCAAAGGAGTTGTGGGTTGTAAGCCATGAATATCTGTTGAAAGGAAGACCGCCCACCTGAGAAAAAAACAGCTTTGTAAGAGGGATACTCGAATAGAACAAATAATCTGTAAGGTGGGTAAATCACATATACGATATACCCTGTATGGCAACAAAAATTGGACAATGAAGACAGAGAATCTGTTAAGGTGTGTAACTGAAGGTATATATCCTGTAAAGCAACAAAGGAATCTGCAAGGTGTGTAGCTTAAGATTATGACTTTTGTCAGCCCTTAGGAAAAATGGTCAGTACGAATCTAATATAAATGTGTTTATCTATCTAGAAGATTGTTTCTAGCTATATGAAACCAAAAAATGTATTTCCTTCTAAACTCCCATATATAAATTACTTATTATATAAAATCTTGAATCAAGACAACCATAATGAGAATTTTAAATCACACCCAAATGGAAAAACACTGTCAAATACATGCTCCAGATCAATTGGGCCTAAATAATGGTAAAATAATTGAAATAAGTGAAAAAAAAGATCTCCGCCATGGATTGAACAGGTACCTTAGAAACAGGATTTGTAACACTTATCCTAGTGCATCTGTAACTCATGTCGCCCACTGAACTGCATGAGATGCATTTAAGCCCAACTGCACAGTCACTATCTTTCGCACAAATGTCATGAGCCTGGCAGCTCCCCTGTGAACAAGCCCCATTAGAGCCCACTGTTAAAAACAGCACACCCAATATGACCACCAGGATAATAATCCTCTGCCTCCCCATTGTTGCACTGTTCCCTGAATTAGAGAAAACAATGACGTGGGTTCAAAAAAAAAAATTAAACACCTAACAGGGAGGATTCTAATGCCTGCCGTTACAATGCAATTCTCAATTCTAAATTTCAACAAATCATATCAGATCTGCTACAACATATTCACTGAACCTTATATTTTTTTCGTTTTCTTGTTGGTTGCTTTAGTTAGTCGAAAGATATAATACCTAACAAACAAAAGCCATCACCAAATACCTGGACAAGAATGATTGTACTCCTGTTTGATAAGATTTATTGATGGGGGCGCTTTCAATTTTTTTTAAAAGTTATTGGCGGAATGGACAGTTGCCACTTGTGCGAATGTTTTAAACCACCTAATCAGCCACAGAACGCGTTGGCTTGCGGTGAAAGAATCTAATAATAAGTATGAAACAGATTATTATTTCTAAAAGAATTCAAAGCAGTCGCTGTTGAGTAATAACACTAAAATTTATGCGCCGCAGGAACTCGGAACATTTCCCAGTTCCCACCCGTTTTTGAACTGTTACATGGTTTATTAAGTACTTTTCATGGTCAAGTTTAAATACGCGTTGCACTTTGGTTATTTGATTTAATTTGATTCCAACTTCGAACAAACTTCGCATGAAGGTGATGAGGTAAGAACAAGGGATACGAGGTGGTGTTTAATTATTTAACTTCTTATGACAAGAGTGGGATGCGACATCTAATTTGCATAGTTTTACTTGTTCAACTTGAAATCAAACATTGGAAAAAATTAAAATTTTGCATTTTATGATGCGTATTCTACAACATTAAGTCAATGGAGGCTTTTTAAATTGTGAGGTATGGCTTGGTAGTAATATATGTGCATTGCAATTGCTTGAAAAAATATTAAAACCAGTGTTTTGAGGCCACAGGTTGTCGGTTAATACTTTGGTTGAAAAGAAAGTTTTTTGATATACAATAAACAACATTAAATGTTATTTTGGGACACATCTTACGTCCATGTAGCCACCTGCACAAGGCATGCTTCCCCTGTGTCTATGCACCTGCTTCCATTTTTTGTGTAAATGAAACACACATCCTCACTTTCCTTTTGCTTTGCTTCTTTCCCAAATTTCGCCCATCCATCCTTCAATTATAGCCCCTTGTGCAAGGTAAGTAGTCGTTAGCCCCCCACCCCAGCACCCCCCCGCACATGCCACCCTTTTTGAATTATGTGTTGCGACCTCCATGTTGTTTTGATTGTTTGTATAGGTCAAGACATTGTGACTTTTGTTTTCGCCCTTTCCCCCGAGTCGTTCAATGAAGTTTGCATGGATCTCTACTCATGTGTTCAAGACAATATGACAGACTAGCTTTCTCGATATCGCTATGGTTTCAGCTAAACACATTCTTAATCCATTTTACCTATCTACCCCAAATTTAGGCTTTAATGTTTTTTAGCCTTCTTATTAGATGTTTTGTTTTGGTAGTAATACATCTTCATAAAGTTAGAGCCACTTAACACATTGCCTTTCTCTTCTCTATTGTTGCCCCTGTTTATGCCCCCTTTTAGTTGTTGCAGGTAATGAGATCCTCAATATGATTAGAATTTAGGGGGTGGTTTACTAAGCTTCCAGTATTCACTTACAAGAATTTCAAAAACTTTCCCTCATTTATCAATCCCATGTCCATATTTTTGTCCATATAAAGGCTCAATGTGTTCATAATCTTCTTTCCAGCTTATGTAGTTGTAGATGTTCTAGTCCTTCATAATTGTTTTTACAAATTCCTAAATAGATGAATGAAAATTAGGAAATGTAAAGGAGCGTTATAGGTTGATTAATCTGAATAAATTAATAAACGTTAACCATACAAAATCAAAATTAAGTTTTTAATACTCACAACTATGATAAAATGATAAATGATTGTTTAGGGATAGGCATTTAGTTGCACAAAGTGGTACAAAGATGATATGGGTGTGTAAACTAGGTGAGAAGGCTATTATGCATTTGAAAATACTTAATCTTTGGATCTAGAATCGGAACATACTCTTGTGCAAGACTATACAACTCAGTATGGGGCGTACTATAGTTTTGGCATGTGTTGTCCAGTTTTGGACCTATCCACGATGAGGTTTTGTACCCTCGTCTGCCCTTCACTTGGTTGGAAATGAGTTTTGTCATCCATTGTCAGGGCTTGCATAACTTTAACTTTGACTATAATGACTTGCAACGGATAGATCCCTACACACTTGCAACAAACTTCATGAAAGTATTTGATAACAAAAGGGGAAATCACTGTGTGAGTGAGGCTAGAATACCCTTGGCGGTTAACCCTTGTTAAGCCAATGTAAGTGCTAACATTGCATCCCCTCGAGAGACAACAAGCCTCATGTAGTTCTCCCAGTGTTGGTGAAAGTAGTGATTGAAATATAAGCCAACCCCATGTGCATGTCCACGTGTCTTTTGACATAAAGATAATAGGCTAGTTGTAGAGTAGAAAATGCACCCAATGTGGTAGTAGTGTGATGTGGTGTGCTTCAAATGCTCAGAATAATCCTCTTTGTCCCTTGAAGACATTTGGCAATGCATGGAGTGACTTGTTCTTGTTAAACATGGCTCTAAGACCTTTGAATGTTTGGTGATAGAGGAAGCTTGACTCTTGAATCTAGTTTGAGTACTTCAAACCTATGTGGTGGTTGCTTTAAATGATGTGCAACTGCTTTAAGAAGAATTAGGAGACCCTTCAATACTTTAGTGTTGATATTTGCAATAAGATCTTATGAGAATGTTAGATGAGTTATAAAGGGCAATTGACTTGCTTATATAGGCTTCCATAGTTTAAACATTCACATTTTAGCTGAGCTAGGGAAAAAGAACCAACTCACAAAAGGTTTTCAAATCAGAAAAAGTAGTTAGATGAGAGGGTTTGGGACTATACAAGTCAGTTGGGACCGTAGTATGGCCCAAACTTATGTTGTGTGATCCCATATATGCAATTAATGAGGAAAGAGCCAGAGTCTAGGAATGATGCCTATAGATGGATTATTGCTTTGGATAATTAGCAGAGCAGTGTGTAGTGATGAGAAATTCAGGAGAGAGATAGAAATACATGTCAATTAAGCTTAAAATTCAAACATTTGTCTTAGTATGGGAACAAAGCTAAATTTGTCATTTCCAATGGATAAGTTACCAAATTTGAGTGTCTACATTTCCCCCCTTTAAGTATGGAATTGAAAATTGCATACGTAAGGGGGAAACATACATGAGTGTACACACATGCTTTTTTTTCTCAATTGTTGGTTTCCTTTGTCATTGTATTGGCACATTCAATGATGAAACCTACAACACAAAGTGTAGTAAATGTCTATTGAAGAAATTGAATTGTAACTCAAATGTAAATAATTCTTGTAACTTTTAAATATCAAAATGTATAAGTAAAGCAAAGAGATGTAAAACATGAAAGGAATTGTAAACACAAAATCACACACTTGGGTGCATTTCTAGGTCCTAAAAACATATTAGCATTTACATGATTCCTAAGCAAGAAAACTAGTAATTGACAACTATCTTTGGCTTCTTTTCTTTGTTGCTTGTTTTCTATTTGGTCTTACACACCCTATAGCCCGGTCGAGATTTTATGGATTTATCTTTTATGGCTTCAGACACCAACGTCAAGGTGTTCTTGTCCCCTCTAGCTGCCCATGACCCTTTCTCACCTTACTTGCTCCTTTTGGGTCTCTTTTATTTTTTGGGCATCTTTTTCACTTATGGGTCAGCCTTCCAGTTTTCAATTACGAAATTCAAAAAAGGAAATCATATAAAATACATAGTTATATGTTCAAAATAAAGGACCCAAGCACTAAGCATTATCATAATCACCTAAGCTTGCATTCAAAAGGCACCTAAAGCACTTTAAAGCATCCATTCAAGGGACAAGGGACTACATACTATGCATACACAACATAGGAATGGGAGGTTTATTCTATTCCATCCACACATTTGTATTCTAGAGAAAATAAATACCGTTATCAAGTGCAAATTACACAAGGGAATCCTAGGGCATAATTTCTACACACACTCACAAGAACTACATGGAGTCTGAGATATAGTGCGGCGCTCGATCATAAGTTCACTTTGTCGGGTGACCGTTGGGGTCAGTTCGACTCCCCATTTACATCTTTTATTTTTAGGATTTGATGTGTTTTGGGGTTTTGCAGGATATCATTTATTTTTTAGGTTACATGCAAATACAACAATCATCCAATAACACACAGGCGACTAATAGTGAAGGTTAATGACCACCTTGCGACACAGGAAAAACTAGATTTCGAGCTCTTGTGTAGTCACAAGTGCCCAACAGAGGTCTCTAGTGCCTGGTGCCCTCACCTAAATCCAGGCGCCCTAGTCCATGATCATCTGGTAGTTACATAATTTTCTTTGCGACAATCTCCCCCTCTTGTTCATTGGTTTATTCCAGTCCAGGACACTTCGGGATTTATTGTGAAATCAACTAAGTCTTCTATTCCCTCTCTTGCACTTAGGGTTTCATTTTTATTTGGCTTATTGCTTACATCATATTTGTACTTTAGCATTTATTTATCATAGGTGACTCTACAACTATGGTTTTACAAATTCAATATTTGTTAAATCAACATGTTCCACTTGTTCATGGTCCATGAATTTATCATCATCATGGTTAGAATCATAAGAATTCTTGCTATGAGTTTCAATGTCATGTAATGGGACCTCAATAACATGGTCAAACATGAATGGATTGATAGAAATATATAATGAATATGATTCCATGAGGCTATGACACTTGTGAGTAGGAGGAGAAATATCAATATGTTCAATAGGTTGATTGGTTAACTGAGCACTATGCCAAAAGGGCATAAAAATAAAGCATATGCAATCTGGGATAATATGAGATAATGAAGAAGTAACAACATAATATACTTATGAGAAAAGAGAAATTCTAAGGTAACTAGGGTTGATGTTAAGGTTGAATTGTGAGTTAGGTTCACCAAAATGTTTACACCCTTATTAGATTATATAAAATCTAGATTACTGAATTAAGTACACTACAGGATATAATGGGAGCTATAGAAGGTTATTCTGATTAAATAACTTCCAACATTAATTATTCAATATTAGAGAAACACATTAATACTTGTAAATAATGTATAAAACAAGATTTGAACTTGAAAATACAAGGGGATGAGTGCACTTAGCTATTTACATATGGATCTAGGAAGTTTTGGATGTGTGGACTACTAGAATCAGGGGATTTGAGCATGTTGATTATTCGTTTTGGGAACTGTGATTGAAAATGACTTTGGAAAGGATTGGATCATAAAACTCTATCAGGACCATCCATATGGTCTTAACCATATTGTACGGTCTTGGACCTAATTAGATTTTGGCTCTCTAACCTTTTGGGATTTTCAACTACCTAGAAATATATGTCGCTATAAAACCCTATTTATTGGTCATGCTACAAATACCTCTAAAGATTTTGAAAAAGATCTCAAACCTTAACCATGGGTAATAGATCCTGAAAAACAAACATTAGTTGGGTTGTGGGAACCCCCATGTACCACCAACATTAACACTACTCCTAAGAGGCCTCAAACCACACTTCTTTCTCCACTAAACATGTGATATCTGAATGAATGTAACTAGATTTGGTAACTTTTTTGACAATGCTTGATTTGATTTTAGCTCTTGCTAAAATACTTGGAGAAGGGATGTCTGAGTGTTTGTAGATGAGAGAGGATGATTCCTTGACTTGGTAAGAATATTCATGCATGTTGTGATTATTTCCCTAATGAATGTACATGAGCTTTTGTGAGACTTGGGGAGGTTTGGGTGCCTTTTGCAAGAGTAGGAAGTGAATGTACTAATGTAGTGCCATAGGATTTACAGGTTAGAAAATGAGGTAGTGTTAACTTGTTTATATAGGGTTTCAGAGGTGAATTATCAAAGAAAGGTTGACCAAAAGGGAGTAAGGGACCGGTTGAAAAATGTGGAACTAAAAGCAAAGATGGAGGATATGTCAGTATAAAACCATAAAAATAGGTTAGGACCATATATAAATTCTTGACCAAACTTTATAGCCTTTAGTAGGGATGAAAAACATGATAAATGAGGTTTTCATCCTATTAGGTTGACTTAGTTTATGGATTTTATGCATTGAACTCTCAGAATATGTTAACATATCATTATAAAAGGATGAATAACCTAGACAAGAGAACTCAATATGTACTAAGTGGGAATAGAAAATTTATGTTTATCTTAGCAAGAGTGCATTGTCAAAACCAATAGTGTTAATGAGTAAATTACAAAATTTGAGGATCTATAATAATTATGCCAAATATTCATTATGTCAAGAGACACAAGGGCATGCGAGGGGTTTAGCTTAGATTGCATACACTATTTACACCAACACTAAGAGAATAACATGTGGTTTTCTCCCACTCAAGGGGTTTTAGTGAAACACTTGGATTGGTGTAGTAAGGGTTGACCACTAGGGTTAGTCCAACCTCATCCAAACATGGATTTCTCCTTTTGTTATCTATTTGTTTCAAGAATTTTCTATAGATATCTATGGTTTTCTACTTGTTTTAGGTCATTAAAAGTGAAACTGAAGGTGTGTGAATCTTAGAGATAGGATGTTTAACCCTCAATTAAATTTTAGGTCAATTTAATTACGTTTTAGATTAGATTAGAGTTGTTTACAGATCTTACAAAGATATTACAATAAAAATAATAACTCAGATTTGTAGCTAAGATTAGATAGAAATAATATATCATACACCAATCAACCTAACATGGAATTAAAAATACGAAATAAATATATAGAGGCACTTAGCTTAGTTGATTACAGATGAATTTTGAAGAGATATGGGATTGTGTAACTATGAAACTAGGAGGTATGAACATGAATAACCCTCACAACATAGGATGGAAGTGTGAATCAACCTGAGGAAGGATCATACCAAACTACCAGGACCATACCGTATAGTCCTAACCCTGTTGTATGGTCTTGGACATGATCTGAGTTGGCTTCTATAAATTTTTATGATGCTCACCTTCTTATATTTGTTTATCACTATTAAACCCTAGTTGTCGAACATGCACTGAGGCTCTATGAATGAAATGATTATCATCTCAAACCCTAGTCATGTATGAAGAGTTTTACAAAAAAACATTAGAAGGGTTATGGGCACCCCGTGCACCACTAACATTGGAACTACATTGAAGAGGCCTAAAATCCTTACCATTCTCTACATAACATTTGATATCTAAACAAATCAATCAGATTTGCAAATTTCGTTGACCATGTTTGTTTTGACTTTTCTCTTGCTAAAAATACTTATAGAGAGGATGTTTGAGCACTTATGGAAGAGAGTTATGGATTTATTGACTCGGTTTATAGCTTTAGAACTGATTTGGGTGTTGTCTTAATGACTTTAGATGTGAGAGTGTAAGATTTAGGGAACTTTGGATGCCTTTTGCAAGTGTATGAAGTAAGTTCTCTAGTATATTTCCTCAGGAGTATTAGGTTAGCAAATGAGGTAGTGTTTACTTGCTTATATAGGGTTCCAGTTATGATTTATCTAAGAAATGCCAACCCAAATGAAGTATAATACCTAAAGAAAGATGTTAATTTTAAATTTCAGTTAGAAGACATATCGGTCCTAGACAATACAAGCAAGTTAGGACAAGATGTAAGGTACTGACCAATCTATACGGTCCTAACTAGGAATAGTAAATATGCCAAATTAAGTTTGGAGCTTGTAAACTATTTTCTTTCTATTGATTTTTTGTATTGTATTATTAGGATGTGTCGACATTTTGGTATGCAAGCATAAACAAGCTAAATAATGGACCTCAAAAAGTGATAGGTGGGAAGGGAGAAGTATTTATCATAGCAAGAGTGCACAATCAAATAAAGGGTTTCCAAAGTGCAAATTACCAAATTTGAATGTCTACATTTCCCCCTTTAGGTATGAAATTGAAAATTGCATGCTTAAAGGAAATTATACATAAACACACGTTTCCTTTGCTAGAATGTTTATTTTGCAGTTATGTTGTTGTGCTTGGTGTTGGCATGCTCCATGATGAAACTTGTAACACAATGTAGTCAATGTATTGATAGATAATTGACTGTAACTCAAATAAAACATGTAATAGAATTTTTTTGTATTTGCATATATGTGAAGTAAAAATATGTAAATAAGGAAATAATACACTTGTTTGCTTGTGATTTTATTTTTCTTTGGGATGTGTATTACTTTAACTTCACCAAAGGATTGAGGGTTATTAGTCCCCAATCAGTTCCAAGGAGAAACAAGAGTGTTAGGTACATGCAACCCAACATGAAATGTCTAAGAGAGATAAGAAGAAAGAGGTCCATATGTACCCCTGCGAAGGAAGAAGAATGTGTACCAAAGTTAATCAAAAACTCTAATATCTTCCCCTTTAAGTGTAATAGGAGAGGAAATCCTACCCATAAATCCCTTAGCTACTTTGTTTCCTTCTAAAACCCCACGGATCACACCGCTGCAGACAGATTTAGGCCTGATTTTGCAAATAAGGACACATAGTACAAACAAGAATAGGTTCCCCCAAACTATCCCCAAATGGCGAACAAATGAGTATGAATTAAAATAAATGATAAAATATGATAAAAGTGTGCTAACAATGATGAAATAGGAAGGATATCCATGCCCTAAAGATTTGTAAAATTGAGCTTGAAGCTAAGTGTGGGTACAAAAAAGGAATGAAAATTTTCACGCCCCCTGTACCGATTTGAACTGAGTAGTATGAATGTGAATTTTTTTAGAAAACATCTATACATTGGTGAAAATATGGAAATTTTGAAAAACTTATTGAAATTGCCCATGGTCAGAAATGTGTGGGGGGTCAAGATTGTACCGTACATTTCTAACTAATGTGTATGGTTTTGACCCAATGTTTTTACTAGAATTTTGTATATGCTTATATTTTTGGGTGTACGTACCTTGTTTGAACCTGCATATGCGCCTCCAAAATTCTATGTGTCTATTGAAAGTGCAGAAAAAATCTAGATAGATTCCCCGTCTTTTGAGGTATGTGTGAAAACCATGTTGAGCATGTTTCTCAAAAGAAATGGGTGTGTCCTTATGAAGGAGATGTATAAGAAGTTGTGTAAAGTGTTGAAGAGGTAGACACCTTGGAGAACGTATACTTGTAAAAGGAAAGGTGTTTGTGCATGGTGTCATGATGCATAGCTCATTTGCAATCTCATACATTCATCAAATTGTAAACAACCAATATCATTCTTTCTCGCTAGTACCCTATTTTGTAGGTCTTCTTGTTTAGTTTAGAATAACTCCATATGCTAAATTTTGACAATTCAATCCACAACTTACTCTACAAATAGTATACCCTGTTCTCACATCTTGTACTCATGCAAAAACAAATAATAGGATGACCAAATTTCATGAAAACCTCTATTTGTTCCTACTTACCTCCTTTGTCTACTTACTAGATTTTTGAGATATAACCCCAAAAAACAAACAATTGGCTTTTTGTAACTCATATGGCATCTACCACCTTATTTAATGTTCCATGCAGTTAAACCAACGTGAAAAACATCATCAAACTGAGTAGAAATAACAATATCTTACCAACTTTTTCAATTGACTCGTAATTACCCTATTATAGCTCTCAGGAGCAATTCCTCTGCAAGATTCAAGGTTAGACATATCTAGATATACCCAAAAAAAACAAACAAATCCTCAACTACCCTTTTGGCTTGTGGTGGTGTGTAGAAAATTTTGTGGCTCAACTCCTTTGTCTTCTTTCTCACTCCCACTTTTGATTTCCTTTTGCAAATAACTCTTACTAGTTATGGTTTGACTGTTTTCAAGCCCTATCTTTTGATTCAATAAGTTTTTAGATGATTTCATGGGCTTTCTAACTACCCATTATCCTTATCTATCTCCCTACCAAGTTTCAAGCTTAGAGTCAATGCACAAATACCTCATCCTTTGTAACTTGACCTTTCTAAATAGGTCTCTCAACTATAGCAGTAATTCCTCTTTGATACTTTCAAGAATAACTCTAAATCTATCCAATGAAAACCTAAAATTCTTTCAAATTCCTTTAATAGATCTTGTTACTGTATTTTCTTCCACTTTCTAGATCAAGATTCATTGTTTCGAGCCTTCAAATTTCTCAAACGTCTTTAAACCCTAACTGTCAACTAGGTGTGAGCTTGAGGAGCATTACATCCTTATAAAATAACATTTTCTAACTTCCAAGATCTCAACTTTGGCCTCTATGAATTTTGATCCTTCTCCACAGTCCTAGTTTAATAGTAGGCTATGACGACGAGATTAAAAATACTAACCATAAACTTATTTGCATACACACAGGGGCGAAGTAATTGAAACCCTCACCTTTGACACTGAAGAGATTGAGACTTTATTCAAGAAAAAGCTTGTCATATTCTTAAAAACACATCACATACAACCTTCTAGTGACAATATGCATTTCATTCTTCTATCATATTGACAAATAAATCAAGATTTACTTAACCTGTGAAAAGACAGTCACATTCTTCCTTTGGTTTTCCAAGTACGTAAAAGGAGACCATAATGAATTCAACCTTTATTCTCTGAATTAGATCAACCATCACTTCCCTCACAAGTTTACCAGTGAAAGGATTACATAATCAGTATCATAGATCAATCACATTAAGAGTTCTTACATGCACAATCTTGTTATTACACACAGTTCAAGGCTTTGATCACCAAGCTATAAACAAAGCATATAATTTCAAATCTTCATATCTTATTCCATGTAACCCAAGCAAATATCTATAATCTTACCAAGAGTATCCTTAAATTTCCAAGTCACAAATACATACACATAATTATTTTATGAAGGAACAACATATAAACTCTACAAAAACATGGCTTTTCACTCTTTTATTCAGTATTTACATTACATGGCTCTTCTCCTATCTCTATCAGAGCCTCCTCCTTTTACCTTCATCAAGGAATGATCTTCTCACCAACCTTATTTCAAATTTTTATCTCTCCTCCCTTTCCACTTCTTAACCCTAACTAACTCTTGAGATTCCACATGTCCTTACATTCAAAATTAGGCTTAATTACATCATTTTACCACTTCACTAACTCATAAAATTTCCTGACTCATGATTATATGTATAGAAACTTGTTACATTCTCAAAAAAACATCAAGACTTCCCTTTCAATTACCTATAAGCTCGCATTCCTCATTTACAACCTTAGAGCATTTTGAATTAAACAATGGAGGGAAAGTATATATTTTTGAAAATTTGAACATTTGACCACTTTAGACTCCTCTTCATGGCTTCATCACCCTCTAACACACTAAATTGGATCTCATGATCATGATAAAATGAGAATTTTCACTTTGATGATGCTCCTACATCATGGCAACTGTGTAGCACAATGAAAATAATGCTAACAATAGATAAAAACCACATAGTCGAGAACAAGAGTAGTCTAAATGTATGTAAATAAAACAATAGTGAAATCAAATGTAAGAAATATAAAAATAATTTCATGCAAAAGGTAGAAATCCTAAAAACACGGAACACCCATGGCGTTGCAAGAAAATCAAGGCCCATATGCCTGCAAACAAGAGAAAAAAATTACAAACAAGATAGGCATAATGCCACAAACATGGGACACCCACGCTGTCATAAGACAATCAAGGCACATAGGCCACAAGTAAGGAAACCAAACAAACAGTAAAATATACACATAATCAAATATGCATGAAACAAGAGTGTCAAAACATTATAATATGATGTAGTAGCCAACATGGGCGAAATATGTGAAATAAGAGATCACGAAGTTGGGGGGCCAAAAAGCGGACAAGAATCTGAAAAAACCAAAATGCGTATGCGCGTTTTGCTAAAACGCGCTCGCGTTTTAATTTGTTTGGCTCGGGAATCACCGAACCATAACGCGTACACATTATAATGCGTACGTGTTTTGTAACGCGTACGCATTATGTAATGCATATGTGTTTTAAACTCTCTTTTATTATTTCTTATACTTTAAATTTATTTTAGTAAATATAAGAAATTAGGGTCACTCTGCACCTTATGGAAGTGGTCTCGTAGCTCCAACAGTTATAATCTAGAAGATAGTTTTTCAAAATCTAATCTGGTCAGTACTTACTCATTTTCAGGATTTCAGCAAACGACCTAAAACTTTCAGGGCATATATATTGTAGTCGGTCTTTGTTTTGGGAAAGCATATAGTCATTTTTTAGGTTTTTTGACCTTCTAAAATGGATTTTGGCCCTACCACTGCTTGAATTGGTACTAATTTTTAAATTTGGTCCATAATTCACTTTAGTGACCATGAATTAACTCTATGATGTTTGTCTACTTCTTACTAAAAAGAGATCCTCACTTTGTAGATAGAGGATTGTTCCCTGAATGGGATTCCTGTCCTATGGCCAAAATGAGGTGATTGTAATGTGCCTCCTCCTTAAGGTGTGATAACACTACTAGGTGTTGAATGAGTTGTTATGAATAGTACCAAGTGAATTGCATCAAGTGAACTCAGATGATTGCTCATTCTTAGAAACATGGTGCTCCATATAAAGATCATCCCCTCACCTTTCCTAGCTCTAAAAGCATCCTTTCATGGAATCAAATTCATGATTCTCATACATGCTTTTGCTCATATGTCTCTTATGGAGACAAACGATGCCTTAATACTTCACAAATAATGGTCCTTGATAACTCGGTGACATGACTAGCTCATTTTAGCTTGTTCTGAAGGGTGTTCAATTAACTACAAAATGGCCAAAAATGCCTTTTTAGGCCTTCAAAGGAAGTAGTCTCTCATAAAAACTAAATGAGTCGATCGATCACCTTAAACACTATTCCCTACACACTGAAACACGTTGAATGATCTTTTTAGGACTTTCCTTTGGGTGAGGGTTTATGATTTAGGGTTTAGGGTTTAGGGCTCGGGGTTTAGGGTTTAGGGCTAAGGGTTTAGGACTCAAGGTTTAGAGTTTAGGGTTTAAGGTTTAGTGTTTAAGGCTCATAGTTCAGATTTTAGGGTTTAGGGTTTAGGGCTCAGGGCTTAGGGTTCATGGTTTAGGGTTTATGGTTTAGGGTTTAGAGTTTTGGGTTTATGGTTCAGGGTTAAGGGTTGAGGGTTTAGGGTTTAGGGCTCAAGGTTCAAGGTTTAGGGTTTAGGGGTCAAGGTTGAGGGTTTAGGGTTTATGGCTCAAGGTTCAGGGTTTAGGGTTTAGGGATCAGGGTTGAGGGTTTAGGGTTTAGGGTTGAGGGTTTAGGGTTCAGGGTTTAGTTTTTAGGGTTTAGGGTTGAGGGTTTAGGGTTTAGGGTTTAAGGTTTAGGGTTTAGGGTTTAGGGTTTAGGGTTCAGGGTTTAGGGTTTAGGGTTTAGGGTTAGGGTTTAGGGTTTAAAGGTCAGGGTTTAGGGTTTAGGGTTTAGGGTTCAGGGTTTAGGGTTTAGGGATTAGGGTTTAGGGTTTAGGGCTTAGGGTTTATGGTTATAGGGTTTAGGGTTTAGGGCTCAGGGTTTAGGTTTAGGGTTAAGGATTTAGGGTTTAGGGTTTAGGGTTTAGGGTTAGGGTTTAAGGTTTAGGGTTGGAGGATTTAGGGCTTAGGGTTTAGGGTTTAGGAGTTAGGATTTAGGGTTTAAAGGTCAGGTTTAGGGTTTAAGTTTAGGGTTTAGGGTTTAGGGTTTAGGGTTTAAGAGGTTTAGGGCTTAGGGTTTAGGGTTTAGGGGTTTTGGGTTTAGGGTTTAAGGTTTAGGGTTTAAGGTTTAGGGTTTAAGGTTTAGGGTTTAGGTTTAGGGTTTAAGGTTTAAAGGGGTTCAGGGTTTAGGTAAAGGGTTAGGTTTAGGGGGTTAAGGCTTTTAGGTTTAGGGTTTAGTTTTAGGGTTAAGGGTTTAGGTCGTAGAGTTCAGGGTTTAGGGTTTAGTGTTTAGGGCTTAGGGTTTAGGGTTTAGGGTTTAGGGTTTAGGGCTTAGGGTTTAGGGTTTAGGATTTAGTGCTTGGGGTTTAGAGTTTAGGGTTTAGGGGTTAGGGTTTAGGGTTTATGATTTAGTTTTTAGGGTTTAGGGTTTAGGATTTAGGGACCTTTAGGATTTAACATTTAGGCCTTAAGGTTTAGGGTTTATGGTTTAGGGCTCAGGGCTCAGGGTTTAGGGTTTAGGGGTTAGGGTGCATGGTTTAAG